>OX424440.1:20000-728097 GCA_949152465.1 Cantharis flavilabris
ACCTAACCTAACCTAACCTAACCTAACCTAACCTAACCTAACCTAACCTAACCTAACCTAACCTAACCTAACCTAACCTAACCTAACCTAACCTAACCTAACCTAACCTAACCTAACCTAACCTAACCTAACCTAACCTAACCTAACCTAACCTAACCTAACCTAACCTAACCTAACCTAACCTAACCTAACCTAACCTAACCTAACCTAACCTAACCTAACCTAACCTAACCTAACCTAACCTAACCTAACCTAACCTAACCTAACCTAACCTAACCTAACCTAACCTAACCTAACCTAACCTAACCTAACCTAACCTAACCTAACCTAACCTAACCTAACCTAACCTAACCTAACCTAACCTAACCTAACCTAACCTAACCTAACCTAACCTAACCTAACCTAACCTAACCTAACCTAACCTAACCTAACCTAACCTAACCTAACCTAACCTAACCTAACCTAACCTAACCTAACCTAACCTAACCTAACCTAACCTAACCTAACCTAACCTAACCTAACCTAACCTAACCTAACCTAACCTAACCTAACCTAACCTAACCTAACCTAACCTAACCTAACCTAACCTAACCTAACCTAACCTAACCTAACCTAACCTAACCTAACCTAACCTAACCTAACCTAACCTAACCTAACCTAACCTAACCTAACCTAACCTAACCTAACCTAACCTAACCTAACCTAACCTAACCTAACCTAACCTAACCTAACCTAACCTAACCTAACCTAACCTAACCTAACCTAACCTAACCTAACCTAACCTAACCTAACCTAACCTAACCTAACCTAACCTAACCTAACCTAACCTAACCTAACCTAACCTAACCTAACCTAACCTAACCTAACCTAACCTAACCTAACCTAACCTAACCTAACCTAACCTAACCTAACCTAACCTAACCTAACCTAACCTAACCTAACCTAACCTAACCTAACCTAACCTAACCTAACCTAACCTAACCTAACCTAACCTAACCTAACCTAACCTAACCTAACCTAACCTAACCTAACCTAACCTAACCTAACCTAACCTAACCTAACCTAACCTAACCTAACCTAACCTAACCTAACCTAACCTAACCTAACCTAACCTAACCTAACCTAACCTAACCTAACCTAACCTAACCTAACCTAACCTAACCTAACCTAACCTAACCTAACCTAACCTAACCTAACCTAACCTAACCTAACCTAACCTAACCTAACCTAACCTAACCTAACCTAACCTAACCTAACCTAACCTAACCTAACCTAACCTAACCTAACCTAACCTAACCTAACCTAACCTAACCTAACCTAACCTAACCTAACCTAACCTAACCTAACCTAACCTAACCTAACCTAACCTAACCTAACCTAACCTAACCTAACCTAACCTAACCTAACCTAACCTAACCTAACCTAACCTAACCTAACCTAACCTAACCTAACCTAACCTAACCTAACCTAACCTAACCTAACCTAACCTAACCTAACCTAACCTAACCTAACCTAACCTAACCTAACCTAACCTAACCTAACCTAACCTAACCTAACCTAACCTAACCTAACCTAACCTAACCTAACCTAACCTAACCTAACCTAACCTAACCTAACCTAACCTAACCTAACCTAACCTAACCTAACCTAACCTAACCTAACCTAACCTAACCTAACCTAACCTAACCTAACCTAACCTAACCTAACCTAACCTAACCTAACCTAACCTAACCTAACCTAACCTAACCTAACCTAACCTAACCTAACCTAACCTAACCTAACCTAACCTAACCTAACCTAACCTAACCTAACCTAACCTAACCTAACCTAACCTAACCTAACCTAACCTAACCTAACCTAACCTAACCTAACCTAACCTAACCTAACCTAACCTAACCTAACCTAACCTAACCTAACCTAACCTAACCTAACCTAACCTAACCTAACCTAACCTAACCTAACCTAACCTAACCTAACCTAACCTAACCTAACCTAACCTAACCTAACCTAACCTAACCTAACCTAACCTAACCTAACCTAACCTAACCTAACCTAACCTAACCTAACCTAACCTAACCTAACCTAACCTAACCTAACCTAACCTAACCTAACCTAACCTAACCTAACCTAACCTAACCTAACCTAACCTAACCTAACCTAACCTAACCTAACCTAACCTAACCTAACCTAACCTAACCTAACCTAACCTAACCTAACCTAACCTAACCTAACCTAACCTAACCTAACCTAACCTAACCTAACCTAACCTAACCTAACCTAACCTAACCTAACCTAACCTAACCTAACCTAACCTAACCTAACCTAACCTAACCTAACCTAACCTAACCTAACCTAACCTAACCTAACCTAACCTAACCTAACCTAACCTAACCTAACCTAACCTAACCTAACCTAACCTAACCTAACCTAACCTAACCTAACCTAACCTAACCTAACCTAACCTAACCTAACCTAACCTAACCTAACCTAACCTAACCTAACCTAACCTAACCTAACCTAACCTAACCTAACCTAACCTAACCTAACCTAACCTAACCTAACCTAACCTAACCTAACCTAACCTAACCTAACCTAACCTAACCTAACCTAACCTAACCTAACCTAACCTAACCTAACCTAACCTAACCTAACCTAACCTAACCTAACCTAACCTAACCTAACCTAACCTAACCTAACCTAACCTAACCTAACCTAACCTAACCTAACCTAACCTAACCTAACCTAACCTAACCTAACCTAACCTAACCTAACCTAACCTAACCTAACCTAACCTAACCTAACCTAACCTAACCTAACCTAACCTAACCTAACCTAACCTAACCTAACCTAACCTAACCTAACCTAACCTAACCTAACCTAACCTAACCTAACCTAACCTAACCTAACCTAACCTAACCTAACCTAACCTAACCTAACCTAACCTAACCTAACCTAACCTAACCTAACCTAACCTAACCTAACCTAACCTAACCTAACCTAACCTAACCTAACCTAACCTAACCTAACCTAACCTAACCTAACCTAACCTAACCTAACCTAACCTAACCTAACCTAACCTAACCTAACCTAACCTAACCTAACCTAACCTAACCTAACCTAACCTAACCTAACCTAACCTAACCTAACCTAACCTAACCTAACCTAACCTAACCTAACCTAACCTAACCTAACCTAACCTAACCTAACCTAACCTAACCTAACCTAACCTAACCTAACCTAACCTAACCTAACCTAACCTAACCTAACCTAACCTAACCTAACCTAACCTAACCTAACCTAACCTAACCTAACCTAACCTAACCTAACCTAACCTAACCTAACCTAACCTAACCTAACCTAACCTAACCTAACCTAACCTAACCTAACCTAACCTAACCTAACCTAACCTAACCTAACCTAACCTAACCTAACCTAACCTAACCTAACCTAACCTAACCTAACCTAACCTAACCTAACCTAACCTAACCTAACCTAACCTAACCTAACCTAACCTAACCTAACCTAACCTAACCTAACCTAACCTAACCTAACCTAACCTAACCTAACCTAACCTAACCTAACCTAACCTAACCTAACCTAACCTAACCTAACCTAACCTAACCTAACCTAACCTAACCTAACCTAACCTAACCTAACCTAACCTAACCTAACCTAACCTAACCTAACCTAACCTAACCTAACCTAACCTAACCTAACCTAACCTAACCTTTTTTTTTTTTTTTTTTTTTTTTTTTTTTTTTTTTGTTTCTGCGTTCGGAAGGGGGAAAATCTTCATGAAGACACCTAACAGCCCGTGCTGCTGGTAGTGTGGGGTTTGACCCACTAAAAACCCCCTCCCGTTGGTGCACTACGGTATCGCCTTTCGGCATTTCTTCATAGTTACACCTGCCGGTCTTCTGCCTTTTCAGGACTTTTTTCTTCCTTTTGGCTGTCGTTTCACGGTTGACGACGTGCCTCTTCCTCTTCCTTTTTTTCGTCAACCTCCTTGGTGACCATTATCTCGTTGATTATATTTGCTATTGTGGTCCATCTTTCTTGGGATTTTAGCATTTCTGGCACCAAGGAGTTGGGCCGCAGATGTTGGATGTTTGCAGCCATTCTCGCGTCCTTCCACCGTGTACAGTGGAACAGGGTATGCTCCGCTGTGTCCTCTTCGGGACAGTACCGGCATATTGCAGTATCCCGCTTTCCGAACCTCTTCAGATACTGGTTAAAGCATCCATGTCCCGTCAGACACTGGGTAAGCCTATAATTTAGGTCACCCGATGATCGTTCGACCCAAGGTTTGATTTCGGGTATTAGCTCTCTCGTCCACGCTCCGTTTGAGCTGGATGTCCACTTATCCTGCCACTTTTCCAACAGGATCGTCCTATTGCGCCTCCTTACCTCTTCCAATTTTTCGGAGTGATGGTTGCTGCATCTTTCTTCTGCCAGCAGCTCTATGGGAGGAAGCCCCGAGAGCACCTGCAACGCTTCTTTAGATACTGTCCTGTAGGACGAACACACTCGCAGTGCAACCGTCCTCTGCACCCTCTCAAATCTACTTCTATAGCTGTCCACTTCCATTGCCTCCTTCCAGACAGGTGCTGCGTAGAGGATAATGGAGTGGACCACCGATGCGAGCACTCTTCTCTTTGTATATCTTGGTCCCCCCAGGTTCGGCATCAACTTTGTTAGAGCCGTGGACAGTTGTTGCGCCCTTGCGGCCGTAGCTTTAACATGGGGGCCAAAGCACATCCTCTTATCTAGGTGCACCCCTAGAACCTTAATGGTATCTCCTAATTCCACCTCGTGGCCCATAACGGTGAGGTTGATGGCACATTTCCTCTTCCCGCTAGCCAGCATGGCCGCCGTTTTCTCCGGGACCACCCTCAGTCCTCTACTGTTAATCCATTCGGCAATGACCTGGATTGCCTCGTCTGTGAGACGTTTCAGGTCTTGTGCCGTTCTGGCTGTAACTACCAGCGTCAAGTCGTCCGCAAAGCCAACGAGCGTTACTCCATCAGGCAGGCGCAAGCGGAGAACCCCATCGTACATAAGGTTCCACAAAGTTGGCCCCAATACTGAACCTTGCGGAACACCGCTTGTCACTTCGTGTTCCTCGTTGACTAGGTCCTCTTCTACAAGTATGGACCTATCACTGAGGTAACTCCTCAACAGGTCCACCAGATAACTCGAAATACCTCTTCTCCGTAGCTCCCGCATGATCTCCGACCATCTTGCCGAGTTGAACGCGTTCTTTATGTCCAACGCCACAATGAGGCAGAACTTGCGCGTTCGCCAGGTGCCCGCGTTTGCCTCCGCTACCAATTTTTTTAATCTTATGAGGGCATCTACAGTTGACCGTCCCTTAACGAAACCATACTGTTCCTCCGCAAGACCACCGACAGCTGTGATTTCATTCTGGAGCCTCCCGAGGAGAAGGCGTTCAAACAGCTTGCCCAGGTTGTCTATTAGGCAGATCGGCCGGTATGATGCGGGATCCTCCAGTGGCTTCTCTCCCTTACGCAGCAGGACCAGCCTTGCCTTCTTCCAATTCTTTGGATATGTCCTTGTCTGGAGGCAGTTGTTTAGCACCCCTAAGATGGTATCGGGGTGTTCCTTGCATATGTATCGGATAATTTCGGTGGGGATGCCATCCGGTCCGGGCGCCTTACCAATCGACATGTTTCCAGCCGCATCCTGTAGCTCGTTGCGGCTGAACTTGTTTGGATTGTCGCTTTCCTCTTCTGCCCTTTCGGGACTTTGCTCTTCTTTCGGATGAGCGGGAAATAGTTGTTTAATTATTTCTCTCATCCTATCTGGTGTTAGGCCCGGAATGCTCTTTCTTGTTAGCTTTTTGGTTACGAGTTTGTAACCTTTACCCCAAACATCTTTGTCCACTTCGCGTAAAAGATCTTCCCAGCATTTTTTTGGCTGTTTCTTATGGCGTTTTGGAGTTCCCTCTTCGCGGTCCTATATGCCTCACCCGCTTCTGTGGTCTGGTGCCGCTGTATTTGTCTTCTGGCTGCGATGCAGCTTCTTCTGAGCTTGGCTATGTCTCCATTCCACCAGTATACACTTTTTCGTTTTGTCGTGGTTTTTCGTGGCATACATGCATCGCAAAGAGTTGTCATTAGTTGAACCAGTGCTTCTGGTGTTTCCGGGCGCATGCGTTCTTTGTTTGAAGACACAGCTGCTTCTAGTTTGGCCAAATTTAAGCACTTTGTTGTCCAGCCTCTTTGTTTATCAGGTTTCTTGCGTATGTTTGTGTCTTTTGTTTCCGTTAGTTGAAATTCTATATATCTATGGTCGCTGAGACTCTCCTCCTCTAGCACTTCCCAGCTCTCCAATCTTCGATGTATTTCCGGTGTGGCGACAGTGATGTCAATTACCGACTCCGAGGCTGCTCTGAGTTCTGTTGCCTCTCTTCGATACGTGGGCGTGTTACCCATGTTGCACACTTCCAGCTGGGCTGACGCCAGGGCTTCTGCTAGCAGTTCTCCTCTATCATCCGTGATGCTGGATCCCCACTCTCCGTTTTTGGCATTGAAGTCTCCCCCAATAACCACCCCGCAGCCCCTGCCTCTTACGCTTTCCATTAATTTCTCGATGTGCATTTCGTATTGCTGCTTTGTTATGTTGGGCGAGAAGTAAACGCTGTAGTAGGCCACGTCCGCTATCTTCGCCCACGCAAATCCATTTCCACTACCACTGTCCGTCACTGTCGCACATCTTGCGACAAAGACAGCTGCTTTGCCGTCTACACTCTCGAACCAGCCCGAGGATTCTGGTCCGTTAAACTCTGATACAAGTGCGATGTCAGTTTTTCTTTGCAGTAGTGTCTGTCTCATCACTCGCTGTGCGTCCGAACTGGTGTGCAGGTTTATTTGTAGCACCTTGGTTTTCTCCGTTGTCTTCTCCACCGCTGTCGGTATTCTTTGGGTGGGCACATTCCCGGCTGCCTGTCCGGTGTGCCCCTCCGCAGTCGAAGCATCTGGTCTTCTCTTTGCATTCCGCAATCTTGTGGCCTGCGGCTCCGCAGTTGAGACAGTGGTCGCCCCTTCTTCCTCTGCACGTCTGTGCGGGGTGTCCGCTTCCCCAGCATCTTGAACAGAAGCCGAGAAAAAACTGTCGGACTCTGCAACCCGAGACCATGCCCACCGCGACTCTTCCCAGCCCGATTAGTTTGTCCGCGCTGTCTTCGTCGCAGCTGAGCACGGCCGTCTGCGTTCCCCCAAAAGCCGGACGGATAGACTTCAGACTCAGGTTTCCCTTCTCGCCCACATATTTCTTGAGGCTTTCGATTAGTTCGCCTTCTTCTATTAGTTCGTCCAAATCGCGTATCTTGATTTCTTTTTTTTCGTACAACATTTGTACCTGTCCCTCGCTCAGCCTCTCGGCTAGTTTAGCGTATAGTGGGGTATTTTCAGCTCCTGGTTCGATGAGGACATCCCCTCCCCTGGTTTTCACCACCCTGTCCACCTTGTCGCCGCTATCCCCCAGGCAGTCTTTGAGGACTGATAAGACCGTTTTATAGGAGAGGGTCTCTGTTGTCTTAATTAGCATTGCCGGAGGTTTTTTTCTTGGTTGTTTAGGTGGCTTTGCTTCTTTTGTTTTTCTATGGGATTCTTGCTCTTCTGCATACAGTTTCTTGGCTTCCCTTTGTCTTTCCTTCTTCTCCTTTTTCTTGTTTTTCTTCAATTTCCATTCGTCTGCCTCTGGTGTTGTTGCAATATCGTCTTGGAGATTTATTATCTTATTGAGAGTCAATAGTGTGGAGCTTTCAGCCAATTCAGTTCCCCTTGTTTGGGGCCTCATCGAGACTTCTGGTCTCGTTTCCTTTGCCAATACTTTAGCAAAAGTTTTCGGCACCACGTAACTTTCCTCCACAGCTATACCCTGAGGAGCACTCTCAGGGCTAGTCTGTGTTTCTGTCGTTATTTTGTGTTTTCGGGGGGTCTGCAGTTTCCCCTTCATCTCTTCCATTTGTCGGCCAATCACTTCAACATTTTCCATCAGGGCCTTAAATTCTCCAATCCCCTGCTGGCTAAAAGAGGTTTCAAATTCTTTACAGTCTATTTCTATGACCTTGGTCTTGAGTGTGACCATGTCCTCGCCCATCTTCGTGAGCAGTTCCTGTACCGTGTCCACAGCGGTAGTCATTTGCGCGGTTTCTTTACTCTGCGCCTCCTTTAACCGCGCTTCCGCTTCCCGAGCTTTTCTTGCTTCGTCCTTAATTTTCAGGGTGTCTGACTGAATATGCTCAGAATTCCTGGCCAGTCTATCTACAGTGTCTTTCTGCACCGTCATCAGCTTGAACATAGCATCAACCTGCGTTTGTAGCTTGTTGACCTTCTGTTCCAGCTTCGAGTCTTGCTGGATCTTTTCAGATTGGTTGATCTGTATCGCTCTTCTTAGTCTGTTAATCAGACCCTCTCTAACTTGCTGGAGACCCTGGCCCGAGAAGCCCCCGGCCCTGGTCTGAAGTTTATCTTGGCAGAAGTGGATCGCCTCTTGCAGAATTGCTTCGGAATCCACCTCCAGCTCGTAACTCCAGCGAGCTCCTGCAGGGGAGCTCGCCGGCGAATTGCCTATTGATTTTGTCTTAAACTTCGGCAAAAGTTTGCCTTTCTTCGCCTTAGCCGATTTCGTAACCATAATCTCGCCAATGTCGTCTTGGTTTCCAGTCGTTTTTTGTTGCGCCCCGGCCTGGTCAGCCACCGAGGACGCAGAGCAGTCGTATGCTGACGGTCGTGTGGCGCCTGCTCCGGCACAGCCATCCACGACCGGTACTGGGGATCCGAGCCCCTGCACCGTAACCTCTTCCTCTACTTTTCGACTTGTCATCTTCTTTCTTTTTGTTGAGTTGGCTGGCATTCGCCGGCAGGCGGACGCTTGTGGCCCCCGTCCCTCCTGCGCCGACCCCGCAGGTAGTCTCCCATCCACCGGGGTTGGTTACCCGATCTCAGAGGGACCCCCGCGAGTTGAGATGCCGACACAAAGAGGTAACAAGGGGAGCTGTTGATGTTTGGACTACGATTTTACGGATCACTACACCCACTATACCGCCCGCGGACCGCTTGCGGTCTTAGGTCCGTCCCGAACACTCTCCTGAACACTTTCGGCGGTTTTTTTTGTCGCGCATGCGCAGAAGAAAATTTTTCGAAATAATTTTCTCGATGTATTTTTGCGCCTCGTGAAACTTGCCCGAGGGGGGGGGGAGGGGGGGGGGCAAAAATTCTTCCCGCGAAACCTGGGGTGGGGGTGGGGGGTGGGGGGGGGGCGTTTTCCGAGGGGGGGGGGTGCCCCTTACCGGCCCGAGTCGTATGACACCTCTCCGGGGGTGATCCGTCCAGTGGTTCTCTCAGAATGCGATATTTAAATTTTGGTGTGCTCACACTGTATCGTTGTTGTACGTTGATCGCCCCGTATATTTTCCGATTTGTTTATCTTTATCAATGTAAACATTGATAAAGGTGGATTTTAAAAGTGTTTTACGCAATTTGTGCCACTATTTCCGAACCGATAAGGTCTTGACGCACTTCGCTGGATCGCGTTTTTTTTGTTCTACCACCTCGTACTTGTCCGACCCCTATCTGACCACCCCTTCGCGCACAAATTGTATAACAAAACTTGAGGTGTAATCTAGTTTAATGATGTTTAATTTGGCACTTGTTTTCTATTTTGCCACCTTATTTTTGGTCCGATAGATGTGCGACCGGTACCATTGTCTTCCGCTTTTTGTGCTTGATGTATCAATATAATTTCGGCCCCTATCGCACTAACCCCAAAGTAGCAGGAAGCACTTACCCCTGTTATGCGACGTTTACGATAAACTCCTCCACAAAAACCATTAAGTGGCACCTTGTCGGATTCGTCCTACCATTTCACGTCACCCCGCACCACTCCCGTTCTTATCGTGTCACTCCCCGCACACTTACGGCAGTTTAAAGGTTTCGTTCACAAAAACCACTCTATCCGCGTTATCTGTCGACCAATCTTGAACCTAACCTAACCTAACCTAACCTAACCTAACCTAACCTAACCTAACCTAACCTAACCTAACCTAACCTAACCTAACCTAACCTAACCTAACCTAACCTAACCTAACCTAACCTAACCTAACCTAACCTAACCTAACCTAACCTAACCTAACCTTTTTTTTTTTTTTTTTTTTTTTTGGTGCGTTGGGGAGGGGGAAATCCTCATGGACACCACCCGAAGGGGTGGTAGTGTCGGACTCTTACCGACTAAAACCCCCTCCCTAATTAGCTGACTGCAGGAGCGTGGTATCCGTCGTGAGACATTACTTCGCCGCTCCTGCAGATTTAACGCGCAAGAGTTGTTCCATTCTGTTGTGCTTCACCCTTTCGGGTCTTTGCTCTTCTTTCGATATTCACCCTTTTTTTCAGTCTTCATTGCTTGGACTACCAAGTTTATTCCGCGTTTTGATCTTTCCGCTCGTCTTCTTCTTTTCGCCTCATTACTTGCCGCATGAAGTTGCCGATGAGGTTCCAATCGTCATCGGATCTTAGCATTTCCTCTATCATATTTACTGGTGCCAGAGCCTTACCCAGCTTCTCTTCCACAATTTGCCTGAGATCTAGCCATTTCTCGCACTCGAACAGTGTGTGGTGCGGGGTATCTTCCAACTCACAGTACCGGCATGTTGGTGTAGGTCTTAGTTTCATTCGATGTAAGAAACTATTAAAACATCCGTGGCCTGTTAGGCATTGTGTGATATGGAAGTCAACTTCTCCATGCTTTCTTTCGATCCACGATTTTATGTCCGGTATCAAGTTGTAAGTCCATCTTCCTTTTGCGTCGGTGTTCCATCTCGTCTGCCAAGTTTCAAGCGCCTCTTCTCTGATCTCTTGTCCATCGTCTGGGTTTTTGTAGCACTCGGCCCTGATTTGCGCCTGCAGATCTATGGGCATGAGTCGGGCTACCAGCAGCACGGCATTTTCTGATACGGTGCGGTATGCGCATACCATCCGTAGCGCAGTCCTGCGTTGGACTCTTGCTATTGTAGTCCGGTATGCCTCGACTTCCATTGCGTTATACCACACTGGCGCCCCGTACAAAATCACCGAGTGCACTACTGCTCCCAGTAGTCTTCTCTTGCTGCACTTGGGTCCCTTCAGATTCGGCATCAGCTTGGAAAGCGCCGTAGATATTTTTCCTGCCTTGGCTGCAACCTTTTTCAGATGTTCGAAAAAGGTCAGTCCCTTGTCGAAAGTTACGCCCAATGAGACAAGCGTTCGCTGCGGCAGGATTTCTTTGTCCCGGGCGATAAACCGCATAGGTTTTATCTTTCGTCTTCCAGTTGGAAGCATAGCCTCTGTCTTTTCGGGAACCATTTGAAGGCCGTGCGCTTCCATCCAACTGTCAAGAGTGCCCAGTACCTCGTTGACTTTTATCTGCAGGCTCGCTTCGTCTTTCGCGGTCACCACTGCTGTTATATCGTCCGCGAAACCGACCAACGAGACTCCTTCTGGCATTAGCAGCCTCAGTACTTCGTCATAGGCAATGTTCCACAGCGTTGGTCCCAGCACTGACCCCTGTGGGACTCCACTCGTGACTTCCACCGTTTCGTTCAGCAAGTCTTCTTCTATCAGGAGGGTTCTGTTTGTCAGATAATCAACAATTATGTTATACAGATAACCCTGGATCTTTCTACTCGCAAGGGCTTCCAAAATGTCCTGCCATCTGACGGAATTGAAGGCATTTTTCACGTCTACCGTGACTATTGCACAGAGTTTTCTTGTGCGCCACGTGCCTTTCCTTGCTTCATCGGCTTTGTTCTTAATTTGCTCGAGCGCATCTTGAGTGGAAAAGCCTTTCCTAAACCCATACTGGTTTTGGGCCAGTCCACCAGTTCTTTCTATCTCGCTTTGAAGCCTCCGCAGCAATAGTCGCTCGAACAGCTTTCCCACCTCGTCTAGTAAACATATCGGTCGATATGAACTCGGCTGGTCGAGCGGTTTTTGACCCTTCCTCAAAAGTACCAAGCGGGCCTTCTTCCACCTATCTGGGAAGGTGCCCCGCTTCAAACACGAATTGTACAACCCAAGAAGTTCTTTCGGACAGGTCTCCGCTACGGCTCGTATGATGGTCGATGGAATTCCGTCCGGTCCAGGTGCTTTGTTTTTTGCCATTTTCTTGACTGCTTCGGCTAGCTCTCCCTCTGTTAGGAGCTCAATATCCGTTTCATCCGTATCGCAAAGATCTCTGTTTGGTGGAGGATGTTTTGGAAAAAGGGCATCGACGATGCTCCTCAACCTCTCGGCCGTCAAACCTGGGATCTTTGGCTTCCCAAGTTTTTTCCTAACGATCTTGTATCCAAGACCCCAGGTGTCGTTGTCAACTTCCTTGATTAGGGTCTCCCAGTGACGTTTTTTGCTGTCTTTTATAGCTTTTGCTAATTCCTTCCTTGCCGCTTTTGCATCAGCTTCTTCTTTCCTGGCTTGGTCGTAACCTCTTCTGGCAATCTTCCTCTGAAGGACTCTACGCGCATGTAAGCATTTTTTCCTACATTCTGCTATTTCAGGTGTCCACCAATACGCCCCTCTTCTCCCACGATTCGGGCGTTTCCTGGGCATGCAGTCGTCGCAGACCATGGACAGCTTACGTGCAAGCTCTTCGGCTGTTTCAATGCTTTGTCCAGCTATATGTTCTTTGATTGAACGCTGGAGTTCGTGACTGTCTAGCTTCTTGATTACCCATCCCTTCCTTGCTGAGTTAGAAGGGGATGATGGAATCTCCGCATCCACCGAGAATTGTATGTAAGAGTGGTCACTGAGTGTAACCTCGTCCATCACCCTCCACTGTGAAACCCTTTCTCTGTTAGCCGAGGACACAAAGGTCACGTCAATGACGGATCCCATGACTCCTCTCCGAAACGTGAAGGAGTCGCCCTCATTGCATACATCCAGATCCAACTCGGCTATGAATTCACTGACGATTTCACCTCGGCGATCCGTTCGACCAGAGCCCCACTCTGTCGACTTGGCATTCATGTCTCCGGCCACGATAGTTGGCAGAGTCTGTGCTCTGATGCTTCTTGCCAGTTCGTTGAGACTTTTTTCGAGTTCTCTTGTAGAGGAATTTGGGGAATAATAGCAGCTGTAGTATATCATCCCCCTGGCCTCCACCCAAACAAATCCCCTTCCACAGTTCCAATTCTCTACTGCTGTTGTCCTGGGTACAAAAACAGCCGCCATACCCGAATCGTCCTTTAACCAATCTTCTCCCTCGGTCTTATGGGGTTCACTCACCAGTGCTAAATCAATCCTCCAGTTTTTGATGTTATGTAGGAGGAGATCGCTTGCCGCCCTGGCCCTATGCAGATTTATTTGGATGATCTTGTGCGGCATTATCGTTTATTTGTTGGGAGGGTCCTACTGTGCTATCTGTTCTACCTCTACTTTCCGTTTCGGCCGAGTTTTTTAGTTTCTTTGGACACCATTTGACTCGATGTCCCTTTTCTTTGCAGTGGTGACACTCGATTTCATCATCTCTTTTTGTGGAGTTTCGATGGGTGGGGCATGCCGTTGTTCGGTGGCCATTTCCACAGATAGCGCATCCTGCAGCCATCTTACACTCCGCAACCTGGTGGCCCTCGGCCCCGCAGTTGAGGCACTTCGTCTCGTACAAACCGTCACACCCGGCCGCTATATGGCCTCTACGCCAGCATTTCCTGCAGAATTCCAGCGAGAACTCCCTGACTCTGCAGCCCGAAATCATGCCGACCGTCACCCTTCCCATCTTCAGTAACTTATCCGCTTCGGCTTCGTCGCAACTAACTACTGCTGACTGGGTTCCACCATAAGCTGGGCGTAGAGATCTGAGCTCCAGATGTCCCCCGGGTCCGACGTGTTTTACCAGGGAGCCCAGCAATTCTTCTTCGTCTACCAGTTCGTCTAAGTCGAGGATCTTTATCTCCCTCCTTTGGACTAAACGCCGAACTGATTCATCCCCCATCCCTTTCAGCAACTTTGCATGGAGAGACGTTATATTTTTTTCCCCCTCTTGAGGCTCTACGAGTAGATCTCCGCCCCTTGTCTTGATCACTTTGCTGACCGTCATGTTATTTTCTTGAAGACAAGATCTCAACTTTGTCAGCGCCTCCTTGTATGAGAAATTTTCTGTGGTCTTGATTAGGACCGCAGGGGGCTTCTTTTTTGGAGCTTTCGGCTGTAGATGCGTATCCGATTTTATCTTTTTTTTTTCCTTCTCCTCCTCCGATCTTTTTGAAGCTTGCAATGCTTTCCTTGCCTTGGCTTTTAATTTCTTTAGCTTAGCTCTTTCGGATGGGTTGATGAAATCATCGTCACCATCATTTGAGGCATCTGTTTCTTCCGGCTCCTTTGTCTGTATGTGGGCCGGGCTGCTCGTGGCAATTGGCAGAAGCATGCTCAGTCTATTAAACTTCCTTTCTTCCTTGGTCTGTACCAGTCCCGTTATGCTCGTGGACTGATCCACTAGCACTTTGTTGCCCCTCTCTTCTGCCTCTACAATAATTTTCTGGGCACTTCCGACTTTGTCCCCAAGATACCTAAGGCACTCCACCATCTCCGTCATCTTGTTCGCCTGCTCTGGCGAGAACGAGGTCTCAAATTGGCGCTCGTGAATGTTTTCCCAGGCACTTCTTAGAGATTCCACCACTACTGTCAGTTCTGTGACCTTTGCGGTTGTGTCTTTGATATTATTTTCTATAGCCTTCATGGCCTCTATTTGAGCTGTTCCATACTTTTCCTCTTGGTTTTCTGTTTTTGTTCTGTACCCCCTCGCTTCGGTTTTTACTTTTATTATTTCTTGAGAACACAAATTTATCTGCTCATTCAGGTTCTTGAGGGTCTTCTCCTGGTTGTATATAGCCTGGATTACCTTGTCCATATAGGGATCTTGACTTCCTAGTACTTCTGGAGACATCTCTTCGGGCTTGTCCCGTCTGCAGCTTCTATCTGCTTTTTTCTGCAGTTCTGTTAACAATTGCTTAAGTTTCCCTGGGACACCCCTGCATTCTTTGTTTTGAAGTAGACCCGTAATTTCCGTGATGTCGGTTCGAAGTTTTTCCATTTCTGTTTGGGGTCGTTTCTTATTTGCCACAGATCTCACTGGTGTAGTCGTTTTAGCGGGGCCCCCTATATTCTTTGTCCCGGTTCCCACTGGAGTATTCAATTTCTTAGGGATTGCTCCCGTTTTGCCGTCTGCCAGATCTTTTCTGATCTTTTCCGTCATTTCCACCTTCTTTCCAGTAACACTTGAGTACGTCCCGGCCTGGTCACCTACCGGGTACGTAGAGCAATCGCTGGATAACGGTCGAGTGTGGCTTGCTCCATCACCAGCAACATCGACCGGCACTGGGGTATCCCTCCCCTGCACCGTAAACTCTTTCTCGTTCTCTATTTCCATTTCATTGCCTTTTCCGAAATTTTTTGGGCAGGGCTTCTTACCCTGTTACCTCTCGCGTCAGCCTTGCGGACTTCCCTCTTCCACCGGGGTTGGTTACCCGATCTCGGAGAGTCCTCCACAAGTTTCCAGGGACCACCAACGAGGAGGTGCGAGTAGGATTTTGGTCCCCAACCTAACCTAACCTAACCTAACCTAACCTAACCTAACCTAACCTAACCTAACCTAACCTAACCTAACCTAACCTAACCTAACCTAACCTAACCTAACCTAACCTAACCTAACCTAACCTAACCTAACCTAACCTAACCTAACCTAACCTAACCTAACCTAACCTAACCTAACCTAACCTAACCTAACCTAACCTAACCTAACCTAACCTAACCTAACCTAACCTAACCTAACCTAACCTAACCTAACCTAACCTAACCTAACCTAACCTAACCTAACCTAACCTAACCTAACCTAACCTAACCTAACCTAACCTAACCTAACCTAACCTAACCTAACCTAACCTAACCTAACCTAACCTAACCTAACCTAACCTAACCTAACCTAACCTAACCTAACCTAACCTAACCTAACCTAACCTAACCTAACCTAACCTAACCTAACCTAACCTAACCTAACCTAACCTAACCTAACCTAACCTAACCTAACCTAACCTAACCTAACCTAACCTAACCTAACCTAACCTAACCTAACCTAACCTAACCTAACCTAACCTAACCTAACCTAACCTAACCTAACCTAACCTAACCTAACCTAACCTAACCTAACCTAACCTAACCTAACCTAACCTAACCTAACCTAACCTAACCTAACCTAACCTAACCTAACCTAACCTAACCTAACCTAACCTAACCTAACCTAACCTAACCTAACCTAACCTAACCTAACCTAACCTAACCTAACCTAACCTAACCTAACCTAACCTAACCTAACCTAACCTAACCTAACCTAACCTAACCTAACCTAACCTAACCTAACCTAACCTAACCTAACCTAACCTAACCTAACCTAACCTAACCTAACCTAACCTAACCTAACCTAACCTAACCTAACCTAACCTAACCTAACCTAACCTAACCTAACCTAACCTAACCTAACCTAACCTAACCTAACCTAACCTAACCTAACCTAACCTAACCTAACCTAACCTAACCTAACCTAACCTAACCTAACCTAACCTAACCTAACCTAACCTAACCTAACCTAACCTAACCTAACCTAACCTAACCTAACCTAACCTAACCTAACCTAACCTAACCTAACCTAACCTAACCTAACCTAACCTAACCTAACCTAACCTAACCTAACCTAACCTAACCTAACCTAACCTAACCTAACCTAACCTAACCTAACCTAACCTAACCTAACCTAACCTAACCTAACCTAACCTAACCTAACCTAACCTAACCTAACCTAACCTAACCTAACCTAACCTAACCTAACCTAACCTAACCTAACCTAACCTAACCTAACCTAACCTAACCTAACCTAACCTAACCTAACCTAACCTAACCTAACCTAACCTAACCTAACCTAACCTAACCTAACCTAACCTAACCTAACCTAACCTAACCTAACCTAACCTAACCTAACCTAACCTAACCTAACCTAACCTAACCTAACCTAACCTAACCTAACCTAACCTAACCTAACCTAACCTAACCTAACCTAACCTAACCTAACCTAACCTAACCTAACCTAACCTAACCTAACCTAACCTAACCTAACCTAACCTAACCTAACCTAACCTAACCTAACCTAACCTAACCTAACCTAACCTAACCTAACCTAACCTAACCTAACCTAACCTAACCTAACCTAACCTAACCTAACCTAACCTAACCTAACCTAACCTAACCTAACCTAACCTAACCTAACCTAACCTAACCTAACCTAACCTAACCTAACCTAACCTAACCTAACCTAACCTAACCTAACCTAACCTAACCTAACCTAACCTAACCTAACCTAACCTAACCTAACCTAACCTAACCTAACCTAACCTAACCTAACCTAACCTAACCTAACCTAACCTAACCTAACCTAACCTAACCTAACCTAACCTAACCTAACCTAACCTAACCTAACCTAACCTAACCTAACCTAACCTAACCTAACCTAACCTAACCTAACCTAACCTAACCTAACCTAACCTAACCTAACCTAACCTAACCTAACCTAACCTAACCTAACCTAACCTAACCTAACCTAACCTAACCTAACCTAACCTAACCTAACCTAACCTAACCTAACCTAACCTAACCTAACCTAACCTAACCTAACCTAACCTAACCTAACCTAACCTAACCTAACCTAACCTAACCTAACCTAACCTAACCTAACCTAACCTAACCTAACCTAACCTAACCTAACCTAACCTAACCTAACCTAACCTAACCTAACCTAACCTAACCTAACCTAACCTAACCTAACCTAACCTAACCTAACCTAACCTAACCTAACCTAACCTAACCTAACCTAACCTAACCTAACCTAACCTAACCTAACCTAACCTAACCTAACCTAACCTAACCTAACCTAACCTAACCTAACCTAACCTAACCTAACCTAACCTAACCTAACCTAACCTAACCTAACCTAACCTAACCTAACCTAACCTAACCTAACCTAACCTAACCTAACCTAACCTAACCTAACCTAACCTAACCTAACCTAACCTAACCTAACCTAACCTAACCTAACCTAACCTAACCTAACCTAACCTAACCTAACCTAACCTAACCTAACCTAACCTAACCTAACCTAACCTAACCTAACCTAACCTAACCTAACCTAACCTAACCTAACCTAACCTAACCTAACCTAACCTAACCTAACCTAACCTAACCTAACCTAACCTAACCTAACCTAACCTAACCTAACCTAACCTAACCTAACCTAACCTAACCTAACCTAACCTAACCTAACCTAACCTAACCTAACCTAACCTAACCTAACCTAACCTAACCTAACCTAACCTAACCTAACCTAACCTAACCTAACCTAACCTAACCTAACCTAACCTAACCTAACCTAACCTAACCTAACCTAACCTAACCTAACCTAACCTAACCTAACCTAACCTAACCTAACCTAACCTAACCTAACCTAACCTAACCTAACCTAACCTAACCTAACCTAACCTAACCTAACCTAACCTAACCTAACCTAACCTAACCTAACCTAACCTAACCTAACCTAACCTAACCTAACCTAACCTAACCTAACCTAACCTAACCTAACCTAACCTAACCTAACCTAACCTAACCTAACCTAACCTAACCTGAGACCTAACCGGTGACCTCCGACGAGTGTGCATGTGTGGCATGTCGCTCCTGTGTTAATCTAATATTTTTAGCGGTTCGATTGCTTAAGAAAATATAATTTTTGCATAGTAAATTCGATGAGTCGATAAGGGTTGGAGCAGTGGAAGAATTTTGGATTTTCGAGCTGTTTTTTGGCAAAAAATTTGGAAAATTTAAAAATTTATATCTGACGTTTGTCAAAATTGGAAAAGTTACAAAAATTGCGTTATTTGAGAATAATTTTGGCTTATGAAATACGACGGGTCAACAAGGGTCAGTCCACGATAAAATTTTGGAATTACGAGCTGTTTTTTGGGCAAAAAAATTTGGAAAATTTAAAATTTATATCTGACGTTTGTCAAAATTGGAAAAGTTACAAAAATTGCGTTATTTGGGAATAATTTTGGCTTATAAAATACAACGGGTCAATAAGGATCAGACCAATATAAAAGCTTTAGGATTTTGAGCTCTTTTAAGGAAGAATTTGGAAAATTTGTATTTGACGTTTGTCTAAGTTATTAGGAAGTAATCTAAATTTTAATGGATTCCTACGAAGAAGCGTCGAAATTATTAGTCAATGAAGCAAAAAAAATTAAGGAGCAAGTTGCTTTAAGTGGAAACTTAAAAAGTTCAATAAAAATATCAATTCTGGAGTCTTTGGAAAATATCAACGATATTGCAAAAAAAATTAACTTATTGGCAACTTCAAATCAAAATTTACAGTCTACCGAAGTCGCAGGTGAAAAACGTATTAGAGAAGTTATCAGGGAAGAACTAAAAGTTGTTCTGGACGAGGTTAAGAAGGTTCCACCCGTTCAGCAACTTTCGTATGCTGGTGTGGTAGCCCCTAAGCAACCCAAAAACCTCCCCAGCTTAATTGTAACCCCAATTAATAATGCGTTAAAAAACCACGATCAGGTTATAAAAAAATGGAAGGAAGTAATATCGTTCCGAACCAAAAATTTTGCACCTGTTTCAACCACAAAATTGTCAAATAATAAAATAAAGATAACTTTCGATAATGGTAATCAAAAAGATGAAATAACCACTCAACTAAAAGATAACACAAATTTTAAAGTCGATGAACCAGTAATCTTACACCCTAATATAATCATTAAGGGAATCTCTCGAGAGGTAGCAAGGGAGGACCTAATTGAGGTGATCACGACGCAGAACGATCGGGTCCGGGACTTGCTTTTGCAGAAGGAGTCAATAAAAATAAAATTTCTAAAAAACAACCGTAACAAACACTTATATAATGCGATTTTGCAAGTGAGTCCCAAGCTTTTTGCAACTATCATTAGCTGTGAAAGACTCAATATTGACCATGAGAGAGTGCATGTGTCTGAATTTTTATCAGTACGACAGTGCTTCACATGCCTCTCTTATGGTCATTTAAGGAGGTTCTGCGATTGCAAGTCTCCGGCCTGCTCGTTTTGCGGGGGTGATCACCTCTTTGAGGAGTGCCCAAATAAAACTGATAACAACAAACAAAAATGTAAAAATTGTCATTTTAGTAACATAAAGAACAAAACAAGTTTGGACATCAAACATTCGGCAACTTCAAATAAATGTTCAATTTATAAGGCAATGGAGGGCAGATTAAAAGAAAAGATCACTTATGGGTGGTAAGACAATAAAATTTGTACAGTGTAACCTGATGCGTTCGTATGCTTGTCATCGTGAATTCCTTCAATATTTCATGCTAAGCGACCGGGATGTCTCTCTCATCACCGAACCATATGTAGGCCGAATTAATCATGTTAAAGGTCTGGCTGGTGTACATGTCTTCCAATGTAACAAGAACAAGAACAATAATCCACGGGTAAAGAGCTGCATCCTGGTCAAACAGAGTATTGGAGCAGTACTGGGCATGTCCCAGTATTGTGATACCAATCTTTGTGTGATCAGGATGTGCATAGGACGCAGGTTCTTGTTTGTTGGAAGCGTTTACATAGAGCCAGACGTAGACGTGAATGACACTCTGGTAAATCTGAACCATTTCTTGAGCAAAGTTAACGGCTCGCACGTTATCGTAGGTGGTGATGTTAACGGTACGAACCCTGCTTGGGGTTCGTTAATCGGAGATGAACGAGGTGATGATGTCCTCAGCATTGCATATTCGCAAGATCTGAATATATGCAATGAAGGAGGCTCGTCGACATTTGAAGTTGTCCGGGACGGCAACATTCTTGAATCAATTATAGATGTGACGATGTCGTCCGAGGGCATCGCTTCTCGTTTGTCGCTTTGGAGCGTTGATAAGTCGATTTGTCCGTCATCTGACCATCATGCTATCACTTTTACGGTTTCGGTTGATCAATGTTTAACTGCAGCCGTCGAAAAGTCAACTTACCTTTTTAGGAACAAAACGGCAGATTGGCAGAAATTCTCAACCTCTTTAGGCAAAAACTTAACACAGTCAAAATTATTAAATACAATTTTCGAAAATATTACTCCCGGCTCCTTGGACTGCGTTGTGGAAACATTAACGGAGGACATACGCAAATCATGTTTCTCCTCCATGAAAATACGTGGAAACACTAAGCCGTATAATCCATGGTGGTCTAAGGAGCTGGAAGTGTTGAAAAAGAGGTGTATCGATGTTCATCATCGTATTCGTTCTGGCGTTCGCCAGAATTTGGATATAAGCCAACTTCTGGGGGCTCAGGCTGAGCTAAAGAAGGAGTACGCTGATTTAATTAGATCCACCTCTACAAATCATTTTAGAGAATTCTGCCAATTGCAAAATAAAGAAAATGTGTGGTCAATGACGGGCAGATTGATCAAAGACGCTCCAATGCAACGTTCACCATCGACGCTGATGTGCGAAGGCAGATTTACCGAGGACAGTGACGAGACAGCCGACAAACTGTTGAGACACTTTTACCCTGACGACAGTAACGACACCTTACTGCGACATTACGAACTACGACACATGTTTAATTCGCCCTATGTATGTGATTCAGCCGAGGAAGAGGAATTCACTGTTGATGAGGTATTGGACGCATTAGGTACTATGAGTCCAAACAGAGCCCCTGGCGTAGACAACCTCACGTCTGATATTTGCACTGCGTTTGCGTCAGAGTATCCCCTGTTCCTTACCAGTCTGTTTAATTCATGCCTGGCTGTTGGTCATTTCCCAACACCATGGAAGCAAGCATTTGTAAAAATATTACCAAAGCCCAACAAAGACTTATCCGATCTATCCTCGTTTCGACCTATTGGCCTTTTGCCTGTTTTTGGCAAACTATTGGAAAAACTTATAATCAAAAGATTAATATTTTATGGCCAACAGCGTCGGGCATGGAATGAACGACAATTTGGTTTTAAGGAGCAGGTGTCTACTACTGACGCTTTGCGAAACGCAGTCAATATAATCAGACGTGAGAAGGGTCGAAAGCGCCAGGTTCTGGCTGTATCCCTAGACATTAAAGCGGCGTTCGACAACGCTTGGTGGCCAGCACTATTCAACAGATTGCGAAATATTAAATGTCCGCGCAACGTATATAACATTGACACTTTGGTATCCAGTCATTTGGCCGAATTTTTTTGGCCGACAATCATTTGGCCGACAGTTTTTGGCCGATAAATCATTTGGCCGAACAGTTTTTGGCCGACAGATTATTTGGCCGAACAGTTTTTGGCCGACAGATTATTTGGCCGAACAGTTTTTGGCCGACAGTCATTTAGCCGAACAGTATTTGGCCGACAGTCACTTGGCCGACAGTTATTTGGTGGCAATTGCAGGATGGCCGTGTTAGCACGTATAGTCGAGGAATATGGTCCTGACTATGAGCAGACCAATAGAAAGCAACGTCACCCAAGGACGAATCTAATAAAAAAACTAATACCGTTTCTGAACGACGCGGTATTAAAATTATCCGCGTTAATCCTATCCGATTACCTTTTGTTATTTTCTATATAAACAATTATGTAATTAAGAATCAGTAAGTAGAAAGAATTAGAAGAAATTATAAGTATTAGAAGAAAAAGAAGAAATCAAAAGTAAATTAAAATTATATCAAATATGCCTTTGGAATATGTCGAAAGCAGTCGTGGAGTTAAGCAGCTTTTACATAATGGATTTCTGTTTACTCGCGATAAACAAGGTGGTGCAAAAATTTATTGGAAATGTGCCAAATACAACACTTCAAAGTGCAAAGCAAGAGCAATCACTGAAAACGATGAACTTGTTGGACTTAGTGGCACTCATATTGGTCACACGGTGGAAAGTAGTGAAGTTGCAGCAAAAACTGTGCTTGCTAATATTAAAGAAGTGGCGAAAACTTCAAAAGAAAACCCCCAACAGATTCTGGCAGATGCTACTCTAAATCTTGATACAGCAGTGGCCCCACATCTTCCTTCCACCAACTTGTTGAAACAGACCATTCGCAGAACTCGTAATAGGAATGGTCCTGCTGTTCCAACATCTCCTAACAGCCTGACTGATTTAGTGATTGAAGGAGATTACGGAAAAACTGGCAAAGGAGAGCCTTTCTTACTTTATGATAGCGGACCCAGTGAAAATCGGATTCTTATATTTAGTACCGCAGAAAATTTACAATTATTGGCTGATTGCGATCATTGGTTTGCCGATGGGACATTCAAGTCGGCCCCATCACTGTTCTTCCAACTGTACACGATCCATTCTATCAAGTATAAGGTGGTAATTCCGTCTGTGTTTGTCCTTCTTCCGAATAAGAAGGAGGACACTTATATTAGAGTTCTAGAAGCTATGCTAAACTTGAAACCCGAGTTAAAACCTGTAAGTATTATGACTGATTTTGAAATTGCTCAGAAAAAAGCGTTTCAACGTGTTTTTCCTGGCATCGCTCACCACGGATGCTTTTTTCATTTTAATCAATGTATTTGAAGAATATTTTAACACGTTGAAACGCTTTTTTCTGAGCAATTTCAAAATCAGTCATAATACTTACAGGTTTTAACTCGGGTTTCAAGTTTAGCATAGCTTCTAGAACTCTAATATAAGTGTCCTCCTTCTTATTCGGAAGAAGGACAAACACAGACGGAATTACCACCTTATACTTGATAGAATGGATCGTGTACAGTTGGAAGAACAGTGATGGGGCCGACTTAAAAATAATTCGTTGGTGTGTAACGAATATTTTGTATTGCATGTTTTTTTGTGTATTTTAATAATAATTTAATATAATTTAAATAAAACAACATAATTTTACAAAATATTTATTTACCAAAAAAATAAAATTTATCGGCAAAGTGACTGTCGGCCAAAAACTGATCGGCCAAATAAACGTCGGCCAAAAACTGTTCGGCCAAACAATCTGTCGGCCAAAAACTGTTCGGCCAAATTATCTGTCGGCCAATTGATATGTCGGCCAAGTGATTTATCGGCCAAAAACAGTCGGCCAATAGAATTCGGCCAAATAAATTTCGGCCAAATGACAGTGATTCCTTTGAGTTACAATGGCAGGAAATTTGAAAAATGTCATTTGGAGATTTCCGCGTTTAACGATTTAACTATAGATTTTTGAAAGATAAAATGATATTTACCATAAAAACTGCTAATACCTGGCCCACACAATGGACCCTCCTCTGCTGAGAAGCAAGATTTTCTCGGAGCTGTTCGTTCCTCTTTTGAAAATGCTTAATGACGTAATTCCACCTGGTTAATTCAGCTGTTTTCTCTCTCCATGGTATATTCTTTTGCAATAGGACCGATGATGACGTCCATTACTTCCAGCATTTTTAGAATATCATAAAAATCATCGTTAAATATTAAGACTGAAAGGAAATTAGCGAGCTTGATCTTTTCCAATTCATTATGAAGGTGCTTTGGAGCATGGTACTAGAGCAAGCCGTTATAACTTTCATTGAAATTATGTGCGTTTCTTCCTTTGCATCCTCTAGTTATTATTTTTAATTTTTAATATTACTAAAGTAATGTTTGGTGTTGTAAAGATATCGGTGCTTCGCCGATTTTTCTACATTATTGATGGTGGTAATAACGTAATAACAATGGCCCTAACGTTAAAGTTGTTTTTGATAAATATGATAATGATGGAACTAAAGCGTCTGAGAAAATTCTTAGATATATAAGTAATATTTCAATTGTTTATTTATTTGAAGAAGATATGCCTCTAAAGAAAACTAAAGAGAAATTCTTGGGAAGCAGCAAAAATAAAAATTGGTTTAATAATCTTCTCTGCAAAAAACTGGCCGAAAATAATATACAGTGGAATTAAATGGAAAGTGTTGCAGATCTATTATTCCCTACAAGTATTGATAAACAATTTTTTTTTATAGATATCAGATAATAGTATATCCCCGCTTCAAAAGGTTTCTGAATTTAAATAATATAAAAAATAAAATATTTAAAAAAAAGAATCATCAAAATCGGAGCTGTTCTTGAGGACTTCCGAAGATTGCCTATTTTATGTATTTATTGACGCGACTATATTGACATTTCAAAGAATAGCCGATTCATTGCTTTTTCAAAGAAGCAATCAAAAGGTTACCAAAATCCAAAAAATCAAAGATTCTTAAAAGAGAAGAAATTGATAGATATTACTCCTGATAAATCTTATTTGATCTTGAAGGTATAAATAAGATGACATATTATATTATTGAATAAATTGTAGTTACTATTTATGTTATGTATTTTATTTTAAACAAATCTACTTTCAGCTGGGCGAGCGGCAATGACATATTGCCGCTCACCAAGCGGCAAATGCCAACTTTCAACTATCAACTGACAGCTTGAAAAGCCTACTTTCACTATCGGGCGTAGGAAAAAATCTTTTGGGTTGTATTAATGAGTACAACATAATTTCAGTAAAATTCATATAAATTTTACTAATTTACTAGAAAAACTTTGCCATGGTTGTTTTCAAAAATTGCTTATTTTATAAGTTACTATTACATTACGCATTAGGTACATTGTTGTTGATAAAGTCGCGTCGCTAGAACTTAACGGATTTCCTACACCTTTTACGTTCGTAAAAATATAGACATGAAAGTTTTTGAATTAATTTCCGATTTCTGTCGCCGGTAATTCAACTACAGCTTTAATGGGAACTTTTAATTAACAAACTTAGGAGCATAATAATAATTAACAGTTGTTGCTATTATTATTATTTTAATAAAAATTGGGTTAAAATAATTTTGAATAAATTTCTATGACTACGTATACTCTGTCAGATCTATAATTATTGTCACTTTTGCAAAGAGTTTTCTCAACGTCGCAACGCTCCATATCATCAGAATTAACTTCTTCTGGTTCCAAAAAGTATTTAAACAGTCAGTAGTGCAAAAATTAGTAAACTTTTAATTTATCATTGATTTTAAGAATTAAAACTGTTTTTAATAAACTTACTTTTATTCAAAACTATATTATTTAATATTAATCTTAATTAATTTAATAAACTTCTTGAATTCATTTTAAAAATCCAAGAGGTAACAACGACTATTGTGTATCCGTGAATAACCAACACTCGTAGAATAGCAGATAAAAATATACCGACAAGTCAACCGTTTCTTTTGAATTAATATATAATATTGCAGTGTTGCCAAGTCTCGGTGGAGACAACGTACAGTTCATGTAACGGAGGTAGGTACGCACAGTCCGTGAATACAAGAAAACGACACTAGCGCCAGTGATATATGCCCGAACTAACAGATTGTTTTGCGGATACTAGGGGGTCGTTGTCACCTCCGGGTCAAATTTTGATATTTAGCCCGTAACGCCATCTACAACATTATTTCGAAGAAAACAAGGAAAAACGTTGTCACCTCCGAAAACGGAGGTGAAAGCGTTATATATGAGGTGACAACGAATGTTGCGTATCCGTTTTTGAGGTGACAAGGTACCTTTTATACATATATAAATATATATATATTTTATTTATTTATTTTAGATAAATTCAATCTAAAAGAAAATATTCTATTAAATATTTGCGAGATTTTTCTTCTTAAATGTGTAAGGTAGCACACTAGGTTAAAATTTGGTAATGCATATTGCCTCTATTTAGAAGTAATGTGAAAACAGTAATATTGGACAAATTTGTTTTTAGTATCTGTGTATTTTTTTTTCATATAAGATACCAAGTTGACAATCGCATAACATAGACTGACCATAAAAAGAAAAATTATTAGGAAACTATATACATCTGATGAGATCTTTGAAATAAACATAGGAATATTGTAGATAATATACAAAATAAAAAATATACACACTACAATATTATTATAAAATAGGAGAAAATTAATTTTTTCGTCAATTTGAGCCAAATTGCTTGGACAAGTCCGTACTTATTACAAAATTAAGTAGAATTACTTTTAAAAAATTCAATACATGTTTGTATATAATATATATATATACACTTACATAATTACATATAAAAAAATTCAATTAGTTAAAAAAACAAATAGGTAGGTATATAAAATAAAATATTGTTTAGTGAATGTGTAAAAGCATTTAAAAATAGTGCAATTAGACCACCGGTGCTAATCAAATTTGTAATTTTCATACAAGTAATAGAATCACATATAATAATTATTAATTTATAGTAGATAGGTATAATATATGCTTTTTCAATTTAACCACATACATTTTTAATAACATGATTTATTATGAAAGTTTATATATTTATGAAAATTTCAAAATTTAAACACATTTTCGGTTATAATAAAATAATGGTGGTAAAATTTCAAATTTCGTTACTAATCCATTGTTCTTTCATTAGTTAGGAGCTATAATACAGGGAGGGGATGCTTTCAATTTACACTTTAAAAAAGAAGTTTGTCGGCTGGCATTGTGCAATAAATAGGGGAGTTGCAACAAAGATCGCAGAGTTGAGCAGGCATAAGCGAGCCCAACTTTCCGTCTACCAAGCACAACTGCCAATTGATTAACCAAATTTGGTCTATTGTAATAACTATTATTTGGTTAACCAACAAGTTAGTGCTTCGTTTCAACTATTACGTCAGATGTTAAGGGCCCTGTGTTGTAGCCTTACAAGTATTTTAATAAAATAAAATTACCTAATTTAAAAAAAAATTAGCCTATCAGAAATTCATTGCACACACACTTATACAAATTATTACACTTTACACTACAGTTTCTACGTGTAAATGTTTCACATTTAATTCATTACGATGCACATAGCTGCACAATTAAGTTGGTTTTTAAACTAAATAAAACATTTATTTACAGTCTTAATAATGTAAAAGAACTCTAATAAGTAGTAGATAATATAATAAATCGGTCGTTTCGATAGCACTTCAATTGTATTATTATTATTATTATTATTATCTTAGAAGCAACTTTTCAATTTAAAGGAAACACTTAGAAAATTGGGTTATCACTGGTGCGTGTACCTATAATATATATATATTTATGTACATACATAATAATATAATTAATTAATATACATATATTTGTAAAATTGAAAAGATGCTCCCCATCACTGAATACAAAAAAACCATACCAGTCTTATAGAACTAAAATTATACAATTACTATTATCACTAATAAAAGGCAGTGAAAACTGTACACATCTACATTTAAATATTGGCAGATCTTCTACTTGGTATATAATCAATCATCACACTCTGAGCAAAGACTAACTTACACAAACACACACTATTTATGTCAAAATTGTTCGCAATTACTTTAAACATGTCCCGTGCGACATTTCTAAAATCCCTGAATTAACATTTGGTGTACTGTTACAACTTATTATTATTATTATTACAATGTCGAAGAAGAAGGAGGACAAGAAGAAGAAGCAATGTGGTAAATTAACAATTAAATTAATCAGAAACAAATTTGCGTTAAGAAATGAACACTTATTTTATCACGATGCTAAATAATGAATTTGGCAGACAAATCGGAACAAATCGTATTACCTACGATTATTCCATGGTCAGTCCCATTGGTGCGGAGACGGGGGTAATTCGGAAGGATGAGCTACTGTTGAACTGTAACAAAAGTAAAACTTACATCAAAAAACCTTACAAAGTAAACAAAACAATTAACCATAAATAAATTATTATTTATATAGCTTTTTTTTTATTATATATTATTATTATTAAATTATTAATGCAGCATGCGAAAAATGTAAGGAAATATTTTGCTAAAATATTACAAACAAAATGAAAAACTATAAGCACTAACCTAATAAATAAGCATCAAGCGGCACATAGAAAGATGACGGGTGATAAGAGAATTTCAAGGGTCTTCTTGAAAGGCACACAAACTTTTCCTTTCCTGTGGGTTCAAACAACCATCATCTTACTTAGTTTGCTTAATATAATATTTTCATTCCACTTGTTTCGTATAAAATTTTGTGTTTAAATTAATACCAAGCAACAATCTTTACTTATAAGAAAAAATAATTATTATTGTTGGCGTTATTAATAATCTTAACTTGAATAATTGATGATCTACCCAAAATAAGTATGTCTTGCAAACAATGATTCATTCTGTTTTGAATTACCGCATTATTGGATTCATAAATGAATCAATGTTATTGCAATATTATACACACAAAAGTTTAAAGATTCTCATAGTCTGTTAGCTATATGTTTTTCTAATACTAAACTAAAGAATTTTAATCAAATTATCGAATCTCCGAGTTATTTCTCTATAAAATCAAATAGAAACCAGACTACCAATCATAAAGCAAAACATATATGTGACGAACATATTTATATTCCGAAGACAAATGTTTAAACATTGTCACATCAGAATCTTTACGTTACCTACACAGCTTCAACATAAGTATTTGTATATATGTACGTTTTAAAACTTGTCTGTGCTAATGTGAACACTCGCCAATTTGTCGGTCCGGTGCGTGCTGTTGCAGGTCTGCGCATGTCGGGTATATCTGAATCGTCCTTAATATGAAATTTAGCAGAATTTAATGTTTTGTACAAATGACTTAACGGTCGGTAGATAAAAGTGGCAATTTGTCTAAATTTTCTGTTTACCTCTTTACTTAATTTAAGTAAAAGTAAATAACAAACAAAATTATCTGAGTTTTTCAAATAGAACTTTTTAATTAATATGTTCCTTGTTTGTAATCTACTAAAATTGAATCACTTATTTGAGAAACCCGACAAATCCATATACGACTTATGTTTTACAACCGATTTTATGCCATCTTTGATTTCAAATATTTTTGCTTTTTGTGAAAAACTCTTTAACTACTTCCCATTGACATTGAACAACTTTTAAAAAGTGACAATTGAAAATAATTAAACAGTTTTCTTTGATTACGAGGGAGGGCTGATAAGTACCCGTGTTTGACAAGAGTTGCTGCAATAGCACCTTAATATTATAAGTATCCCTGAATGCCATCTTTCAAACAACTCATATCAAAATTTCATTGCGATATGTCCAATAGCGTATTTGCTAAACAAGTTTGAAGTGAACAACTTTTTACATTTTTTAATTATTGAAAAAATTCAATATTGATCAGTTTTTCAAACTTGTTTTTCGATTGGAAAACTTACGAATAAATCAACGAAAAATTAGGTGCTGTCTACGGGGATCTTTCACTTTCGATGACAACAATTCAATTTTTGATTAATAAATTTAAATGTGTTCTAAAGAGTGTTCTTGACATCAACGTCCAGATCGTCCAAATAAGTAAAGTATGGAAGAAATGGTTAAAACAATTCATGATATCGTATTGTCAGATCCCAGAGTAAAATTGCGTGAGGTAGCTGAGGTTGTAGACATCTCAAAAAAACGTATGAGCAATATTTGATAAGACCACAGCTATCCGTGGTCCGAAAAAGCTATCCGTGTCTTGACAATGCTCGGTATCGTTGTTGGCAATGTGCAACCGATGAGACAAATCCTGTAATGGGTAATGTCGAAACTCGAGTCTTGCTCTAAGTTAACACGATCCTTGTTTTTGTCAAACCATCTGCATTTTGCATCTCATAAGGGGTGGCAATTGCTGCAGTTTGGTGCCCAAAAAAGCTTTGGCTGGGTATATGAAGGTGAAAGTATTCATCTTAAAGAGATGAATCATATATGGATCTAGCGGTCCAAAGACGACAAAAGTGGTTTCTTTGGTCGAAATGGTTATGGTTACTGTTTTTTGGGATTATCGTGATATAAATTTTACCGACTATCTTAAAAAAGGAAAGACAATGAATAGAGCAACATTATATAATATTATTGGATTTTTTGGCCCACATTTATCATAGAAAAAATGTGCATTTTCATCAAGACAATGCACCTTTATACACATCCATAATTGCAATGACTAAAAGCAAAGAATTAGGTTGTCAATTGGTTTCCCATCGGCCTTATTCTCCGGATTTACTCTCTTATGACTCTTATCTGTTACTTAACCTAAAGAAACGGCTCCGTGGTAAAATATTTGTATAAAATTTCGGTTGTAATTCAATGTAAAATGGTATTATTTGGAAGAGATAAAAAAATTGGAAATGTGTTAGAATAAGTGTATTGAATTAAAATAAAACTACCTTGCAAAGTAAAAAAAAATTTTCAAAAAAATTGTTGCTTTCTTATCGAACACGGGTATTTATCAGCCCACCCTTGTATACCGGGTGCTGAATGAGTTAGCCGAACATAGGAAATTAACATGTAAAAACTTATTTATACAAATTCCTGCTTCCCTAATTATTTTAGAGAAAAAATGAAAGACACAAAAATTATGCAGAAATATAAACTACGAATTATAATAGCATTTGATTTCATCTAACTTTTACTTAAAAAGCCAAAAAATGCTCTTAAAATTGTTAAAAGTTTCATTTATCGGACTTGCCATGAAAGTTTCTATGGTAATTGTTTTGGAAAATATAAATTAAATTGAATTTATTACATGGCCAGTGCGATAAATGAAAATTTTAACAATTTCGAAAGCATTTTTTGACCTTTTAAGTAAAAGTTAGATGAAATCTAATGCTCTTAGCATTCGTAGTTTATATTTCTGCATTATTTTTGTGTCTTTCATTTTTTCTCTAAAATAATTAGGGAAGCAGGAATTTGCATAAATAAGTTTTTACATGTTAATTTCCTATGTTCGGCTAACTCATTCAGCACCCGGTATAAAAACTATCGTTATGGATTTATATATTATAGTAAATAAGTACATTTTGCAATATTAACAAAAAACGTAAATTATAATTAACCGTGTTTTTCAATTATCAGTGCAGAGCACGGCCCAGTCGGCCCGGATAATCTAAGTTCTACTATAAATAAATAAAAAAGAATTTTTGTAAAACTATTATAGAAAGTTAAATAGATAACTGTAAGAGTGTTTTTATTCAGATTAATTATAATTACCTACAGTGACAAGTTAACAAATATTTAAATTTATTTCTAATTTATTTTTAGAGACGATAGCCGTGCTCTGTCTTTTTTTGATTTATAGAGAATTTTCAAGTAAAATTTCGCTCAAGACAAAATCAACCTAGTTAAGATTTATATATGTAAAAATTTAAAGAAGTGCCAAGAAAAATTGTACACAAAATGAGCCTTGATAGGTATTTTGACTCGCATCTTTACAAAGGGTAAATATTAAGAAACATTTTTGTTTTAAATTTTTAAGTTCTAACATTTAATTTTTTTTAAATTCGCACCACCTAAAATGACAATTAGAAAACTTGCTTTTCTTGGCAAATAAGATTTAAACCGAAAATGTAAAACGTAGGCAAATATTGTTGTTTTTGCAGGCAAATCCGGTTATTTTGCAATAACAGTTGTTTGCAAAAATGGTACATAAATTCGTAAATTATCTTGAAGTTGCAATGCGTATTATTAGAAAACTTTAATCAAAAAACAATAGACAATTAGAAAATTCAAAAAATATAAAAATTAAAACAAAGGAAGATATCAAAGAAATGAAGAGGTTACTTACTATAATTGTTTCGATCTTATTAGATTTCAACAAACCACCTAAATCAAGGAATAATTTATTTTACTTACAATTCTTTTGTAAATTTAGGTTTGTTTGGAATGTTACACTTTTTCTCCCATCAATTTTTACATCAAGTGTAGATCAAACAAACTGCTTGCAAGAAAGCGCTATGTCATAATTATTTGTATAGCAATTAAATCTTGTCACAAATTTGTTAGCAATTATTGTATAAAATTTAAAGTGAATGTCATTCATATTTATGTCATAAATATTGTTCTATATTTGTTACAAGAATAGAACAGGACCTAAATATTTGGTATCAAATTTAGGATGAAAATTTGTGAAGTAATTTTCATGTATGACACCCTTGTAAAATTGAATGCAATTTTTTGTCATATATTTGCTACAAATTTTATTATAACGTAAAACGGCTCTTATACCCTATTGAAAAGTTATTTTTGAATAATTTCATATTTTATCTACGTTTCTACTTTTACATTTACATATTTTAGAAATAGCAAAAAGTCATGAACTGTAACTGTTGAGCTAACTCTGCCATCTTGAAAAATAGGTGACCATTTTTTAGAATTTTACATACATATAATATCATGGTAAAGGTGTACTTTATCAATATAGACAAGGTTAAATAAAGGAAAGATAATAAAATTTCACACGCAGAAGTGTTAGAAACAATTTATTCTCTTTATCAATACTGAACGATGGTTTTAAATAACCGAAAACATAAAAAAAAGGATAATCAAGTGATTATTTATTTAGTACAAATTTGGACTATAATATTTAGTTTATTTATAAAAATAATTAGTAATAATTATTCGTGCAGTGCACGGTTATTATGTAAATCAACAAAGAGTGTGCAATATTGCAGAAAATTTTCTATTTTTCTTATAATTGAATTGAAAAAATAAAGAATTGCAAATCTTCTCAGTCAATGAAAGAATTCTAGAACATAGAGAAAATTGGAAATAGCACCTAAATAGAATAGAAGGCAAAAGAATTCCAAAGAAAATACTCTCTTACAATCCGAAAGAGAAAAGTAATATTAAAGTCGGAACAGGCAAGAAAGCCTAAACCTTGAAAGGAAAAAGAAAATTAAAAATTAATATTTGGTGTTTCCACCCTTAGTTTTAACCCTAGATTACGGGACATTTGTAAATTTATTTATTTCCTAAGATTTTTCTCGCTGGAGATAAACACATTTTGCTGATCTCAGTACCTTTTCATCTAGTAATTGTTGCAGTGGTCATTGTTGTAAGTAAAATAGTGTAATGCATTGCGGTAGTACTTATTTTGCATTAACATGCAACAGCTGAAGACTTTTTGCTACTTCAATATTATGACAAAATGTAGGTACATGTAGGTACCAAATTGAATTTCGTCAAATATTAGCTTAATTTGAATGTGCTATTCATTTTGCACTACCACAAAATTATCTCCATCTAGTGTTTGAAATGGTAAATAAATTTTCATGTTGTAACTCTCAGACTAACTATTTACTAGACAGAGCATAGCTATGCTAACACACAGGTTTGTTTTGAAGCAAATTTTAAGCATCACTGTTGGTAAACATTACTTGTTATTAAACAACGTCCAGTGGTTACGCCTATGAATTTTTATAGGTTAAATTTTACTTACTTATGTTTTAAAGATTTTTGATACACTCCACCACACACAATGCATTGCTTGCCCATTTTTTAAATTATAAATTCCACACACGACTCAATAACTAAAATAATTAATTCACTATGTTTAAAAAAATATTTCGTATTTTAACCACAACAAGTGGTGCGCATTTTTGACCAATTACAACTCGGGACTCGGTAAACACCAGATATGTAAACAAATAGAAAAATTTGCTTCAAGTTACGTTTGTATATGTTCTGTCTAGGTATATTTAGTCTGAGTTGTAACTTATCAATTATTTTCTAAAAGATTGTCTCTCTTACATTATTATTATCTCTTACATTATTGTACTTACATTATTTTGTAAAAGATTGTCCGTATTTTTTTTTCAATTTTTTTTATTGCTGAATTTCAAACTTTATTATGAATGTATTATTTTAACTCGACATTATTCAAAAAAGTATATAATGAATGAAAAGTAATGAATTTATTCGGTGTTTAAATTTATAAACAAGATATTTTTATGATACTCGAGTATTCTCGGGCTTTTAAGAACATTAAGGCTTTTAAAAATAAAAATTTAATGAGACGTGATGCATAATCAAATTATTTCTTTAAAACTTTTTATGACATCAAATCATACACAAATGGGTCAACCAAAAGTATCTACACATGTAAAACTTTTGTTCTTGACAAAAGACAACATGGTTCGTAACTTCTTCCATGTTAAATGGAATAATAATCAAGATGGCCTGCAAAGACAACAAATTTGCCCTTCGTTTACTTTAACCTATTTTTGTTAGTATAAATAAAAAAAAGATTATTTCGTTTACTGATTTCCATGCACAAAATTTCATTAATGCATACTTTTATAGTTTACTTAAACTAAAATGAATAAATGTTAAAAATACTACAATAAGTAAACTAACGAAAAGTAATAAAATAAAAAAAAATTTCAACTACAAAAACTCTACTAGAAAAACTCAAAATTCTACAGAGTGCTACTGGTATTAAAAAAAGTTCCTAATTAGCGCACGCGCCAGCATGGAAATCAATGTTTATCATTAAAAAAATTATTAATGTGGTTAAAATTTCCTTTTTATTAAAAAAAAACCATTAATACGTAAACACTGTAACACTTAAAAACCGGTTTGGTGTACGTATTTCTTTTTTAAATTAATAAATTTTATCATTATTATAATAAATCGTTGTTGCAAAGAAGCTCGCCAAGAGATTATTATTAATATTATTTTATCGATTAGTTTTAAATCTTATATCTAATGGTAATAATATTATTATGTATGAACGGAATTATGTACAGCATAGTTTAATATAGAAAGCAGTGAATGAAAAAAAATGAATAAATTTAATAGTGACGTACACCAAATGGTCAAGTGTGCTGTCACCTATGCAATGGCGCTGCGCTGCTCTGCGAAGTCGGCTGCCGTCTTACCTGGCGAAACTCTTGAATGCCGCCGACTGTGGATTTATACACAACGGTACTCTCGTTGTATTCAACTGCTCCGCAATAAATTTATGCATCTCCTCTGAAAGTAAAATAGAATTGGTTTTAAAAATTTGATAAAATTGTGTAATAGTTCAGTCATTACACCTAGCAGAAAAGAGGTCTGCCTTTTTCCAACTACCTTTTTAACTCGAAAAAATGTGAAAACGTGATCCTTTCGTCTTAAAAGTAGGTTCTCTTCATTCTTTATTTTTTACTTAAATATAAAATTGCGACTAATGCCCGATTTCTTCACTTTGAGATATCTATCGGATAAGTATAACTAAAAGAATAACCAATCAAACAATCGCAATTCAAATTTTTACAGTTGTTTGATTGGTTATCTTTATAGTTATACTTATCAGATAGATATCTCAAGGTGAAGAAATCGGACATAAGTTGTAAAATGAGCCACTTTTCATGGCATTTGTGGCTTGAAATGTTTTTTTTTGAACTAATGTACCTTTTGTGGCTCGTCTGTAATGTCTATCGATCCTGCAAACTCACCACAAGAAGTCGAACATTACTACCTCGTAAAACAACACACTACTATTAATTATTATTTTGAAATTTAACATTTTACTAAAGGGTTTTCCATTAAGGACGCCTAGGTTTTAAAATTGAATATAGCAAGTTGTATGCGAGATATCTACGAATATTTTTTTTTATTCGAAAGGCCTATCAATGACATTATGTGTGAAAAATAACGTAGTTCAAATGGGCTCCGCTTGGTGGCGCGCACCCGAGAGGTCCAATTTTCGATTACTCTTGCGCACAAATCAGGCTGAATTTGGGCGATGGCATGGCTGATGTTGGTTTTTAGGGCACCGGTGGTTTGCGGCTTATTGGCATAGACCTGGGACTTAATAAAACCCCACAAGACAAAGTCTAACGGGGTCAAATCGCACGATCTCGGTAGCCAATTCATTTCGCCTCTGCGTAAGATAACCTTGTCAGGCATCGTTGCCACAATAGAACATCTATTTTGATAATAAAATTTTATGATTTGCATGCGTTCCTCGACGCTGTAACTTGGCATGATGATTTGTCAATTATCATTGAATAAAAACACCAAGTTTGACATATGCAGCTTCAAAAACATAGCCGCCTTGATTTGTTAAAATCTAGGCGTCTTTAATGGAAAACCCTTTATAAAACTTCTCTGCTAATATTGTAATATAAATTAGAATTATCAATATTGAGCTACAGGACACAAATAAAACACATTTTTCGAAAGCTCGTTTAAAACAATTTTTAATTAATTTTAATTTAATTAATTTTTAATTTAAAACAATTGTTTTTGTTTTTCAATCCATATTAAACTTGAAAAAGAAAGACATTTTTCGAAAGCTCGTTTAAAAAATGTGTTTTATTTGTGTCCTGTAGCTCAATATTGATAATTCTAATTTATATTATTTTCAAAAGCTAATAATTTTAATTAAAAATATTTTAATAAATTCGATTATAAAATCACTTTATTTTAGGGGGCGTCCATTAATTACGTGAGGTGATTTTGGCGATTTTTAGACCCCCCCCCCCCGCCCCCCTTGGTGAGATATCGTGAGGTTTGGCTCGACCCCCCCTTTCTAATCTCACGTAAGATTTTTTTAAATGCGTATTTTTAGTATAAATACGTAAATCAGTGCTTGATTATGTTGGATTTATTAAAAAAGCATAATTTGCTTAATTATGTTTATTTAAGAATAGTTAACACAAAAAAATTACGTGATAGTTGCCGAGACCCACCCTCTCTCCCTCGTAAGATTTGGTGAGATTCGGCATGACCTCCTCACCCCCCTAAACACCTCACGTAATTAATGGACGCCCCCTTATCGCCCAAGATTCAATTGTTGTATTTTATTAAAATTTGTTAAATATAGGCAGCGAAAGTAACCCTGAATCTCACTTTATAGGGATCTGAATTGTGATATTTTATTAGATTAAGCTTGGGCGACTAAATCTCTTTTTTTGCATTGACGGAACTATACCATTGTACATACACCACATCGATAACGCTTCTTGTGGTGTAAACTTCGTATTAGCTACCAGGATTTCGTTATCTTTGAAATATGATCAGTTGAAAGATAGTTATTACAATTTAACTCTAGATTTGCTATTGATTACAAAGGTAGTATGTTATGACATATTTTTGTAATCTGCTGTTGTTGGCTTGTTGGGAGTTCATTTTACGATTTCGATTTACCTATATGTATAAGCATTATTTTTTATCAGATTATCCATTGATACAATTATTTGTTGATTAAAAGATAAAAGTTTATGTCATGTTTTTATACATAAATATGGGTGGAGATATGTGGAAATTAAAAAAGGGTTGCAAAAATACGTTACATAAAAACATTGAATATTTTAATATATAAACGTAAAAATTAATTATTTGCTTAGGGCTTTTTGAATAAGAAAAAGAAATCCATATTAAAAACTGAAACCATACAATGTTGGGATTTTACAAAAAGCTGTAGCTCGAAATCTATGGGAACCAGAACAACAATTAGTCTTGTTTAGTTATAGAATTTTAACTATAGTTAACTTTAGATATAAGATGCATAGTCATGTCATTATCTGCCTAATGTTGGCGTAATGATTTATAGAACTTGGCCAAATTTGGTCATCTTCTGGTCCAAGCTCGATGTAAAAATCAAGCGAAAGGAAGCAAATAAATAATTTTCCAATTATTTTAATGCACAAGTACCCAACGACAGCACTATAAATCATAAAAATCACCTTTTACGTGTTGAACAGACGTCAACTTCTTCTCCCATGTGTCATCGAATCCAATCGTAGCACTTATTTCAAATTCATTTGTATATTGTCTCATCCCACTGGCAGTTGTGTAACAACATTTACACATACACGAATGATATCTTAATCTTCCCTCGTCCAAATAAGGATGAGCTAAAGCTTCCACTACCGATATTCTTTTATCCTGCAAATAGATATAAATTTAGTTATATAAGTAAGCTCCTAAAAAAAATATACTCTGTTCGTACCGGATTAAATGCTAACATGGAACAAATTAAATGCATAATTTCGTTAGAACATTGCGCATTTAAATTATACAAAGCTCCTATATTTGGTGGTTTCGGTACTCTTCTTAACATGTGCGATTTGGCACCTTCGCATGCATATCGCATATCTTCCAAAGACGGCGTACCCAAAACGTCCGTTATTAATTCTAATTGTTGTATAGGATTTTGTGCTTGAAATAATATTCTTCTTCCCAATAATTCACCAAAAATACATCCAACAGACCAAACGTCGACAGCGGCAGTGTAATGTTTAGCTCCCATTAAAATTTCGGGTGCCCTATAATATTGTGTTACCACCTCTTGTGTCATATGTTTACTGGTGTCCGGCTCTTCCACTCTGGCCAATCCAAAATCACATATCTAAACATGAATTATGTTAGGTGTCAGAATTAATGCCTTTTCTTCTAAATATTAAATTACCTTAAGAACGCAATTGCTATTTACAAGTAAATTTCCTGGCTTTATGTCTCGATGTAATATTCTAGCAGAATGTAAATATTTTAGTCCTTAAAAAACAAAAAATTAAAATATGATTCATTCAAAAAAATTTACAACATATAAGTAAAAAGTTATTTACCTCGCAGTATTTGGTACAAGAAAACTTTTATGTGATCCGTCGATAAAGGTTGATGTGAAACTATAATTTTATGTAGATCGCTTTGAAGAAGTTCTGTTATTACATATCTATTGTTTATTAAGGCAAATTTATAGAAATTATTAATTTTATTATTAAATTACTATTATTATAAAATACTGGAACTTCTCTCGGCAAGCAATGGGAACCCACCGAGATATCTGCCTTTCCTTCTGAAAATAAGAGGTCACTATATGCCCTTACGTAGAATTCAAAGGCGTGAGAAAGAGAATTATATACAAGATATTACCGCGACCTATGTACGCTTCTTACGACCTTAAAATGGTCATAGCACCAAAACTGTTGATTATTTAGTCAAATCAAATCATCACATTTATTGGTGCATTACTATTTTATAAAATTTTACCCAAGTCACACATATCTCTGCAGTTTCGTATAAGTAACTTGAGTCAGAAAACATTATAAAACACAATTTAAATTATTATAATTTCCTTATACTCTCTGTGTATTTCTATATTTTTATCCTTTATCTATAATAATATCTCGTGAATGAAAAGAAATACTACCTAGTAAGTTCTTGATACCAGTCGAAAAAGTATTCAAAATTGATTTTACTCCATCAATAATAAAAAAATTTGAAAATATTCTACCTAAAGTTGTTTATACCAAACTGCTAAGATATGTATTTACATCTATTCCAAGACATAGAAAAGTTGTACATTCGAAACCTTAACTGAAAAAAGAAAACTTGGTTACTGTATTGTCGATATTGATCCATTACGTTCAATTTTCGATATTTAAATTATTAATAATAGTTAACCGACACTTCAAACAACATAAGAGGAAAGCATGTTTATTCGGGACTCTTTATTAGACCCCTCGCACTTTAGATAGACTTTCTATCGGCCTATAGTTTGGTCGGTTTCTTAATCAGTATGAAGATGTATGCAAGTGCGCACATTATAACGATTCGATATCGGCCCATAGAAAGTCTGCAGTGTGCGAGGGCTCTTAACCTTCCGGTAGTTAATGCAGTTGGCTTGGCATTTAACAACGGAATTTTCACCAAATATAAAGTACCTAGTAAAATATAATAAGAAATCGTATAAATTATAAATTTGCAGCTAGGAAAGAATAACCAATGTCAACGACTTTATACAAGGTCGTCGGGCTTCTTATATTTTAATGTACTAAACAAAACCTAAACCCTTTACACACCTGACTCGCGACTTGTTAGATATAATATTTAAATGTCTGCTCTACGGTCCAATGTTAATTATTATTGTCGAGTTCAAAGTAAAAAATTTATAACTGACCAAGTCTATTATTTAAAGATTAATTTGAGGTATTAAACAAAATCCGATAGTTGTCGACATCTTTGTTCACGCCGATTGTATTAATAGATTTCTTTGTTGCGCGTCTTGGATAAAGAACGAAGACGACGCGACAGACAAAAATTAAATTTTATATTTTTACTGGCCATCTTCGTGAAATATTGGACCATTGTTTTACACGTGCCAGCTTTTTTTTAATAACCAGTAGTATTATACCAAGGTTGATTGGTGTATTCAATGTAAAATAATTTTACCTCGAGGTATTATTTTCGATTTTATTCTGAAACTTGCATTAGGTACTCAAAAAATGTAAAAAAAAAAAGCAAGTACTTCATTGAAGAATCGGAAAATGAAAAATTGGGCGTTATTTAATTGAAAATTAAAATCAATCGGTCAGGAAATTCAAGTTTAATAACGTTTTACTGTAAGTACAAGTTTTAGACTCCTCGCACACTGCAGACTTTTTATCGGCCGATAGTTTGGTCGGTTTCTTCTCGACCAATCATATAGCCCATAAAACTTTTTATCGGCCGATATCGAATCGTTATAATGTGCGTACTTGCATACACCTTCATACTGATAAAGAAACCGACCAAACTATCGGCCGATAGAAAGTATGCAGTGTGCGAGGAGTCTTATTCTAATAATTTCTTCTAAATCGTGCCATCAGATTTTCTGCTAAAAGCTTACGTAATTTTATACAAAAGTATAATAATATGTATACATTATATTTTTTCCAATTATTACGAAATGTTGCAATGGAAACTTATTCCGTGCGAATGTGTGTTAAATTTTACAACATTTTTTTATTGTTTGGAAATGATTATTATTGTGCATAATATATAAAATATTATAATACTTTGTCGAAAGCCGTAATAAACACAAAATATTCCTTGTTAAATAGAACTAAAGTGTGACTCAGAAATATAATTTTCTTAAAATTAAGATCAATTATTATTAATAAAATAATAAACGTAAAAGTTGTTTTAAAAATGCGAACCAATTCTCACAACAATAATAATAATTATCAAGTCCGCAGTGATAAAGGCTTGATTTTTTCAATAATTAAAAAAAATCCTCTTTTGCCTCAATGTCGAACTTCAAATTTGCCTTATAAAATACAATGAGAGTAAATTTCTCTCCTAGATTAGTACACTACGGCGGCGCAGGAATAGGGATGCTATATTTTCCTTCTTTGTTCCCTAACTTTATGAATGGTATAGATTAACGGACGCCGGCTGCGAGCGTCCCTTGTGCAAGACCCATTTAAAAACAACGAACAAACGACGCCCGACGTCATGCATAGAAAACAGATTTTACATTGAGCCACGAACATTAATTAGACCTATGGACCACTATGAATGCTACGGTATATAAAAAAGATATTATACTATATTATGTAATTAATTTGTAATTTTAATTTTGCATAAATAATATTAGGTACTAATTACTTTCCACATAAGAAACCGGTAAAAACAAATTACATTTTCCAGAAAAAAAAAATTTTCGTGTAAATTGCAACAGTCATTAAATAACCGCATCGAAGAATTTTTCGATCGATATCAATTAAATAATTAATTATATGTATTAAAAATTCACTTAATGACCAATTAACCCAACGGAAATAGTAAATTAAAAAGAAACATACTTTTTGTCACAATTTCAGTGTGACCCCAGAAAGGACCAATTTTAATTTGCAATAAAAATAAAACGCCAAGAATTAATAAATGCAATATACTAGCTACTATTAATACTACCTAATAATTGTCCGAATATTTTTAGGGCAGAAAAATTTGGAAGCTTAAATTAATGTTTTCGCAAATTTAAAAAAATTACGATTGGCTCATGGACATCGAATGGATGAAAACCTACCACGGTTTGTTAGCAATATCTTTATGGCGACGTACAGCTGTAATTTTTTATCGTAACGTTTTTTGATGCACACACGTGTTTGATGACGTCACACCCCACTTCACTTGCTTATTGCTTTACATCCATGAAAGATGTACCACCCTCTCGTTAAAAACTTTGAAACGTACGAATAAAAGCAGATGGGCATTATATACGACAATAACAATTTTATCGATTCGATCAATGGAAACAGGTAAGAAACATTATAATCGTTGGTAGATGGAATGCTGTTCGTCTTTTCATCTTCAAAGACAATTTATTATCGTATAACAACAATGAATTGTGCATTCGGCTGAAGGATATTTGTCTGTTAGAAAAATCGTTCTTCGATATGAATTCGAACTCGAGAGTACTTAGATGTGATTAGTAATATTCGTGCTAATTCTGGAACAGAACTACATTACTCCTCCCACCTACAATGTCATGATGATTCATTAAGGGGAGCAATTCATTTAGATGCCCGTAAATAAGTAGTTTTTTGGGAATTTTTTTACTGATGAAAAAATAATCACATAATTTTAAAGTTAAAACATCATTTTAGTCTAGTTATTAAAGTGTAGAAAAAAAAATTTTTTTTAAACATTTTTTAATAAAATGGCGGTTCTGTAAAGTGTTCTTTCAGGCGTCTTGTGCATGGCATCGAAAAGTGCTGCATCTATCATTTCTTTTCTATTGATTTGAAATAAGGAAACAAATTCTTTTTTCGATTATTGACATGTTAAAGGGAAGGATGAACCTAAAAAATTATAAATAAGTATAAAATCAAAACCTAAGTAGACTGTTTAACTAAATATTCAAATTTTCGACTATTTTTTTGACAGTTTTTACCCCAAAAATACTATTTATTTACTAGATATCTTTTAAAATTTAGGTTTATCCTTCCGATAATAATTTAGACTAAAGCCTCCTAAAATTTGAGCCAGATCGATCAATAACTTTTTGAGTTACAACACGAGCAGTTTTTGAAACAAGACCCGTCAGACAGAGAACACTTTACAGAGCTGTCATTTTGATAAAAAATATTTTAAAAAAAATTTTTTTCTACACTTTAATACTATAATAATATGATGTTGAAACTTTAAAATGATGTGTTTATTTTTTTCATCTGTAAAAAGATTACCAAAAAATGACTCTTATTTCCGGGCGTCTAAATGGATGGCTCCCCTTAAACAACGGAGACAACGGCAGTCGTATTGGTTCTTAAGAAGAAGAAGCCATTACTTGATAAATTAATTTTTAATATCTACATACGACAATAAAAAATAAATGTGCTTTTATTCCCTGTGACGGCGCCAGAATAGGATCGGCGTAGTCGTGTCCAAGAAGGAAAGAATACATCTTATAATGCGGAACTTCCTTAGGTGTTCATAATGGTGCGAATTTGCAAATTACGTTAGAAAAAGTAGTGATACTTTCCTCTAATCGGTCTGATCATATTTTTTATCGGAGTCACCAATACAGCGTAATTGTTATGTACCAAAAAGATTATACCTTGATCTTAACTAGAACCGCCATACACAGTAAAGATGACTAGCAAGAAACGATTAAATGTGATCTAAGAAAATCAAGAAGAAATTGAGAAAAACCGAGATGATAAAAAAGAGGGGCAACCGAATAGAGGTAAAAACTCATTTAAATTTTCAGAAAATGCCTAGCCAATTTATCCCTTTAATGTGCGAAATTTATTTATTATTGAACTTCTTCCGGAAGTGTCGCATCCGCTCAACGACCGTTGGTTGATCCGTTCGACCGAAACCAAAATACATAGATTACAAAGAAAATGAAATTAATAAGATGGTTTTGGGTTGCATTCCTTTCCTTTCCTCGTAGTCTACAGATTGATCTATGATTTTAGGTTACCGCAACGAATCCGGATCGAGCAAAAATAATACAGTAAAAGCCCTCGTATCCGAAATGAACGGGACCCATTTCCGTTCGGATAGGCGAATGTTTCGGATAAGTCGAAGGTTGAAATAGTATAACCATGACAAATACAATAACAAATCTGCAAACATAGTATCATATTATTCGTGATTACGATAAGAATTTATTCTTATCACAGCAAACTTGATGATTTTATTTAAATATACAAATTTTGTAAAAAGAATTACCACCTTTTTGGCAAAACTTTTATTAGATACAAATAATGTTTAAAATAATTTTATATTTTAGAAATAAAATTTATATAAATAAATAACAAAATGGTCACAAAAGCGTTACAACAAAACTATGGGAATAAAATATGAATATTTTATTTCGAGAATAATCTCTCATTCAAATTTAAACTACTATTTATTTTTATGACATTAAAAATGCTGTTGTTTTTATTATAATGTAAGCGTTATTTATAACTTATAACGTAGGTAATCAATCCGTCTACCCACACGTATTCTGCTTTGAGTTGCGGCGTGATAAAGCTCACAAGCATCTTTCGGTTGACGCGATAAATTCTAAGAATTTTCGGATACGAGGGCTTTTACTGTAATATAACTGCGGTTTTTCTCATTCTCTTTACAACATATATCGACGTTTGCTGTACGCCAAACCACCGGTGGCTTATTGAACCACAAGTTCTTCAAACCATAGGATAACTTTTAGCACAATACTCAAAAAATGTGGTTTTTGTATGACAAAAACAGCTTTAAAATGTTCAATCTACATTGGTCTAAGCGCGGTTGACCTTGAAAAATCAAAAATTTACGCCTGCGGCGTATTTTGTTAGAACATACACAACCAAGGGGCCTTCAAAAATAGTTAGCCCCGGGCCTTACCTATCCTTAATCCGGCTCTAATTTTATAGAAGCTCATTTTAAAGCAATATAATATGAAAAATATATTACAGTATTATTAGGAACAATTTAAAAATATAGCTCAAGTATTTAAAAAGGATACATTTCTTGAAAAAAATCCAAATGTGGTGGTTGTAATATATCGAGTGCTGATAATACCTAAAAATTCCAAAATATTAAAACAAACCAAAACAAAGAATTTAATACAAGTTAATATAGAAGAAGCGTGTTAAATTGATTTAGGTCACGTTTACAGTTTGGGAATAGATCGAATGAAGAAGAAAATACATTCAAGATATTCTCAAATGAACTGGAGCACTCCTATGTTAGCAATGTAAATTGTACATTTTAAGGCTTTTTTTTGTCAAATAAAAATTGATTTTACAGCAAAACTTTTTAAACATCTTTAGTTAAAAATTTCATTGCCTTCATTTTTGTTTACGTGCATGTTACTATTTCGTCGCACCGTTAATAAAATACAGATGACAATAATATGTTTTTTTTAAGTCGTTGTCACTCAGAAACGGTGCGGCAAAATGGAAAAATGGATATAAACAAAAATAATAACAATGAAATTTGCAAACAAAAAATGCCCAAAAAGCTTTGCTATAAAATCGATTTTTATTTGACATCAAAATGTACAATTTACATTGCTAACATATTTGCTAGGAGTGGTAAATGTGTGATGGAAGAGTTTGTTTTTTAGAAGAACTATTTGTGAAAACCTAGTAGTCTGCCAGTGGAAAACAATAATTATTAACTCATACCAAAATTAGGTTGTAATTAGCTGCTAAATCTAAAACCAAAAATTAAGTACTCTTCCGGTTTCTCGGTAAACCAAAAAGAGAAAATTGTAAGAGAGACTTTATACTATCAAGCCAACAATCTAATCTATTCTATAATAACTCTAATTCAATCTATAGGTATAGTTTGTTTCAATTTAAATAGAATTATTAAAAAAAATTTAAAGTCTTATCAAATTACATTAATATAATATATAGGAAAGTATAAACTTTTCCGCAAAAACATAATAATGCTACTGCCAATATGGCTGGACTGCAATTAATGTTTTGGTGGCAAAATTTATACCTACGTTCTTATATCAAAATAATTTGATATAGGTATGACCTTTTTTAATTTTTTTAAGAATTCCATTTAAATTGAAACAAACTATACCTTTAAAATTTAATGGGAGGGTATAAGTTGAAAATATGATAATTATTGTTTTTCCACTCGGGAACTGGTAAATTGGCGAAACAAAAAAGTGTTATACAAGGAAAAATAAATGAGTTTTTGAATTAAGTAATTTTAAAAACTTACATTTTCATGTTTGAAATAACACAACATTTTCAATTCCCTAAATACTCTTTTTGATGAAACTAGTGACTGGAACACATTTGGTAATTTTTTTAGGGCAACTCTCCTTCCATCTCTGGGATCCGTTACGGCCCTGAAATAAATAAACACCTATTACTTATTAAGGTATACGAAAATAATTTTTTTAAAATGCATCAACTATAATGATTATTATTTTCATTTAATGGCTATTCTTGTTATCGGTAAATTATTTCCTATAAACAAAATTGAGGGTTATTGATATTAATATAAAAACAAAAAATAAACAAAGAAAATATGTGAAGAATGTTCATACAATTTATTTCTGGAAGACACAACATACGCACATTTTATTTCAAGAGAATGATCGTGCAAAATGTACAACAACAAAAATATGACACGATGCGCATTGAAAGGTTCCGTTTCGAATTTCATCTTGGCATATCGATCGCAAAAGCTTACTAAACCAAAATTACGTGTATAAAGCCAGCATCCCCACTTTCTCAAAATTAAAAATCAAATAATTAATAATATTGTGCAAATCATGTGCTAACTATGTGTTCTTTTAAAAAAACGTGCACTTATTGTTTAAGAATTATAGCGATTTTATTGGTGGGGATGCTAGCTTTATATAAACTCAGCACCACCACCTTTGTAATTCGGCAACCCTTAATGCTACAAAATAAATAAGCATATCAAAATGATGTGCAAATTATGCGCTAATTCGCGAACAAAGTAAGCAGTAGTAGAGCTTGAAAATTTCTACCCGATTTAAAAGAGAAATTTCTTACGACAGCTAAACTAGGTCGTTTAAATTTTATTTATTCGTATTTGGCATATAAACAGCTACGAAATCAAAATATTAACAAAATACGTCTCGGTGGAATAAAAAAAAAGGTCACCTACATTTTGCATCGAAAAGGGCGACCGTTCATCAATTTTAATGTTACAATTTTCCTTTTTGTTTATTGGAAATACTAAAGTGTGGTTTTTTCTTGCAATAATTTTATTTTTAGAATAAAGAAAAGCATAGCTCTATCACTTAGGATGTTGAACCTGGTGTATAACCCAAGGTAGTAAAGCGAAGTTGGTTCAAGGTCTTATCAAGTGCTTTGTTCTTGCTCGGCTCAGATCAAAAATTTTTCTACCATTTCCGATTTATTATTAAGCACACATATTTTAGATCGGGCGCTTTAATTCATAAAAACTATACGTCTATACTTATTAGTCACATAAATAAATTAGTATATGTTATGTAGTTAACCCTTTTAACATTTTAAGGATGGGCTGGGACATACAGTGGCCGACAATATTATTCATACAGTCCTATGTTAGCAATGTAAATTATACGTTTTTTATATGACGTTTTGTCATATAAAAATTATTTTTACAGAAATAACTTTTTGTTACAAATTTCATTTCCTTCATTTTTGTTTATATGAATTTTTCTATTTTGTAGCACCATTTCAGAGTTACGGTGACTTAAAAAAGACTGTAAAATACAAAAAAAAATCTGTATCTCAAAAAGAGTGCAACGAATAGCAAAACGTACATGAACAAAAATGTAGGGAATGAAATTCACAAGAAAAAACTACTTATACGTTTTTCTATTTTGTTGCACCGTTTTTGAGAAACAGGCAAAATTATGTTTTGTATTTTTCAGAGTTTTTATAAGTCACTGTAACTCTGAAAACGTATAATTTAAATTGCTAACATACGAGTGTATGAATAGTACAACTGTAAGCCACTGTATAATATAATATATCCAAAGCATGGTCGGGTGAAAACGTTACATGAGAAATTACAAGTTTTGCACATAAAAAAAGGTCAATTTCAACGTAAATTCTCCGTCCGAAAAGATTAACAATAATTATTGTGAAAAGAAATTGTCAAGATTTAGGTCTATCATAAAACAATTTCTTTTAATTGTCCGACGTTTCGAGCCGTTCAATGGTTCATTTCCAACGCTAAAATTTTTGAATCAAATATTTGGGAATTTCAACAAACGAAGTGTATTATATCTAACTAATAATTTTACATTACAAAATAATAAAATAAATTTCATAGAACTTAAAGGCGTTTGAAAATCAAATCAAATATGTACTTACTTACGTATCTATCTATCATTCATATAAACATTTTAGTTCTGAAAAGTGTTTCGTGAATTTTTTGGGTTTTCTAAAATATTGATATGATAACCATTTTATGTTAAGTACCTATGGGCTAATGATAATAATCTAAGTTGCAGATACGTCACTGGCTGGTCTAACGTAGCTATTGTTAATTATTAATGAAAACTGATTTTCAATTTGTACAAGCCAAAAAACTTTGGTCTTGGACTTATACAAACTTGTCTTTGTGTTATATTATGATGAAATGTTCAGGTGAAATCCGGAGCAGGTGTTTCAGTTACCTATTCGTTTAGTAAGAAGAGAGGATGTTGTCTCGTACGAATAGCTGTCTTATGTTGGTTTCAGGTAGGAAAATAAAGACTACCTGCCTTCTTTGTAGTTTAAAAAGGCTTCTCGTTAATACCTGAATTTTGTCTATTCAAACTTGCAAATTCTTTTGGATTTTATTTATTTCTTCGTAGTTGATGAACAAATCCAACAAAACTTTTTCTACTTTTACATAAAAGTTCAACCACATGCAAAACAACATATATAGTATTTTAATATAAAAAAATAACGCAAATGTTTTTGTAAAATTTATTATCTACAATAATATTTTAAAACGATTGAAGATAGAGATGCAATAAATAAACTGAAATGTACCGAACAATCTAGTATTTCACAAATATTTTAAATTGAAAAACGCAGTTGGTGAATTTTAGGGCAGGTAAAAATAGCAGTCCGAAACCAACGAGTATTGCGACATTTTTCAAAATCAACTTGACATTAGGGGAGGATAAAAATGAGGGATGCAATGACCTTCAAACTGTGGGAACTTGATCTTTGAAGATCGACAAGAATTTCAACGGCCCACAGAAAAAAATTAACAGACATCCTAAAAGCCTACAACTTACTTCTATAATTATTTATATGTAGTAGATACCTAAGTAATCTGTGCTAATACACTTTTACTCGTATTTCGATTATTTCAATCGTCACACTTTTTTTCAGAACAAATTAGAATTTTATTCATTTTATTTTTTTGGTTCGTTATAAAATTATAAATCTAACAAAATACGTAATGTAAAAAAATGTAGCCTAATGAAAGCTACGCGAATTGGAATTTTTTCAGATGATAGATAAATAATAATAACTAATATGGAAAATGAATTTAAAATATATAGTGTAGTTGCTTCTGTCCGCATTAGTAAAAGCTTTTGTTGTTAATTTTGTGATCTATTTTTATAATGAAATATTAAGTAATACAATTTAACAAACTTCAAAAAAAGAAATGCAGTTTTCGGTGTAATCAATGTATGTACATACAATGATTATGTACTGGGAGGTATTCCGTACCCCCAGACCCCCCGGATTGAACATAATCTAGAAAAACACAATAATGCTGAGGATATACATACATAGATTCACACTGCTGCTTTGGAAAAAAATTTTTAATCATAAAACGGAGGAAATTTTACGTACCCTACTTAGATTTGCGCTTAATATATTAAAAATGTTGTTTAAATTCAAACTATTGTGGTTTCACTACTACATTACTGACAATGGGCTGGGAAGTATTCCTATAAAATATAAGTGAGATTCTTAGTCTTTCTTCCAATATTTAGGAAATAAATTTCAAAGCTAAAAAAAACTAATAAGTTATGCTGTTATAGACCGGGGGGTCGGGGGGATCCTCAGGACGACGATGTAGTAGAATTATACCTCTAGATTTTAAATTAACACTAGAAAGTTAGAGTAGTTTGTGATTTGTGATTAGTAGCATGAAATGTATCAAAAATATTCGAAAAGCTCAAAGTGTTCAAAGTAAACAGACAGACATTTTTTATATTTTAATTTTGTAGGAATAATAATCAATATAAAAGTAGAAAGTCTGAAAACGATATTATGTAGTGTATAAGTGCGGGCCAACTTATGCAAATTAATTATTTGCCTATTCTAGCAGGACAGACGCTGAATTATTTTTTTTTTTTTTAATAAAAAAAGTAAATTTAAATTCAAAGAATTATTATTAGCCATTTATAAAATTAACGATAAATTTCATCATCTTTGATTGTATTTACAAATACAATTTTTTACTACATAAATATTATAATAATTTTGATGTAAATGGGCAGTATCTATGTATAAGTAGCCCTTTTAATCATTGTGAACGAATTTTTTTAAATTGTTTCCAACGCAAACTTATCATCTTATCAATTTTCTCTTCCTGTTTTAAATAATTTACAACATTATTTTTTTATGCTAAGGTCAAAATGTGTTTCAAAAATGATATACATAGTCACGTGATAATTAAACTCGTGTTCAATGATAAGAAATAAATTAAAATTACAAAAATCATTAAAATGATTAATTTCAAAAATCAAAAACTTGTTACCGCACAAAAAATAATGTACACCCATACACAAAATTAAACGTACACTCCTATATGCTACCAATGTAAATTGTGCCTTTTGAAGACATGTTTTCTCATATAAAAATCGCTTCTACAGCAAAACTTATTAAACAAAAAAAAATTCATTCTCTTCATTTTTGTTTATATACATTTTTCTATTCCGAATCACCGTTTTCGAGATAAAAGACTTAAAAGAATCTCTGTAAAAATTTTAATAAAATACCCATAAGAGTACTTAATGTTAATTTTATTAAAATTTTTATCGAGGTTTTTTTTAAGTCGATGTATCTCTGAAACGGTGCGACAAAATAGAAAAATGTATATATAAATAAAAATGAAGAACATAAAATTTACAACAAAAAATGTTTAATAAGTTTTGCTGTGGAAACGATTTTTATATGAGAAAATATGTATTCAAAAGGCACAATTTACATTACTAGCATAGGAGTGTAGGTTCAATTTTGTGTATGAATGGGTGTATGTAAGTACCTACAGTTTATATAAATTAAGATTATCAATAGTGAGCTACAATACACAAATAAAACACTTTTTTAAAAGAGCTTTCGGAAAATGACTTTTCCTTTTTCAAGTTTAATATGAATTAATTTTTATTATTTTCAAGAGCTAATAACTTTAATTAACCTTTTCGGTCACCCCGGTCATTTAACCCATTCAGGACGGCTGCCGTACATGTACGACTTTGCATTCCCCATTTTGCAGGGCTGGCGCCGTACTATTGCATTTTATGCAATACTGAATAATACTGAATTTATTATCCATTAGTGTTGTTAAAATGAATTTAACCAAATTTTATTTGTTTTGAAATATTTGTTTTTATCTGAACGCCACTTAAAATGCAGCTAATTTGCTGACGTTGACAAACAGCTGAATTTTAAACTGACGTAGCGAAGCGTCAGCTCAAAATTCAGCTAATTTGCTGACGCTGAAAAACAGCTGAATTTTAAGCTGAAGCAGCGAAGCGTCAGCTTAAAATTCAGCTAATTTGCAGACGCTGAATTTTAAGCTGACGTAGCGAAGCGTCAGCTCAAAATTCAGCTAATTTGCTGACGCTGAAAAACAGCTGAATTTTAAGCTGACGCAGCGAAGCGTCAGCCTGAACTATGCTGACGCTGAAAAGCAGCTGAATCTTAAGCTGACAGATCGCAGTGGCAGCAAATAATTTGCTCACAATTTTTTTCAGCATAAAATGTTACTTGGGTTATCTATGACTAACAACGTGCTGCACGATGAATAGCCGCGAAACCTGTTTTCCCGCGCTCGGCCGGCAGTAGCGCGCGGCTCCTTCCAGTGCTCGTCCTGAATGGGTTAAACGAACATGAACTTTACAAAAAGTTTTTACAAAAACTTTACAAAAGTTACAAAAAACCACTAACTGAGGCTGAACTGCTCGACGTAATTGAAAATATGTCAGATATCGAATCGTTAAGTGATGATGATGAAAATTATGAAGATCATTTAATGTTTAATTGAAAAAGAATTGCTAGAGGTAAATCTATTTAATTACATTTATTCGTACCTGCATACGTAATAAGCAAATTAACACGTTATAAGCATACTCTATAAGTTGACAATTAAACACGACCATGATAAAATATAAAGTTACCTACTTTAAGATATAATTTGCCCACGCATTTCAACTACATTAAACCTTAGCGCCGTGGCCGTCTCGTCTTATGTCTATATTATTCTCAGGTCAGTCTTTTTGCTTATACTGCATAAGTAAGCATAAGTGTATATCAGTATATCGAATTACTTAGTTATTCGCAAAGCTTACCTACGAGCAATAAATTATATTTCAACTGTTATTTTAGTCCACGAATTTTTTTGTTATTGCCCATTAATTTGTTAATTTCCTTATTACGTCTACAGGTGCGAATAAAATAGTATATTAAAACTCAAGTTTAAACTGCTTATTAAACGCTCGTGTGGATTGTATATAACTCGGCTGCGCCTCGTGACATCCGATCCACCTCGCGTTTAATAAGCCATTTAAACCTCCTGTTTAATAATATACTATTAGAATGTACATTGCTGAATCCCAACAGAAATACATTCCCTACACCACCTTCAACTAAAGGAGCAAAAGTAGAAACAATACCAATAAATGAAATTCGATTTGATCAAACAGGTCATTTGCCTTTATTCGATGAAAGAAAAGACGGCTCAAGATGTAAAAATGCCACCTGCTTTAAAAAAAAAACGCATTTTACATGTAGTAAATGCAATGTCCATTTATGTATTACACGTGATAGAAATTATTGTTTTCAAAGTTTTCATACAAAATAAATCGTTTTTTTGTTAAACTTTTATTTTTTAAATTTACCCATTGAGTCATCATGTTCGTTCAGACGAACATAATTTTTTTTTGAAAAGTTAAAGCCGTGAGGGTTTGATATCTATTTCAAAAATCATTAAAAAAATCATTTAAGCTCCCCTCTTAGTTTCAAAATTTTAACTCCAATAACAAAAAGTCGTGACTAAAATAGGTTAATACCTACAGTTTAGTTAACATACATAATACGCAAAATTTAAGACACAATTTTAGTTAAAATTGTTAATTTAAATAATTTGGCAAAAATATTTATTTAAAAAAATCCTATCGTTGACCAACTATTTCAAAATTTTCCTTATTTAAATAACCCTGACATGTGCTAAATAAAGAAAAAATCAATGCCATTTTATATTTAACTCCCATTAATAGTACAAATTAACAAGATTTATTATCGGTCGACTTCATTTTCAATTAAGGGTAAATTTGTGAGATTTCTCAATTTTTTTCTTTGATTTTCTTTATTAATATTTTAGATAGGTATTAAGGTTTCTAATATAATATAATGTACCTACTTGAAAATTGAAATAATCTTCAAGTTGTACATATAAGTAGTAGATACCATACCGACCATACTTAAATTTAAATTTAAGTAAATTTAAATAAGAATTCCCTTATATTCTGGTTCGAGTGAAACATCATAAATGAGAGATCACTTGCAAGCTCGGATGGTGGGTTCGATACCTCGGAACTAGGATGATATATCGAACGGACTGTGTTATTCTCAAAATAAGTTGGATAATTTATAAAATTAAACTCGTGGTCGAAAGTGCATAATTATTTTATTTATAGTGTTCTACATCAAAACTCAAGTTCGATGCCTTATGAAAATCGATATTTTGTTTTTAACGATTATATTATACAGGGTGTACATTTGAAAACGATCCACCTTAAAAAATGTGAAATCAATTTTTGTCGAGAGAGAGGGCAGACTCAGCGTTGCGCTATGACTCACCCCTTCGTCCTCGCCAAGCCGCGCCATGAAAATCTTGCCCTTTGCAACACCTGAAATTTGCAAAACCAAACGTCGCCGTCGTCTTTCTCCACATTTTTAGTAAATTTATTTCTTGCATAGCAAAATACCACGGAATGTACTCCATATAAAATACTAAAATGTGGAAGTGTTAAAATATCGCGTCAAACGGCTATAAAATAAATTTGCGTCCATAATGTTCAAAATAAAATTCTCCTTCCACCCGAAGTTATTCATCAATCATAACTAAATCATAAATAATAAAATCATAACATACAGTCACCCACACCTCTCAGATTTTTCTTACTTTTGCTATTGACAACCTTAAAAACACCTCCCGACTCCAAACACACCAAAAGTTTCCAAACCTAGAAAAAAATCATTTTGATTCCAAGATTTCAAATTACCCCCTACATTTTGGTTGTTAAATATATTTTTTATACAGTAGAATCCGCTTAATGTGATCACTTTGGACCAAGAACATTTTGATAACATTAACCGACTGATAACAATACGCAAATTTTAGAGAAAAAAAATGGGAAGATGAATGGCAAGAAATTCACCATAACAAATTAAAAGATTCAAAAAAAATACAACTATTTGGAAAAATGAAGAACAATTAACTAGGAGAGAAGAAGTTGTTATTGACCGACTGCGGGTTGGTCATACTATGCTTACCCATAGTTATCTATTTAAAAAAGAACAACCTCCGAACTGTCTTCGTGGCAACGTCTTAAACGTTACCCACATATTAAGACACTGTCCAAAATATCAGGCAGCTAGACATTTTGCCGAACTGCCCGATAGCATAGAAGAAATACTACTAAACACCAAATCCAACATTCAAAAATTACTAAAATTTCTAAAATCATCTGGTTTATTCACCAAAATTTAAAATTTTATGTTCCATCTAGTTTTTTATAATTATTCTAAAATTAATATTATTGTATTCAATAATTATGTATGTTAATAATATTAAGCGGTTTTTTGATCACATTATCCGGTGGTTTGCGTATGTAAACTAATTATAGCGGCAGGTTCCCAGTCAAAATGATCACAATAACCGACTGATAACATTATCCGTGTATATGTATATTAAATAAATTAATTAAATAAATAAATTAAATAATTAATAAATTTATCTTGCATTTTTCTCGAAAATTCACTTACAGTGACCGTAAAAAGTATTCGTACACCTGAAGATTTCAAATTAAAAACGTTCTCGTTCCTTTCAGCAACAAGCAATTTTAAAAATTATTTGTAAATCGTTTATTTCCATATTTATACTAACAATTGTACTAAAAATATTACCAAAAATTATATTACTTTAAACATAAAAAAATAAATTTCATTTATGCTGCAATAAGCGTCACCCAATAAGTATTCGTACAGGTTATATGAAACGCGCTGCTAATCATTTTTTCTGCTTACTTTTGTCTACATTTATAGCACAATGATTATAATATGTAATTTACCTGATACAAAACGTAATACAGTATTGCGGTAGACATTTAAACATCAAGATGGGTCGCAAAGGTGCAGAAACTACTGTCGAAGAACGAAAAGTTGTAATAAATTTACATAATCAATTGAAATCTTTGAGTGAAATTTCTAAAATTATTAAAAGACCACGTTCAACAGTACAAACAATTATAGATAGGTATTCTATTACAAAAAAAATGACAAATAAACCGCGCACAGGCCGTCCGCAAAAGTTAAGTGCTTGTGATAAACATGCATGCTCTTTTAATTAAAGTTAAGAAAAATCCGAAGACAACTGCAGCGAAACTTTCTGCTGAAATGCAAAACACATTAAGTACAAGTGTATCAACCGAAACTGTACGCGGTATTTTACGAAAATCAGGGTATCATGCTAGAACTGCCCGTAAAAAATACTTTATAAATTCAGCAAATAAAAGAAAACGATTTGAATTTGCAAAAGAGTATAAATATCGTTCAGAAGAATTTTGGAATCGTTGGATATTCACGGATGAGTCTAAGTTCAACATTTTTGGATCAGATGGGAGGCAATTAGTTTGGAGGAAAAAAAATACCGAACTTAATAAAGAAAACTTGTGTCCTACGGTGAAACACGGTGGTGGTTCAGTTATAGTTTGGGGGTGCATGAGTGCATTTGGTGTAGGAAATTTGCACTTTATCGATGGAATTATGGATCAGAAAATGTATATTGACATTTTGCAAAATAATTTGTCAGTTAGTGCTAAAAAAATGGGGTTTAAAGACGATTATATTTTTATGCAGGACAACGACCCCAAGCATAAAGCTTGGAATACAAGGATGTGGATTTTATATAATACACCGCGACATATTGAAACACCACCCCAAAGTCCAGATATTAATCCTATCGAACATTTATGGGATTATCTTGAGCGCAAAATAAGAAATCATAAAATATCGAATAAAAATGATTTAAAAACTGCGCTTCTGGAAGAATGGATTAATATTCCATCCTCGGTAACGCAAAATCTAGTAAATTCAATGCCTAGGCGATTGCATGCAATTATTAATGTCAAGGGCAATCCCACTAAATATTAAAAAAAACTTTATAATTTTATTTTTTAATGTTACTGTTTGCTGTACGAATACTTATTGGGTGATGTGTATTGCAGTTGAAGTGAAATTTATTTTTTTTATGTTAGAAGTTATTCAATTTTTGGTAACTTTTTTAGTTCGATCGTTAGTGTAAGTATGGAACTAAATGTTTTATAAATAATTTTTGAAATTGCTTATTGCTGAAAGGAACAAGAACGTTTTTAATTGGAATTCTTTAGGTGTACGAATACTTTTTACGGTCACTGTATATAACCCTATGATAATTTTATATGTATGTATAGAAAAAAAAACTGCAGATTACGAAAATGCTAAAAAAGACATGTTGCCATTTGAAAAAATAAATTCCAGTTTACTTCCGGTTAAGTTTGAAGTACAAAAAAATTTACTTCTGCAGTTTCCGATGGCAAATTTTGAGTTGAATAAAAAACATTTAAACTTTTTTTTATATCTAGTAAGATATAAGAATTATTCGCTGTTACCTCTTATCGTGAACACACTGTATATTATGCTCAGAGACTTATCACTTCGGCTCGGTCTCCGATAGAAGATAGCACAATGTCAAGGCAAACAGGATTTATTCTAGCCTAAAAAAGTGGAAGAAGAAGCATACCAAATTGGGATGCCATTATTGCGCAAACACTCTGTATATAAATTTGATCTGTAACGCACACCTTTAAGATTTGTTCTATTTATACCGATTGCCGATTAAGTTAATGCAATTTTCATAATGTACTTGAACCATTTTTTCGATAAATAGGTAGAAATAGTAGTGGGCGTTGTTTTAGGTGGGTTTTCCTGTTGGTAGGTACTCACTATTAATTTTCAGTACCATTCACCGGATATCGATTACAAAATAGATAACGAAATTCCAAGATTCATTTCACGAGGAAGTACGTCTTAAGAAAACCTACCTGGTACCTACTATATTATGCACATAAAAAACAAAGATGCGTTACTCGTAGATATGGTACAAATGTGTTAAAAAATAATTTTCTGAATTTATTAAAGGTAGGTAGAGTTTGATTAGGTATGAGTTGTAAGAAATTAAGAATAGGAAGATGAATGTAAAAATTAAAGTTACGAGACGTTTGGTCGAGCAAACACGCTATCTCTTGGGTCGCTGAACGCAGAAATCTCAGGGCCGGACCGATCTAATATACAAACAATTACATTTTTATTTGCAATGCCACTTTTCTAAAATCTTAGCCACGAAGGTTAAAAACCTGTTTTAGTGATACCCTATTTTTAAAAATTGTTGCCCCGAAGTCTGGCATCAAAAGTATATTTTTGAATAAAACACGTAATATATACGCTAGTACCTCTATCCTCTCGACTGCGTACATAACATAGTATGTATATCGAAATAAAAGTAATTTGTAATAAAAAAAGTTTTTAATCAAAATAATAAAAAGTTAATTCAAATTTTAAGCAGCGTTCTTACGAAATTTATGAATCGTCTGCTCTTTAGTCTTTAGGGCGTTGCACCCCTTGCAGGTCGTGTTCTGCTTTCACCCTTCCAGCTTTGCAGCCAGACTATTTGAGCCCCAGCTCAGCATCGACGATACTTGGGGAGAGATTTTCTTGCCCAGATATCAGCAATACACACACACCAAGAACGCACTGCATCACGAATATTTGTCTCCGGGAGTTGCTACCCCTGCGTACTTCTGAAATAGGGTGCGATGAACGGTCGGAAAACATTTGAATTTGGGGGGTTAGAATTGTTAACGAATTTTATTATTGTTAAAATGGTTGGGTTTCAAACGCTTTTTTCTATTTTGCTGATTGATGAATTTTAAAAATTTCATAAAAACGATTGAAAGAGATAATTAATTTGCTGTAGTTTTATTAATTTTCAAAAGCAAGAATACAGGTAATTTTGTATACCTATACCGGGTGCTGAATGAGTTAGCCGAACAAATTGCTTCCAAAAGAGTTAAAATTTTCATTACATGCATGTAATAAATTCAATTTGATTTCTATTTTACAAAAATAATTACTTAGATATCTCAATGGAAACTTACATGGCCAGTCTGATAAATGAAACTTCTAACAATTTCAAAAGCATTTTTTAACCTAAATAAAAGCTAGATGAAATCTAATGGTGTTATCATTCGTAGTTTATATTTCTGCATTATTTTAAAACAAGTTTTGACATGTTAATTTCCTATATGTTCGGCTAATTCCCGATTTCTTCACTTTGAGTTATCTATCGGATAAGTATAACTATAAGAATAACCAATCAAACAACCGTAAAAATTTGAATTACGGTTGTTTGATTGGTTATACTTATAGTTATACTTATCCGATAGATATCTCAAGGTGAAGAAATCGGGCACAAGTCAATCAGCACCCTGTATATTAATTTGCATTTGTTTGGACAGGTGCATAAATATTAAAAATATTGTTCAAAATAATAAGGTCAAAATTTAATATAATGAAATATATTTAACTTTTAACAATGAAAATTCGAAACGTCAAAACTTTCACTTCTTCAAGTTGTAGTTTATGCGTCAATAAATAATTTTTCTTTCAAATGAACTTCCGTTTCGTTTGAACACCAATGCGACTTAATTAAAAAAAAATTAACCTAAAAACTCATCTCGGTGTAACCGTGTGAAAGTCTAAAAATAATAATAAAAATAAGTTATCAGCAAGTCGCAAGAAGTGGTTAATATACATAAGAACATCCATCCACACTGACATAAGCCGAACGGTGTTAGTAGGTCGTTTATGTATATATGTATCATCCTGATAATGTAGAAATCGTCGATAGATAGGTAGTACATAGATATCTTTTAAGGTGTATTGGAATAATAAGTGCTTTAGTGAAAAATGGAACTCGGACAATTGCTTTTTCAAAAAATATTTATTTTAACAAAACAAAAATTTTAAAATAGTGTCTCCCTTCTGCGTTGGGTACATCATAATTCATAACTTCAAACATCGAATGAAATTTTCGGCTGGTTTTCGTAACTCTTCTAGGAATACTTTGTGCCATTCCTGACGAAACGATTGTTCTGCCGATTTAAAACTTTTGTGGAGTTTTGCACCGGCCCTGGCATCAATAAATTAAAACAATCAATCTGACGTAAACAACTCGCCTGTATTAAACATCTTCAATAAACAATTACCCCCCCCCCTTGAAATATGTTTTTAGTACATATTTTAAATTACCCCCCTTTATAGGGACTCGATGTATTTTTGTGAATTCAAAGTTCGTCTGCTGACAAAAATAGTTCAACTTGTTTATGATATGCCATATCCAAATCAAATGCTAATGAGTTATTGCACACATAATTTCAATGGTTCATGAAGGTTTATAGAGGTTTTGGATATAATGTACCTGTAATAATTCAATGTAATAATTCACCCTCGAATCGAGTAAATTAACCTCATTCTTTTTACTGAGCAGTTGTAGGTGTTTTAAGTTCACATGCTCTATTGCCCATTGAAAATACAGCTTTCACTATTTCTGTATAAAAATATAGTCAACATTTCAAATAAAGTAATAGTACACAAACTACTTCAAAATTAAAATCATCAGTGCAATTTAACTTATGAAAAAATAATATGGGTAGTAACTAAAGAGAATTAAATCCAAAATAATCGAGTATAATTTGTCGAGGTTTGGATAACATTTATAATACCGCTGCTTATACTCTTACCACGCTTGCATCAGATATGCCTGTAATCCTGGTTTTATTGTTAATAGCAAATAATAAATTATCAACCCAAGAGGACCGACTCGACGGCCTTACGTGACCTCCGAAGGACGGAGAGGGTTATATAAAAAATGTTTCGGCTCTTCCCGAGTACCTTAAGTTCTTAAGTATCATCAGTTTGATCGGCTAACTTGCTAGGCCAATGACCGCCTAGCTCACTGTCGATCAATCTTATCAATCAATATAATTTGTGAAAATTTTAATTATTATTTCACTTTACTGCCACAAATACCTTAGTTAATTAAATATAATAATTATTTTTTAAGTTTAAAGAAAAATAACATGTTTATTCGGATTAAAAGTGACATTTTATGGCTGGTCTGTATAGATTTGTCACGAAAAGTCCTAGCATATTTTAACATTCTGGTATTTTCAAGTGATAATTATGTGATAACTTGTAAACCTGTACACCTAGAAGGTTTGCCATTACCTGTCGAAAGCCATAGATTTAGAATTATACGGCTAGCACTTGGCAGCTTAGCTTATAGATTGCATTATACAATTTCTTGAACAATTTTCTAAAAAATTTTGCGCAGAATTGTCTATCAGAAGTATTTTGCGTGTCTAGGCCTTGTACACAGTTTGCTCTGCCCAAAATTGTATAAAAAATTGTGTAGTGTAATACAGTCATTATGTCAATAGATTAACATTAAAACACCTAAATTTTTAAACGGTACCTACCATGGGAAGATACAAAATTTATAAGTAGGTACTCGACCGGTCGACGCCGGTAATGTGACGTCACTTAGCTAGAGGGTGGCACTGGATCAATGCGGTCGTCGGGACGCGAGAGGAATATCCATACATCTTTGTTTTATAATTATTTAATGTACGATTCACAAAATAAAAAAGCCCAAGTAATTAAATGTAGTTACAAATAATAAGAAAGAGAAAGTTTCGTCCTTTTGCATGCTCGAATCTTGCCCAATTCCCAATCGGTAGGATTATAATTTTGTCTATATTATATTTTTTTACTACCTGTGCAAAATAGTTTTGTTACTCGACTAATAAATTAATTACATTTTGTACTATTAATTGTAAATAATATACTTAATATTATACAAAATATAAAAAAATAAAAGCACACACGAAAACACCAAGGATCAATTTATTAAAATTATCACCAAATATTTATTAGTTCTTTATAGTTAGCTCCTTTTAGCGACATAAGTACTTGAACAAGATTTGAATTGGATACCACAAGACTTATAACAATGGTGCCGTAGGTAATTAAGAGAATTGACATAAAGTAAAAACTATCACGATTAAATGAGAATATCCACCTCCGAGGATGGTTAATGACTTTCATCCAGACTAGCCAACTGGCAGATGTAAAAACCACCTGCTTTTTGAACAACAGCTGTCCAAGCTCGCGCCCTCTTCGCATTTTTATATTTTCAACATTAAATGATTTTTTTTTAAATGTTTCGACTGGACACTCAACTCTTTCGCAACCTTTTCTTTATGGTAAATTAAAACTCGCAACGATATAGCGAGCGGAGCTTCGCAATTGTAAATTTCATTAAAAAAGTTTTTAAATAATAATAGCATAAAATAATGAATCCAAAAATTATTAACACTTCAAGTTCAACGGTTTAGGAAGAAATTGTCTAGACATATCGATGTTTAATATTTCAATAATTGCTTTTTATGTAGGTAGAAATACCAACAATACCATAAAAAAAAAGTCAGTCGAATTAATAGTAACGCTACAAATACAACATATTAACTAATACTTAAAATTAATATAACAAATTTTTGTTCATAATAAATATTATAAACGTACGAAGGCGTTTATTTATTATAAAATTTATATTTTACTTTGTGGCCTCAGGACGCTTTCGTATAAACGCGTAATTTAAAAAATATACACACAATTCGTGACTTCTGTATTGTGCTTACTCTAAAGGTGCAACCAGACTCTCGTTCGCGAACGTTGCAGCAATGCTTGCTACAAAGTACGCAAACGTTTTGCGTGGATCGGAGTGGTAGTCTGGATGCGCCCTAATAATCGACATCTAGTAGGTCATAAACGATATTAAAAAAAGTACATTGATGCGCCAGTAAACGAGAGATATGTGCGAAGACATGGGTCTGTTATGTAGGTTAGTGTTATTTTAAGATATTTCTTTAGCAAAATCACCGGCAGAAGAGAGATCCGTGCGAAAACAACATATAGATTAATGTTTGTTTTAAATATTTGTTTAGAAAAATTACTGGTAAGAGAAAAAATTGGAAAAAAATGTTCTAATGCAATGATAAAAAAGTATATCTTCCAATACGAAAGAAAGAATATCGGGATGTTGGACCGTATTATTAATTTGATTTGCACTGTCCAACATCACAATATCCTTTCTTAACAGTTCTAATACAATTGAAACCATTTTTAAATAAAGGAAAATGTATGTACATAATATAATTAAATATCTCAGTATATAATCGAAAAATTTAGTAAGAAATGTCCGGAAGCGAAATATTCTAGAACCGTTTTTAAGTTATCACAAATAAAATACATTGCAAGTATAATTTATTATCGCAAACGTTTTCACCATAACGTGGCATCATCTAGCGATTAACTAGTCTTAAACTTCTTCTGAACTAGTTCATTACATAATGGTGTACAGTCAATTCATCGCGGACAATTCATCGTGCGACAATTCATCGCAGCGACAAAATTCATCGCCGCGACAATTTATCGCGTGCAGCAATTCATAGCATTAAATACAATTAAAATAAAAACAACACATATTTTTTTATAAATGTAGTTGGAAATTATGAGCTATATCTCGAAGAAAATCTAAAATAGGTCTGTTAGTGTAATCTTGCAGTATTGCTTTTATTCTTCTGCAAGTGTCTCTGTACACTCTTTTTTGTAGAATTTCATTTCCTGCAACAAATTGTTCTATCTTAAAGATATAAAATACGTATATATTATTTATCTCATAGTATAGCAATTGTAAAAATTTGTAAATTGTCAAAATACAAAAATTGTAAAAATATGTGGTGTTTCAATTTTAATTAATTTTGTAATATAAAATTGTTGTTTTTATTTTAATTATATTTAATTGCTATAAATTGTTGCACGCGATAAATTGTCGCACGCGAGGAATTGTCGCATGATGAATTGTCCGCGATAAATTGTCCGCGATGAATTGAAGTAGGTTCTTAGATAATATGTAATGAATCTTCAATCTCGAAGATTTCACATCCTTCCGCTTTGCAGTTTTCATCTTCACCATCGATTTTGTTGTGGCCTTTACTAACTTTTACTAGCTGTCCAACAACAGTTGCCAAAGATTATAATTTACAATATTATTTTTTCCATTTCAATGTTAGATCAAAAAGATCTTCTCAATAATCCAGGACAGTGGTCGCCAACCCGTCGATTGCGAGCTATTTCAAAGGCAATTCTGGTAGCTCACAACATATTTTAAAAATGCAAAGGTCTATAAATAAATAGTTAATATATTTTATTAAAATAAATAATTACTAGTAAAATAAATACATGGATGCCGAATATATTTGTGCATTATTTGATTTATAGGTTGGCTTACGACTAGGTCCTAGGTAGCTCACTGTTATTCCAAAACATCAAAGTAGCTCAACAAATTGAAAAGGCTGGCGACCACTGATCCAGGAATCAGCTGTTTCAAGCCCACCTTAGTGGATTGGTATTGTTTGATTTTTTTACAAATTTGTTTGGTTGTTCTGTCAATCTATGATAAGCTCGCCACGCCATTTTATTCGATTAAACCAAAGTATCCTACCTTGACTGTACTGTACTTTGATTGGTTTACATTGATAAATTTGAATGAATTATCAATATTTTTTATGATGAAACAAAGTCATTTTTGTGCTCTAATAAAGTAATAGTAAATTAAATTGCAGTTATTTTTGTAAATGCGTCATTTGAAAACAATTTGAAAGCATCAAAAATAATATTTTATCATTTTTGCATCACAATTTCTTATATAAATTGATACTTTGTCTATTAACGATTTCGTTAGGTATAAATTTAGTTTTACGAAGGTTAATAACATTCGTACGTCCTAAGGTTATTTCAATCATATCGTTCCAGTGTGAGAACGCGATATTAAAAAAGTAACCAGCAGACATCAACTTGTTGAATCGGTGCCGCCTTATTAACAAAATGGAAGTTTGAAAAGCAACCGGATAAAGATGAAAAAATAATCTTCTACATCCTCTATTAATCCACAAACCGTATCCAATAAAATTGTGTGCACGTGCATTGATTAGAAAAGTTGGTTTGCAAAAATTTTTCACTTTTTTAAATTATTGAAATTAAGAATTTTACTCAAACTTATGTTTAAATGAAAGATGAAATTCCATAAATTAATTATTATGGTGTTGCACACCATCGCATCGTGAGTTCAAATTCGAAGAAACAAAATTCACACAAACAACGTATGGCCTACTGTGGCCAAAATGAGCCTACGTTTTATGAGTTCGATAAATTTAATGCCGTTGTATACGCGTACAACAAATATTCTTCTTCGTGTGTCAAACTTATAGAACGAAGTCAAAAAATGCTTGAACTTCTAATTGGATTTGGCTCGATCTTGTACTCGTATACCTAGCAGAATGTTGATTTCGTCATATTATTCATCATTGCGCTTTATGTAAAATTCAAAATGGTTTAAGGAAACGAAGGGGTTTCACAAAAATAAAACTGAAACTCAAAATTTCTAACATCTATCGAAAGTTATTCTCTGTACCGCTAAATTTAATCTATTTTTACTTACATATCAGTCGCTTAAATCCAAAACCCGACAAGTCCAGTGAAATATAAAACTAGATAATGCAGAAAAACTCATAAAATCTTTATCTAACCGAATTAAGCAACGATTTTTTTAGCATAGTTTCTTACCCATAGATCAAAATATAAAAATCAATTGATAAAATATGGGGTAGTCAGAAGCCTTCAAGAATTAATTATTAGAATGGAATTAATTTCATTTCTGAAAAAGTTGTGACATGTCGGTTTTTGCATTTAAGCGACTGATATACATTTTGTGGTTTTCATAAAGAGAAATATAAACTATTAATACTTAAGGAAAAGATTGCGAAACGACGCAGAATAGGAAGAAAGAAACAGTTATGGCTTCGACACATTTTAAATCGAAGCATGTCGGGGGGGGGGGGGGCGTAGAATACAGAAAATGTTATTTTTTTGTGGAACGTACAAAGAGCCGTCCGCTTCTTTGCATTAATAGTATTTTTCCTACATATTTATGTGATGTAGTGGGTAGCAAAATTTAGAATGCTATTCTAAAGCTATTCCTGCGGATAATTGAACTTAAAGACGCGTTACCATCTTCGTCGTATTAGAAGTGAAAAGATCTAACCCACAAAAATTGGTAAATTGAGTTATCTATATCCCATCAATCAAAAAACAATAAAGAATATAGTGGTGAAGAAAGCTAAGTGATTTTATTTTTCTTAAATCGGCAAATAAACAATTACGTTGTAACAACACATTGTTTTAGATAGCAATTTAAAACTCCTTTTGCTAATTATCTCTAAATAGCAAATGTGTGGCTTATAACTCTTCAAGTCTAATACGACGTCTTATCGGTTAGAATAACTTTGAATTATTGTTGCATAAACTAGCTGAAGTATTGCAATTAAAAACTTTTGAACGCTATTTTCTCAAAAACGGTTGCTCGTAGCACTTTTAAAAAAACACGTGTTCGCTTAATTTTAGTGCTCTTTCAACCTAGCAAAGTTTGTCCCGATTCTAGAGTTACACGATGCCGTATTAGTTATATCTGAAGTTAAAGTTCTAAATTACTTATATTAAGATTAAAAACAAGACCTTTATTTATACTGAGATTTTCAAATGCTTCTTTCCTATTAAAATACCACGAGCCCGCCGCCACTGCATTCGAACAACAAAGGTTACGATAGTGTCACTTTTTATTGTAAGTATATAGTACCTATGCATTTACTTTAAGTAAATATCGTTATGCAAATTAATGTTAATCGGTTAGTTTTTCCCGATATTAAAATTATCTTTGTACAAAAATATAAAATGAAGTTTTCAGAATTTCGCAATAGGTAGTGAAATTCGTTATAATAACAATATATTATTATTTTTAGCGGCTCCCTGGGTCCCGAATTTTAAAGGGCCCCCGCAAAATCGCAACTTTGCAATTTTCACTAATGACACCAAGTTTCCTACTTAAAAATGGCATGTACGCTAAGATGTCCCAGTGTTTATTTTGATATCTCTCTCTCTCTCTCAGATTCCTTCGCTCTTTTTAGAAGGGTTCTCTAGGCAGATACCTCGGTGGTTTGCCATTGCCTGCCGAGGGAAGACGGTCAGAATAAAGTTTTTACTCCGCCCGGGATCGAACCGGTGATTTCGGCTTAGCAATCGGCGCACACAAGCGCCAGGCCGTGACCGTCTTCTATTTTGATATACACATAATATATTAAGAAATTAATTATTAGGGCAATGGAATAGTATATTGTTTGGCTAAGGACGAAACAAAACCATTTCAAACCAGGGTGAGGATTGCTTGCCCGAGCGACAGCGAGATCTGGCAACACCCTGGTCTGAAATCGTGTTTCGTCCCGTGCCATACACACTATTTTACATATTACCTGCAATGAATCTGAGAGTTTCATTAACTAATCTAACCTTCATAAAATATAAAAACTATCACTGTCAGATCAATTGACGGTTAAAACGATAGATTTAAAACTGAGTAGGTAGGTGGGAAGAAACCAATTGGTTTCTGACCAGCAGTCGCGTTGATCTGCAATTGTCGTGTTTCGACTGTCTCAAGAAGCAATGAAACTCGCAGTTTCATAGTAGGTAATATCACAGAGTAATATGTAAAAACTATTTTTTTTTAAGCAACGCTCCTGACGCGTTTTGGGCAGTGAATATTTTTTTCCAAGTCCGAGATCTCACCGACCTTAATCCGCCTCCGAGAACAACGAGGGAAGAACAAAACTATAATTATTATTATTCTATCCTTTCGACCCGAGATCCATTGGCATTTTGGTTGCAAAGTCTTGATTTGTAAAATCACAAAATATTATTATTATTTTATTAACTTACCAAACAACTCCAAAAGCACCATATCCAATAGGTCTGTCGGGCTGTACTTGTTCTTGGGTATGGGCCGGAGCAGCAGCATGTTGTGAATGATAATATGAGGCCCCATGTAGACCACCCTGTTGTCCTCCAGCGGTAGCACCCGCTGCTCCTTGCATTAGGCTCATCGACACAGACATGGACACCCTCGAGTGGCGGCTTGGGCCGACCACAGCCATCAAATACTGCACCAGTTCGCTAGATTATCTTACAAAATCTTTAAATCTTGCTCATTTGTTGGTTTGTGGGGGGTTTTTTGTTTATTTTTTACATAAAAAGCACACACAATTAACTAGCACTAACGAAACTTCCCGTATTAGTAATCGAACGTCACGTTTATGGTATGGTAAAATTGATTTCTCAAATGGAATCTATAATATCTTCTAGAAAACACAACAAAAACTTGCCAGCCACCTATTACTATTATGTAGGTAGGTATGTATGTACGTTTGTAAACCTTTTATACCAATTTGGGAACTAAATTTTATTATTAAGAGTAGATATTAGGTACAACACTTCCGTTACTATTAGGTACACAATAATACACAACCGATTTTCCTTGTAAATGACGTTTCCTCGGTAAAGTTGACAATTTCTTCACACAGAATATATTTACACATTAAAACTTTTATTATGCTAAACTACCAATTCAGATATTAAACTTGTCTTTTCCCTTCGTAAAATGAATTTTATTATACAATCAACATCAACTTGCACAACAACTAAGCACTTAATTTAGAACGTCAAAAAATTGTGTACAAATACAAAATAACACAACTTAGTTTTATTATAAATTAATAATGATAAAATAATGTAAATAAAGAACAAGATTGTAAAAACAGTTTGTCACGATACAACCGACCTCAAAGTTAAAAATTAACTGGATACGACTTCCAACGAACAAGAGAAATTAACTTACTCGAAAAGTAGCGCGCATGCGCATTCGAATTTGCATAACAGCTGACAAGCGTTCGATAACCAGCGAGGGTGGGTCTCTTTGTATACATACCCTGGTACATAATATTATCATAGTATTATTATACCCACCGATACAATTATTAAATTTTATTTTACAAAAAATTTTTTACTCGTTTATTATTACCACTTATTGGAGCAATAATGAGTTAATACTTACACATAAAAATAATGGTACTTTAGTATTAATTTATTATTTGCATGCCAATACAGCCCATCCATGCATACTAAATTATGTAGTATTAAATTTTTTTGTAATAATGCAGAAAGACAGAAAGTATTATGTACCTAGTATTGAATACAACAACAAAAACTACCCCCCCCCATGACTTCAAAAACTAAAAAACCGGTTAAATTAACTAAATTGCGATAAATGTACTTTATTATTGGTTTTGGCTTTTTTATAGTAAAACATTTAGGGTAAGGTGACCATTCGTACTGGTTTTACCAGGACAGTACTAGTTTTCGAACCTTTGTCCTGGTTAGTCAAGACAGTTAACCAGGACACGTGTACATTTCATAAAAATGGTCACCTTAATTTAGGGAGTCCCCCGCCCCATATATTTTTGCTGAATCCGCTCTTGATTCGCAGTATCGTTTTATTTCGATAAGAAATTAAAAATGTCGGCGCGGTATAGCAGTAAAACAATGGAAATTAACATTTACGTTGTCTTCCCATTTTTGGGAATTTTATTCCTAAGGCAAGAATTGATTGCTCTAGTGATTTCAAACTTTTGAGGGATTTTGCACAGGCCCTGACTTCTAAAATCGACCCTATGGCATAATTCATTATATTAATTAAAATTATAATTCATTATAGGTAAGATTTGGTGATTACGGGATCATTCAGGGGAACTAATAAAATCAGGAAAATTGATTTGCTACTATTCTAGCACAGCGCAGGTCCAATGTTGGTTACCAAAGTGCTGTTGGGCTCACGAAAGTACTACAGCCTCTAAAATATCCCGGCGGTAGATATCTTTATTCAATTTAACTCCGTTTTCCACGAAAACTTAAGATATTTTACCAGTAGCACAAATAGTCCCATGTCCCAAACCATGATAAACTTTGGGTGTTGCCGATAGACAATGATGGCAGTAGATCCGGCTGCTTCTTCTGACCAATACCTATCATTTTGACGCTTGTAAAATTGTTTGATTGCAAAAATTTTTTCACCAGTGATAACAAAACTTTTCCATTTTTGAATAGCGGTGCGATGTAAAAGAGCAAGGCATAGTTGCGTTCCTACTTGCTAGTTTTCATTTGGGTTTTTCCCAGCTTATAAGGCTTCTTCTAAAAAGCCAACTTTTGGGAGAGTCCAGTTTCACAAATCACTTTTCGCATCGATAGTTTGATGATGTTACGATTCCGGCTAGAGTTGACAAAATATTTTTTTCCTCTTTCAGGTCGGTCTTCTTCAAACAAGGTTTTTAAAAAATATGAATTCGTCTTTTTAAAAACAATTGCAATCCAGTTTTATGTAGTCTAGTAAAGTCTGTGGAATGCAAAATTCAAAGTGATTATACCCCCTTGACTCTTTAAATAATCTTCATAGTCAATCAAAAATAGTTGTATACAAAATTTCATATTCTTTATTTTTAATAAACAAAAATTTATCATAATCCAGTCGGCAAATCATTATGTACACCCCCATTTACTAAAAAAATAATTGGAAAAATACCAAAACTGATAATAATAATTAACCATTTCAGCCCAGCCATATCGTTATTTTTTTAAATAAGCAAAAAATGCACTCTACACTTTTCAGAACTAAAATGCACAACATTTGGTGCTTACTTTATTATATCGACAATTTTTATTACTATTTTATACGATAGGGCTACAACCCAGGACGAGTTTTGACCAACCACTTCATTTTATTTTCAATTTTAAGGCGGATTTCCTCTAGGTGGTTTGTCATTTGGAGGCCGGTTAGAATAAAGTTCTTGCTGCATTCGGTCTCGAACCAGGGTTCTTTGCTTAGTAGTCGATTCACTCAAGAATCAAACCGTAACCATCCTCGTTACTATTTTACCTTTATAAAATTATAACTAATTTAAAAATAAATTAACTTAGTGTAAAAAAAGAAAATTAAAAAATTTTCCACTAGAATTGAATTCAAAATTAATGACGAATGAATCGTTCCACTGAAGTGATTAATTCTTATTTGAATTACTAAATTACGACAGTAGTGTTCATATTATCACACTCCTTTAGGTAGATTAATTCCTAATTAAAATGCATGCCGACTGAAATAATAATATTATAACATCACTAAAAGAAAATCACAGACTACAACTAAAACAAATTGTATCGCTAATATTTTTCTCGAGTTTTAGATAAAAGGGCACATTTAACATACATTTCTAGTAGGTATCGAGAGACAGTCACTAATAAAGCTATTTATTTGGAAATATATTAAAACATGTACCCACCACTAAAAAAATTTAAATGCGCACATTTACTAGAACAATATTACACCGAGTACATATGCATTAAGCAAACGAATGCCAAATTCAGAAAACATGTGTGACGAATCAAACATCTTTTTTTCAATAAAAAATGTTTGTCGAGTATCATTTGGCTTTAATTTACATTAACGCTTACCTACCCCGAGATTGAAGTGAAGATATGATAAAAAATATAACTAATTGCATTTTTACGATTAAATAAAATTGTTGGGTGAATAATTATTATTATTACATAACCAGTTAATATGATTAACATTTTATGAAACTTAAATTTTATAAACATACAAATTGATATGACCACATTATTTTGAAACATTCAATTCCATTTTTATATTATCATACAGAAGACATTTAGAATTAAAATTCGGAAAAACCGCACAAATCGGACAAAAACATTAAAAAATTTATGATAATTCAAAACCGGTATTGCAAGAAATTGCATAACGTAATTTTTCACGAAGGGTACTCTTCTTCTGATAATTTGGCAGTTTCAGTAGATTAAAGCAAGTCGATGACGTTGGCAATCGATTTTGTGGATCTTTTTTTCTAATCGTAAAGAAACCCCTGATAACGCTACCTGCAAGACGTTGATAGGTAAAATAAGTAATAAAAATCAAGTCACGCTTGATTTAACTAAAAAAAGATACCCACCAATAGTGTCACCAGTGTCTTCATCGTCTCCTACTTCTACACAACGTATCGAAAATTGTGGTTCTAAATGTGCAAAACCAAGAAGAGGTGATTTTGAACAACTCGTAATAAACTACAAATAAACTACCAATTAAAGTCTCACTTTAAAATTATCAGGTTTACTTTACTTTCAAAAACATGCCCTTTTCTTCTTCGGAAAAGTCTTTATCTAAAATGTCCCATAACCAGCTAATGACACGATGGGAATCATGAAAACCGCCGTAGTATTGCGTATTTTTTCTTAAATCTTTTAAATCCAATGGAACGTTGTCTCCAGAAATTAATCTTTGCAACTAAAAAAATACTTTGTCAAATATATTTTAGCCCATCTATCTCTGTTAGTTTTTGTTACCTCGGGTGTAGAGAATAAAGACAACCAATCAGGATTAATGATGGATTTAAATCCACGTATGAATGCGCTCGTTTGATCCTTAATTTGTACGTGCATTCGAAATCGTGCCATGAGATGAATGTAATTAATTCTAAAATTTAAAATAATACAATAAAAATATTTCGCCGAAAATTCTACCTACTTATTTGAGTTGGTTACTGCTATAGCTTTTCCACCAGGAATTAATTCATGAGTAACCAATTTACCTAAGCAATCTTCGTCTACGCTAAACGTTAAATCCAAATCCGAAATGTCGCCGCTATAATGTTTTATGTAGTTTAGACTGCGATACAAATCTGCGTCGAGCGACGGTAATTCATCTACACAACTGTACAAAGCTTGATTAGTTTGTCCTAGAACTTGACTTAAGAAAAAAGACGCAAACGGGACGTCCACCACGATTCCTTCGTACACAGCTTTGCCCAACATTCGTCCAACAAATTCAAACAATTGCAAGTGATTTTCTTGAAGGTATGAAGTGGGAGATGGATATAATCGTTCCTCGCTCGTCACTTTAAACAAATTTAACGACGGATCAAACACTCGTTTAATACTTTCTTCTAAAAACTCTTTGAATACGCCATCCTGATCAATGCCTGCTTCGTCTAGCCCTTGTTCGTTTATAAATCTAACTCGAATTACTCCTTTCAGTGACTGAGGAGGCAATAATGCTAACTGACGATAACCGTCCTCCACTATGCGTACTCTATAAAAACAACCACACTAAAACAAGTGATTTAACTAAAAATAATATACATAGGTACCCATGATAATGTTGTGAATTTGCTACTTATATTATATTTACATCACACATTCCCCACCTTTGATGAAACTATCACGTAATCTGAGGTAATATTGGTCGATATTTTAAGGTTTTTTTCGACAGTCTCCTCGATTCATACTTTTTTTAATTTCATTGATTTAAATTTTTTAATTTTTCGATTCTTATTAAGGACGGTTGTTTTCAGTAATTTAAGTACTTAATTTAAATAATTCTCAAACCAATGTGAAACATAAGAAACTCTTGGCACAGAAAATTAAAATTTTTTTTTTAAGTATTACTTTTTTAACATCTACTTATAGCAATAGCATAGCACTAAATATTAAAAAGAATTAAGACTTTCTTGCCCCTCCCCGCCAGTTCTTCAAAATGTATTTAATGTTATTTTATAAATAAATAAATAAGTTTACCTATGTACAGTAATTAAAGTTGATTGTGGTGCTGCACATGCCGATTCTGTCAATCCTAATACGGTCCTTTCATTTGATATATATTTTCTAAACAAACGTACCCTATCTTCGTGCGGTATGATATGTGGCATTGTTTGCAATAACAATATTTGCTTTTGACGTCCTTTCTCAAGATCGGACATAAAATTTGAGACTTTCAAATCTTTTATAAGCCAATGACCAGACGGTGTGTATTTTCTTCTACAATCTCGTCGATAAAGAACCATTAAAAGTGTATGCAAACATATAAAAAGGGAATTTGTTTGAATCGAAGCTATGTCTGTGGACATGACTAAAAATGTATAAATCAATTAGTTTATTTACAAAAGAAGCATTAATTTATACCTACTAAACAAATTATTTAATATTCCATTAAATAAAAACATATTTAAAAAACTAGACAAGGTGATATAATCGCTTAGCATAAAAAACTTTTGTTGTTCATACATTTCCATATCATCCAATATTCTAAAATTTGTAAATATATATATTTTTTCTTTTATTCATTTTTGTTATTTTATCTTGAAGAAAACTTACGTCACATAATGAGTTACACAATCTGCAAATAATTGTAACATTTGAAATTCGGGTCCGCGACTTTTAGTGTCTATAGCTAGGAGATCTAAAAATATTTTCACTCCACAATTTGGTCCTAACGATAATAAAAACAACCACATATTGTACAAAAGTTTATCTTGATAACAGAGACCTGAAATAAAAAAAGGGAAAATAAAAGAGCAAATCTGAGAAGTTTTATCGATTATTATTTTTACCTGTTAGAATGTCCAATCTCAATTGTGTCAAAGTCGTTAAAGCGGTGTAATAAAATGAACATCCTAAAATTACTTGGCGCACTTCTGAACTCTCGATGGATTTATAAGACTTTTGCGTATTTGCTTTATTTGTGCGAGATTCCAAAGCACGCTTAAAAAAATTATTTTGATGTCGGTTTTGAGATAAATTTGTTGTCATTTGAACAATTTCGACATCTCTCACCAACTCAAATAGAATGTCACCTTAAAAAATTACATTTAAAATTTGTGTAAAAGGTTATTTTAATAATAATATTATCTAATAGTACAATCATTAGTGCCTTTATATGAATAAAACTCTTTAAAAATAATTTTTTTGGTTAAGAAAGGAGTTTGGAAGAAATATGTGCGTCACTTTACTAACTAAGAGATTGGTCTTATTTAATTATTAATTTTTAGATTAAAGTGATTGTATACAGCAAAAATCAATTTTTGGACAGTGCAATAACCAAAGTTGACAAAAAACTTCGTTCCTACTAAAATGCAATTTTTTACTAATTAAAACTATCCTATTATAAGATACTGAAGTACAATATGTAAGAATGAGAAATCTATAAATTGTAAAAGCCTGCCTGCGCCCAAAAAATAGAGAGGACCCCCACCCGCTATTTTTTGTAAATTAGTAATACACTTTGCAATTAGAAAAAACAACTTTTAAAAAATAGCAGGTGCTTTTCCAAATAATTTTAGAACTAGAACCAAAAAGTTCTAGTGATAACTTTAGAAGTTTCATACATGACTTTTATAAACAAAAATATTAGGTATATTCTTATTGTTTGTAGTCATATGAGAACAGATCGTGTTGAAATTTAGCAGTAGTATTTTAAATTTAATAGCAAGGTATAAGTTCTATTGTCTTAACGTCTAATTAATTTTAAAAAATTAAATTTTTTCTTCTTTAAAACGTCGAGGTATTTAACGTAAACGTAAATTAATTAATAAAATAAATAGAAATTCATTTAAAATCAAATACATCGACGAAAACAAAGTTTTAAAGAAATGTAGTTTTTTTAAATTAAATAACATAAAAACCATCTTGCTACTCAACTTCGGTTATAGCCCTTACTATAAAAATTGTTAATAAGGCACAATGTAAGTGTGTGCAGCGCCACTTGTTGCACAAATCTTTTCTTACTCCACTCTTAAACCCTTTAGTTTGACAACAAAAAAATAGCTCTTAACTTCTTTACATCAGACTCAATCCATAAGATGATCAAATTTATCAAAAATGATCCTAAAATATTACAAAATCATGAGTGTGCCGTTTCCAATGCATCTTTTAGGTCTAAAATAGGAAAAAGTTGGTATAATCAGCATTGAACTATAGTTATATTTAGTTCAGGTTATCAAGAAATTTGCAAATTAAAATTTGACTCCACCCCGTAATTGATTAATTTTTTAAAAATGACATGCAAACTGTGCATAAACTTATAATAGCGTGATAATGTAAAATTTATATAAATAATCTCAGTTGCATATCTCAAAAACTAAATTATACAGAGTAGGCCACAAAGTAGATCTGTATTAGGGCGATCCCGATTTACCAATTTTTATCTGTCCAAAATTTTGTTTCAGGGTCTCATAAAATTTGTTTGTATCCTCAAATAAATCCTAACCCTTAATCTAATAAGTAGAAAAGAAAATTGCAAAAGAAATCGTCTGGAGACAGTTTAAAACTACAAACACCAAAAGCTCATAGATAGGGTGAGCTTTTAAAACTGCATCAAATGAATAGGAATAAAAGATCAACACCAAAAACTGGAAACTATGTTTTTATGAACAAAAATTGAAAGTTCTTAACACATTCGCTGCTGACCTAGATGACATATAACTTCTCCAGAAGCTGAACACCTTTCTTTCCAAAAAGTCATTCCATATGCCAAAAAATTAAACCCCATGAAGACCAAAGTGGTGTGAGATAATGAAAGATTTATGCTTAATACAAGTGCCCGTATACCAGTGTCACGGATCTGTGACACCAGCAGCGAATGTGTTAACCATAAGAGCTAGAACATTTTTGTTAAATTTTTATTTATAGCTTTATCTAATTTAATTGTACTAGTGGTATTTTGAGCATAAGATGTATAAGAAATAACAAATCTCAAACTTATGATATTTGCAACATTTCCCTTGATGTGGAGAAGTTAGGAACATTTTTATGCAAACCCCTTTTAGGCAATGTAATGATTGCACTAGAAATAATTGGTACCTAATAAAATAGCAACAATTTGTGAATTCCACAAAAGATGTAATTGTGCTTTGACATGTGGTATGGCTGCATACAAAGAGGGATCCATAGGCTGAGCAAACCAACCGAGCACTGGATGCCAGTATGTTAAATTTGATTGTTTAGTTACAACGTAATGTTGACAACTTTCCAATAAATTGGAGACTACGACCTTATTGCATAAATCGTAAATACAATTAATGTTAGTTTTAAATTTAAAATGTAGAAACACGTACCAAAAAAGTGGGATTAGCTACTTTTGGAAAAACATTATTACGCAAAATATGAGCCAACTGCACTAAATTTGCAACCAAGCATAAAGCATAACTGCCTTCTAAAGTATTAAAAACAATTCTTCTCGATTGTTGACTAGCCAACAGGTCTAAACTTCGTGCAAATATTTGATGATTGATTAAAACGGTTATGCACTGAAATAAAAGAAATTATAGAATTAGAATTAGTCTAGTCATTTCATTCCTTTTTACTTCGGGCGTAATAAAGTCGACGTGCCTTATAATAGCTGGCACAGCTAATATATGAATAAGAAACATGCTCATAAATTTTTCGGAAAAATCTGCAGCAATTAATGGTCGCACGGATAACGTTATTATTGCAGATAACGAAGCATGTTTAAACAAAACTTTAAGTCGGCCCAGGCCTCTTACGAGTAGATTCTGAAATACAATAGTAGGCAATAACAAGTCAAAATGTACTAATTATTTTTGTTAACAAAATAATTTTTACCTTAAGCACTAAATAAAATCCTTTGTGGAATAAATTTCCCATAATATTGGCACACAATTGATTCATTCCCGACTTTAAAACGTCCATATTTTTATTTTTTAAAACCACCCACGTGTTAGTACTGGTGAAGGATACCAGCATGTGTAAATATAATAAAATAATTTTCATATCGTCGGGATATTCAGGTTTTAACTCTTCTAAATAATCACAACACTTCCAAAGTATTACATTTATATGAGATATCCATTGGATAACATGTTCTTTATTAAGTGCAACACCGACATAACTAAATTTTGGTGAATCCGATTCTAAAGATGCTATCAAATAGCGACATAATTTGTCTAGTTTTTCTCTATCTCGTTTTTTATTGAAAATTAATAATAATTGTTTGGACTGACAGTATATTTGTAATGCAGGTTTTAGTGTCGGTTTACAATCTCCTTCGAGTACATCTGGCACGGCGACTTCAAAATCGTTTCTAAAACAAGGAAATTAAATTAAAACTAAAAGAACAGCACTCTGGCTCCACACCGGTTTACTTACACAATTGAACGTACAAACTTTATACGTTCGAGCCAACCTCGAATACTTGCTTGAATTGTAATAGCTGCCGTTTCTCTTCGTTTTTCGACAGCTCTTTCTTCGCGTGCCGCTTTCGTTTGCTCTAGAAAATTTAATTTTGGATCTTCGTTTAAATTAAACATCTTGTCCATAAGCTTTTCTTATAAATAAACAATTACGAAAAAACAAGTTACTTTCTTTTATATATATATCACAGAACAAAAATCTTGAAATAGCGTATTAGTTGGTTCAACAATAGATTTTAGCACTAAAATTTTGACAACAAAAATATAAACAACGTTACAAACGTCACTTTATTTTGTTACCAACAAGTACCGACTTTAATCGATAGATGGAGACAACTTTTCGTATTATATAGGGTGTTTCTCAATGTCGTCCAGCTATTTAAAAAAACTTATGACCATGGTATAATTAATATAATTATAATTAGCGGCCCTCGACCTTTTAAATTGGTTGCCCTCGACATAAACATCGAGTAATGCCCGTGTTGCATACAACGTTTTATATTACACTGCATTTGAATTTCAGAAAATTTATAAATTTTGAATTTAAATTTGCTAAATTTCCTAGTTTGCCATAATAAGCGGGCATTATGATTTATACGCCCTAGGGTATTATAGCAAGTCAAGGTATAAAAAACAAATAATAATTCATTGTAATATAAAAAAATTTATTGAACATGCTCTTCTAAGAATTTTGTTTCCTCGACATAAACATCGAGTAATGCCCGTGTTGCATACAACGTTTTATATTACACTGCATTTGAATTTCAGAAAATTTATAAATTTTGAATTTAAATTTGCTAAATTTCCTAGTTTGCCATAATAAGCGGGCATTATGATTTATACGCCCTAGGGTATTATAGCAAGTCAAGGTATAAAAAACAAATAATAATTCATTGTAATATAAAAAAATTTATTGAACATGCTCTTCTAAGAATTTTGTTTCCGAATACAGTTCCTAACAAGGTAACTTGCCATCTAAGATAACATTTACTTTGTATTATTATGTATAGGATAATATATAAACAAAAAAACCTAATTATAAACGGTTAGATGAAGATTTGTAAAAAAATGTTATTATAATATGTACTATGTATACTAACTACTATAAGTATAAAAGCAGTAAATATTGTATATTTAACACAATTTGACAATATAAGTTATCCAAAATGTTTCTTTAAATTATTCATTATTGCCGACCTCTGAAATCGAACTTCATTTTTACAAAATATTGAAAACAATGGTGGACATTCGTATTCAATATTTTCTTCGCAAAATGCTCCACCGGTAGTTTCGTGAACTCTCGTAAATTGAAACACACTTTTGGAATGAACTAAAAAATTTTAAATTTTAACTTTGTTAAAATATGACCCTTCCAAAATGTAAAAGCCGTTATTCAACTTACCACACAATAAATTTAGCATAAGACAGGTTCGGTGAGAAGATAGAATTTGATATGTTTCAGATTTGAATGCCTTAACATCAAATTGAGCAATCGCCGTGTTAGATAAATATGGCCAATGGGACAAATTTTCGGTGTACTCTGCAGCATATTTCCAATGTTCGTAATTTCCACTTTCAGTTAAAATTGAAAAGCCGGTACTAAAAATTTTACGAGTAAGAAAAATACATATAATTAAATGAGACACAAAATAATAATGATAATAATGTACAAGTAAATACATATATATTTATACATAATAATACTAGCTATTATGAATTATATTATACTTACATGGTAGGATTTAAAAATTTAATGTTATTGAAATCGGCAACAAATTCCCATACTTCTCGAGGACCACTTTTGTTTAAAATAACGGAAGCATTAAAATTATATTTTCTCGGCTTTAATAAAAAATATATAATTAAAATAAAAAACGCCCCTAAACAAAGCCGTTTCCTTTTAATGCTAACCGTTTGCATCTCTGCTGGATGAAATAAATCGCAAATAAATTAGGCTATAAATCATTCATGAAACGAGGATAACATTAATATTAAGAGGATGCGAATGAATAAAAGATATCGTTTTAAAATAAGCGATTTATCTCTTAAATTTGTGCCCACACGTAAATAAGCTACGACTTCTCTGGAAGAACGGAAGAAGTAAAAATACAGTAACAAAAATAAACAAATTTATTGTCGAGCGCACGCTTTCTCTTAACATATTTGCATGATGTATTGCCTAACAAGAAATAAGAAAAGGTTCCGTTTCCGATCAAACACACGACGCTACGCGTAGACGTGGAACAACCTTGAAATAATTTTTATTCAATTTTAAGCAACTCGAAGAGATTCAAATAACTTGAAATATCTGAATTTCAAAAACAAAACTTTTTATAAAATTTAAGTAAACGGAAAACCATCGAGCTAGATTTATCATCTTGGATAATAAAGATAATGGAATTATTAACCATGTTTAAATGTGAACTTTTGAAAAACAAATTTTTATTAGAAAAAACTTTTTAAAAGATAAAAAAAAAGCAATAAACGGGAAGATATCGAATTATGAAAGTAGACACAACAGAGGCAAGAGACGAGGATCGAAATTAGTATAGTAGTACCATTTTAACTAGATAAGTTTATTCAATTATTGTTACGAATTTAATCGCATCAACATTAAATTAACGATTTAATAATTAATTTATATACAACTATGTATAGGATATTATATTTATATATTAAAATAGCAATTTATGTAGTAATTAATAAGAAATCGTTGACATTAACAAACATCACTTACACATAAAGCCTCGTTAGTTTCATTAAAAAAACAAAAAACCAATTAATACTGACAATATTAATGTTGAAAATGAAAAAATTTAATAAATTTTACTAAATATAAATCTTTTATACATTTTTTTAGAATCATAAAACTAACGTGACTAGATCTTGAGAGTACAAATTTGAATTATTACAATAATTATCTTTCTTTTAATGTCACAACTAGGTAGGTAGGTAGGTGATACCTAAAATAATTATTCTTATTATTATATTACACTGGAGTAGTATATTATATTACAAAACTTAAGACAATTATGTTGAAAAAAATAAATTAAAAATACTCTTTAATTTACAAAACAAAAACGTATTTTAAAAATACATTAATTTAGTATTATCATAATGCATGTATGTTATGGGTACTACAATCATTATTATTGAATTTTTACAAGAGGCGACAATTCATGTATATGTTACTTTTTGAAAAATGTATTTACAGATGACACAAAATTTACGATGGCATTATTTACACGAGAGTAATTCTTGACAAAAAAAAAGAAAATCACATTTATTCCTATCCTCGAAATTGTTTTATTCTTACAAAAGGAGCTAATTTTAAAGGGAAAAAAGTATAAATAACTTTTAACTCTACTACCAACTAATTTAACAAATTATATTACAATAGAATTTTTTTAAATAAAAGAGATCGACGTGATTTGTCGCCCAAGAAATTTTGTACTTTTTCAAATGTGATATCCGGCATAACAATAATTATTATGTTGTTACGTTTCGTAGATAAACAATTTTCGTTATAAAACAAACAAAAATAAATAACAGCTGTATTTACACATTTAGGCAACAACCGAGCACATTTTATTTAATTGATCAACATGTTTTTCTTCTAAATAAATTTTTATTTACATTTATTTTTGTTAAAATTTGATTTCGATCAAGAATAATTTCAACTTGTTTTTGATCGAAACAAAATTGAACACAAAAAAGTAATAACATTAAAAAATAAATCTCCAAAATATAAACAATCTTAAATAATATTTACAGCATACTCTAACTAAACTAACATAGATAGTAGGTAGTTGCCTATTTATACATTTATATTCAATTTTTGTTATAAATTAATTATTTTTAATACTTGTGTTACACAAAAAACTTCCTTCATCTATTCCACTTACAGAATGTAGTACAACAATAGAACTTATCTAAACATTTAACATTTTCATTGCACTGTCTCTCTTCATTTAATTAATTGGTGGCAATACTTTTTGACATTTCACGATATCAGTTCACTGATAAAATCTACCACCATTTTACTTTTATAACAAAAGAAAAAAAACTAAACTTAAACTTTTGTATCCTACTACACTAAGAGATTACAAATAAAAACTGGCACAGCCATTCACTGTCGACGTGTTGCATTCATGGACTCGAATAGGAACTAGTCACGTTACTTAATTCGGGTGGAGGAGATGGATTGCGACCTTCGTAAGGAGCATCATCGTCTAATAACAAAAGATATCCTTTAGTAAAATTATTTATTTTTTGAAAATTAAAATGAAGTTATTATTTTCTTTAATATTAAATCTGATATTATAAACTACATACAAAAAAAATATTGCAAAACCCAATTTGGCTTAATGCTCCATAAACTTTTCAATTGAGAATTATTTGTTTTTCAAATTATTTCCAAGATAAAGTGGTTATTTTGTACACAAAAAATTCTATTTTATTTATCATTAGCATCAACTCAGATTAATTTATCCCACTTTCGACTTTTTTGAATTAAAATCATGCATATTATAATCAAATAAGCACCAAAAACATTGTTTAGGTTATAATTAAATTTTCTGTATACCTGTATGATATGGCTACTTTGACCTATACGATATTTTACCTAGTTTAGCTATTACAATGCACTTTTGAACTATGTAAGTAGTCCTAAAGAATATAATCATGTAAAACGCCCTACATGAAAACACCAAAAAAGTTTTATCGATAAAAAGTTACAAGGATTATTTACAAAAATATTTATTACATCAGTGTCGATAAAGTTCAGACACCAAGAAAAAGCTTTGAAGGACTTTTTAGGTAGAAAAATTTTCTTATAAATGTCACATGTTTTAAAGAAACAGCGTCTTTCAATTTAAGACATTTTCAAGACTTGCTTTGTTTTTTTTATACAATCGATTATAGCTCCCTTATCGCGTACAGAGAGAACTTGACCTGGATAGTGCACTTCATCATCAAGCATAATAACAAAATCACCTGATTTAATATTTAATAAAGCTAGACATGATTTTTGTTCTGCATGGCTTATATTTATTTTGAATTATTTATTCTACCTTCTCTTATACTATCTAAGCACAACTGCAAAATCAGCACATGAGCAACTACCCTCTCGTTATTGGTAATTACTATAGTCTATTCATTTAGCACATTCATGTCCATATTCACAAACGTTCGTAAAATATTTAACGAGCCGTTTAATTTTTCAAACCAATGAAAATGATCTCGTAGTACAAGCAAATAAATTCCATTGGTTTGTTTAAATAAAAGGTTCGTTAAAATTTTTACAAACGTTTGTGAATATGGGTATCAGTGGACAATAACAAATACATGCAGTTTGCACGTGATTTATGGGGAGGAACTTGACAGAGAGGAACTAATCTAGGTTGCCTTGTATTTTTAGAAATTCAAACGCCATGTGAAAATTATATGCCTCTACTTGCAATGAAAAACTGTAAGTAATGTAGGTATATAGCAGGGGTGGCCAACAGGTCGATAGTGAAGCAATTTTTAGTCGATCATAGCTGCCAATACTAATCGTAATTCATAAAAAGCCAAGGAAAAGACCACCGGGGAAATTTGATGAACAAGTGAAGGGAAATTTGAGAAAATCTAAGGAAATCTTAGTCAAGCTAGGAAATCTAAGAAAATCTTAGGATATCTTAAAAATTACAGATAAGCTTGCTTTTTCGAAAGGAAATCATGAGACAATCCAAAAGAAACCGATGGAAATTTTAGGAAATTTGATGTACAAGTAAAAGAAATTTTGAGAAAATCTAAGGAAATCCTAGGATATCTTAGAAATTACAGATAAGCTTGTTTTTTCAACTTTTTCGAAAGGAAATCATGAGACAATTTAAAAGAAACCCAAGGAAATTTGAGAAAAGATAAGGAAATTTTAGGCAATCTTAGGAAAACCCAAGGAAAGAAAGGAAAAGAAAAGGGAAATTTGAGAAAATCTAAGGTCATCTTAGAGAATCTAGGAAATTTAAGGAAATCCAAGCATACAGTAGAAATTACAGATAATCTTGGTTTTTCAACTTTTTCGAAAGGAAACCATAAGACAATCCGAAAAAAAACCTAAGGAAATTTGATGCACAAGTAAAGGAAAATTTGAGAAAATCTAACGATATCTTAGATATTACAGATATTCTTGCTTTTTCAACTTTTTCGAAAGGAAATCATAAGACAATCCAAAAGAAAACCTAAGGAAATTTTAAGAAATCTAGAGAAATCCAAGGAAATGTCCTAATAGGAAATCTGGTGTACAATTGGATCTGTGGTTTTCTCCTCGTTTCTCGTAATAAGCAAAGAAAATATGTTTTTTGCTTTTTTTTGTCTACTTTTACTTTAATAAATACTATTCGAGTATTATTTATATGTCAATATAAAATTTTTAAGAATCATAGTTAGCCACCCCTGGTATATAGGGTTGTCTTGACCTTATTTGCATCCAATCGCAATTGAATATAAAGCAAGCATGTGGATTGTTTACATCAGCTGAATGTGCTAAATCTCAGACTAAATATACCTAGACAGAACATATACAAACGTAACTTGAAGCAAATTTTTCTATTTGTTTACATATCTGGTGTTTACCGAGTCCCGAGTTGTAATTGGTCAAAAATGCGCACCACTTGTTGTGGTTAAAATACGAAATATTTTTTTAAACATAGTGAATTAATTATTTTAGTTATTGAGTCGTGTGTGGAATTTATAATTTAAAAAATGGGCAAGCAATGCATTGTGTGTGGTGGAGTGTATCAAAAATCTTTAAAACATAAGTAAGTAAAATTTAACCTATAAAAATTCATAGGCGTAACCACTGGACGTTGTTTAATAACAAGTAATGTTTACCAACAGTGATGCTTAAAATTTGCTTCAAAACAAACCTGTGTGTTAGCATAGCTATGCTCTGTCTAGTAAATAGTTAGTCTGAGTGCTAAATGAATAGACTATAGGCATGTTATTACTTATGTACATTTAATGAAATCTGAAAATCAATTAAAGCTACTAACCCATTGATACAATACCAAAAAATCCAATTTGCAAATTAGGTTATACAAATTCATCTGAAATGAAAAGTACATAGTTATTTACCAAAGTTTTTATATAACTCCAAATACTTGTGGATATTTTTTAGTTTTAGAAGTTTAGAGCGTAAAAACTATCTTGTGAGCATGTGCCCCTAGTGACCTTTATAAGCCAATTCAAAAACTAAAAACAGTCATATTTTGTTTCGCTTGTAGGAAAATTTAAAACACTTTTGTGAGCTGAGCCAAAGTTAGTTGTTTTTCAACATAAGATACAAATGTGATTGTTTGAAAAAACAAGGGTCGCATTGACTCAGTTCGAGACTCTAGTTTCGACATTACGTTTACCAGATGTACAATCCTTAGTTGTTGACCGCTACTTTTACAATTGTCGACTAAAAGATAATTACTGTCGTTCCTTGGTGTCAAAAGCAATGGATATGTTTATTAAAGAAGTATACTTGGTAATATTTAAAGAGGTGGTGAGACTTTTGTCTCATCTTTACATCATAATAATATCAAGGGTCTGAAAGTTTTACATTTTTATTAAACTTGCTCAGTTTAAGTGGTCCACAAATATAATTGACCATTATTCTAAAATGTGTTTATTATAATCCGAAAAAATTAATAACTTTTACACACCCTATATTTTTGTAAACATAATTATTTTAAAAGAATGTTCGATTTAATTATCCTCAACTTTATTATAAACTATTTTCCTTTTCATTCAAATCACATGATGAAAAAACTAAAATTTGATTTAATTTTTGATTTAAGATGAAATAAATGTTCCTCACCAATAACAGATCCAAATGAGGTGAAACTACTGTTAGGATAAACTGGATTATTGAAAGGAGGTACGTAATTTGTACATTCCACATCAAACTCTGTCGTATCTTTAATTTTATCCAATTCTTCCTCCTTATCCATGTCTTCTTCGTCTGGAGTATAAAACATTTCCGGTTTAACATCTTCCATCGGCGCTGCATCAACTTTATCACCAGTTTTTGTTCCAGGTATCCTCTCCAAACTTTCATGTAAATTATCTTCTAACTTTTGTTCAAGCAATTCACTATCGAGAGACGATTTGTCACAATTTAAAGTAGACAAATTTTCTCGAGAAGTACCCAACTCACAGCTCATCAATGCTCCAATAGTAGAAACTTGGATAAGCAAAAACAAAATATTTCATCAAAATATCATTCATATAACTTTAAATGCACATCTTTACCTGTCTTACGATTTTCGTCATCTACCGAAAGACCAAAAGCTTTTTTTAAGCGCAAGCTAACATTTTCTCGCTGTTTTTCCAATTCTGTTGGTTCGCTATTAAATGCTGACAATGCTGAAAAGAAAACAATTATGGATTAAAATGAATAACTTTATTCAAAATCATTTTAACATACTTTTAGCAGGTAATTCGGTAATTCCTACTTCTTCTTCGTCAGATGACACAAAAGATGCAGTGCTACTAACACTATCACTGCGAAGGCGCAATTTCTGAGGAACGGGAGATCTGGAAGTTCCATTTTCTTCATTTATCGAGTCGTCAACAGTTTCTTTGTCAAAAGTCTGCTTCTTTCTTTGGCGATATTCAGTTATCGACAGCTAAATAAAAAAATAATCAAAGTTTTAACAATATTTTGCAAGTTGTATATAATTAAGACCCAATGTTTTAACCTCTGGTCTAAATCAATCTCTAACCAAAGGTTTATTACTAGAGAAAATTGTATCGATGCCAAGTAAACCTTTGGTCAAGGAATATTGGAGATTAAAAAACAGAACCAAAGCTCAAATTAAAAAAAAGCACAAATAAAACATTACAAGAGAGCAACTTAAGTGAACTTAATAAGCTCCAGTTTCAAACAAATTACATTAAATGTACCACTAAAAATCAAATTCATTTTTCCCCTGATTTTGGAAATTAATTAAAAATTAATGCAATATAAATTAACAGTGTGGCATAAAGCAGACACAGGTAAGCTAGAACGAAAGAAACCGCTCTTTCTTCAGTTTTCTTCATCCAATTTTAATTTGCTATTTATGAAGTTTATAAAGTACACCTTCGACTCAAGTATTTAATAATAATAAATCATTTTCGCAAAAAATATTTTCTGCCTGCTTTTAGAATTACAAAAATTAATATTCACAAAATAAAATTTTAATTATAGCAAGTATCTCATTAATGATTCTTGCCCATATGTAGTGGTATTTCATTTTACTAAAATAATCGAGGGAATACCGATTACCATATTAAACTATTATCTATCTTAAAATGATAAAACAAAATTTTACTTTGCGTTTAGTAGGTGCTGTAACATCCTGCTTCTGATCTTCAAATCCCAAAATACACAAATTTTTTTCAACAGTGGCAACCAGATGATCGCTGTTGTTGAACATAGTTCTTGTTAAACGAGGATCCAAATTGCAACGTAAGGACGCTTCTAAAATTATGTTTTCAATTGTAAATATCTCAAGCAATAAGTAGTATTATAAATTTTAATATAAACCTTTTGATAAAATTTCGCGAGTTTCTGGTAACCGAAAACATGCTCCTATTTCTTGTTGCATTTCGGCTACCCTTTCTTTTAACATTGCATCATCAATTAATACAGAAGTCGGACTATCCCCATCTGCTCCAGCAGTAACAATTTCAACACGATCCTCTTGTTCTTTCAACGGTTTTGCAGACTCTTCGGTTGCCTAAAGTAAATCAATGTCAAAATAAATTTTTTATTTCACAAATAAAATCTTACCGGAACTTGAGTTATATCTTCGGAATTGACAATAACATTGTTGATGGGTAAAGCATCATTCGATAAAGTTTCCCTAGGTAAACGACGTTTTTTGGGTGGTGCAACCATTTCGGATATAGGAGGCGAATCTGTAAAAAAATATATATTTAAATAATTTACAATAATTATTATTTATGTTAAATTTAAAATACAAGCAAAACATACCTGGTCTGGTTGTATTTGGACTATCGCAATGATCCTCACTAATTGCTTGACGAAGCCATCTTTTTTTAGCATTGCCGTGAGCTTGCGAAGGAGCCTCGCAGTAACTATTGTTCACTTGAACGATTTTTGAAGAACCATAAAAGCTGCCGTTAGATGTTGCTTCATAAAAGTTGTTTTCTGGTGGAGAAATAAAATGGGGATTGAGAGACGAAGGTGAAATAGAACTGGCAGACTGAACACAATCTGCACTTTGATTGAGCCATTCGTTCATTAAAATTTTTTTAGTTTTAGGAAACTTGAAATTTCTTTCCAATGGTTCGACAGCAGCGGCGACCAATAAACATGCCGATGACAAAGGCGTCTCTGGAGAAGAATTTGCTGAATTCGAATTGCAATCCACATCTCGAACAGGAGACTAAAAATTTTAATATATCAATAGTTTGAATAAAATAATTCAAAGTCTAGTTTATATACCCCCACTTCAGTTTGGTTAGAATTTGTTGACAACGTAAGAAGTAAATCGGCATTTTTAGTCGAAGACATTTCAGAATTTACATCCCTGGTCGACGTTCTAGATAAGATGGATTCGGTGGCTATTGGAGAAAGTAAGCATTCTTCGCCAGATGTGGCATACGATGAGTCGGCAGAATTTAATCGATTTCTACGCACCTGGGAATTTGTACTCACCGTTCTTGCTCTGCCCTTGCGCCTGAGTACAAAGTTAAACATTAAAACTCTATAGCGATGACTTTATAGTTTATTACAATTAAAAATTAAATCACTCACTTTCGCCTTTTTCCTTTTAATTCTAATTTGTCATCGTCTTTGCCATTTGGACCAGGTTCCGACTCGCGCCTATGAGCCTGTTTTGCTTGATGTTCTTGTCTTTTTAATTGTTGTCTCTCCATACGTTCAAACGCCTTCATGTAAGCCTCAATCTTACGTTCTTCTCGACTCATCTTTTTCTTATCTGCAGCACTGGTATTTGATTCTTTCGATGGTGACTCCTTTTTGTCTTCACTGTCACTCTTCGAGGGAGTCTTTTTAACGCAATTGTTTGTACACAAGGACGGCGTTGGAGAACACAAATCGCTTCTCGTTGCATTTTCTTCTTCTTTAATGACTAAATTATCCAAAGAATTAACAGTAGCACACTCTTCTTTAATAATTTCTTTAATGTCCTCTTCCACTTTAATTTGATCTAATTGTATATCAATTTCAACTTTGATGTCCACTTCTTCTTTAATTTGAACCTGCAAATCCAGAGGCTCTTCCTTTATTTTTGGTGCTACCGTTGCAGCATCTTGATTATCGTAAATAGAAGAAGAAATCGTACGTCGTCCTCTTCTTTTACGAAGGGCTAAACTATATCTGTAAAAATAAAACAATTCAAATTAAACCCCTCAGATGACGCTATGTGAACTACTCACCCGTCAGTAGTGTCGCCATTCTTTTTAATTAAACTTTTATTAACTGCACACTCTTCTTGTCTATCACATGCACATGCTATGCTTGTCGAACCCGTCGCCGCTAAATCGTGAGATTCATGTTTAATTGTCAATTCCATATTCTTGTCAACTGCTAAAATTGTCACAATGTATAAATGCAAAACCCCCTTTTCTATGCAATGCTTTAATTCCGAATTGGGCGTACATGATCTACGAACAAAACGTGCGTCGTTGCCGTAAGTGCGAGTGTCGACACATACTTCCGTATTATCTTTGTGCAATCGGTAAAAAAATAAAAACGGCCCGGGCCTTTGAGAATGTTGCCGCGTACTAAGAACAGTGCCGTGACCGTTTCCGTTACCTCCTCGATGTTGCGTAGATAACATATACTTTCCACGGAGTTCTATCACTGGCACATTAGATTCCAAAGTCTCCGTACTCACTAGATATTTAAGTCCTGTCAAAGGTTGGGTATGAACGCGGCAAGAATGAACTGTATTGTCAACTTGCGATAGCAATTCCGAATGCACACCGTTGCTGCGAATGCTCGATATTCGCGCCCTCAGTTCGGGCGAATAATGATTCGTTACGGCTTCTTCATAATTTTCTATCCATTGCCGAAGCTGTGGTATTTGCGAAACAGATGTGTTTTGCCATCCGTCGTGATGATTGTTGTCATCGTCGCTTGGAGTTTTTGATGCAATTTTTGTCTATAGTAAAGAAAAGAACAAGTTCTAATTGAAACATAATCTGCTTATTGCAAAAAAAACACATTATTACCTTTTTCTTTGTAATTTTTCTGTCTTTCCTCTTAATCGGCCTTTTGTGAACATCCAATCTGGAGGAATCCCTTCTGTGCCGAAAACTATGTTTTTGTAATTGATCAGTTTTTCTTCTTCCAATTGTTGTCACGCGATTTTTATTATTTGCAATCTTTAAACCTAAACAAGTAACAAAAAAATATTAAAAATTTGATTTGATAAATAATCACACACAACATACCAATTTGTTCGCTGTCTGATGAATCGCTGTCACTCAAAGCCTCCTTTGATTTTAGATCTTGCATTCTGGTCTCTTTACGTATAATTTTTGCATCCCTCTCTTGATTTTCTCTCATCCACTGTTGTTGTAAAGCGCGAGCTTTTATGCGATCCACCGTTTTAGAAGAGTCGCATTCATCGCACAAGTAATCCTGTGGAACCTTTTTATTTAGTTTTATAACGCATCTCACGTGTTGCCAAACTTTGCATTTATCACATTCGATCATGTAACCGTCATCGTGCAAAAATCCGCTGCAATCAAATGCTAGTAAAACAACTGATACATAAAAAAAAGCATATTTTATTGCCTCACCATATGCATCGAGTCACATAATCGCCATAGTGATCGTTATAATTGTATCCTTCCTGAGTTACCGCTTCTGCTTCAGGAGCTGTGTCAGTTTCTTCCCCTTCGGTTTCCATTTTACGTTCAGATCCGCAACTAATGTCTGAAGCTGCATCGTCGTCTTGAAGAAAAGAAGAGCCAGTATTACTTTGCAATATCGAACTATTGGAAATGCTGGACAAAGTGGATGGAGTGTTAATTAACGTGCCCAAAGTCACTCGACTTCCTAAAAAATAATTTAGAGAAATGAAGAAAATTTATTTCAATAGTAAAAATCACTTACTGTTACTGTTTGTGGGAGAATAATAAGATCCCGGCGTCGTTCCATTTAATTGCGTTTGTATCGTCGCCAACAATGTATTTCGCACAGGAGATTCCGAAGGAGGTGCAGCATTATAATTGTGGTCCAATAAAATTGCTTTGCACACCTCGGATAGTGTATCCAAGGAAAAAATTGGTTTATTGGTCATTGATAAGGAGCTAGTTAAATCTGAATACCTAAAATTAAATTTATACAAAATTAAATAAACCAATTCTCGTTAAATAATAATGGTATATAACAAAAGGATATCAGGTTGATTGGATCCCGTTGCCTTTCCCATAGCCCACAGATATATTTTGGGCTTTAAACTGCAACCCATTCAGCCGGTGTAGGCTATAAGCCATAATGCTAATTTTATCAAACAGCTGAACATTCCAATTTGTTTGTCTTGAGAATGGAGGAATAAATTCTCTGAAACGTCAGCATAACAAGTTACATTTGTTTGATTATTAACCTGATATCCTTTCATTTTATACTATACAAAATTAGTTTAATTATAATTTACAAATAAAGATACATTTTGCTTACCCAGCAGATTCGTTGTATCCTGCTTGGCCATAATTGGACATTTCGTCGTATTCCTGAGTTGAATTTCCGCCATTTTCGCCCAAAGTTTGAATTATGTTAGCAGTCAGCACTTGATGATAAACCGAACCGGCGTTTGGCGGTGTGCGTTGAGAGCCAGCACCCGATGTTATAATCGATGGTTTTCCATTATTTTTCAATCGGCTGCCAGAAAAATGTGAACCTTTGAATTTTTGTGCTTGAATTGCATGTTTGCCAATGTAGTTGGGTTTGTTGGACATTTTTGACAAACGCTGCTGCGAATGCACCGAACGCAATTTGGATGCATTTTTAGATCCTTGCTGATTAGTCGACGATGCACCTCCCCTAAATTGGGGAGATAAGGTTTTAATTCCCGTTTTTGATCCAGAATTGCCAACAGGAGGAATCGTTCGTATTTGACTCTTGTGCGTAGGATACAATCTCTGCATTTGATTATTTGGCATACCACAAACGGTTCTGGCACCACCTCGTGAGAAATTGTTATTTATGGTAGCACAATTTTTATTAAATTTTGAAGTTCCGTTTAACGAATTGTTTATCGACTTTTGCTGTACATATTGTTTTGGAGCTACCGATTTATTTACCACAATATTGGAATTATTAGTAACGGTGTTAGTTGAAGACATTGAATTGGCCGAAGTGACTACAATGTTATTTAATATTTTAAGTTTATTATTAGAGACGATACTGGCGGCGGCACAAGTTGCTTTTTGTCCATTGGCTACTTTAGTTCCACTACTCGTGACATTTTGAATAATCTACCAATTAAAAATTAATATATCAAAGTAAGCCCTTGAGGCGACAAAATCTCAATACTTACATTACTTTGTACGAAGGATGGACCACCGGGAACCAATTTTTGAACTTCATTCAGTCCCGTTATTAATTCAGATGACGAAAGTGCAGTATTCTTTACAAAAACATTATGAATTGGTAGTCTATCTGATGATATTCCATTTAAAGACTGCGAATTGCTCATTACAAGATCTGCAGGATTATTTCCATTCTCTTTAGAAATTTGATTTAAGTTAGAAACGGCTCGAACCACAGTTATAGGAGGAGCACCCACCACGGTGATTGGCTTACAAATGGCATTGCAAACACTCAAAGGTGCCGAATTAACCAAACTAAATTGAGATGGTGAAGTGCCACACGATTTTAAAATCGTCAACGGTCCAGTCGCATTAACCACAGTTATGACAGAAGTAGTGGAAACTTTTTGTAACACCGTATTAGCACTGTTTGAATTGATTGAATTTGTAAGAACCAATTTGGCAACATTTTGTGACGGCACGGCTGACGACAACACATCACGCTCTTCCTCTTTTGCTGTTAATTCGGTCGATTCTGTTAATTCGGTAGAAGAATTCGCCGAATTCGAGAGCGCAGAACTTAATTCTGGACATTCAAAAATTAACGATCCTCTATTATTATGTTAAAATAGTATTATATAAAATAAGACTTACCTAAACACACACTCATATCTTGTTTCGAAATTTCTGCATGCCCAACCGAGTTTAGAGGGCTTGCAATTACGTCGACTTCCCCCTCAATTCTGTCCGAATTTTCCAGATCAAAATGGTTAATCTAAATTCAAAAATTCGTAAAATAATAAATGTGACAAGCAAACATAACCTCATACTGTGCAATAAAATTCTCAAATTTTCCAAATCCTGTTGGCAACAATTTTCGCAGACTCGTAGTCGAGAGAATGCTACAACTCCCGATGAGGTCATTCATGCGCATTAACAACGAAAAACGATCGAGAACCACCGGGGGCCCATTTAAGGAGCAACGTCGCAAATAAGATCACAAAATAACATTGCTTATATATTATTAAATTATTATGTATTCCGCTGAGCGCTTTCGAAGGCAAACAAATTTTGTTAAATAAGAAGAGATATACGCAATATTTTTAAAGCAAAACGTCAAAATATTTATTTACATTATCGATCGCTTCGCTAATGTCAAAATTACTTTTGCTTTACGACGACGTTTTCCGACGTAATAATTTCGAGTCTTGAATATTTTGAAAAGAGCAAATTGGCAGACGAGTCGTATTTTGAAAAAATAAAAAAATTAAATCCTCCACTATTTATGCAAAGCGAAAACATTTCTAATTTTGAAGTAAATTTCGTAGGAATTGTGCGTCTCGCAAAGTCTCGAACGATCAAAAAGTTTCTGACAAGCAATTATATGAAACTTCCAAATTTTGATTACATAGAAAGGGGTTATGTAGTAAATGAAATGTTTATTATGAACTAAGATCTTGGACGAAAGAATTTAATAAGAAATACCTAAGCGCATAAAAATTTTGAATGTTAAAACGGCAGACATTTTTTGAAAAGCTGGACGCAGTAATAACATCGAATTTTCGAAAAACTTTAATCTCGAAATGAAAATTATAATTCGATTTGCGGAAAATTAATATCGACGGAGGAGCTACATAATATTTTGTGTATTTACGAGCGGGATAGAATTAAAAAAAAAGACCGCCTAATTTTTCACTTCACTTTTACCAAGATTACCGAAACGATTTGATATTTATAAAAGACACTGGGCTAATAAAAATGTTTAAAGTTTTACCTTAAACTGACAAAAATAGAATCCAACATTCAAGTCTTCGATGTAAACACAAGCATTTCTTGTCAAAAAGTACAACAGCAACAAAATTTGACAAGTTCATAATATAACACACGTATTTTGCACTTGACACTAAATTATTCAAATACCCGAGGCTAAATATTTAATTATAAATTTAGCCAAACTGTAATACGTTTCAAAACATACATCAAAACTAAATATGGCAGCCATATTCTGTGAAAACAAAGGATGCGTAGCTAAGGAACCTGTTCGATAGCCTCGAACCCCTATCCGGTTTCCGGTACAAAGCATACGCAACGATCCGCGAGGGTGCGCTCGTTAGGTTAAAATCGCTAGGTACACGCCTTTTTTTATATTATGTACCTACGTACGTTCAAAATCGATTAATTTGCTTTTTAAACAATATCGAAAACGGCCGTATGTATGTACACAAATTATTATCCTTGGTAAAATCAAATTAATCGCTCGTATTCGTTACAAACAAACGACGAGGATTGTTAGAATTTTACGTAACGTTTGCGTAATAAATGCCTTCGATGAAATTTTCAAACTAAATAATGCGCTTTATTAATTTAAATTTATTTACATCGAGAAACTATTATTGCTAGTAACAATTTATATCTTTCACGAACAAGCTGGCTTAGCAGGTGGCCAGATCCATTGAGTTTCTGGAGCCTCTTTAATTAAAGATTCCCAAGGTTTCCATGTTAACATTTTACGGGCCAACAACAACTCGTTTTCGGCTTGAACTATTAATTCTTCTACTTGTCCGCAACATATTTGATCTTCTATTTTTTCAATGTCTGTAGTTTTACCTAAAACTTTTGCCCGCTCGTTAATAATAGTTTCTGTGTTTCTTCTATATACGGCAGTCGATGGCATTTTTTGTAAAGTCCTTAAAATTTTACCATACAAAATGCCCAAACTACGGTGGGCAGCTGGGTTTACGGACAACCCAGCAAGACCTGTCGTTATTTTAGTACTTGCCATATTTCCGACAAAATAATTTTAATGTAAACGTTGAATATTAATTGACGTTAACGTAGAAACACGGAAGTTAACTTCACATAATAATAATACCAACCGCAGCGAAACAAACTAACAAACAATACTACCATAGTATTTTGTAAAAAACCTTTTCAAGTAGGGGAAGGTGGGGTGAAGCGAGGTATTTAAAAGTTAGTGGCAAAAATTTACGATTTTCCCGAAAGTTTATAATTTTTACTTTCCGAACTCCTTAGTAAGGAAAGTATTGTAATCTGAAATTGAAAAAAAAAATTGACCCCCAATTTTTTCATAAAATTTTTATGTTTTGAGGTTCCCTTAAACCATTTCTACAATTTTTGAAAAATGTCTGTATGTGTGTATGTATGTATGTCTGTGAACACGATAGCAACCAAACGAAATAACAAAATCACTCCAAATTTTAAATTTAAGTTTTTATCTGTTGTGGCACGAAGCCTATTGAAAATGGATAAAATCGTATGGGGGGAACGGGGGGTTTACTTGAAGCGATAAAACATAATCCATTATAACTCCGAAACGCAATGAAATAGGTAAAAGTTTATTAAGACAAAAATTATCCATATCAAATTACCTACAACTTTTGTGTTATAAAATTTTTTCTAAAATTTTTTTTTATTTATTTTTATTTTTTATTTATTTTTTCTATTCTATATATAAATAATATTCGGAAAGTTATGTGATGGCCACATCCGATTTTTCTTTTATATACTAAAATATTGGTTAGTGTCTTTATCATTTACTATATTGTGTTTTGTTTATAAGAGAATTCAAGATTTCATCTTGTCATAAACTAGATAAGCTACTGACTAATGCCCGATTTCTTCACTTTGAGATATCTATCGGATAAGTATAACCAATCAAACAACTGTAATTCGAATTTTTACGGTTGTTTGATTGGTTATCCTTATAGTTATACTTATCCGATAGATATTTCAAGGTGAAGAAATCGGGCATAAAACGAGCGTGTACACAATCTACCAAAATCTCTGAGTAGAACTAAAGATAGAACAATATAATATTATATTCTACATTAATTGAAGAATTATAAAAACAGCAAAAAAATTTTGCAAAAAAAAGTTTTGCGGATTTCTGTGGTGAGAAAAGATATATATGTATCTACGTTTTATTTTTATGTTATTTTGTTTCTCTTCAACGATAAATTTTTTCGGTAGTAAAGAAATCTTCCTAGTAAAAGAAAATAAGATTGTCTTTCATATTATAATAAAGATATATTTATTAATAATTATTATTTGCTAAGATCTAGTACAAGTATTTTCTTTTAATTCCCAACTTTGGTCCCAAAAATTTCTTAACCTGTCATCTTGATTATTACAAAATTCTCTAAAATCTTTCAAAAGTTTGACTTGAAAATTTGTATCCACTGCTTGATTGGTTCTCCAACGTTTGCTCACCATATGATTCCACGACCACAAAAATCCCATCTAAAATTAGGAAAATTTCAATTACGATGTTAAAACACGTTGGCAACAAAAAAATATTAGATAATAACCCTTCTTGTATTGTCGTAATCGTCTTTATTTTTTCCACTAACGTGTCGAGTAATATATGCTTCGTGTGGACTGGGCTTTACGTCTACATGACCCGGATAACGGCTACCAGTGCGGCGCTGATTAACCGAAGGTAATCGATTGCGTAAACGGGGCATAGGGCTGGGAACTAGGATGAACACCGTACCCGTACAATGTACATATTGGTGTTCGTGAAATATTGCACCGCTGTCTCGACCGTGCATCGGTTCTATCATGCACGGAATAAAACCAAAACGAGATACAATTGCTTCTTGAAATAAAAACATACGATCCATCCAAGTGTCTTCTCGAAATTCTATTAGAAACCAAAAAAATAAAACTTTGTATTACAGCAAAGAAGTATACTAAACTTGCCATCAAATAAATTTTTATTCTTTTTCACTAGGCATTTTATGTTTAAGGGAACAAAAAAGGGCCCCCTTAACGGATCAGATTTGTTGGAATACGGTAAAGCTAATAAATCGTGAGGAATTGGAACCATTTGTAAACCACAAGTTTGAGCCTTCCTAAACCAGCCAAGTAACTAAAACAAAGATATTAATGTCGCAAAGAAACTAGACGATTTTGGCTTTGCAATACCAATTCTGAAACTATAGAACCAGATGCAACGAGCCATTCTACTACAAGTTCGTACGCTTGATCGGGCCTATAGATACTTTGGTAGCGTGCATGACCCCATTCGATTCGATCGCTTTTATTCGACACGTCAATTTCTAAATGCATTTTTTTATATACCGGACAATCGTTGTCAATATCGCCTTGCAAATAAGATGCGTCGATGTCGTCACACAAAAAATATGGAACTCCCACTTCGCGATTACAATAAGTATTAGGAATATTGACTGCTCCGGACGTGAAATTTCTACCCCAATTTAATGGCGGTCTCATTTCCACTTCTAGCCATTCATTTTCAAAACTTTGTAAATCGCCCAAAGGACTAAAGCATTCCTTTTCATCTAAAATTAAAAACGGTTATATTCAATGCTTATTGCACAATTATAAGTTGATATACTTTACCTTTCTCGTTTGGTACGAAATAAAAAAGGTAAAAACCAAATACAAACAATTTTCCAAAGTCGCCAGAAGCATGACAAATTAAGCGATCTTTTCGAAGAGCTTCCATTATCTATAATTTTAACAGTGAAAATTAATTTAAACGTAGGCATATAAAATTTCTAGTATCACTTACTTGAACAGCTTTTTCTGTAGTAGAAACACCTTCCATATGGCACACAAGCCAATTAACAGCATCGGCCGATACAAACGTATTCGTTGGTAAATTTTGATTAGAATAAAGAAATCCTACTCCAGTTGTGGAATTTTTCATTGCATCTAATATTTCCGAAAAGGTTGCAGTATTGGTTAAAAGCGGTTCGGGCGTAGTCGTACTAAAATAAATTACAATTTTTTTTTTTATAGAGGTTTGTTTGTAAGTTATTCGACTATACTGTTTGTAAAATCCAAAATAATACACATAATGAGCATTAAGGATGTCACATTAAACCAGGTTATCAAAATTTTAAACAACATGCGATTATAAAGTGCAACATATCGTACCACCAATGCAACACTAATGTCCGATTTCTTCACTTAGAGATATCCACCCGATAAGTATAAACTTACCGATAACCAATCAAATTAATCAAGTGACCAAACAGACAACCGTTTTGATTGGTTATCGGTATGTTTATACTTGTCGGGTGGATATCTCTAAGTGAAGAAATCGGACATAAAGCGTCGTTCTCATCCAATTAAAGCTAACGTAAATTAATAAAAAATAATAGAAAAATATCTAATTTCTTCTTTAAAACCTCATTTTTATTGATGTATTTGACTTTAAGTGAATTTTTAATCATTTATTAATTAATTTACGTCAAATACATTGATAAAATCAAAGTTTTAAATAAGAAATGTCATCCTTTTTATTAATTGACGTCTAATTTACGTAGTATTAATTGGCTGAGAACAACGCTTAATGCATATAAATCAAATTTGAGTTATTGTCTTTGCATGTTTAATTACATGTATCATTAATTACATTAAAAACAAACAAATTCTGTGCCATTATCTCCAGAATCTAATAAATAATTGCGAACAATATTGAATAATTGTATAATGAATATTACTCAAAACTTTAATAGCTATTTATTATACAAGTGGCTTATAAGGCAAATAAGTTACGAAAGAAATGTTTAGCCACGATAGCTTGCTCGAGTGGCTAATTTTTCTTGAGTAACTTATTTGCTGTTAAGACACGTGTGTAATATAAAGCTTTATCCAATATCTCGTAATAATAGTTTAAAATGTAATTAAAAGTTTTGACGTTTTAAAATGTCAGATGTAAATTATGAAAATTAGTATGAAGTAGGTGTACTCATAATTTACATAAGTCACTAGTGTTTTATAGACCCCATAAGTCACTAGTGTTTTATAGACCCCATAAGATATGTAAAATCGGCATTATTATGCCTTCATAAGACAGAGGTGTTGGATAAACGTGTTTATCTCAAAACAAGAGATTTTTAGTTGTATTAGTATTGCATTGGTGGTGCGATATACTGAACTGCAATCGCAACACACAACGCTGTACATAGAAGTTGAGACACAAATTTATAAAAATAAAAATCACTATACAATCGTAATTCGCATAATGTGATAAATTGGAATTTTATTTTTATGTGGGGGCGATGATAGACGTCAACAAATATGCACCTCCGACGTATATAAGTTCAAAAATTCTAAACACCATAATATATAGGTACATTTACAATGTAAGTTGCTGTGGGTCGAAATATTAGGACCCTGTTTCATAATGAAAATTTACTAATATTACAAGTTACAAGTAACTTTAAATACTCTTCAAATCGTTAATCTGAACAGCTAGCTGATTGGTTTTTGGTACTTGATAATGAAATAACCTATTCTAAAAGCTAACCAAAAATCATTCTCCACTATTTTTCAATAGTGGTAATATGTAACTTGTACTTTCGAACTAATAGTATTAGTACTATTATGAAACGAGGCCCAGGATGCAGTTTTGCTGGCACAGAGTATAGGCCCATTTACATGGACAGGAAATGTTTTAGCAGCAATCAATTGCATGAAAAAATCCCCTCGTGTGAAGTATCTTTAATGCATTGGTTTCCCACAAATTTCATATTAAATAATTAAATTAAATACATACCTGTCGTCGTTATCATTTTGTGATTGACTGTTTTCTGATGTAGCGCATTGCTGAACTTCAGTTGCAGGTGAATTTCGACCCCTGTCCATTACTTTTGAGCCAGATCTATAGAAAAAATATGTATCAATAAATGTGATGAATATCACTCGTGTCAGTTAGTAAATATGTCTGCTTTTGAATGAAATTTTTCACTTTTTATTGAAAAAAATCTACATATACCTATGTACTAATCAAAGATTTTTATATAATTAAAAATTAAACCAGCACCATAAAGTAGTATAGGTATTATAGTACATCAGTCATATTATTACATCTAAGCTTTCCACTAATTTTATAACCGATAAATTCGCGGTTGAAGTAGTGAAAACTAAAAAAATAAATTCTCATCAAAAAGTTGTTCATTTTAGTTCTAAACTAGATTTATCAATAAAATTGATCTGGATTCTGGATTGGATGTGGAGGGCAAACCGAAGTTCGCATGCACTCGGGCCGCAAAACAGCCCCATTATGCTACCTCCGATTGTTGTAGCAGCCCACCTTCCCATATATTCCTCGAGCCATCCCACACTTAAAATAAACTCGAGCATTTTAGAGGGCGGTGTGCCGCTAATACTGGCCATGCTAGGCCAGAAGTCCCCCAACATCTTAATTAATTGATCTTAATTAATTTAAAAAAACAAATTTCTCTGGTTTTCACAAAATCGTTTAATGATTAACAATCATAGATTTTTATAATACAATACATTTAGCGAAATTACCATAAGTTCACTTATATTTTTATGAAAATTCTAAAATATAATTGTTACAACCCTACTTATACTTTTACCATTGTTTACCAATGGTTTGGAAAAACAATGCTTTTACTCAGCTACCAGGTATTAAAGTCCAAAAGCTATCTATAATTTCAATTTTTGAATTTTTCTTACCTGAGGTTTGTTCGTGCTAGTTACACTTTTTACACTTAAAGTGTAAATAATGTAATTTACACTTTAACTTTTTCCCAAAAGTGTAGGTTTAACGCGAACGCAAAAAGTGTAACTTGAGTGTAACTCCTTCCTTGAATAATTATAATTTTTACGATTTGCAATCATTTTTCTTAAATTTTATATACATAATTTAAATTTAAAATAATTTTATTTAAAATTTTTAATTTTAATTTAAAAAAATCGTAAATTGTTAATAATAATTAATATTAAATAAAATATATAAAGACAAGGTACTTGACTAAGACATTTTTAACATTTTATTTTTGGTAACTTTTTTTTTTTATTTTTTAAATTTCATTTATGAAAATTTAACAGTCAATCAAAATTAAGTGTAAAAAGTTAGAAAAGTATAAGAAAGTGTAGTTACACTTTCTAGCACGAACAGAGCGCTCTTCTAGCACGAACAGAAAAGTGTACACTTTACACTAAAGTGTAAAAAGTGTAGCTAGCACGAACAAACCTCTGGTTATTTAGAGTTTCAAATTACCTGAATAGGATAATAAATTACCATAAGTTCACATTTGTCTTACATTCCGTGAAACATTGTTAAAATTGCGTGAAAATGTCCAGATATTTTTTAGAGTTACTTTGTAAGTTTAAAATTTTATAGTGAAATTATTTAAAATTACTAAATCATCTTATGTTAATTTCGATTCATTTATGGCCCTAAAAAACATTCATTATAAAATTAGTGGATCGCCTGCCTCTACGGCATGATTCAATTCAACTGAACGTATAAATTACGTAAATAAAAGCATGCTTCAAATGGCAATAGCAAACAAATAAAAACAAGAAGCTCCTACACCATGTTTGTAATAAATCAATGGTCTAAGAACAATAGAAACACGATAGAATGATTAAAAAAATTATTTTTATGCAGATTGGTGAAAAAATTAAAAAATTTAAATTTTTATTAACCCACTAAAAAAATTTGCATACATTCATAATAATAAGTTTGTAAATTAAAATTCTTACTCGGCAATAAATCTAAGAGAAAATTACGAGATTGGATGAGCAATTTAAAATAAAACTTAGTTTAGGTTGTACATACTAGGAACGTACCTAATCACGTCTTTACCATATTATAAATTTAATTATTCGCTAACTCCCTCCACTCTATTTCATGTTGTTAAAAGTTTTAATTTTCTTTTTCACTCATACAACCATAACTTACGTAGTCCACTCTCTATGATCTGCATCCCTCTTTCACTATATATTTAAAAACTCCCTTATTGAATTAAATAGATGCACGGAAGTTAGTCTATGCACGCATTCAGGACCTAGATAAAAAGATAAGCCACAAGGCTAGAAATAGACGAATAGAAAATGGTAAAAATATAGTGTGCGCCATCTTTTACGTCGGCATGTAAATGTTTAATAACTTTGACATTTGTCAACCGATTGAGTTGAGTTGACATGTTTTTGAAACGTCAGTTCAGTACAATTTTTACCAAGTTCAATTGACTCAAAGAATATTGCCGACAGATCGGCCACGTCGCTTGGAATACGACCAAATAGTCGCTCGAATGGTTGACACTGAACCCAGATCTGACCCCTCCGGACTTCTTTTTGGAAGGGTTATTTGAAATACAAAGTGTACGCCAGCAAGTCTCAGACCATTGACGAGCTTAAGGCGAACATTCGTGCCCAAATCATCGCTATACCACCCGAGATGCCCGAAAAAGTTATGAAAAATGCAGCAAAAAGAGTACATTTGCCGTGGCCAATAGAGGCGGCCATTTGATTGATGTTGTATTCAAAATGTAGTCCAAATGAATTGTAAAGGTTCAAATTAAATAAAAATATCCCATATATGGAAATCAGTTGTTTCTTTTAAAAGTTATACAATATTCACATACCTACGTAAAACATGGCGCAGCCAGTATAGTTCATTTCGATTTTATATTCTTATCCATAGTCAATTAATAATTTACAATTTATTTCAAAATTTGTTATTTTTAATTAGGCAGGTACTTGCGTTTAAGTCTTAAAATTGTGCCCGACGATGGTTGCTCCTTAGTTTTATTTAGTTTTCAGTTTCAAGTTTTATTAAAATCGCCCGCCCATCTCGTAGTTACTCTTCAGTAAAAATAAACTTGATGAGAAAATTAAACATAAAAAAAGTCTATCACAAACCTAAAGTTAGATGCTAAATACCTCTCGGTAGTACGAACAGATGTGTTCTGCAAAAATGCAAACAATAAAGTAACAAAATAAATCAAAAAACATTATGATAATGATACGAGGCCGTCAATAAAAAAAAATAAAGAAAATAACAGTGCACCACATCCACTATCCTACAAGCTGAAAAAAAAAAACGCTTCCAAACCTTGGTCGAGGACGATCTGGAAGCCGGTTACTACCAAGACGTTCTCGAAATGGCGAATGGCATCCAACTGTATTCTGAAACAAATTATGTACACCACGACAAATTTGAATTATTTAAATGTCTATTAATGGTAGAGTAATGTAATAAAAATAAAATATATTTTGAGATCGAGTTGATTTTCAAAATATCGCACTTCCCAAGTGAACCTCTTTTATAATATTAATACTAGTTCTAACCTTAACAATAAATAATATGTGCTACTGCAATAAATTTATTACGCAAGTGAATTGTTAAAAAATAATGATTAAAATAAAGCAGCATGCTATAAATTACAATTTTTGTTAAAAAGAGATATTAAATATTAAATAATTTCGGAATGAATTGCACGACTACTTTCTAACTAATTAACAATTTTATAAAACTTATATTAAATCAATATGATATTGTTACCTACTGGTTAATTTTTACAATAATATCTTAAAAGTTTTTGATATAATTCACAAGTCGTTTTATAAAAAAGATGATAATCCACACGATGTAAAATTATCGACCCCAAAGTTTAAATACTAATAAATCACAAGATGGACTGGATTTTCCTCGTGGGTATTTTGGGTCCTTAAATAAAACAACTACCTTAATATGTTTAATAATATGTTGTAGATTCTGAAGAAGGCCAATATATAAGGTCGAAACCGGTCAATTAAACATATTAAGGTAGTTGTTTTATTTAAGGACCCAAAATACCCACGAGGAAAATCCAGTCCATCTTGTGATTTATTAGTAAAGATGATAATGCAATAGCTAGGGTTGAACAGTTATTTTTGAAACTCTTTGCAATTTAGTTTTCCTGTAATTAAAAATTATTCAACTATTTCAGAAAACGTTTATATTTATAACCCCTGTCCGATAATCACAAAAACCAATTTATTTATTAAGAAATATGGACGAAAACAACATTATAATTACGGAAAACGAAATGATTTCATTTTACAACAAGTTATCCTGATTTGTGCTATACCTATTACTTTCAATATTAAACAAATTATGATAACGTTTTTTTATTATCTAACGTCGTTAACAATGAAAAACCTTTTATGTCGATAATGAATTTTACAATATTACTAAAACTTTTCCATTTATCAATTTCTTAAAGCAATAGGTGGGTATATAGCATACGGCAAACAAAGAAAGAAAGTTGCCCAAACAATATAGCTATTTTGTTTTAAATGTGTAATTATAGATTGGCTATTTGACTCAAAGAATAAAAATAATAAACCCTCTCGGCTTCTATGATAATTTAAATTTAATTTGATTACGATAACTTTAACTTTAAATAAAAATAATAAAGAACCAAAAGGTGGTTTTCAAAATTTACATATTGTCACATAAGAGATATTTCACCATTAACCATGATAAGTACCTCTAGTTTTTGTGTTACAATACTCATGCTATGGCGGCGTGGCTGATTTAAATAGCCTGCTGAAATAGGTATGCTCAAGGACATCTACAACATGCAACATATAAATTGATAAAGAAACATGCAATTATAATTAACTACCAAGCTTATTTTTTTTAAGTAAAAGTAATGTCAACAAACCCTAGCTTTTTTGGACGTATTGGTGCGTTTAATTCGATTGACCACAGCTTCTATAAACTTTAAAAAACCCTCTACCATCTGACCGTGTTCCAAGTTGGTAGCGGAAGAATAAATATCGCAGTGTGGGGAACCTTCAATTATTCGTTTTGTGGCTGCATTATTTAAAGGTAACAGATAAAGTCGAAATCTAAATAATATAAGTGATGTAGATAAATAAATTATAAAAATCAAGTTGAATTGATATAATAGCTTACCTCCAAAATTTTAATGCATCTACTAAAATAAAATCTGTGTCTCCTCTCGTACAAATGTAATGATCTAAATAATTCCAATTATAGTTTTCTAATTTTTCTGTAGTAAAACTAACCCAAGATACTTCGTAAGTGTCGTGGTAGGGCGCTTGAAACCTGTATATATAATGAATGTTGAAAGGAGGATATGGATGCCTAAAATTGTTTAGAATATAAAAATTATGCAATTAATCAAATACTTAATAAAATAATTACCTGGGCCTGTATCTCGTAACGGTAATTGCATTTCCACTTAGAGATATTTTATGAAAAATTCTTCCAATAGATAAGTGATAAGTTTCTGAAGATTCCGACTCGGCCATCTTTTTTCTTAATAAAGAATTGGTATTTCCACTTACTTGTGACTTACCCAAGGACTGTTCAAAAGAATCGGGTAAAAGAATTAATTGAAAACCTTGTGCCAAACGTTGAGAAACTAATTCTTTAAAAACTTCTATCGTGGTCAGCGGTTTTTTATAATTCGCACGTTGCTGAGCAAAATCGGCATTTACATCGTCGGGCAATAAATTGTACAAAGACACAACATAATCGATTTGTAAAGCCCGCTTGTCGGGAAAATAATCGGTGGTTATTGGCAAGCAGGCCGGTATTGTTAAAGATTTCCAATCAACACCTAATAACCAAAATTATATTCTATTAACTTCATTATTGTCAAAAAATAAAAAATGTAATTAGTGAATAGATAAAAGTTTTGCCAAAGCCAAGTGAAATATTTTTATTTTTCACGTCAGACGCTTTTAATTCGTGTCATTCCTTAGCCGTGACGTTATAGTGTATCCAAACAAAGTGTACATATTACCATCACATTGCATAGGTACAAGTCATGGGTACAAGTAATAGTTGGACACACAATGATGTCATGTCAATAAATGGCGCTCAGTATGACGTGACGAATAAAAATAATGCCAATACAATAAAATTTGCACTATAGGTGCTATCGGTTAGGGTACTATGTATAATTAAGAATAAAGCATTGCAAGCAATAATCCTATTACTACACAAATAAAATATTTAAGTGCATGTATTATTACAATACGTTTCTTTAACTTTACATTTCTTATGAAAGAAATAATAAAATTGAAATTTCTACTAGAAAAACTAAGAACTTTACAAACAATAACCGATATGCAATATACTAAAGAAATTATAATTTTATAATCTGCAGCGTTCATTTATATAAAAAAAAAAGAAGTGAAACCTGCTTAGAATAAAGAAAAGAAGGCCTTTGCTAGGATTAGCAGTGTCACTGAAGCAAACACTCACTCACAGTGAAACATTATTAAACATAAATATTTCAAAATAAAAAAAATTTCAAAAACAGTCTTAGAATTTAAAGTAAACAATAAATAATAATAATTTGTATACTTCATAAAGTGAAACTTACAGCAACATTTGTATTTTAGAATAACAAAAAGCCACAGTCGAGGTTTTAGGTCTATTTAATCTGTAAGTAGAAACACGTTTCTACAACACACATTCCAAAAAACACACCTGACGTTTTTTATCACCCAAATGAAAAACTAGCAAATAAAAATGATAAACTCTCGAGAGCCTTGCTGGATGATCGCGATTTAGAAATTTTCGCAATCAAATTTACCAAATGTTTTTATGTTTCTAGATTGTGAAAAGAAAGACGTGGAGAGTTAGAAATAGCTGCATTGGTCTTAGAATTTACAAGAGAACTTTCAATTAAAATTTTATTTTGCTAGAGCTTTCCATGCCGGAGATTTCGATAAAACAGACAGACATACATATTATGCACGTAAAAACTTTGTGTTTTATTTATTAAAAAGATAAATTGATAATTGACAAAAATCAAACTTATTTTGAAAACAATTTTTCGCCTTCTACTGGCTATAAGCAACACTACTGCACAATAACCATGTTGAAAAATGCATGCACAATAAAAATAATAAGAGTATGTACACAAGTACTACCTACTAGCAGAATAACTTAATTTCTAATACGTACATATCCAGTAAAATAAATAATCAACTAATGCCAATCTACATAGGGTGGTAAAAAGGTAGAAAAAGTAAGAAAAGAAGTATGTGTTGGCCAATATATAGAGACAATAGGTCCATGGAAAGCTTTTGCACTTAAGTATATTGTTAAATTAATTAATGGTATACATATTACGTACGCTAAGATAGTTATATCTATAAAGGCGAGAAAGGGTAGGTTGGAAAGTAAAACAAAAAAGCTCTCCGCCGGTTGGAAAGTGAAAGTCAATAATAAACTATTTCCCAACTTCTTAAAATTTAGTAATGGTTTCATTACCAATGATTGTGAATAAATTGAAATGCATATTAAACTATAAAATGAAAAATCTGCAAGCAACAGAAAAAATGGATTGAGTTATCATGTTTTTTTTGTAATTTAATAAAACACATCCATTTTTTTAGTTCATCAAAGATCTTTATAATAAATTAATATGAGTACACATGTACATCGTTACAACAAATTAGATGTTTTATTGGAAAGAAAAGAATCCAAATTAAGTTTGCATTTCAGAAAATATTAAGTTTTAGGTACATTTATAATATTATGTATTATTTTATAGTCTTGTATAAAAATAACTAAAGTTCAAAATTTGAAAGAAGCAAAAACTTTCCATCTAGTCCAATACATTGTTCTACAAATAATTACAAAAAACTCAAACCTATAAGCACTTCGTTGACTGCATTGGCCACCGATCCATCATAGAAATGTCATGGAAATAAATAACTGATTACATTAATTTAACAAAAATAAATATTTTTCAAGTATAACTTAAATTTTAGTTTTTAAATGTACTTAATAAAGAAGAATAATAAAAAAAATACATTTTCAAGATATAAATATGGTAGAAACAAGTGAGTACACCTGGAACATACGATAATGAAATTTAAGGAAAGGTAGATAACTACCCAATATTATTTTTTGTACCTGCGATATGAAAATAAAAATGAAGGAATGTAAATTTGATAGGTAATACCTACCCATCGTTAATTTTTCGTTCATTAGTGAAATTTATATTAATACGTAACTCTTTGTTAGGCATGAGGTCTAACATCGTATACCACACTTCTTTCAATAGATGAATTTATTATGAACGAATCAACAATAATTGAAAATAGTGTGCCTAACAGTTCTTTCAGTTCTTTCAGATTTTGGAAGTAATTTTATCTTGAAAACAAAACGAGTATCATCTCTATAAACCTGGGCCAGAAATGATCAAAATGAAATAAATAGTTTCTTTTAAAAATCACGCACAATTAGTTAAAGTAGTAAGCGGACAATGCTGGCCTAAAACTTGAACAAACCTCTATACAAGTTACACTGGTACAATCTTTTACGAGTCACATCATACACAATACATTTAATACATAAAACGTACAAAAATGAGATATTTTACACATAGCGTTAAACTTGTTGTTTTTTGATTGCACAACATCAAATATAAAATTCAAATAATTCGTAGGCAATAAGTCCCCACTCAAATTGTTGATTAATAAAATAATTATTATTGTAACAACACATACCCGTTGTAATTGCTGGAGTCCATTCTTGTTCTCCAGTTGCCCCCCATAAAAATGTTAAACTTTTCGATGTTATCTTGTTGGAAGCGTAATTGTGATGACCAGGACTTTGATAATTAGGGCGCTTTTTTAAATCTAAAAACAATGCACATTAGAAGATATAATATAAAAAATTTGAATTTAATAATTTTTTTTTTTATTCGTCATTAATTTTAAAGACTGACAATCGTTGTCCTACTGCGATTTTGCTTATTTAAAAATATATCTACTTTTTAGATTAAAATGACCCCTATCTCAACTAAAATTTCTTAATACTATATACTATTATTAATATACCGGGTGCTGAATTAAGTAATTAATTAAGGAAGTAGGAATTTGCATAAATAAGTTTTTACATGTTAATTTCCTATGTTCGGCTAACTCATTCAGCACCCTGTATATTTTATAAAAAAAAATATATTTTTTAAAATAAATCTCAAAACTTACATTCTAAAAGTGCCGCAGTTAATACAGGCTGAGTTGCAGAATTTGCAATACTTTGATCCATATTTGAATTGTCATTTAATATTGTTGTAGTAATGTCCGATTGGGCAGGTACTGCTTGATAATGATGTTGTTGTATCAAAACTCCGGTGGGTCCTAATATTATAAAAATAACTTGAATTTCAATCTTAATTAGAATACAACTTTGATAATCCAAATAAATATAATTTTGAGCTTTTCCTGATTTTATAGAATTACATGAAAGTACTTAATTTATATATTGAAAATTAATTTTGCATAACAAAACAATATCATTTTATTTAATAAAATATGATAAATAATTGAATAAAAATGAGCTTGAAAAAATGAATTTAAATTTATTAAACGAACTGCACAATCTTCCGTTTGCAGTCATGAACTGAAATAAAAAATGGTGATGAGCTTTTATGACATACACGTAAAAATGTCATTGTTTAGTCTTTAGTAAAAATTGCATTCAAGTAAGAACTATCAATAGAAATTTGTCTGGATTGTATAGGTATCTAACTTACAAAATATTCAGAACAGAAAACGTAAAATTATTGGAGTATCGCATATCACTTATGATATGTACGTACCTTTTGGAAATATGTGTGTCCAACGACGACGATTTGAAGTTAATTTAATAGTAACATGAGTAGGATCAAATGGATTGATCAAAGCCTTGCGACGTCGAACCTCGACCGAAGTGGAATTTATGGTTGGCGATGATCCGGCAGACCCAACAATGGGACGTGACATTGCAGAAGGTAGATCTTGAATATCGAGCGTTAGAAATAAAATTATCTTATTGCAATACTATTTATTTTCAAACCTTCATTTTGTTTATTATTAGCCGATAGTATTGGACTTGTCGATACGGCAGCAAAAGGAATAGTAATAGCTGCAGAATAATTTGGTATATTAGAGGAATGACGTACATCTGGATCGGATAACTTTCTGTGATTTTTTAATTGTTCTTCATTATCCAGTAAACTTTTAGAATACCTTTTAAATTGAGTCGAAGTTTGCTGTCTTAAACTAATAATTAAAAATATAGTTAGAAATTGAGTAACCTACTATAAATTTATTGCAAGTTTTACCCTACTCCGTAAACAGGTGGTAAATGAAAAACTTGAGCATCGTATGCATCGTAATCAAAAAAAGAGTTATGTATATATTCAGTCTCTGCTAATAATTTAGATTTAGGTATATCTTTGTATCTAGTTTGTTCCTCTCGAGTAGAAAGTGGTAATTTTATTCTGGGCACAAAATTCGAATAAGCAATTTTTTTATTTGTAGAATAAAATGACAAATTTATCCAATGAGGCATTGAATAATCATCTGGAATATTCATTTGATTGTCTTTGTTATGAAACTAAAACAAAGTACATATTTCCAAACTAAAGCCGCATTCAGATAAAGATTGTTGCCTTGTCTTGCAGGTAGCTTGCCTTGCGTGCATTTTCTGGGGTCTTGCTTACACGACTTGAGCGTTCACATAAAAATTCTTGTGTTGCGTTGTTCAGACAACAGCGATAGTGGCATTTATATTTTTACGTTCGACATTCAGTACATTTTTATACATTTTATTTTATAATTTATAAATATAATATTATACGTCAATTTATAATTTATAAAAAAGTATAACGGCCATTCTTAATAAGTTTATAATTTTTTAAATTACTATAATTTAATTTTATAATTTTTCAGAATGGATGCCAAATTTTCATCAAAATTTAGATATGCAGAATTTAAATTACTACTTCCGTTATTCATTTTATTTTATAATTTATATAAATATAATTTTATATGTTAATCTATAAAACTACAACATACTACAAACTAATTTTTAAAAAATACTTCAATTTCATTGGGGCTTGCTTCGGTGCCGTTGTCTTGCAAAGTCAAAAAGCTTGGCATTGACAAGCTTTAGCAAGACCTCAGCACCGCAACCGTATTTTAAGGATTAAAATAACACTACAATCTGATTGGCCCTTGCTAGTTTCTACCTAAGCAAGGCAAGGCACCGACTTTTATCTGAATGGGGCTTAACTCGACCAAAGTCATAAAAATTAGGTTGAATTTTGAGATCGGTTTTTCTCGAACCTCTCAATAATAATTAGTTTTTTCAGGTTGCAAACTCTCCACAAATAGCTTTGGTTTGAGGGGATATTTTGAGTGAGTTTCATTTTGTTACGAAATGTTTGTTAAAAGAATAAAAATTAATATTAATGCGCTTCCGAAGTAGAGAACCACAGATATAATATATTACCGACATCCTAGAAAATAATAGAAAGTTGTAGAAACTAGGTGATTTTGTTTTTTCTTAAATATTTCAAAAAAGAAACTATATTTATTTTTTTGTCGTATTTTAAGTTATCTACTCGCACTATGTAAATAGCATTTTTGTCAAGTTAGTCTCACAGTTTTCAAGTGATATCAAACTCTGAAATTTATACCCCAAAACCCCTCGATTTTTTTTTTCCATTTTGAATTTCCATATCTTCTCCATCACTTCCGTCCTTTTCTGCCCGACTTTCTCATCTTCTTGAACTTGATACTTAAACACCCTGTATATCTATGGTGATACGAAATCAAAAAAAAGGATACACGTTATAAAAAGTACTCTATGTTTTAGAAATAGAAATCTAAATTTGATTAATCAATTTCAAACTTGGGAAAGTTTTACTCCGAAGTGGCTTAGTCCCTTTACTATCAAGTTTTGGATTTAAGGATAAGTGTACAAGTTAATCAAACGATGAATGTCATTCTGATCATAACATAAATCATACAAAAGAGTACCTATGTTCAGTTATCTGCCCTATCTTGAATAATTTTTAAAATATTTTTAATTTCAAGTCGCGAGTAATTTCGCGAGTTTTGGAGAAAAATAAAACTGGTGGCATGTTTTATTTATATTTGATGAATTAAGATAATAATTTATTAATCTCACTTATGACACCTCAAACTAAAGTTTGCAACCTAGGAAAACTAACTGAAATGTTAGTCAAATTTGACTGACCTACGGAACTTTCAAAAAATGCCTATTTACCTTTAATAATGGGACGGCGTGCAAAGGCTGCTCTCCAACGCAAACCAAATCACTTCCAACACCATTATCAATAACACGTTGTTTTGTAACATTGGTAAGTTCACGATCGACTTCAAAAATGCCAACGCCGGGTGTTATAACTACACTCAACTGACCGGTCCTGTCAAAACTTCGATCCAAATAATGCTTTTCGAAAACTAAATGAAGTTTTTTTTTAATATTATTTTTATTAAAAATTTTAAATTTATTACCATTTAAAGATATGTTTAACACTTCGAGAAAATTTCCCTGAGTAGCGGTACTATTACTGGCAGAAGGAATTGTTATGCCAGGTCTCGAATGATATTCCAATACAATCTTTAAATAACCCGAAAACAGACGTCTTAATTGAACTAATATTCCACTCCAATCGTCATATCTTTCGTTTTGCACAGCCACCCTAAAATTCTATTGTACACACTTGTGAGATAAAAAAACTGAAATAAAAACCTATAGAAATCTTCATGAAATCTTCCTCTATAATCTTGTTGCAGACATTCTCGCATATGTTCAGGAAATTCTTCTAAACTACTAGCATGGTAAAAGGTTCGAGAAAACAAGACAATAGTAACTTCATGATTACTGCCGTTTCGTTTCCATTTTTGAAACAAATCGGCCATAAATCCGTTAACTGCTTTTTCAAAATATAAATCACCGTGAATATCAAAATCCCACATTTCTGAAGACATTTGGATAAATAAATAAACCATAGAGGTAGACGATCTAAAAACAATTTTTGTGTCGTCAGTTATAACACCGCATGCCACTCGGTCGCCTTGTGACCATATCTCGTACACTTGACAACGTATAGCTCCACCACAAAATTCTAATTTCTTGTTTGTGTAGACACAATTATCCGCCTACAAACTTTAATTATAGTTTACGTTCAAAATTATATCTATGAAATACCGCAAGTGAAAATTTAATTAATTAAAGAATTCATCTTACCAAGCTTTTTTTAAGTCTCCACATTTCGGAACGTCCCATGTATTGATCCTTAAACGTTAGTTCAACAGAATCTAAAGCAACATCACTCGGATTAACGATTCTAACCAATACATCTTTGTATGTGCGCAAGCTAAATGCAGCAGCGATACTTTGCTCCACACTAATTGTATCTAAAATTTCGATTTTAAAATTGAATCCTACGTAGCTCAAGTAAAAACCTTTGGTTTGAAGATCGTCCTTAAAACTATTAACTTGCAACAAAAGTCTAGGATTTTCCTCTTCCGGTTGAGGATGATAAATTTCGACGATATCTCCTTCCTTTAGTTCTGGATAATCTTTAGGACTAATAAGTATATCTTCCTCTAAAACATGTTTATTATTAAAAAAATGATAACTTACTATACCAGCTTAGTACAAGCATAAATTTTTCTTACCACTAAAGGCTTTTTGATGTACAATAAGTCGAAACGATTTCATTTTCACGAAAATAAATATGCCCGTGTAGGTATTTATTGCAATATTTTAACTTTCAATAATCATCTTATCCTAATAAATAACATAAATATAATATTATTTATTAATTACTATAATTATTATGTAGCGGAGAAATATTTTTATTAACAACAGCAAAACAGCTGATCACAGCATAGATAATTATACGTAAAGGCACATTCACAAAATATCACAAACAAGTGTCAGATGGCAAACTTGGGGCTCTCGTTCAACAGTTTTCAGGCGGGAAATAATGAACATTATTATAAAAAAAAATATCATTGATTGCATACAGTCCATACAGTCGAAGATACAGGGGCGAGGGGGGGTAATGAGTGCAATTGCCCCCCCCCCCCATCGACTCACGACAGAAGTACTTGATTTCAAAATTTTGAAACCGAATAAGACATTTTCTGGAAGATATATAAAAACACACAAAAAGCGTTAATTAATCTTTTTCAAGTCCTAAATGCATAAAACCAAAATGAAATGTCATGCAGCAGTCTAGACACCTAGAGTATGTTTGAAATGCAAATACTTGATGCATTTTAGTTCTAAGAAGTGTGTTGCGCATTTTTCGGCTATTTCGAATTTTCCTATAAACGAGTAAATAAAGAATTGAAGCCGATTTTTTGTTTCGCCACATTCGAATTTGAATATTCGCGCTTTTTATCGATCCCCTCCACTAAAGAAATTATTGGGTACTTATGCGTGTTATGTCAGTTTTGTCAGGATAATTTTGCTTAATTTTACTAGGCGAATGGAACCGTGATTTGCAGTAAAATTTAAAATATTACAAAAATTTTAGTCGACGATATGTCGTAATAACAATACTCGGTCTCTGGTCACATGTAAGTACTGCGTATCTTAAGTTTTTGTTGGTATTAACACCACGTCATTCCATTGTAATTTTGTGCCAGTAATATTTTTATTGACAAGTTTTGACACAATCTCGACTTAATATTAAGTTGTCTTTTATTAATTTTTATTCAAATAACAATAATAATTTAATTAATTTTCGATTTGAGTAACAAAATTGACGGAACGCTAACGGTTATTTAAGATATAAAATGCGAGATGTCGTCTAGTATGAATACGCCGAGTAGTTCTAAAAACTTGAACCAAACTAATGCACCAAGTGGCAGTGGTGCGGGTACAACCGATGGCGAAGAAAAAAAGGAAGATCGGACATTCGAATGTAACATATGTCTCGACACTGCAAGAGATGCCGTCGTTAGTATGTGTGGACATTTATTTTGGTACTTTACGATGTCGAGATGTAATCGAGATTAGAATAAATCTAATTTATATATTCTTATAGCTGGCCATGTTTGCATCAGTGGTTAGAAACTAGACCCACTCGACAAGTGTGTCCCGTATGTAAAGCAGCAATAAGCAAAGAGAAAGTGGTTCCTTTATATGGTCGTGGAAGTACCAAAGAAGAAGATCCTAGGGAAAAAGTACCTCCCAGACCAGCGGGACAGCGCACCGAACCAGAAAATGGTTCAAATTTTTCTGGTTAATTATTTGAAAAGCAGCAGTAAATTGTTAATAATTTTATTAATTGCTCTTGTAGGTTTTGGATTTGGCGATACAGGATTTCACATGTCATTTGGAATAGGAGCATTTCCGTTTGGATTTTTTACTTCTACTTTTAATTTTGGCGATCCGCGACCAGGTGCAGCTCCCCACGGCACTCCACAATATTTAGAGGAGCAATATTTATCTAAACTCTTTCTTTGGCTGGCTATAATATTCATTGCTTGGTTGCTCTTTGCATAAAATTGCCAAAATATTAATTTGAATATTATGTTGTATAATTTTTGGTAGTAATTTTAAATGTGTATATTATCGATGACGTCTTTAATTTACAGCATTGGTCTCTTCACAAAAACCAAATTTTATTTAGTAGTAGTAATTGAAGACATTATTAGCGGCATTCCATGGTAAATTACACATTTTGTTATAAAAATATTGTATAAATAATAAAACAAGTCAGATTTTAACTTTATATTAAAAGAATTATTTACTTGAAACAAGTTTTATTGCCAATTAAATTGTAAATTTGAACATTGAATTTTGCTTCTTATGCGATGACTTCAAATATGGAAATTAGCTTCTTAAGTAATTTCAACTTTAAAAATAAAATTAATTTTTCCCACAATTAACAATTTATTTATTATGTTTCATCATTTTAATGTTGCTTTACAAACCTCACATTAATTTATTTTTATATTATGTTATGGAAATATGGAAAAAATGAAGAGAGCGAACTTCTATAGGAGTTTTGCCATTCAAAAAGAGCAGAATGAAATTTTTTAAATAAATTGCTGCACAATTCATTTTAATTATTTTGGTGTGCATTTTAGTTGCCCGTTCCTCCATTTATTTATTTTTAATTTATTGGAGCCACTCAAAATTAATAAAAGTTTTCAGGTTTTGGTTTACAAAATCGTATCTCTTGTTTTTTTGGCATTTTTTCACAAAATTTGGTGGCCTATTAATAAGGCCCTGAATTCAATGCAAAGTGCATCTATTTTTTGGGTGATCTGCGACGATGCTTTCCAAGTACCTATTACATAGTTCGTTTTACGTAACAGATATGTACTACTTCAAATACTTTTATTTTGCATTTTTCGATGATTTTCTTAGTTTTAATGCATATTTGTACTATTATATGACTTCATAATTTAAAATAATTGAATAAAAGAACACAAAAATTGTGGTTATACTGCAATAAAAACAATAAATTGCAGAAATTTTAAAATACAAGGAAGCTTCTCGAACAAAGATATCTGAACAATCAACACCATCGTCACTTGAAATATGATCCTATTACATCCGTCGATATTGTAAGGAGTTTTTCCACATACAAAAATATTATTTCGGACAATAGAAGATCTTTGGTGTTTGAATATATTAATTAAACGATATATTATTGTTGAATGCAATGTCAAAATTTAACAGGTAAAATAGTTTAACGTAGAATTTAACACAATCTTAAATTTATATTTGGGTATATTTAGAATGAATAATACAGCCTTGAAAGATGCGTGTCGGTCAACACGTCAAATTACAGTTTTCTTTTGCAATAAAAAAAGTTCTAAATTAATAAAAAATTTAGGTCATTTTTACGGTAAAAGACATTTTTTTAGAGAATTATGCATGGTTTTTAGGGTATTTAAAATCTTGACTACAATTTGTTAACGCATATAATTTGAAATTATTTGCCAAGTCTGCGAAGAGGTTTCTTGTGGTTGTATTCCATACAAGAATTTTTCGAGAGAGCTACGTAAAGTGTACAGTACTAGTTGATTCGAGAAATTTAAAAATGTAACCATTTAATCTGTTAGTCTGAAAACAACCTGTTGTTTGTTCTTTGGAGACTGTATTGATCGTTTTGCATACTCGACTTACGGTGCAGTTGTTTTCCAAAAAGCGAATAAATTAATTTGAACTAGGCCAAGATAAAATCTTTCAGGAAGTTTTAAAAATCTGCTTAGAAATGTTATGAATTTATTTTAAAAAGGATTCTTGACTTATTTATATTTAATAGTTGAATTAAACATGTTACATAAAATTAAAGCTCCTTATTTTTTATTTTGAAGCCATTTTTTAAAAGTAAATCATTACACTGATCTCTATTGTACTCAACTAATGATATACGTTCCAATTCGTCATCATTTTCATTTAAAAACACCATTTCGGGTATAGCCCCTTGAATTTTTTTAAACTCGACATTTTGGTATTTAGGAATGTCTTCGTATATAAACTTTTTTACGTCTGTTAATTTATTTAGCCGACAACCGGGACAACTCTAAAATTAAAAAAAAAGAATAGGTACAGTATAAAAGCCCATTAATTTAAATATTCACAATTGACTTTACCTCTATCCTAGCTTTTGCAATCAAGCTATTAGAATGGCAGGAAATTAAAGTTGGCCCCAGAATAACCAATATACTAATTGTGAGCAAAAGTATCATTATAATATTATTTATATCTACTTATATAATTCACAAAAACTATAATTTTATCAACTTATTTGATTAAACAAACAGGAAATAATTAGTTAGAAGTCGAACACTAAGCTAATAATTGCGTTTTAGACTTATCGAAAATTGGAATAATTGAACATTTTAATTATGATAACAGCAGCACGGATTTGTAAGCACCATAAAGTGCGCGCAACTTTATGCACATAATCTTGTAAAAGATGATAGAAGAAATTTTATTCAATCTATAAAAATATTGTAAATCTGACAATTGACGTCTAAATGATCATCGAGCATTTCTGAATATATCATACGAAAGTACCACCCAAATAAATTTGCCGGTGCGTCATTGTTTAAAATGGTATGAATCAAGCTGGAAATCATTAGTAAATGCAAAAATTGCTTGCCAAACAAAGTTTCACTTTTAATCCGAATAAGACAATGTACCGAATATTTTTTTAATTAAATTCAAAATTTATAAAAAAAATTTAATTTTCTCAAATTCAAATGCAGTGTAATATAAAACGTTGTACTATGCAACACTGGCATTACTCGATGTTTATAATCTCGAGCAACTTAAAAACTCTCGGGCCTAACGGCCCTCGACCTTTTAAATTGGTTGCCCTCGACATAAGCATCGTCATAATGCCCTTGATACATAAATAACTATTATAAGTTCAGACATACTAATTTTTCGTTGTTTTGTTTTTATAATGTACAACATTAGTAACGTACGTTTTTTATTGGTTTCGGTTAGCTATAGACACACAAATATTTTTGCACTCATTTAAATGAAGATGAACGACGCGACGTTCAAAATTATATTCAGTATGTCATTTCCTAATCAGAATTTCGTGACGTACACGGAAAAAAAGAATTTCTTAAATGAAGAATAAATCTGTGTTCGGCACTTAAAAGGTCATAAGTAGATAGGAAAACAATGTATACTTATGACTAGAGATGAGATTTTTAGGTAGTATAAATTCAAAAAAAGGTACCTAAAAAGGTACTAATAAAAGTTATTTTAGGTTAGTATTTTGTAGTTTTAGGTAAAAAAAAACCACTAATTAGGTACCAAAATTTTAATTGCCTTTTCAATATTTTCGCTATCGAGGTTTTGTCTTTACTTGGTTACAATCTTTTTATACATTGAAAATCACCTCTATACATAGCAAGGATGTTAGACTATGTAACTATGTAAATTGTACATTTTGAAACTGTTTTTTGACGTATAAAATTAATATAAAATTAATTATTGAGCTTAGTGGACTAAAATCAAACTCAGTTTTTCCGAAGTTTCGAAGACTTTAAGTCTTCATCTTTATGTCTTCATTGTATAAAATTAGCTTTTACAGCAAACATTTTTGAACATTTTTTGTTAAAAATTTCATTGTCTTCAAAAAATACATTTTGTATATATTACAGAGTCTTGTTTATGTCGCTGTCAGTCAAAAAATTTCCAAAAAGTTTTGCTGTAAAATCGATTTTTATATGTCAAAAAACGGTTTCAAAATTATAAATACGTCCTCAAATCTTAAAATCAGAAAAATGTTTTGAAAATTCTAAAATAGATTGCAAAAATTCAAAAATAGGTACTTTTTAGCAAATTGTTTAAAAATAGGTAATTTTTTACCTTTTGGTAAAAATAACTAGGGCTCAAATAACATATTTTTTCATTAGACAAATTTTAGTTCTAATAAAATGTAAATAGCAGCGTAAATAAGAAAAAGGTAAAAACCTAAAAATCTCATCTCTACTTATGACACTTATGATAAGTGCCGACCACAAAAATACTTTCTTGAAATTATGTATTTCATTTAAAAATATAATTTCTTTGCGCAATAAAATATGCTTGTATTAAAAATATCAGATTTCTTCCAGCAAGAATATTTTTTACTTGAAATATTTAGATTCAAGAAAATTTCATTTTAACGAAGAACACTATTTTTCTAAATACATCAATATTAATATATTCTTAATCTAAGTAACTTAATTTCTTTAAAAAAAAATTTATAATTGTGAAATTTATATTAGGAACTTGTACACACTTAATAGTTCGACTAATATAGTCAAATAATTGTAATTGTACTCATCCCACGATTTCGCAGCTGGAAAACCTAAGTTCGAACCCCACACCGGACGAAGTTTTATATAAAATAAAATATGAAATATATAATATCCCGCCAGAAGTCCAACAGATGACGCCGTAATACTTGGACACCCACTCTTCGGTTACAACATATATTATAATATACAAAAACCCAAATATTTCGGAGTAATTTAGTGAAGAGAACAGAACTTCTTTATTCAAAAAGATTTTTTTTAAATCAAATAAATTTTTAACTACTTCATTTAAGAATATACTTGTATGATTCAAGAAAACTTAATTAAGAATATTTTTTTCTTACAAAAAGAAAATATTTGCGTGCGGCTATTGAAAACAGAGAATTTCTTGATTCAAATGGTGCTTATTTGATCCAATTTTTTTTTTTTTTTTTTCGTGTAGCGGCACAGATATTTGAATCGAAGTTTATAGCTCCCAAGATCTTAATTTAGTCAAATTAACAGGAAGATATTTTTATCTTGAAATAGCAACAAAAAAAATTTAATTCTTTTTAATTTTTAATAGTTCTCTATTGTAAAAATTGGGCATATGCCTAATTGTTGTTGAAGAAGTGCGTTTTAGTGAAAATCGAAATTATTAATTTATATATGTGTAGAAAAGGATCTCAGGATGTTGGATTCTATTATACATAAATCAAATCTTTGTAGTTGGATTTAATAGAATCCAATATCCTGAGATCTTTTTCTGTACATTTAATTTTTGGATGAGATACTTTTCGATTTATTAATTTATAATTAAGTATATATTTTTTCTCTATGGCATGAAGATACTTATTCAAGTCCGGTCTATTCGACTAAAACTAATAATAGAACAAGAAGTGACACAATTTTAAACTGCCGGTATCGAAGGAGTTCATATAGTACGTACTACTATAAAAAATATAGCAAAATAATGACACAACAATTTAATATTAAAAGTATAATTAAAAATAATAGGCAAGTAATATTATAAAATTTTTGATGTAATTGTATCTCTTAGTTTTAATAATTAAATTTGCCAATCTTTTTTAATTGCTTAACTAAATCTGGCCTCGTAATTAAACCTCTAAAAATGGAATTGGCCAACAAATCGTCTTGAAAAAATGCCGGAAATGGCATATCTTCCAAAGCATAAATTCGCACGTTTCCTTCGATGTCGCCCACAACTAAACATCGACCGCTTTTAGTGAATTGAACTATTGTGAACCTACTGTTTGTTGGATTTGAGGTAATAGATTGAGGATAATAAGTTTTTCGCTGCAAGTCCCATATGTAAATGTCGCTTCCACAAATGTTAGCAATTATGGTGGAATGTGTAGGACTCCAATCGGCACCTTGTACTGATTGCATCATTTTGGTTAGTTCAAATAGAGGTTCCGGAATGCCTACAATAAGTAAATCAAGTAGCATCAGTAAAAAAATGATTGTTCATTTTATCGTCGTACCGTCGACCCAAATTCGGACGTGCCAATCGTCTCCGCAAGTGAGAAATATTTTTTTACAAAATGGAGAAAATTTCATAACGTAAACGGGACCGTCGTGCGCTAAAAATAAGTCTAAATGTTGATGATAATAATTTCTGGAACATTTGTGAATTGTTCCTTCGCCGGTTCCCACGTAGTACAAATTAAAATTAGCAGGATGTTGTTGAATTACCAAAGCGGCAGCATATCTCGAAATAGGAATACCGGGTACGTGACAACGCCGCAACGTTTCGATTCCCTTCAATTTTCCTTCCGGTCTTGCTATTCGCATAATTTGAGAATAAATAAGTTCCGTGGTATCTTGCATTCTATAATAACTAATGCGTCCGTCTTGGCAAGTGGTAATTATTTGTTCTTCGTTTTTAAAATAATCGCTACCGCGATACCATATAATTTCCCAGATAGGTTCAAAAGAAGGAGAATCTTTAGCGCTCATGCCAATAATGCGTTCCGTTCTCGCACTCACGTCCAACAATTTAACGGATCCGTTATAAAATCCAACTCCCAATAAGTTGGGATTACTTTTTGAAAAATTAATTGCCGTTACTGGATTTTCAAATCGATAAGTTCGTTCGGGCTGAACGGGATTCTTCACGTTCCATAACATAATCATGCCCGTGGTACGTTCGGTGTAATAAAATTTACCATAACCGACGGCCAAAATGTCTGGATTAGCTTCGTTCCAACACATTGTAGTAACACACCGGCCTAAAAAAATATTTAATATAATCATAATAATCATTTTTTCAAACAGGTAGCTACGTCAGGTAATTTTTATTGCACGTCAAAAGTAGGAAGGACATTTTTTAATGTCAAAATGAGCATCCGGATGATTATTTTTTCGACAAAAAGTGGGAAGCAAACTTTAAATTATTTTTATGCAGTGCAATATTATAGGAGTAATAATATAATATTAAAATTTAAGAATTAACTGATTAATTAACCCTGAGGCAGTTGCGCCATTTATTTTCCTTCGAGCGGTCGCGCTGCGGTACTTAGGTCCGCATAATGAAATATCAGTTGTTTTGTGAGATTATATTGCATGTCACACAAAAACTATTAAAAGAAAACAAATTTTATTCAAAATTGAAAGTTTACTAAGGTCCAGTATTTCAGTTGCTAGTTAAACTAAATTCAAGGTTTAAACTACGTTTATGGCTACCTGATTGGTCAGATATTGAGTTTAAACTCTGATCGTAGTTTAAACCACAACTGAAATAACGGCCCTAAATAAACTGTATTGATTCAACAATTTAGTAAATAAAAACGAAATTCTTCTTTATAGTACAGTAAAAGCCCTCGTATCCGAAATGAACGGAACCCATTTCCGTTCGGATAGGCGAATGTTTCGAATAAGTGGAAGGTTGAAATGAATGCCATAACATAGTATAAACATGACAAATACAATAACAAATCATTACAAAAATATAATATAAAATTATTAATTAAGTTACAAAAAAAATGAAAACATTTATACACTTTTTGTCACTTTTTTCAAAATTGCCATACACTTTTCTTCACTTGTTTTGACACTTTTTTCACTTATTTCTCGCTTAAATCTTGTGGCAACCCTGTTGTTAGAACAGGTAACTTTTCTGTGGCAATGCTCTGTCTATGCAAACAAATTTCTCACAGGAACCGCAAATAATTGTAGTTTTTCTGCTCTTGTGAGAACCACACTTGTGGCAGGAAAGCATACCTACACCAGTGGCTGTACAAGAGTAGCTAGGGCCCGTAAGCAAATATACAAAAAGGGCTCCTAAAAAACAATATATCAATTTTGAATTGCGCCTATTATTTAAAAATCTCTTTTTTGCGATTTACTACCCTTTATGGTTAAGCATTGCTTACATTCGTTTATTGATATCACCGCCACTGCAATAGGCCCGATTTAGTGGTCTAAGTGGGCGTAGGGATATCTCCCTGCCTTTCTACCTAAAATCCAGAATCCAGAAGAGTGCACTGGGGGGTATTCCCCCGGATTACACCAATAGTTTTTTTTACTTAAATAATATGTTTAGAGCTTTGAAATCGGAAAAAACTGGTTTCGCTGCTAAAAAAAAGTCTAAAAATAATTTTATTTTTGCTCATCAAAAGAATTGATGAATTGAAGCAAAAGAATTGGTGTAATCCGGGGGGTCTGGGGGGTATTAAATTCAGATTCTGAATTTTAGGTAGAAGGGCAGGGAAATATCCCTACGCGCACTTAGGCAACTAAATGAGGCCCATTGTACTACCTCCGATGCAGCGGCTCTCCGTCCTGTCTCTTTTTTGGGATTTACTACCCTTTACGGTCCTGGGCCCTTTATGGTCACGGGCATTGCTTACATACGCTTATTGATATCAAAGCCACTAACCTACATACATCCATTCGATATAATGATGAATATGTAAACAATTTCAAATTTTATCAGCAGTGCGGACCTCTGTTCCCCGACGCGACTGCCGGAGGGTTAAACAACAAAATTCAATTATTTTTATTGTTGCATCTTAAAATAAGTTTATTTTATGTTGTACAATCGAGAATTCAAATAATCTCTTTTATTAAAAGCCTTTCGGCTGTTTTATACATATTTTTACCATCACCTTAATCGCATTATATAATATATTAACGCTCCCTATAACAAATTTCATCACAATTTTTCGAATATCTATTGAAACCTCTGTTAGCAAAAAAGAGATGGACCAAGAGAGAAAAAAAAAAAAGAACTGATGTGTAACTAAACTTACCATCGGTTTCTTTATTTCCAAAGGTCCATAGCAAATCCAATCGATAATTGTATTCGATATTTTCTCTGAACGGACTGGGGTCGGATAGGCCTCTAAAACGCTTTTGTTGTTCATTAAAGTTATTGTTTGCTAATAAACGCTCGACGATACAAACGGCTTCCAAAAAGTTTTCGTTTTTCATTAATTTTATCATTTGCTTTTCCTCTGCTGTCAACCAACTATCTAATGATTGCATAGATTCAGACACGAACATGTCGTCGTCTATAAATTGTTTAAATACAGTTGTTGCAGTTTTAGCTTGCTTCTTATACGTATCGTACATTTCCCAGATCGATGCAAAAGAGTTGTTGTGTCTCCGTTTTACCTTTTCTGCTTCCGTACACCGCGATTTGAGTAATATGGGCGCAGTTTGAACTTCTATCGTAACCATTTTACGATTTCTACCTTTGCCGTGTGTTAAATATTCATATCTTGCATTTTCACTCTCCACTTCGTTAGCTAATCAATAATAATGAACGATTAAACTTAATATTATATATTTATTATTTAGACATAACACATTTAAATATGTATAACATAATATTATCAGAAGAAATCTGTGATGCGCACAACCCGGCCGGAGCCATCATGCACACAGTTTCTGTTAAGATATTTTAAATGATAAAATATTCCAAGTAAAATTATTATTGTTTCTCTAAAAATTAAATAGACTGTTCGCGTCCCTTATAAAGTGATCCATTGGTAATATTTGGTTTACAATCGAAAAGCCATTAGCAAACGCGTGGTGGCGTGACGTACTAGATTACAAAATTAATGGACTTATAACAATTTTTAGTATTATTTATATCTTTTATTTTAGAAAATAAGCTGCTACCCTAACTTAAATGAAGCAAAATTCACCTACTAGATTATCGCAATAGTCATTCGGTAATAAATTTTCATAGTATTATAAATCACACTACACATTTTATTCTAAAATTATGAATCTATTTTTTGTATTGGTCAAGTACCAAATATATTTAAATAAATTTTAGAATAAATTTTTTCACAAAAAACGATAATGTGGAACTGCACGCGCATCATTTTTAGTGTAAAATTTCACTCTGCATTTAAGTATAGCGGCATAATAAATTACCTTCTTCTGTATTTTTCTCAACGGTTTTACTAGCCAATTCAAACAGAAACATGGTAGGTGTTTCGGTTAAAACAAGAGTCAAGTGCTTAGGTATTTGAAACGAAACGCCATCTTTCCGAGGTGCAGCTTCGAGCGCATGATCGCCATCTTCTTCCAACAAACTACACATGGTCGAGTCTTTCTTTTCGGGTCCTATTACCACTTCATCTCCATAACTAGTGCTGATGACGCTTTGGCGTAAACCGCTTTCGGCTTCCATAGTCTGTCGATGTAATTCGGTGTGAAATCGAGAAGCCGATTGAGACTGAAATATTTTAGTATTAGATTCCGTTTGACTCCCTTCGCGACCCATTTCATAAACACTCAGTTGTTTTTCTCTAGGATTATCAAAAATTGCAAGATTCAGAGGTTCGGGAGTCAAATCTTCACCTTCATAAACTATTTTAAATGCACCAGTTTGCTTATTTGTAAGAATCGATTTGTGAGCAGCTACCGTTTTTTTGACCGGTTTTTTATCTATTTTTGATCCGGACGTTCCGAAATCTCTTTTCGATACTTTCGTAGTCATTTATAAAAAGTTTGTTTGATGTATTTAATCGATTCTTTGTAAAGTCAAATAATATTGAAAGAAACATTCTAGATAATACATAAAATAAGGTGAATAATTATTTTCCAAAACATTATCTTTCAAAAATTGATCCTTAATTATTTGCCTCTTAATAATAGAAGCGTAGTTCCCTCTCCATCGTTTACGATATACGTTTGAAGTGTTCTCGTATATAAATTTTTTTCAAATTTCTTGGAATTTTTGTTTTAAGCCAAATTTAACTGATTGCCTGTTTAACCCCGATTTAAGTAAACGAGGAGTGCATTATTTACCTAACCAGTATATAAATTTACATTTACTCACTGTAAATGCCTCCTTGTCGGTATAGAAGAAGCCTTATGATCTCGCTCCGTGCACGATTTCAACCGAAGTTAAAATTCAACAAAAATGAACAAAAAAGCTTATTTACTTATTATTAAGTTATTTAACAACCAATAATATATGTATTGTATGGAAACCTAGGAACTGCGGTCATCTGAGTTTCACCCTGCTTAGGGGACGTCCATTAATTACGCGAGGCGATTTTGCACCCCCCCCCCCCGGTGAGATTTGGTTCGACCCCCTCTCTAATCTCAAGTGAGATTGGGCGAGATTCGACTCGATCTCCCCCTAAACGCCTCACGTAATTAATGAACGTCCCTTTAGTATGTAGTATTAAATTCTCCATCGTCCGGTTCTTTAGTACTAGCCTACAGGTACACCACTTATAAGGTTAACACACTTCCTCTTAATCTTCCAATTAAATTTCGTTACTGATTTAATTTTTAAGCAGTACTATACCTTATGTACAGCCCGATGTGCGGTCTACTACACTATCACCTTTTTATTTCATTATTAAAAGAATAACAACGGTAACTAAGCAATGCTCCGCAAGCGTGCAATAGCATCCCTTCAACTAACTCCCAATAATATATGCATTATTGATTTAATAGCAAAGTATCATAAATTAAAATTGCATATGATAATAATAATTACGATTACCTATTTTTATTTAAAAGAATTTCTTATTCTTTTATTTCTATTTATTAATAATTTTTGAATTTGTTTAATTTTACGTGTTATATTATCTACTCCAAAAGTAGTGAGAATTTGAGTTTCAATATTAAAAAAAAAGGTCGCGCCTAGATTTGGGTAAAAATAAGTTATAAGTTGTTGAAGCAATAAAACCTATCTTTTTGCAAATTTTATTATCTTTTTCTTTTTGTATAATATAATCTTTAATTTTTCTAATTATAATTATCTTCTTTGGGCGATGTAAATGCATTATCGAAAAGAGAATAATATAATGAATATAACCTATAAATATTTTCATACCTACCTATTCGGGTAAAATAATTTTTGCTAACTTACGAGGAGAAACCCTCAAGAGTGACTCGAGGATCTGGACAAGCTTGGGTTACGTTGAAAGAGTACTAAAATTAAGAAAACACCTCCTGTTAGAATATGCAATACTTCAGCTATTTTATGCAATAAAAATCCAAAATTCTTCTAAATAGGAAGGTCAAGGTTCGCTTCCTTGCAGTAGGTATTATGCCATGTTATAAGGGTAGCAGAATATAGCATGTTTTGTATCGTGTTCGAGAAGATATAAAAATATATGAAGAAAAAGTATTTCAGCCGGAAATCAGATCTGAAACCTTTCAATCTACTTTTTATCATCTAGAAGTCCCTTATAGATTTTTGTTGCATAAACTAGTTGAAGTATTGCAATTAAAAACTAATGATAACGTAATATATTAATTCAGCAGCAATTTACTTTATTTATGTATTTGATTTATTAACTACTTTTAACATTAATAAAAATGTAATAATAATAATAACAATAATCAAAGATATATAAGTAACTATAGTGTAAAAAGTAAGAAAGTCCAATAATAAGTGAGTTTATATCGCAAGTTATGTAAAATAAAAAGATATTTAAAATTTTCGTTATCTTGAAATAAAAAAATATTTTACAAGTTTTTGAATATAGGTTATAATTTTTCGGGGAATCTATGTTTCCTTAGTTGGCGAATAAGGAGGTTTATTGATTAAAACTGAAACGACACAACGGAACGTACGAATCGGTTAATATATATCACCTAAATATTTTTGAGCGATTTAACAATCGCAATTTGTGATTATTCGTCAAGACCTATTGTTTTCTAAAAGCAATGTCCAAAATTGACGATCAACAGTTTTGCCTGAGATGGAATAATTTTCAAGCAAACATCACGTCACAATTTGAAAATTTACGGGATGAAGAAGATTTTACCGACGTAACTATCGCTTGCGAAGGGCAGCAATTACAAGCGCACAAAATTATTCTATCGGCATGCAGTCCCCTATTTAAAGAATTATTCAAAGTAAGTACCATTATAAATTAATTATTCAGGCTTTTTTGTGAAAATTCCACTGTTATAATTTATTTTTACGGACCGTTTGTATTTCTGCACGATTCCACTTGCGAAACATGTGAAAAATGTCCATAGCCATAACAAAAAGTCCTAGCCTTTTGAGCTTATCGAAAACAGTAAAATAATATTTGGCGTTGATGAAATTTCACCGTTATTATTAAAATATAATTTCATTAATTAATTTTAAATTATTACAAATTCCCGATTTTAAAATTTCAAAGTATACCTACGCAGTATACTACTCGTATAGTAATTTTTTATTAAAATATCGGTTGTTCGTCTCTTAGAAACCAAACAATAGTGTATTGCATAACAAGCTTGAGAAGTGATATATTTTCATGACCGTATACAAGAAACAGTTCGAATGCATAAAAGACACTTTCCAGTAAGTTATATTACTTTTTCTTATAATCCTTCGCCATCGTTCTCAAAAATCATCAATTTCATTTTTTTACATCAGCGACTATAAAAAAAAACCAAGTGATTGTTATCGGGAATACACAAACACAATCAATGTCGAACTTCAGAATTATTGCCCGTGTGGAAGTTATTGAAAAAGCGATTATAAAACAAGAACACAAGTTACATTAGAATAAAAATTTAATATCAACTAGGAAATAAAGAAAGGGTTTCAACGGATTCTAGAACTCAAAACAGCTCAGTTTTCTATGTATTTTAAGGCATGATCATATTTACAAGTATTTTATTTCTACAACGTGAAAACGGAATTGAGGTTTAGAATATAAAAAGCTAGTTAATCTAATTTTTTTCCTTCCTTTTCCAGAGCTTATTTTATTAATAGTGCTTATTTTTAACAAAGCGGCGGCGACGCCTTCACATCGTTTTTTAAAAAAATTTGCAGAGATATAATTTAATCATAACAAATCAAACAATATTGTAATTAGTCAAGTCAACTTAAGGAGGGAAAAGAAAATAAGTGGCTATCCCCGCATGTGAGAGTCAAACAAAGTGATGCACATGAATGGATTAACGAGAGATTAAAAAGTTGTACCTATTACTAAGAATAAAAATTATCTTTTAGAGTAATCCATGTCCGCATCCAATTATATTCATGAGAGATGTCGAAGCACAACACATAGTAGCGTTAATGGAATTTATGTACGCGGGAGAAGTTAATGTTGCACAAACACAGCTTTCTTCGTTTTTAAAAACGGCAGAATCTTTAAAAATTCGTGGTCTTACCGATTCGTCGCTTTTAAACACTCAAGATGATGTAAGAAATCGTTTATTTAAAATTATATATGTATAATAAAATGACTATAACCAGTGGAGTGCTGTACCTCTGGTGGGCTCTCGCAAGTCCTTTATTAAACTGTCTAGAAATTTGCGAGCCTGTTGTCAAAATGATTACTTGTCTAACTATAAATTTTAGCGATTTATGACCTACAAGTTCCTACCAACTATAAAATCAATTCTTTTGATAATCAATAGTTTTCTAAAATCAAAAAGCAAACCGAAACTGCAAGCCCGTTGATAAATTATTTGCAGCACAACACTGGCTATAACATTACCTTATTATAATAATATCATAATATGTTACCGTCAGACTATGATTATCCTATATTAACATAATAAATAAGTATTATGTAACAGAAGCTCTTTGTTATAAAGTATATTATAATTACAGTAGAGTCTCGTTTATTTGTTATATTAATTATAAGCCCTCTGTCGTTATAATGGAGGGTTATATACAGTGTTTTCTATATTATTTAGAATATTATATAGATAATAAAATATAGAGAAGCACTGGTTATATAATATAACTGAGATTTATAAGGTAGATTTTATATTTATAATTTTTATTAATTAAAATGTATTAAAAAATATAACGAGATTTGTATAATATATCTTATCTCTTTAGAATGCCGTATACTATGTAGTGAGTAGGCAATCAACTTGACTGAAGCCAATATGACTTACTAGGGAATTTAATTAATTAGGTGGTTGTGCTTAAATCTCAGCAGTGTATCCGATGCGATAGTTTTATCGCCGACTCGGACATCCCAGTTACGTTCAACTTAGCTGACCGAGTGTCCATTTGAACTACGCAACCTTTTTAATTATAAAAAATATTATATTTTATGCACAGAGCTATAATTGAATACCTAATTTTGATTAATACTCACACGGTAACATAATGCATATCTACTAAAAATTAAATGTATATCTCGGTGAGGGTCATATCAATATTTATAATAACTACTAATTTTATCTATAAACATTTCTGTTGAATGCGAATATATTTTAGATTTGATGTGGCCCTGACTTTTATATTATTATATATTTGATATATTTTTTTCATAAAAAAATTTCTACAGAACACATCACTTTCAACAAAATCAACATCACCTTCGAAAGTACAATTGTGTTGCTCATCGTCAACGGATAATAAATCCCAATCTATAAATCCGAAATTATTATGTATTAGCGCGGTAACATCTAGTCAAGATTGTCCCTCGAGTCCTGATAGTTTATCGTCTTTAAATAAACAATGCAAATCAGAAAAAAGTGATGTATTATCGATTAATGTAACAGATGAATCGAAAAGCGAATTATCAGAGGTCAATCCGTTTAGCCTACAAAATACGAACATAGCAAATATTGAACCAAAACTTGAAATCCCCGACTACTTAAGCGATGAGGAAGCTAAAGATGATAGAGATGGCTTTTCAAATTTCGATTGTGGTATGGACGATGACGTTACGGAATTTTCAGGTAAGTTCTTAGTTTTCATCTTTTTGTAATATCGTATTATAAATTACACTAAATCATTATCGTTTTATTTAGGTGGAATGGAAATAATTACTCAACCGCCTGGTGTTAATCTTAAAGAATTTTCATTGGACAATTTATCAAGTGAGTATTTAACTTTTTACGCTACCGTAAATAAACTATAAATCCTTGTGAAATATTGGTACGAGTACATTATTATAACAATTTGATTATACACATTTTAAGAACAAGTACTCTTTCATTCCATAACTTTTTGTCTATTAACCGACCAGCGTTTCTCAATCATTTGGATTTTATAACATTATTGTCATCTGCCTTTCCAAGATTAGGAAGCTTTCATTACGTACAAATTATATTCCTCGATCCCCACATTTATATAATACATTAACGTTGACATGAAAAACGAAGCTGAAAGGGTAGTGTACTGATAGGTACAACCTTTATCTATAATTTATCATCAAATTTGGATAAATAAAGACAACTAATAACTGAAGACCAAGTGGCACAAAATTAAAATTCTGAATTAATCTACAAAAAAAAGGTTTACATTGAAACATTTTTGTTTTATCAGACAAAATAGGTGACATTCTCAAAATTTTCGGTTGAGAATCGCCGAGTTAAACTAATGCAAATTAGAAAGTATATTTCCTTGCCAAAAATTTTAATATCAATGTCGACTAGTATCGGTACATTACTATATTCTGAACATAATGATAATAATTATAATACTGTACATTAGGGGTTTTAAATTTAAAGTTATCAGTGATCAAAAAACAAGTACGTGTCAAAATTAAATAAGCATTATTTGTTATAAAGAAACATTGTAATAACACTTTCAGTAGTAGTTGTTAACTTATTTTGTAATTATTAAAAATTTGTTTGCTCTTCTCGGGTGCAGTGTAGTTACGATGTCGTACTTGCAACGATCTAAAAACTATGATTTGTGATATGTTGCAGGTGCGGCCAATCAAAAGCGTCACTCCCTGGACCCGAGACCGTGCAAAGAGTGCGGACGTATCTACAGTAATTTGTCAAATCTTCGCCAACACGTTAAGCTGATACATAATCCGACTTACGTTAGTTGTTCCATGTGCAAGAAAACATTCAAAACCGAGCTGTACTTAAGGCGACACATAATTAGTTTTCACAACACAAACAAAATTGGAACACTTACAAACTCCTATCGTAGCAGAAATAATTGCAAACGATTTAAAAGAAATCGTTTAGATGATATTACTATAAGTGCAGATCAAAAATTGTAAAATCAAAGTTAACTAATTTTATTATTTGTACATTTATAATAATTTCTTACTCTGTTTGATCTATTTCAAGCTTTGGGAAAATTTAGAAGACGACAAATGATCGACGAATACTTTTCATTTTCAAATGGTACACAAAATATTACCGATAAAATAAATACCTCTTATGTGCATAAAGAAAATAATAAATCAAGTCAAATGGTAAGTTACGTTCACATTTATGAAATCAATTTTATTATATACACGTCATTTCCGATTATTAAAAATACAGTAAGAAATCCAAAAAAAAATTAAAGCTTCAACAGGTGCAAGTTTTAGTTTTTATTACAAGAATAATTCCAAATTAAATTTTTTAAATAATTTTACTTTTTAGGTAAAATTAGGGGACGGTATCGAAATTTATGAGGATCAATTACGAAGCGTTAAATGGAGTGATTACAGAAAACTCACAAGAGGATTGGCAACAATTTTGTTTAGTCCAACAGAATTAGCGACCTGTTCGGTTACAGGGCAAAGGTGGAGTCGTGCTGGAAATGGAGAAAGACCTGTAAAACCTGCTCTAGATCGTGCCAAAGTTCAAGCTATCATTTGTAAGATGAAAAATTTTTATTCTGTGATACATAGTAGTGGTAGAGGCTGGAGTTTTGCAGTGTTTCCTTTGAAAATGCTCATCTTAAAAATCGTTTGACTGATGGAAATAAAATTATGAGAAAGTAAATAATCACTTGTAATACCACGAGTAGTCATAGATATGTCGAATATTTTGTGCTGATATCACGAATATTCGTTGCGCTTGCAAAATGAATAGCATGAGTGCGCCAGCACGAATGCTATTCGCAAGCGCAAAGAATATGAGTGATATCACCACAAAATATTCTACATCATCTATGATTACGAGTCGTATTTAAGAGACTATTCACTGAACAAATTTTACTTTTAAAATAAAATTGACAAAAAAATTGAGTTACACATGATTTTATTTCTGTGACAACTATAGTAAACAAACTTTTGTTATTCTTGAAATTCATAATAATTTATATTGAACGCGTTTTCTTGTTATAATAGCAATAAAATTTTTTATTTATTTAAAATATTCGCTTGTCCTACTATGGAATAGTCGCTGCAATTCACCACTAGTGGAATATTCGCTGCAGTTCATTTTGATTGGCCATGTAATCTCACATCAAACATTTTTATTGGTCCACTTTTGACAGATGACATGTGAATTGAATAGTCAGCATAATTTAGCAAAATTTAAATAATCAGGCTCTTATAATATAAAAGCACTAAATACGAAGTTTTGTTTTGAGATTCTTGTTTATTTTAAATTTAAAAAATATTCATTTTCAGCTTATGAGACTTGAAAAGGTTTGTAGGCCTATTCAGATAAAGTTGTCGAGTACTGTAAAAGTTTGTAAGCACCAATCGCTTTAAAATTTTTACACTCTCACTACTTAATACTTTAATTTAGGGTTTATCTCTAAAATACTGCAATACCTTCTACTTTGCTTCTACACATATTTTAAAATTAAAATCGATAATTATTATTTATAATTTATTTTTGTTAAATAACATTTTGTAATTTTAGCATATGTGGCAATGAGATTCCCAACAGTAGAAATAAGCAGAATCAAGCAAGTATTAGCTTACAAATGTAAAGAAAATTCTACTGCTTTTAAAATGAAAGCAGTGCGTTATTACGGGTAAGTTAATTAAATGAATTTTCAATTAATACATTTTATATTGGTAATGCAGGACATTTCATTAATACTGAGAAACACTTACGACTACCTCAAATCAGTAGGTTTTAATACAAAAAAAATATGAAGCATTTTTAAGAATCTCATTATAAATAATTGTATTAGTATTTTAATTTGGAAATTATTACTCTTTGTTTAAGTATTAATTATTTGCATCCAGCCAGGGCCGGATTGACCAGTAGGCACAACAGGCGATCGCCTGCGGCGTCAAAATATAATAGGCGCAAGCCGCCAGGCATCCCGCGTTTATGTTCAACGATCATAAAATATATTAACATTAAGTTATTTATTTATTTGTCGATTATTTTAATTTTTGAAGTGTAGTCACCTACCCACCTAAATTGTAGTTAATCTGAGTAAATACGATAGGCGCCTGAAGTTATTACAAAAAAAAAACAATCCTCGCAATAATTTTGAAGTATTTATTACATACAATTTTATATCAAATTTAGTAAAAATTACTTCAAAATTGGTGTGAGGCTGATTTGAACATCAATTGAAGTAAAAATTACCTCAATTTTTTCTCTGTGTACACATCCTCGCAATAATTTTGAAGTAAATATTACATCAGTTATAGTAAATTTTATACAAAATTTAGTAAAATTTACTTCAAAATTGGTGTGAAACTGATTTGAACTTGAGTTATAGCAAAGATAATAAAACTGTTATAGTAAAAATTACTTCAAAACTCCAAAAATTTTTCTCTGTGTAGCCTGAGGCGCTAGACTAGCTAAATCCGGCCCTGCATCCAGCATATTATAAAATTTAATTTATAAACTAATAATCTTGAAATATAGTTTTATTAAGGTTATTACATTGAGATTGTATTTTTTAGCAAACATCTCAAGGGATCTAATAATTAAAAGATAAATGAATTAAAAATATTTTGTAATTTTCTTTCTTTTGTTACATAAATGTTTACAGTTAGTTATATTGTAGTTAGGTAAATAAATAATATTAATTTTTTTATGGTTTTCATAAGTGGCAGCCCAACTCATATTTTTTACCAATACAACTAATCGCGAGCTTTCTTTAGAAACCTCTTATAATATTTAATTATTAGAAATATTTTTGAAATATTCATAAAAATGTCTAAAATTTTTTAACAAATTTGCAGTTATCAAATTAATATTGTTTTAATATTAATATGAAAAATATATTTGTTTCTTACAAATTCGTAAAAAAAAGGTACTTAATTGAAATTTACGAAGAAATACACGGAATTTCTAAAGAATTGCTGTGGCCAACCCTTCAAATGATATTCCAACAAAATTTAAAACTGCAGTAAAGAAAGCATATTAAGGCATACTCACCACTTTTTTTTAGGCAATATTTGCATACAAACAACTCCAATCATTTTTTCAAGTTTTATAACATAAATCAAAAAATAACAAAATTAATTCAACTTGAACAAAACGGATCTTCAATGCGCTTAAATATGGCCAAATATTTATCACCATTATTTCTTGTGACTTTCTGACCTTCTTCACTGCTGCTGTACAATTTCTCCACAATTGGATCATCCATCTGCAATTTTACCAATGATTAAGATTTTCTTTTCATCGGTACTTCAAAAAGAAATCAATTTTGAATATCAATGAAAACCAAACCAAATTTGAAAAACTAGACATGACAACGATACTTGTGTATTTATCAAAGGATAATTCACAAGGCAAAATATGTACATCACATCTAGTTTTCCTAAAACTCTCTTCTAAAATCTCATCGAATATCACCAGATTTTGCAATGTTACTCTATAATATCATACATACATTCTACCACTCTCCTTCATATTTATCAGCATTCACCAAACATTTCCCATTTTTTTACATCTCCTAAACATTTCTAGCCTTGTGTATGCCACTAAGGTATTTACGGTTATTTTATTTAATTTTACATTTATGTTCATATTTACAAACGTTCGTAAAATATTTAACGAGCCGTTTAATTTTGCAAACCAATGAAAATAATCTCGTAGTACAAGCAAATAAATTCCATTGGTTTGTTTAAATAAACGGTTCGTTAAAATTTTTACAAACGTTTGTGAATATGGGTATTAGAATTAAAAAAATGATAAATATTTTGTGCTTACCAATTCATCTTGACCAACTTGCTGAAACAAAGGATGCTCGTTAAAATGTTGAACCATCCAATCATGCAAATCTTTGACATCCGTAACCGTATAAACAATTCCACCAATGCTTAAAACATAAGCATATTCGGCCAGGAGGCAAGTATTTATAATTCTCCATTTATGTTTAGCTTTTTTAAAATGCGGATCGGGATACAAAAAAAACATTTTCTTTAACTAAAACAAATATTAGTAAGTATAGATATCTTCAGAATTTACAATACATTTACTTGTCCCTTTTTAAAATAATTTGGTAAATATTTCATTGCGTTCGTTCTGATGCATGCAATATTATTGTAATGACCAGGATATTGAGAACGTAAAGCGGCAATTCTATCCATAACAAAATCTGAAACTTTGACACGTATTTCCATGCCGATCATTAATGTTTCGGGAAAAATTTTGGACAGAGTCATTAACAAACCACCATATCCGCATCCAACATCGGCAAATTCAATGCAACGATTATCGCTAACTTCGGAATAATATATCGACCAATTCATATCGTCTGGGGTTTGAGGGCTAAAATATTTAATTTCATGTCTACTGAATAATCTAAATTCATAAAGTAACTTACTAATCGAAGCAATGATCTGCAATTGGATTCGAATGCGCCCTTTGTCTATAAAATTTCTTTTGCGGTAGAGACATAGTTGACATTTCCATAATTACTGACCAACTTTAAAATCGTATAGAATAAGTAATATGTTAATTCGTTATGAACACCATTGTGTAAATTATTACAACCGAAGATTATAGCGTAAACTATAACCACGCAACCTTCAAACACAAATGTGAATTTAAGGTTATGTTCAAGCACCGCTATAACGGCTGATAGCGGCGTTATATAAATAATGTTTTGTGGCGGCGTTCAAAGTTGCAGGTGAGCCTCGTTGATTTGGTTCAAAGTGAAATGGTCGAGTATTCTTTTTTGAAGTTTTGGTTGCCCCATGCCTTACATTTTCTTTCAAAAGCTTTGATTGCTAAATTAGTAATCATTATTTAAAAATGATTTGAGATAATCCCATAAAACAAATCGATAGGATATTGCAACTTGGAAAAAGTCGGAAAGAATCCTTTCATATTGTATACAGGACAAAGACTCACTTGGCATGGGGAATGTCTCATATATAGAGTAAGGATTCAATATAGGAAAAAATTAAATAATACTTTGAGCTCTCGCAAGGTAACTCGGCCTGCAAAATTACAATGAGCAGTAACTTGGTTCCGGTTCCTCAAGAGCCAAGCTATTTTAAAAAAGCTTTAGTGTATTGTATCAAAATAATTTATTAAAACATTCAACTCGATTTGTACAGAAATACTATTTACAAAAAAAATTAAAAATAATCGTTACTATCTAAAGGTACAAAACTTTACACTGCTATAATTTTACTTGGGTCAACTTTAACTCTTACAAATAAAGTGTCATCCTTCATAAACTGTCGTTTTTTAAGCATTTCGTGTGAGACAAATTTTGGAAAGCCAAATCCCAACGAGTCGGGTTCCTTGCTTGGTCTTTGAAAGTTTTTCCAAGTCGGATCAGGAATGAAACTTTCCATTATGTTGCATGCACTTTCAGAGTTTGTTAATTGATCAAATAATGTAAACGAAACCGAATGAGCAAACGGCCAACGTAACAGTGCATCGTATTCTCCAGGTAATATTTTAATATATACAGATATGTGGTTGTCCTCTCCAGCTCCGTTTCCATTTGGAAATAGCGATGCCTAAAAAGTAAACTATTCAGTTATTTTGTATTTATTTATACATATTATATACGATAGTCCATTTCATTTAAGAAAATAGTAAGAAATTGTACTAAAACGATGACCTCGAAATATTAACCAATGAAATTAGTTTGAAATTAGGTGGTTTCACGCTAGCGAAATTTACCTGTTGTTGACAGATAACATTTAATTTTTTGTATTATATTTAATAGTTCCTATGCAGTATTTCTTTATTTATTTTATCAAAATTACATTAAATTTGAAATAAATTTGTGAAAATACGATTTGTAAACCTATGAAGAAACATTCTAGATCAGTGCTCGAAATGGACTTTTTCACGAACCGGAACGCTATCACGGGAGTCGCGCGGGAACGTAGGTTTTTTGCCAAAACCGATATGAGGAAAACTTTTACGAAACGGAACGGTGATTTCACGAACCGGAACGGCGTTCCGGTGCGTTCTGGTCCATTTCGAGCACTGTTCTAGATTCAGAAACATTCAGAAAATACACATTCTTCGCACTTGTTACAGAATGACTATATTCTCACATCTAAGAAATATTAAAACCTGGTAGTGACATCGATCAACAGGTTATTATTTTTTATTTTTTGCTTTGACGAAAATAAAATTTATTATTTTTATTAAAAAAAATATCAACAAGTTGTTTTATTGGTTTTATAACGCCAACTGTCAAATTGGTGTTCGCGTATTACAAGAAATACACTAGCACTGTGCGTCTGTCGTATAGAAAGTATAGTCTGGAACTCGTTTGGAATGGCTATTCTGCACTCAGGGACCGTCACCCTCGCCTAAACGGCTCGGATGACAAACTTTCCCCTCGTGCAGAATATGTCAATTCCTAACTCGTTACAGAATATACTATTCCTTTTGTAAACGTGGTTTGGCATTCGATGCGCCACCTACATTTTTAGTATCTGGGATCGACTATAGTGTATTTTACTTGTGAAAATTTATCATTTTAATTGGAAAAAGTGTGGTAGTACATTTTTGGGTATTCTAAAATAGCACTCTGGTTCAATGATATTTACCTGAAGTTTATATCCATATTGACTAGTGTAAAATGGAGGTGAAACTAGCTCCATTCCTTCTTTGGTTTTTGCTTCGCCTAATTTGGTCGCAAAGTCGCTGATTTTCCAAATCAAAGTTCCTGAATAATTTAATGACAGCCGTGATATCGCACTTTTTAGTGATGTTATTTGATGTTGCTGTTTTGTTACGAGAGTACACATTAAAGCTAAGTGTTGTTGAACATTTTCATCTATATGCTTTTCTATGGAATATCGAGGTCCCTAAAAATAAAAATTCAATTAATTAAATGAGAGTGATGCACCTGACAGAACAAAGCAATGACCCTAGGTTGCAGTGCATCAAAAAATGTAAAATTACCTTAAATCTGCAGCCCGCTTCTTTAAAGCTGCAATTTAACAGTGACGAAGTGCAGTGATCTTTGAGATGAAGTTCCATATCTTCTCTGATTAAATTTGTAGTTTCGCATCGATTTGGACAAACTAGTGGAATTCGTCCACATTTATTATGATGAGTTGCCATTGTATCTGCTACAAATTCTTTCTTACAATATCGGCAAGGGACTAGACGTTTAAAACACTCTCCCACTTTATGTTGACTTAAAATGCGTCGTTGAACTTTCATTCCGCATTTATTTTCGCAATAAATAGGTTCGTGGCCACAGTTTCCAATGTGATTCTGAAAGAAAAAAATTTATTTAGATAATTTTAAAGCTACACTGATAAAAAAGAAAGTTTTATTTCAAAACTTTTTTCGTTTTAAAATTGTAGGTATTGATTACAAATTTTGTGAAAACTAATAGAGTATTAAATAGAAATATTAATTATTTCAGTGCAATGAAGATACTATTTTCTCTTAAGGTAAAATATCAGTGTTTTGAATAATATAAAAAATAAAAAGCCAGACTGATAGCTCCAAACCCCGAGGGTTAAGATCTATCTAGCTCATCAGATTAAGATTACTTTTTGAAAACTTGTTGTGTTTTGACAACCAGCTTTAGTCGGTAAATAAAATATCTCATTATTATTTTGTATGATTACTTTATTTGATTTGATTTATCAAAATAAATTAAAGGGCGGCCAGGGTACCCGGCACGTCAAGCCCGCTATCGCGGGCCGGATTGGTGGTGCTCGCGGGCCGTAGTTTGGAGACCCCCGCAATAAATAAACAAAGGTGTTTTTTTTTAAATTAAAGCAACTGTGGGTGTTAAAGAAATGCATAACAATTTTTACTTCGAACTGTGTACTGTGTACCTCATGAAGTAATCCTATTAATATTTTCAAATTAAACTACGAAATTTTTTAAAAGTTCTGAAAGAAAATTTTGTATTCTTTTTATCGATCAGTGTAGAAATCGCAACTATTGCGATTTTAACAAAACTACAACTCACTTCCAGCGTTTCTCCCGTAAATTCTTTTGCACAAAATTCACATCTAGCTCTTCTTAATGGACATGTGTATTTTAGATGATCCTCCATTAAAACTCTTGGTATTTGTGCTCCACAATTTCCGGTGCATGGTTTGGCATCATGTTTGCACGTATTTAAATGGCCCTGCAATTTTCAATTATATATTTCTATCTCGAAATTAAATTTATTTGAATTTACCTTCAATTTTCTAAGTTCGTCAGACCACTTGCAGCCTTCTTTGTGATGTATGCAATAGACTACCGAGCTCATAATCGATTTTTCAGAATCAGGATATATCTGAAAAACAAATACCTAATTAAGTTCTGTAATTTTGATAATATCAAATTTCGACATTTTAATTAAAACCCCACGTTTTTTATCAGTTTGATGTTGAAATGTTTCAATTTCGAGCTACAAAAACTCAATAAATAATTAGGGTAGGTGTTGATTCTGCTCGACATTAATTAAACACTTTTTCGAGGAGATGGTTTTACTATATTTTAAGAAACTATTTTTTGCAATTTTCGACTAAAATGTCAACTTTTTAGTTGTGAAATTTTAAGTTTCATTTTTTGTGTAAGCAATTAATTGTTTTACTCTAATGCCGGCGATATACGTACTTTTAGCCCTTTTTTAGATAAATACTTACAGTTCCGTCGAGGCAGGCCTAAAATATTATTTTAGTGCCGTCCCATCGACGGCAGGCGGAAGTAATGTTGTAATCTGTGATTCTTCGTTCTTGCAACTTGCGGTTGGTATTCATATTTGTAAATCAAAAATACATAATAATCGGGAAAACATTATCTTCTATTAATTCGGGTTCGGGTGGGTAATACCCACCTACTTTCTTTTTAAAAAAAGATCAAGAAAGTAAAGATTGACTTAATTGGATAGCAGGTCAGTGGCCTCGGTATAAAAATTTATCAAAAATGCAGAATAGCAATCTCTATGTTTACGGAAAAATAAACGGTCGGGATTGAAGTGATTAGAGAGACGATGAACTTTTAGTTAAGTTGCATACAGAAAATGTTTTGTCGACGTAGCTTAAATGGAAATCAGATACGCTAGCCACAAGAATAATATGTCAATATGGGTCTTCCTCTTCCTTCCTACCTATTGGCATTTCTTGAATATTGCCATACCCACAGAATATCTGCTACCTCTACCTACTTATAATATTTATTACTTTATTGCTTGGATTTTCGGTTTTACATACGACACGGTCTGCATCGAGTAAGGTTAATAAGAACAATTAACAACCTTATTGATACTGAGTCATTCATTGAAATAATAATTATAGTTTTTGAGTGTTGGAATAAAAATACCCAATTGAATTTTACACACTACATGTAATGTGAACTTTTTTTTTTAAATGCCCATCTTCCCCATTGATAAATTTTACAAATACCGTTAAAATTTGACATTCGAGTATGTAGATACCTTTTTTTTTGTTTTAATGTGGTTTTAATATTCATTTGTTTGATTGAATAAAATTGCTTACTTGATTGCATTCCGTTAATGGAGATTCGCTTTTGATCTTATTAATTTCGTTGTTTTTATTATAGCAAGGAGACGAAATAAAATCGGTGGGTGTAGTTGACGAACTAATGGAGTTATTATTGCTAACTATAATATTTTCTTTGCAATGTTTGTTGGGCGAAATTCTTGAAGGAAAACTCAAAGTTTTTGTCCACTGTGCCAAACTTCGAACCATAATGTTAATTTGAAAAGCAACGAGTTTTGATTCTACACAACCGGCTACTTTTTCAAAATTGCATACACATAACACACTTGCACTAGCTTATTGCCACCTATTATAAAAGTAAACTAAAAAAATATGTAGGTACAACTGGGTACAACCAACCAACCAACCGCACGCGGTAAGTACTCAAATACAACATTCATTTTGTTCTCAATCGTCCTTCCTCTGTTCTTCCCCTCAGACATCTTCAAATGATTGCAACCAGCTGTTCATTCATATGTTTACGGAGGGGGACGATTCTAACAGTATAACAAAAATAATAATGATAATATCCTACACCCAACATAGCAGCTGAATTTATCTATATATTAATAAATTTTCAAAAAATTATAATATTATCATAACAATATATTTTTTAATGTTAAAAAATTTAATTCGTCCACACAATAGTGCTTATCAGAAATAAATTATTATTATTATCAGGACAAATAAAGAAATCTATGTTGTTCTTATGTACCGAAATGTATGCTCACTATCAATCACCTTTTTCGATGCATGAATTACCTAACTGGGTTTTAAGACAATAATAATAATAAATATTAATATTAGTAATAACAAGAATATACATGTTCGCAGTTTTAGGCAATAATTTTAACCGGTTGTGATATGTGTTATGCAGGTATAATCCTGTTGATAGTTGTCGATGACCTTGCCTCCAGGTGAATTCGTTATACATACACAATTATGGTCACTTACCTTACCTTAAGGTATGTAAGTAACCAAGGAAAAATGATGTAAGAAAAAAAATCCAGGTGAAATAATCCACGGAAGAAAAGTCTAGGTTTTCATCCATCCTACTACGAAGTTCTTTATTTAATTTTTTTTGATGACATACTAGCTACTATTGGTAAGGTTTTCACCTTTCTTTCGATACATCACTAGAACAATAATCTCATCAGTAAATTTTTGTGTCCTGGTTAACTGTCTTGACTAACCAGGACAAAGGTTCGAAAACCAGTACTGTCCTGGTAAAACCAGTACGAATGGTCACCTTAACTATTGGATATAATTATTGTAATATGTATACATACATACAGTGGGCCAAGAAAGTCTCCGTACGATCCCATAAATTTCCCATATTATGTATTAATGTAAATTGCATTGTACGGAGACTTTTTTCCGCCACATAAAGACAGATTTTTCAGCAATATTTCTTAGATATTTTTTGTTGTAAATTTCATTCCCTTCAGTTTTGTTTATATACATTTTTGTATTTGGTCGGGTCGTTTCCGAGATATATTGACTTTAACCGTGGACTATGAGGGTTATTAATCTTATAAGGTCTGGTGGGGTATGAGTACGTATTTACCACGGAGCATTATAATGCTCCGTGGTATTTACTAAATTAAATAAAAACTGCGTGCACAATCGCTGACCTACGTCTGACTTTTCAATGTATTTATGCTTAGTAAGGTTCAACTTTAAGATACACAAAATTTGGCGAAAATATTAATTATTTTAAATGACTTTAATACGTTTTAAAGTGCGTTGGGGTATATTATACCCCACCATACCTATGCCGGGTTAAAAAGTATCTGTAAAAATTTTATTAAAACTACCATAAGAGCAATGTTAAATTTTCTGAAATTTTTACCAAGTTTTTTTAAAGTCAATATATCTCGGAAACGGCCCGACGAAATACAAAAATGATTGGAATTAAATTTACAACAAAAAATGTCTAAGAAATATTACTGAAAAATCGGTCTTTATACGAGTATGGCGGAAAAAAGTCTCCGTATAATCAGACCGGATTATCCAATAGGCATACTAGGCCTAGGGGCGCCGATCAGCAAATTATTTTAGCTCATAATGAAACTGAAAAACCTTATAAAAGGCTGAAGCAAGTGGGTTACTACAAAATTTTGGATTATTGGAAACTGGAATTTTAACTGAATTTCGGTCCGACATTTTGAATAAATGTGAAAAAGCTAGCAAATCTCTTCAAAAAATCAAAGCAGATTTAGAGATCAGACGTTTACCAAAAACGTGGAAAGGAATTGTCGAATATTTATGAATATAAAAACAATTTAAAGCGAACAAAGATTGTAAAAGACAGTTTGGCAAAAATAAGCATGGCGAAGTCGGGTTTGATGGGAAAGCTGAAATAAGAGTTAACACTTATCTGGAATTATAGACAGATTAAAAGAAGAATTGAAAAAAAGAGTAACTATCTATAGCAAAATTGAAAATAATTTTGGATTTTTAATTAATTTGAAATTCTTTCACGATGGCAATTTACGCAATCATTCAAAACATCTTCAAACCATATATATTACTGTGAAGACTTCAATTTGGAATTTTCTGAAGAGTGTATTTAATTCAAATACTTTATTGAAAATATTGAAGATGCTAGCAATATGAGGGAAATTTTAACTTTTATTGAAGAGAAAAAATTGATTTAAATGTTTCTCAATTTAGAAATTGCAACAAGAATATTTTTAACAAATACAAGAGTGGGGAAAGGTGATTTTCAACTTTAAAGAGAACGAAAACAAATTTAAGAAATTCAATAGGTATCTCAAGAAGGACTTGACGAATTTAGCTGTTTTGTCTATAAATAGTGAACTAAGCAACACTGCTGGTTTTGAATTAGTTGAAACCCTTTTAATGCTGACGACACATCTATCTAACCTTTGACACTTTGACATGATTATGGCCTTGTAAGCCGAAACGCGTCGTCAATAAGTATCTTCAATAAAAAATACGAGTATAGTGCATTTCAATTGATTATTATTCTTTAAAATTATTATTTAAATTTTTTTATATTTTTATATATTATTTTTTTATATTATTGAATTTAACTTGTTATTTATAGTTTAATTGTTTATCACTAATATAGAAAATCACTGATAGTAACTAAAAACTATTCTTAAACTATTATTTACCTTTGTGTAATTAACTCGATCGTTGTTTTCCACGGTCGTAATAAATTTCTCCCTACAACCAAATGATATTAAAATTACAGAAATTTTGTACAAACTTTCTTTATCTATGTTAGTTCTTTGTACTTTGTGTTTGTACAATATTATAGTAGGTAGTAGGTTATTTGTACTATTAGTAAAGCTTTTGAGATGGGCAATTGAAATATGATATGAGACGAACACTAAACTATAGCTAAACAACATGGCTAAGAATTTTTTTGACAAACAGTTCTCTCACTTAAAAAACCGCATCAAAATTCGACTTCCTATTCAAATAGACTGACTAACAGACAAACACGCGTCAAACTTTAAGGGGCCATACCAGTTTGAATGCTGAAAATTTGATTTTCGAGAATTTTTTGAAAGAAAAGTACTTAATTAAATGTTTCGGAAAATTAAGGATATATTTGGCTATATTTGACCTACATTACATAATTTTTTCATAGAAAAATATTGAAATCCAAGCGACTTCGGCGCTGCCTTCGGAAGAGCAAAAAAAAAGTTTCTCAACTGCTGGGACGATTCCGGCCGATTGAGTAGCTCAAACCGAAAAAGGAAAAAATGTCGTTAAACTGGAAAGTCTTTCCTCTACAATGACGTAGGATTTTCAAAACTTATCAAAATATAACAAAATGGCGTAGTTATGAAAAAAAAAGTCTGTTTTTTTGCCTATAAAATTGTCGTTTTTTTTCATTCAATCAAAATTACCCTACAACATTGTAGAGTAAATATATTCAAGAGTACTCAGTTCAAATTTCAAGTCAATCGGATAATTGCTCTTTGAGTTACAATGGCAGCAGATTTGAAAAATTCGAGAAATACGCGTTTAAAGATTTCACAATCGATTTTTGCAAGATAAAATGATATTAACCATAAAAACTGCCGATCAGCAATACCTGGCCCATACAATGGACTCTCCTCTTTCTCAAATAATGTCTGCTGAAGGGCTGAAGCTTTTCTCCGAGCTATTCGTCCCTCATTTGAGGATACTTCATGACGTAACTCCGCCTGGTTGATTCGGCTGTTAATGCTCTCCAGGATAATATTCTTCGTCGATATATATATTATATATATTTGTCAAGTAATGACGTCCATTACTTAAAGCATTTTTATAATACCATAAAAACCATCGTTAAATATTGAGATTGCAAGGAAATTAGCGAGCTCGATCGTTTTCAATCCATTATAAAAGTGCTTTGGAGCAAGGTGCCAGAGCAAGCCGTTATAACTTTTATTGATATTCTGCGTGTTCCTTTCTTTGCATTGCTCTAGTAATTATTTTTTATTTTTAATATTACTAAAATAATGTTTAGTGTTGTAAAAGTATCGGTGCTCCGCCTCTAGGCAGATGGAGCATTTTATTCCTCCGAGCGGTTGCTCTTTAAAAGGCTGCCATTCGGGGAGTATTAAAGATACGGTCTTGAAATTTTTACAGGATATTCTTGAAAATGTGAACTGTTAAAAAAGGCACAAAAAAATAAATTGAATTTTTGAAAGTGTCAAACTCGTAAGGCCTCTTAACTCCCCATTTTTTAGGCCTGGGCGGCCTAAAAATTTTGCAATTTTTCTATTGGTTGCCATAAGTGTTTCGCGTCCATAAAAAGGTTAAGAACCACAATTTAAGTGCGTTTAATTCGAGTAATATTATTATTGGAAAATTAATTTAAATTAAAAACTAATATTTGTTAGGTATTATACTATACAGTGATATAATAAGGACCATAGACCATAGATGAGAGAGAGAAGAGAGAGAGTATCTCGATCACTTACAGTGAGTGTAGAAAGTATTCGTCACCTCCTATATTACCAATGTAAATTGAACATTTTGAAACCGTTTTTTGACATATAAAAATCGCTTTTACAGCAAAACTTTTTAGACATTTTTTGTTAAAACTTTCATTGTCTTCAATTTTATATCTATACATTTTTCTATTTTGTCGCCCCGTTTTTGACTGGCAACGACTTAAACAAGACTCTGAAAAATACAAAAAATATTATCATCTGTATCTCAGAAACGGTGTGACAAAATAGAAAAATATATATAAACAAAAATGTAGGGAATAAAATGTTCCATAAAAACTACTTATACATTTTTCCATTTTGTTGCACCGATTTTGAGATACAGGAGACGATATTTTTTGTAATTTTCAGAGTCTTGTTTAAGTCGCTGCCAGTCAAAAACGGGGCGACAAAATAGAAAAATGTATAGATACAAAATTAAAGATAATGAAATTTTTAATAAAAGATGTCTAAAAAGTTTTGCTGTAAAAGTGATTTTTATATGTCAAAAAACGGTTTCAAAATGAGCAATTTACATTGGTAATATAGGAGGTGACGAATACTTTCTACACTCACTGTATGTTCTACGATAAGGACAATGATGACAACTAGATGTTCGCGGTGGATTACAGTGGCGGCGTGTGAGGAATTCAGATGGTTTTGGTTTTTTATAAAATATAAAATGTAAATTACGTTTTTGTAAAATTCATATTGTTGGTTTGGTGCGGCACTATTTTCCATGCCTACTCCGAGAAGCCGCCACTAAATAATAATGCTCTTTATTTAATGTCTGCATATTATATCCTGCATTTATATAGTAACCAGAACTAACTGTCATATTCGTCTCTAGAGCTCACTAGCCGCGAAGTTACTCTTCGTTATGCTAACCGGGCGTGTTCAAGTTAATAAGATATTAGAAATAAAACATTTTAAAATATTCAATTCTAGGTAGGTACTACAAAGAAACTAAGCGGATGCTTATACATATATGAAATCAATGAGCATAAAATTATTCTAGTGTTTACGAAATAAACGGGATACAGTATAATCCGCGTATAATGTATCTACCTCCTACCTGAATGTACGTACTTCGGGGAACCGAAAGAATTGATTATTAAAAGATGAAATAATTATTGATAATATTAACTGTAACCGGATGTTGAATTTAAAATAATATTAATTACATAGTAAACTGCCGAACTTGATTAAATGAATACACAACAGAGGAGTTTTTATTATAAAGGAGTTCGTTGCAGGTAAATTCCACTGTATATTAGTTTAATTTACGATTATATTATGTAGTATATCGGAAATATGGAACTACATTATAATGAAATTAAGAGAAAGGGAGTTGAGAGTCCTCTATGAATTATAAAAATAGTATTAAAAATAATTGATAAAAAAGAAAATAAGTAATAAAAATCTAAACAACATCCAAAAAGTAAAAGTAAAATGGGACCATTAATGGGAGCACGGCAATATAGTTAGTGTAAAAAAACGCATAATACAAAAATAATCGGTTTATCGATATATTTATGAGAGCGATTGTAAGATGAAGTAAGTTAGGTACGAGAAGTAGTTAACAGTATTTTATTAAATACAAAATAGAATGTTTAAAATAAAATTCAAATCTTACTCTGAAATGTCCACCATAAGTCCAATAGGCATTGTATAATAATGATATGCAATAATATTGTGACACGATAAAATGTTAGTAAAAGTCACTTAAATTAACTGCAGTTTTGCAACTTTTTGCATTTCACATAAAAAATATTGTTATAAACTCTCGACTTGCAGGTCGAATGTGTCAGGTGCTATAGCGCCAGAGAACCACCGGATTTCGAACACTATTGACCGGATGTGTGGCGGGGAATAACATCTTTTACTTTTTTTTTAAGAAAAATTATATTGTTCATTATGTAGATATGCTAAAATTATGTTATTCTTGCCATTTACATTTTACCATATTATGTGACCGTTGCGGCACGAAATAAATACTATACCTATTCTATATTTTTACTGCGGTGCGCAAGGTGGTGGGTACACCAGGAATTTTTCTATTTAAATTTTGGTGTAAATTGAAGGTAATTTTACCCAAAATGCACCAAAAATACAAAATAGCAAAAGTAAATTACAGTTTATTTACATTGTGTACAAGTATAATTTTTTATTGACTGTTAATACTACTGTTGTAATGTTATAGTTGATATACTAGGTACTACCATACCTACTATACTAAATAATATTCATAATAAAAAAATACATACTATGTTAAATAAAAAGAAGATAAATATAAGATTATAGTAGACATTTCATATGGTTTGTTAAACTAAAAATTATTCTTTTTTTATTATCATATTATGTGGGAAGGTATTTTAAAAATCCACCTATTATTGTTTTCGCCGATGCATGACTGCAAAGAAACTTTAACGGAAAATAAAAAAACAACTAGTAGTAATACATGGTACACACATACTACATACTATATACATAGGTATACTACATAATTATGCTATGTACATAAATACCCTTATAGGTGTCTATTGAACTGGTATCATCATTTATTATAATGTCCATCGTGAAAAGCCTAGGTTGACTCCCCCCCCCCCCTTCCCCTATGTATTTTTACTTTAAACTAATTATTTTTAAATTGTACGTAGATTTAAAAATAATAAACGTTAAATATTGTTTCGAATCGTCTACTTTTGGGTACAATCTATAGGTACCACCAACTCAAACACCTGGTTAACAGGAATGCAATGTGCGCACATGTCGGTAGCAGATGTTCTTTGTATTGTTCGATCCGGACGAGGTGTAATTTTAACCATTACCATTTGCCACTATTAAAAATAATCGAATTCGTACATTTGATTTTCTTGATTCACGGAAAAATGATCTAAGAACAAAATATCCATAAAAAAAATCAAACTGTAACTTTTAACTTTTCGGTTGATCAAGAAAGTGCATTATTTGATTGAATTTTTTTATTGCTATACGCAGTGGCGTAACAAGCAGTTGAGAGACCCGTGTGCAAAGTTGTTAACGGCGGCCCTGTTTTTAAAACAGACAAAAATGTAAGAAAATAATAAATAACTCATATACAATATAACCATATTTTTAAGATAAACGAATAAAAAAACTAAATTAAGGGCCAAATTTAGAATAATCGGATAAACTAAGTATAACGTTATTCCTGGTATAACAATTACAAAGTTGCAGGGTGCCACTTCTTTGGAAAATCTGGAAGAGTCAGGGAATTTAAGATTTAAGATAAACAATTTAATTAAAATTTTTTTTTTATTTTAAATTGAATTATTTTATTTATAAATTAATGTTGTTAATTAAGAATTTTAAAAAATTATTGGTTTTAATTTAATTTTAAAATTATCATTTTTTACCTATTTATTTTCTGATTTATCGAAATGTCATGGAAAATTTTTATTCTTTGTCAGGGAAAACCTGGAAATATCAGAATTTGATTTGGAAAATTTAGTGGGAACACTGAATTATTATTGGTAATAATGGTAATACTAAGTCTAACTCAGTGGCGTATTTAGAAAATGCTTTTGGAGGGGGCAGATTAAATATATTTTTGAATCTCGTTAATCCGTTCATGCGCGTCAGTTGTAGTTAATCCCAATACATACAATCCCAGCACGCTTCTGCTCCTCCTGCTACAACGTGTAATTTTTTGGTAAAATCACTGTGGTTGGTCGATTTTTTTTACCAACCAAAAAATATTTGTCCAATATTAATCCAAACCGGAAAATTTGAATTTTTAAGCAAAAATGAGAGAAGTTTAACCTTCGGCTAGAAAAAATTAAAACTTGGAAAGCATATTTATTTAATTACCTTTTTTAAGGTAATTTAATTGCCCCACGGCACATCAAGTTTAGCAGCAAATTTTTGCTTTTTTGCTAAAATTAAATATTTAAATATTATAACGCTAAAAAAGAGATCCACCGTCTAGCTACCTGTACGCAGACGGGCTTTCCAGCTAGTAAATAAATAAATAAATAAATAAAAAAATAAACAAAAATAATTTAAAGTTATTTAAATTTTAAAACTTTGTAGTAAACATTATTTTTATCGGGGGGGGGGGGTACAGGCCGAGGCATCCTTGGGGGGGGGGGGGGGGCAGATGCTCCTTTGCCCCCTTCTAAATACCCCACTAGTCTAACTTTATACCAGGTTCATCCGACTATTGTTAAACCGGCCTTTTTTACATTATTTTATATAATATTTTAAATTTTTTTTTAAAGATTTCTGGGGGCCCTTTTAGCCGGGGGCCCGCGTGCGTTGCACCCACCGCACCCCGGTAGTTCCGCCACTGATAGTAATAATAATGGACGTGTTTTTACTAGTTTTTTTTAATTTTTTTATATGAAATTAGGAGTCAAAATGAGCATTCAGCATTTTTTCAAATTTTTTTGAGTACGTCTAAAGTAAGAAATAGTATATTATACATCATGGGACTAAGGTGCTGCTTTTCATCCCGCGTGCGAAGGTTTTTGCACGAGGTTTTAGCCGAGTGCAAAAATCGCACGTGGGATGAAAAGAACCTTAGTCCCAAGGTGTATATACTATTTTTCACAATTTCGCTGAAAATGCTGAATTACATTGCTTAATAACTAAATTTGAGATTTTGAAATTGCAATAACTCGAAAACGGCGCTAGATATCGAAAAACTGAGCAAAAATTTTACCCCCGTTACAGTAACCCTTAGCGATTTGTCGTAAGAAGCCATATGCAAAATTTCAGATCAATAGCGCACAATAATGGCGCGGAAAAAAAAGTATTACTTTAGTCCAGCAAAAGCGGGAATAAAGTGAGCACTTTACTCCCGGAATTGTGAAAAAAATTATTAAAGGAGAGGCCGGTGAAGTCACGGGCCTGCTTTTTTAAAAATAGCGAAGTTTCAGAAACCAATAAAAACAGCCGTGTCAGACTGTCAAAGTGTTGCAGGTTATAAACAACAATGAAAACCTAACCTAACTACATAAAATGACAACATCAGACGGCCATGTTTAAATTTGATTGGTTAGCTGTGGCGGGCAGATTAAATAATTTTTTGAAATTCAAAAATTTTGTTTAAATTGTACGCTGAGTTTTAAGACCAACCAAATTACATCAACATTCAGCAGTATTATTATAGTTTCATGTTTATATAATTATTTCAAAAAAATATTTCTAATGAAGCTCTCCATAGCCATCTTTATTTACTTTTAGTAAAATAATTTATTTTATTTTACTTTTAGTAAAATAAAGATGGCTATGAGCTCTCCCATTGTTATTAGTTTAATATCCATTGAAGTTTACAAGACAGATGGCGCTTTAATTCAAGAAAAAGTTTAGGTCCGAAGGGAATTAGGCGAAATGAATTAACAACATGTGCATGCATAACCTATATGAACTTTAATGAGCATTCTAAAAGTTGCGTGTTAATAATTATTGTAAATCTTTAAGATGGAAAAACTTAGCGATTCTAGCGATTACAGTGATTGCAGTGATGGCGAGGTAATAAATCTAGACTAAAGCTTTAATATATTTTACTATCTCTTATTTTATTAGCTTCAAGAAGCGTTTGCAAAAGGTTTATTGAAACCGGGGTTAAATATGGCCAGCTATGCTCCAAAAATTTTTAACAATAACATCGTAAGTATACAATCTTTCCTTACATTGATTATAAATTTTAATATGGTATGATAATGTGCATTACAAGTAACTTAGGTTTATATAAGATCTTCGTGTATGTAAAGCGAGTTCATTATAAAGATAACTATACCTTCAGCCTTATAAACTAAAAATACAGGCAGAAGTTCTGCTATTCATTTAAAACATCTTTTTGGACAGCTAAATTTGTCTTACCGGAATTTTTATCAATTGAGATTTTGTGATATGAAAAGGTTGTTACCTCTACGATCAAATCGAAACTAGAGATGATTTCGTACATTTTTGTGTCTAATTAGCATTTTCTATGGTCTGATTTTTCTTAAAATGTTGCACATCATATATTTACAATTATATTTTTTTTTTTTACCATACGTAAAAACAATTTTGTATTGTAAATATTAAAAAGCTTTAATCTTTTAGCAAGGACTTAATCAAAAATTGCAAGAATTCAAATTAAACTTACCTTGGGTAGAAGTTTTGGATTGTATTAACAAACAAGCTCCGTTGGCGCCTGAATTAGCAGCTCAAATCCACGAGCAGGAACAGAAACGAGATCATCTTTTGAGGAATAATAAGAAATTGTCTTCGGCGGATGTCGATCCAGTCTTAAATGATTTTAAAAGAGAAATGACGTTTTATCGTCAAGCTCAAGCTGCAATTTTAAACATTATTCCCAGGCTTAAATCTTTAGGAGTTCCTACAAAAAGGTAGGTGCTTGTATTACAAAAATTATATGTACATTGATTAACATTATAACCTGTGTATATTTCAGACCAGATGATTATTTTGCGGAGATGGCTAAGAGCGATGACCACATGCAAAAAATACGTACAAATTTATCAAAACGCCAGGATCAACAGAAAACAATGGAAAAAGTGAAACAATTACGTGCACAACGTAAGGAAGGTAAAGCTTTGCAAAAACAAAATTTGTTTAAAGCACAACAAGATAAGAAAGAAATGTTGGATAAAATTAAGAAAGTTCGTAAAGGAATGTCGAAGGATTTGAGCTTTTTGGATGACAAGAAAATAGCTCGTCCAAAGCCCGGATCAAAAAAATCTCAACAAAAGAGAGACTTCAAGAATCAGAAATATGGTTTTGGTGGCCGAAAAAAAGGGTCAAAATTAAACGAAGAGAATAGTTCTGCTGATGTGAGTGGATATAGAAGATCTGCTAAGCAAAATTCCAAAAATACAAAGACACAAAGGCCAGGAAAAAACAAAAGAATCAAATTGAAAAACAATAAAAGAAAAACTAAGAAGTAAGCAAAGACTTGCATATTATTTTGATTGAATATAATAAATATATTATTGTAAATTAAACATTTGAAATTTATTTTTAATAATATTGCTAAACAAAAGTTTTGTACATAGTTATTTGTCAACTTGTTGGTCAGTCATGGCTACAGTGTCGACATTTTTCATTGAATGGAAACTAATAATATTTTTGCTTCTAAATTCCAACCCCACAGGCAACTTAAAATCTTGATATCTGCATAAACAATTTATAATGTATAGGTTTGAGTTTTCGCTGGCAAAACGAAAACAAATGACTCGGGAAATCTAGGATACGTTTAATTTGAGTTAATATAATAATATACAGTACAATCTCGGTAATCCGAACACACGCTAATCTGATCATCCAGTAACCGAACAAAAGCAGAAAATGAAAGAAAAACTATTATTACGCGCATTAGCGCGTGTTCGGATTATTGAGACTGTACTGTATTGACAAAATAATTCAGAAATTGAATCTTTAAAAGCAATTAGTTTTGGAGAACAAAATTTTATTATTATTGAGTTCTAGATTTTTAAAGCAATTAATTTTTGTTTCACTCCCTGAAACTTCCCTTGAAGATAATTTTTTCAATAAAATTTGTGCCAAAACGAGTATTAGATGCTGATTTTTCACCACAAAAATTGAGTTTTCGAATAATTACATTTTAGATCTTTTCTAATGTTTTCTGATTGGAAAATTCGATTGGTATTCATGCTCAAGCAGAGGGTGGAATCACTAATAAGGGACGGGACGAATAACTAAATAAATTCAATAAAAGCATCTTCAAATCTCTGTATGTTGTATATGTTAATAATCACTAATAAGGTCACAATACATCGGCCAGAAAAGATTAAACGGTCTAGCTATCGAAAGTAAGATGGCAAGAATAATTAATTACGGTAAAGTATTTGAAGATGTTGCGAAAAACAACGCCATTGAATGAATAAAAAATTAGATATTGTGTGCACTTAGCTCATCAGCCACAACAAAAACTGGATGTTTGAATATTTAAAATTCCCAGCCTTACTATTTAACATTTTATATGGCAAATGAGATATTTTCGAAAGCAATTTTTTATCTTTTATGTGGATTGTTTCATGGTAAATTTTGATAACAATTCTATAATGCTTTTCTCTGAAAGTAAAATCCAGATTTTATTAGGCTAGATGGTTGCTCTATAGTAGATTCTTAAATGATATAAAATACGTAAGTTTAAATATATCTTGGGTGTAATATATAAAATAATGAATAAAAGTTATTAAAAAATGCACTTCAAGAAGAATGGATCAATATTTCATCCTCGTTGACAGAAATTTTAGTACAGTAGAACCCCCCCTCTATAACGAGTCCGGTTATAACGAAAAATCGGCTATAAGGAGTAACATTTTGGCCCCTTGACTTTTGTTTACATGCTAAACTAACTGTTTATAGCGAGTAAGTAGGCTGGTCCCTTGAGCTCTCGTTATAGAGAGGTTCTACTGCAGTTTGATGTCTCGAAGATTGCAGGCAATAATAATTATGGACATCAAATGCTTTTTTTAAGTACCTACTTTATTTTTAATTCTATAATATCACTGTATACTTTTTGCCCGACTTATAATGCAGTGCAAGTCAAATTAATTTTTTTATTATACTAAATGAAATTTTTTTTTAGTTACCAATTTTTGGTAATATTTTAACCATAAATATATTACGTAAATCAATGTTTTATATTTTATTTTTGTCATTGAATGGGAATAACAAATAAATTTTTGAAATAATCAGGTGTACGAATACTTTTAACCTTTTCGCTCCGGGACTGGTCCATATATGGACCAGCACTCCAAGTGGCGACTTGTCATAAGAATTCATAAATTCAGCTAAAATGTGAGGTCAATTTTAAAGGAAAAATCCCCGGAGCGAAAAGGTTAATACTCACCGAGTATGACCCCTCCTGATAACATTTTGGGAATCTCTTATTTTTACGGGATATTTAAATGGGGAAATTAAACTCAAAAACATACTTTAAAATTGTTACATTAGACTACAATTTGGGGTCCATAAACTATAACCTTATGGGAAAAAAGCTGCAATCTTATTGCTCTTTTAGAAAATTTTTATAGATAAGCCAAAAATTTAGTTTGACTTCATTCTATCTTATAATCGGTTTTTAGTAATTTTATTGCAGAGGTTGAAATTTGGCATTCTCTTCTTTTACTATTGGGGATTCTTGTTTCCTGACTTTACGTCCAATAAACAAAAATTATTTAAATTTTCTAATTAATTTATTATAGTTAAGGTAATAATAATAATATTATTATAAAAAATGTTAAGTCGAATAGTAAGTATTATATCACAGATAAATAAATTAAATACTATAGTATTTATACACAAATATTAGTTAAATAAAATGACAAGAATTTCATTATACAGCATTATAGTCTTTTACAAATAATTTATGCTTTTAATGTTATCCCGATATGCCCTATATATTTACAGGAATTGAGTTTTCTATGTTGAAGATAACGATTCCTTATAATATACCTTTCTAATCGTGGGATTTGAGGGATCAGGTACATTTTCACTTATTGTTAACTTATTAAAAGAACATTTTCTAATATTATTAACTACACCAATGGACATTTCCGCAGGTTTTGAAAAGGTGTTTTCCATTTTTTGCGAGTTATTTAATATAATATTATCGAGAGAACTTTTATTTGTTTTGAAATTTTGCTCCTCTACAAGCAACGGAATACAAAATTGACCATTATTTAACCTTTGATCGTTTATTTTCTTTTTATAAGAATCATCGGCTTGTATTTGCAAATTATTTTGATGTAAATAACTCGGCGAAGAGAAGTTGGATTTGTGGTAATTGGGAGACCATAATATGTCTTGCGTTTTCCTGAAACAAAAAAATACATAAATAAAATTTAATCAAAACTTATAAAGAAGATATTGTAGTTATTTTTTTTATAAAATTAATAATAGTACATTTACCCAAATTTGCGTATAGAATTTTTAGACCTTTCAGATCGTAAAAGCCTGATTGCTAACATTATAAGTACTAAAAGTATAACAGCTCCACATATTGGCACCGCTATGGTGGCAGCACGAAACCATACTTCAGAGTCTGTATATAAAGAAGTGACTTCTTTGGATCTCATATTTGTTGGTATGGTGTTTTCGTTAACTTCGCCTGGATAAAATCGAATAATAATAAATTAAAATCAAATATAAATTTTACTGCAATTTCTTACCCAACGAAGAATCATTTAAGACATTTCTCACTCGAGGATTATCAACATGATTACACATGTCACTATAACAGCACATAATTACGGATTTGGAGTTGCCTTCATGTTTTAAAGTCGATTCGTTTTTATCACTTTTACTACATATTCTTTGCTTTGTTCTAAAATTTAAGATACTTTTTATTTTTAATTGTTTAAAAAATAATTAGGTACGATGTACTTACCTATTGGGAAGAAGTTCCATGCATCCGTGAACCCCATTAGAATCAATCGTCAATCCGTCGTGTAAAATATCAGAAAAGCACGCACCTTCACTTGATTTGCACATATATGACGTTAGGACACACGATGGAAGATTACAAAAACAACGAACATAATCTGAAACACATTAAACGAAATGGTTATCGAAAATAACTACTAAGTGGCAAAATTTAAATTTATTGAAATAATAAAGCCTAATATCTTTTCGCTAATAAGTGTCTACTTAAAAAAAAATGATCTTAAATGGAATTCTGGCACCCCAAGAAATTTTGGGGTGCGAGATACTATGTCCTTCCTATTTCCTAAAGCAATCAATGAATTTAATCAATTTTACTGAAGCCAAGATGACTTATAGCAAAAAAAAAGTGGTTGTTTAAAATTCAAACTAATAAAATTTCACACAAAAAAATGTAAAATCACAGGCGAAGCAGAGTATCCGCAGCTAGTGTACTTCAATGTTTTATATCGATAAAATTATTTCTAATTTAATTTTTTCTTGACTACATAGGTAATCAACTTCTGGACGAAATTATAAATATCTAAATGTTTTACAAATAATGTAATTTTTTAAATAAATAAAATTAACTCTTTTTATATTTATATATGTTCAAAGCTAGATATCAAGAAAGAAGTTCAGAAGACAGTAGCTGATAGCTGTGATAGAGTATTTGAAGAAAATTTATGAACCTTCAATTCTGAAGAAAATTTATGAACCTTCAATTCTAACATTTAAAAAAAAAATTATTTGCATTATTTTCAAAATTTTGATAGTTTAGCATATTTATATTTTAGAAAACCCAAAAAATGCACTAAACACTTTTCAGAACTAAAATGTTTTTAAGTTATCAGTTATCACATGTAAAATACACTAAGTATATATATTCGCAAACCGATTATTTGATAGTTTAGCCAAGATTCAATCGGAAAATTTTAGATGTCGAGTCAAAAAGTAAAAAACTTGAATTTTTAGAAACTGTGAAAATCAATAAATTTAAACAACCATCCGCTGGACGAATCTTCCGGGGATCAATCATCCGGGGGATCAATCGTCCGGTGGATCAATCGTCCGCTGGATCAATCGTCCGGGGATCAAACGTCCGGGACCAATCGTCCGGGGATCAATCGTCCGGGGACCAAACGTCCTAGAATCATAAATACATACCACATACCATAAATTTACTTAACATTTTTATTTTGGGTTCATTTTCTAAAAATATAAAGTCAAAATTATAAACCGGGGAGTCTGGGGGGTGTGGGACACCCTCCAGTACATATCGCAGGATTTCCACTCTTTTAGAATACTTGGAGAAGATAGGGGATTTAAAATTTTACAAATTTTGCCAGGAAAAACCGGAAAATTTGAATTTTTAAGCAAAAATGAGAGAAATTTAAACCTTTGGCTAGAGAATTTGCGTTAATTTGAAAATATAGAAAAAGAGGAATCGCCCAGTACGAAATTAAATATTTCAATATTATACCGCTAAAAAAGAGATCCACCGTCTAGCTGCCCGTCCGCGGATGGGCTTTTCAGGTAGTAAATAATCAAATAAAAACAATTTAAAGTTATTTAATTTTTAAAACTTCGTGGTATAAACATTATTTTTATCAAGGGGGAAGGGCTTTAGGGGTACAATCCGAGTCACATGGTAATAATTGCTGAAGTTAAAATGTGTTAAAAAGTTAAAACATTGGAGTGTAAAAACACAACCCCCCCCCCCCCAAATGTGATTGTTTAGTAGTTGTTAGATTAAAATGCGTTACAAAAATCTTGGACATCATTATGTTTCCAATTATAGGTCATTACTGGTTAAATTTGAAACAATATCAAGTGGGAAAATTTAAAAATTTTCAACCAAAAGTAACATTAAAGATTATTATCTTCGCATCTTTGCCATAAAATTCCATTATAATAGTAGCCAATTACCATTCTGTTTGAATCAAACTGTAATTATTTACTTTTAGAAGCAGGTAAATAATAACATAACCGGCGAGCCTAAAAATAAAGTCGACAAAAATTATACGGTTACTGTAATTTGGGTTCTTCAAAACTTCAACTCGACTGGCTCCGTTGTATCTCTCAAGTTTTAAACTCGTCGATAATAAAATATAATAAGATAATATGTATTTATGTTGATTTGCATTGATATTGATAGGAAGAATTAAAACATTCTAGATAATAGTATTATAAAAGTAGATTTTGGGGCATAAAATTGCAGTTTTTATTAAAATTTGTGAATACGAACGGAAGGTAGAAGGAACCCTAGACCAAGTCGGCGCCAAGGGACCATTATGTACAATTAAACTTTCCGGACTCTGCAATTAGGTTGTGCACATTCATCCAAGCGGTAACCAACAATAACAAGGCGGAAACAACAACCGACTGAATTTTAAAATTATTACAATAATTGCAAAATAAAATTCAAAATTATTAAAAAAGTGACCGGCGCGCAATAATATAAAATATTATTATAATAAGTAATTATTATTATTATTGGCAAAGAAAATAAAAAATTGCACACACCTCGTGTATTTCGGTTAACCGAAAACAAAAATGTCGCAAAACCGGGGGTGGTAGACGATAAGGAACAAGAATGAGGACTATCTATTTACAAGGTAAAGCACTTAAGCAGGTAAGCAACTATTCGGATAATAGGATTGAGAGGCGATAGTGGTTGTCGGATCGTCAACCTAAGTGTATCATAAATTATACACATCGAAAATTGTCAATTTTATCAAAAATACTTTTTTACGGTCGTCTTCTCGGACACTAATAAACTGGTATTACTTGTAAGAAAAAAACAAACTTTTTATTGCTCTTAATAGGTAGGTATAGATAAATACTTCGACCTGCGAGAACGAGAAATCTGAATGTTTTATTATCAAAATTTTACGAATATATATTTATTTTTGAATTGAAAAGTTTGAAAATTTTCGGTAAAGGAAGCATTGAGCTAATGGCGCCAACAAACCTTCTTCCAAGTGTCTGTTAAAAAGTACTTCTGCATGTTTGCCTAAGTGGTTTTTGGCTTTTATCAACAGATTCCAAATATCCGGTCTTAAATGCTTTTGAATGGCATAAAGGTACAAGTGTTTTTGTCTTTTTAATGCACTCGAAATCTTATCGTAGTAAAACACCGAACGATTTCTTTTAATGAGTCCATAAAAGCATTAGTACGATTAAAATTTTATACACAAAAACGACGACTCAAGATGATACGTGAAATATATAATATCAAATAAACGAACGATAACAATTAATCATAACCATCAAGAGTCAAATCGTGAGAAAAAAATTGAATCGGTCATCAAACCAACGGGCAATCCAAGCTCGGCAGTTTTTGTTTGTCAACAGAATATTTCGATTAATTATAACTTTTCACATTAAAAATCAAGTTTTGGAATCACCATGGGCGCAGGTAGAAAGGGGCAATTAGGTATTTGACAAACAAAAATAACCTACAGATTAATATTTCATAAGTAGGTAGCGAAACTTGATAAGTATAAGTAATTAAGGTACCTACTCCACAAATTACACAAAATATTTGTAAAACTAATCGTTCAATAAAATGTATTAGTGTGACGTTTGCGAATACTTAAGTACAAACAGTGCATTTTTTCCGATTATTTTAAAATACTACAGATGATGGTATCGATAGAAAATAAATTCAAAACGATTTTAACCCTGGAACTGCACACTGGGGTCTCAGAAACCCCAAGCGTCATATAAATTAATGCCACATGTGCTGTACTACTAATGATTAAAACAAAAATCCATTCTTGTAAATTAAGTTCAAAGTTATCTGAGTAGGTGTGAATATTCGTAGGTGCCTTTTAGTCATTAAGCGAATTATAATAATTGAAAATAAATTTTTATGGGTATCTCAGGCCCCAGTGTGCAGTTTACGTATACTTTAAAATCTAACATTAATTTAATTTTCTGGAATATTAGCTTTATTTATCGTCAAATAATTACTGATTTATATCAAAGTGAGTTTTAAAGATATTATGACTTCATTATAAACATATTTTAACAAATTTTAAATTAAAAAAAATAACAAGCTGTGCTATTATGGATATCAACAGCAAAGTTGAGAAGCTTGGCTAAGAGTAGTCAGCACATTTTTTGGCAAACTCAAATTTTTTTTTGTTAAAGGTATACCTTCTCAATAACTTTGTCAATATGTAATTCATTTACTTTTTTTTATAATAAAATGTTGAGCGTAATTTCACACAATTTATCCCATTTTTCTAGTTTTTAATAATAATTTGACCAAAATGGACGAAAAATTACTATCTAATATATCCTACGTATTAAGGCAGTATTGTTAAATAGCACTAAACAAAAATTTTGTTTAAATTGGTTGTTTACTTCAAAATATCATACAAACAATATTAGGGTTTCTAAAACCCAGTGTGCAGGACACGTTACAAAAAATAAGTGTGAAGTTCCAGGGTTAATATTTTTACCACCGAGTAGTGGGTCAATGTGATCGCTGGTTGAGTTACGGAGCGGAAATTCTGAGTTCAAATCTCGGACTTGAGAGAATCAAGTGAGATTTTTCACTGTGTGAATTTTAAGAATTCATTGGTTTTATATTCCTGGTATTGGTCTGATGGCTAATTGACAGAAAGTCAAAGTAAGAAAAAAAATTAAATTAGTTTGCTTGGCCGCAATGTCGTAAAAAGATAAATAATGGGGTCATTCCATGTCAAACCAACTAGTCACTCAAATTGACCATCACAAATTTCTTTGAAACTGTGGTTAATTATACTCCTTAACAACCTGAATTCAAATATGATTTTTTTTAAATTTTAACTCTTATAGTTTTTGAGTTATTTAATTCTAAAAATCGCAAAAACAATACTCTTTTGGCTCACGCTCAATCATACAAAATGTTATAACTTCGGTTCAATAAGTCCTACAGAGTTGTGCGATAGCTCATTTTAAACAGGATTTAAAGGGCTTTAATTTGATACTAATCTTAACACCTTTCTAATAAAAATGAATATTTTTGAAAACTTCAAAAAGTGTTTTTGAAAAAATGTTTGAGTTGGTGTTTTTTGAAAATTATAAATATAAGGTATATTTATAATGGTGACTTGGTGAATACTTCATAAAAATTTCAGAGTGGGACCACGATGGGATCAGCAGTTATGATAAAAAATTCAACTCTATGTTTTAAGCTCAAGTATTTTAATAACAGTACTAAGCATATACATACAGGGTGTCCACAGATAGACTTTACACAATTTCGGTGCTGTTAAAGGACACTTTTCTAAGGAAAATGTTTAATAAATTTTGTTTTCTAAATTCAAACCCTCGAGAGTATTAAGGCCTCTTTAAAGCATTTCTTTTAATTTTCACCTTCACATGGCCATAGCTCCGAAAATATCGATTTTTCAGTAAAAATGGTTTGGTGCTTTTATAAAGAGGATAAAATAATTTACAAAAAAGATTCATACATTTTATTGTCTAAAATCAACGGCTATCGAGTTATGAATTAAAGTAAGTAAAAAAATGTAGAAAAATTCAAGCTTTCTTTTTTCTCGTTTTTTTTTCAAAGCTTTGGCCGTTTTGAACACTTACTCAAATAATTTAATAGTTTAAGTTTAGTTAATAATATAATTTCGCTGTAGGACTTATAGAACTGAAGTTATAACATTTGGTATGATTGAGCGTGAGCCAAAAAAGTATTGTTTTTTGCGATTTTTAGAATTAAATAACTCAAAAACTATAAGAGTTAGAATTTTTTTAAAATCATATTATTTGAATTCAGGATGTTACAGAGTAGGTATAATTTACTAAAGTTTCAAAGAAATCTGTGGTGGTCTGGTGGTCAATTTGAAAATTATTTATTTTTGGTTGATTTAATATGGAATGACCTAATGATATTAAAAGAAGACGATAACTTTTTTGATTTTAATGGGACGCCGAACTCGTTGACTGTGGTTGCTTTATTACATATTTTTATTAATTTAAAAATGTAAAATAAAAACAAAACTTTGATTTAAATAAACTTACCGGTCGAATATTGAACCCATTTTGGAAATTGGAAAGAACTTTTGGATACCGGCCTATTGATGGAAATATGTCTTGTTTCTTGAATCTCCAATGCCTCGGATGTCGTAATCACATCCAACAGAAGAAAATAAAGCCAATATTGGAAAAACGAATTTAAAATGTGTTTGGTTCGAAAATCACAATTTCTAAAATAGCAATTCGCTAATCCTGACATATGACCCATAATTGAGATAAAAATTAATTATTTTAATCTCCGAGAGTATTAGCTGTTGTGTTTGTTTTATGAAAAGTTTTAAACACCATTTATCAAAGGCACCACCGCTTAGGCAAACACATTTTATTGTTCTAAATATTATTATGTGCTAATTTTTGGTTTTAAACAATCTCTCTCCACTGCACTGGTTGGAATAATCTTCAAAAAAAAAATTTGAAAATTCTTTCGTGAGTGAAGTGTAAACGAAACTTAAGTAATTCGAGCGAGTATTGATACATAAAATAAATCAACATTACGAAAGTTAACAGAAAGGTAAATAAAGTAAAAAGGAATGCACAACACGTTAACTTTGCAAGACAAACTAATCACTACTGAAGCACTCTGGTGCTCCACTGTTGTTTTTATCTCACTCTAACAACCTTATCGTAAAACAAGAGCCACTCGAACGATATTTTTAAAGCGGCGCGGCGGCGGGCGGCATTCTTTTAAAATTTACCAACTCGTCTGGTCTGCACTTTGCATCTTTATCTTCGTCGATGTGTATTAATTTTTTTAATTCTGCAGATAATATTCGACTAAATAAGTTGATATTAAAATTTCTACCTAACTTACTGTGTTTTATTAAAATAAAATTTGTATTGCAAATTTCAAGTTACATTAATAATAATTATTATTGGGATGACCTCTTACATTTACTTATTCACATTCTTTGAAAATACAGTCAAAACAAAGAATAATATTAAAAATTTAATTTTTATGCACCGAAAAAATTTATTATGTAGCTATACCTACCTACAGACCCAAACTGATAATAATTTTATTATAAATTTATTATAATAGTTTAGGTTTTAAGGACAAAATATTTAAAAAAATACTTTTCCAAAAAATTTATAAAATGTTAACTTTATATTATAATCAATTGCTAAAGTTCAAGTGTCACTTTTCGTAAACGCAATTGTTTTTAAAGCAAAAAGATGTAGTTGTTGTCGACGGTGATAAGTAGAGCGCGGAATTATATGCACAGGGACCCCGATATCGAGCATGCAGTATGCAACTTATGCATAAACACAAGATATTATGCAATTATAAATTATATGCCACATACAAGATATCGGGTTCCCTATGCATATAATTCCGCGCTCTAGAAGGCACTTTAGTGCCTAGGCGCTAAAACGATTTTAATTCAAACTCATAAATATTGTTTTAGATTTTTTCGATTGTCTTAAGTGCCCATTCTTAACGAATGGGAGCTTTGGATTGGTAGATCAGCAGAAACATGGCTTTTGATTGGAGCATTTGTTAACATTACGTTAACGTTAACATGATTCTGAAAGGGCAGTAACGTCTGTTTATGAGAACAAACGTAGTTTTTATTTTATTTTTCTACTACAAATAGAATAATATATGTTTAGGTATTTTTCTTTATAATAATTTTAATTCTGGTTAGAGAAAGTAATTTATTTTACAAAATTTTACCGTTTTAAATAATCAATTGATACGTGGTTTAGGTAGTGTAACTCGATATTAACCATATCAATATTTTAGAAAACCCAAAAAATGCAATAAACACTTTTCAGAACTAAAATGTTTAAAAGTTAGCACATGTAATTTTACATGTAATTTTACATGTGCTAACTTTTAAACATTTTAGTTCTGAAAAGTGTTTATTGCATTTTTTGGGTTTTCTAAAATATTGATATCGTTTTAAATAAGTCGGTCTTGTTAGTATATTATTAGAACGTTAACCAATATTTAAATGTTTAACCACATAACCCAGCAACCAGTAACAGCATTAAAGGTACTGAAATTTAAATTGACCATACAAGACAAATCTATTTACCAAAGAAAGTTAATCTTCGGAAATCGAATATTGAGTTTTTAAATTTCATAAAAATAAATTTTGTTGTTATATTAATATTTACGAATAGTTCATTTAGTACTGTTTTTTTTTATTCCGATAATTCCAATTGAATTAATTACTATTACAGTTGTGATGAAGGCTTCACAAAACTTTAGCTATATAAATATATATAAAAGAAAGCACATAAGTTCATTACTGGAGTGGAATGCGGTGGGTTGAATAGTTACAATCGAATAATTTCGAAAATCTTTTAATTAGAATACAAAGGTATTTGGATCTTAAGCATATTTGTATCATTCCAAACTTTGCTTTACCTATATGAATTTCTGCTTTCATATACCTAATACAGTAGAAACTCTATCATTCGACACTCCCATATTGGACAATTCCGAGAATTTTTCATGCTAATGGACAGATAATTATGAGCTTATGACGCACAAGTTGTGAGCTTATCAAAATCAACGACTGGATTTCAGTACGTAGGCAGACAGATTAATTACCTACAATATAATGCTTACATATGATAATAGCAATATAACGGCATTTTTAATGCTAAAATAAAGGGTAATTTAAATTTGAAACAGATGTTATTCGAAATTAATAAAAATAAAATATTTACATTCTAATCGTATAATAGTTATGTTATTTTCGTAATGAATATCATCACAATTTTGTCATTTTTACAAAATTTGTATATTTAAATTACGACACCATCAAGTTTGCTGGGTAAGGCATAGTGTAAATAAATTCTTATCGTAATCAAGAATAACATGATATGTTTATATCATATAAAGATATTAATTTCAATTCCCTATTCGACAAATTCTATGTTTGGACAGGAAATGGGTCCCGTTTATGTCGAATTATGGAGTTTCTACTGTATTAGTAGCAAATTTGCACCATCAGACATTTAAACTCCAAAAATTGATATTATAAAGCAGTTTTTCATAGTATAACAACTAATTTGGAGCACACTATAGATAACATTTTGAATGCAATATTTTATTGTTAGAGAGCAATGCTAAGCATAAAATTGCAGATAATTAAAATAGCTTGTGTTTAGTTATGACCATCAGTGAATAATCGTTCAAAATGTGGTTTACAAAAATATTACTATTTATTGGGATTATTCAATTTAATTATTAATTTTTATAATGTTGTAGTTTTTAGTTGTTTAATTATAATTGGATTTCAATTGCAAAATTAAATTATAATTAATTATACTATAAATGATTCTCATGATGTTGCATCTTTAAAACAGATTTATTTTGCTTATTTAATTCAAAAATATTGAGTTTGGATTTTTTTCATTATTTTTCCCATAATCTACAATATAAAATGACATCAAAAAGATTTTTATTTTCAAAAAAGAAAAAGTCATGAAACGAAGAGTTGTTCATTTATTCAGATTATTTATTGCATAAAAAAACTTTTTCATCAAATGAACGGAAAAAAACTCAAAAACAAGTCGAAAACTGAAAACAACGTAGTTTTGAGCAAAATCCGATAAAAATCGGCGTTTTTATAATATAGGCACATTCATATGTAGGTACACCTACAACAGCTCATCAGAAACAACTAGATTAGAACAACAAGTTTTTCATACGGCCAAAAGGGCCCCCAGTTCTACTGTGACCTTCCTCAATCTTTAAAAAAAATTTTTTAAACTATTAAAAATATAATTAAATAATCTAGTATTAGTATTTAATTTCTAATATTCACAATGAAATATTATATTTTGGTAGTCTTCTCTTATGCTCGGTTTCTGAAAATCTCTGGTTATCCTCTACATAGCTAATCGAAGGTTAAAGTTAATCTTAAGTTAAAGTAAGACGGGTTTCTGAAACCCCAAATAGTTTGTGGTTTCAGAAACCATGGGCATTATTGAGGTAAACAAAGTAGCATTCATTTTTCAAGTACAATTTTTTGTTTAGTGATTTGTGACTTCAGCTTTGACAGAAAAATCATTTTCAAAATTCAAGTTAATCATAAGCCACTTAAAAAATATACTTTTTTATAGAAGTAGACTTAAGAAGCTTCATAGAAGGCTAAGCAGTTTATCTATTGAAAATTAAGTTATCTGAAATTTAGATATTGGCAAAATAATTGATGTATTTGCCGATGAAAAAAAAACTTAAACTCATAATTTTTCTAAAATTGTAATTACTGTATTTTTTATTTTATAAAGGCCGGTTTTACAATAATAGTCGGATAAACCTGGTATAAAGTTAGACTTAGTATTACCATTATTACTAATAATAATTCAGTGTTCCAACAAGATTTTCTAAATCAAACCCTGACAAAAAAAATCAGAAAATGAAAACCATATCAATATTTTAGAAATCTCAAAAAAATGCAAGAAACACTTTTTAGAACTAAAATCTTTTTAAGTTATCACATGTAAACAGTGGCGGTGCAAGAGTTGCTAAGGCCCGTAAGCAAATATACAAAACGGACCCCTAAAAAAACAATGTATTAATTTTGAATTGCGTATATTATTTAAAAATCTCTTCTTTGGGATTTACTACCCTTTATGGTCCCGGGCCTCTAAGCATTCGCTTATTGTAATCACCGCCCTCCTTACTAAAATTCAGAGTCTGGAAGAGTGCACTGGAGGGTATTCCATACCCCCAGACCCCCCGGATTACACCAATTGTATTGTGGTTTAAATAATATGTTTAGAGCTTAGGAATCGGAAAAAACTCGTTTCGCTGCAAAATATAAAAGTAATTTTATTTTTGCACATCAGGGAGTAAAAGTCTAAACATATTATTTAAATCACAAAATAATTGGTGTAAGCCGGGGGGTCTGGGGAGTATAGAATACCCCCCAGTGCACTCTTGGATCGTGGATTTTAAGTAGGGCAGGCCACTAAATGGGACCCATTGTACTACCTCCGATGCAGAGGCCATCCTATCTCCAGGATGAATTCGATCGAGACAGCTGCATCGGAAGCCAGTGGCGATGCAAGAGAAGCTAGGGCCCCTTGAGAAAATATACAAACGGGCCCCTAAAAAACAATGTATTAATTTTGAATTTCGTATGTTATTTATAAATCTCTTTTTTGGGATTTACTACCCTTTATGGTCCCGGGCCCCTTATTGTCTCCGGCCCCTAAGCATTGCTTACATTTGCTTATTGATATCACCGTCATGCGTCACTGCATGTACAATACACTAAGTATAAATTATAGCAAAGGTTTTCGCCATACTATGGCATCATCAGTAGAGTTCGGAATTATAAGCACTGGGAACCCGATATCTTGTATGCGGCATAAATACGAAATAAGAAATTTAGAAATTGTATGCCGCATACTGGATATCGCGTTCCCAGTGCTTATAATTCCGAGCTCTAATCATCAAACTATGAACAATGAATTGCAACAGGCGATTTTTTTGGGATTTCGAAAATATTGATATGGTTAATTAATTTTAAAATTAAAAAAAATTTTTAATTAAATTGTTTATCGTAAATCTTAAATTCCCTGACTTTTTCAGATTTTCCAAATAAGTGGGAACCCTGCAACCATGTAATTGTTATACCAGAAATAACGTATACTAAGTTTATCAGATTATTCGAAATTTGGCACTTAATCTAGTTTTGTTATTTCTTTATCTTAAAATTATGGTTATATTGTATGAGTTATTTATTATTTTCTTTTTGTCTTTTATAAAAACAGGGCCCCCGTTAACAACTTCGCACACGGGTCCCTCAGCTGCTTGTTACGCTACTGGATATGACCTATTTCAAGAAATAAAACTATGTTTCGAGTACAGGATTAATAGGAAACGGGCAATTCAAAATTTTGTGATTTTTGAAACCTTTCATGGCAAATTCATCTCTATTTCAATTTGAATTTGTTGTAGAAAACTTAAAATATTTTGTTAAATCTATGCAGACTACAACAGAAATGCCTCAATTCAATAAATCTCATCAAAAAGCATAAAATAATCTAATGCAATCAAATATATTATTAAAACAATACGACATTACATTTTAAATATTTTCATCGAATTAAGAATAAATAAACTCACAAATCATGGAAATATGATAATATGAACAAACAATGTATTAATATCGAATCAATTTCAAGTTAGATTATAAAAATAAATGTGATAATTACTGAGCAAGTTAGAAATATCATTTAAAAAAATGAAATCGTCACGTTATCTCGAATTTTCTTTGTCGATGATTTTGTTTCAATGTAATAGATGTCGCTAGCTATAACGTAAGTGAAAGAAAACTCTCGGAATGGAACAACTTATAATAAATTATTGGTATTTATTATAATTTAAAAGTTATAAAAATATTTACCAATTATTTGGTAAATCTTTATATAACATATTTATCTTGAAAGCAAAAGAAAAAACCAACAAAAACTTTTAATCCAAAATATCTTTCCAGTTTGGAGAAATAAGCCAGCGAAGATAAGTAATAAAATAGATGTTTACACCCAGAAAAAAGTCATTGGTCAATTGAACTAAAGAAAATAGTTATTTAACAATTTGCTGAATATCACTGTAATCAAACAAGATGTAGTTTAATATAAATTGTTAGAGATAGTTATTCAAAATATGTAGTAATCTAAAAAGTAGTCCTTTCAAATATCATAAGTGTAGATTAATTATTAAATATTTACATCTATTAACTTTTTTTGTAAGTTTAATAAATCATAGAGTCAACTAAAGAAATTGTTAAACAACATTGAAAATTTGATGGTTTGACATTTTTACTTGTTGCAGAGAAGATTATCTTTTTCAATTAACTATTTTAATTGTTGATTAATTTAAGAAATTGTAAAGTAACAATATATTTGTTAAATTTTATAAAACAAACTTGATTAGATTATAATATGAAATGGTTACTGCACTGAAATATTTTATAATTAAACAATTCCAATCTGTTGAAAACGAAGAATTTTGCCAATCAACATTTTATTGCTTTGAATTGATCTATGTGTGCATCACAACGAAAGTGTTCTCTTGATGCACCTCTTGCAAAATTATAAATTAAAATCTCAGGCTTTTCTGGTCTTTACAAGTGATTAATGGTCTTTATTATTTTGTAAAATATTATCGTAAGTAGTGTTTAAACTTAAATTGAGAAATTCAAGAAACTGTTGGTGACCTATTAGTAAAATTGCTGGATTCCTGAGGATTTTGCAGGTTATTTGTTGACTGTTTTATGTATCTAAAACCAATCAAGAGAAGTTTTTTTGTTTAAAATTAGATGTTTAATATAATAATATCTAATATCTATGTACTTAATTTAAATATAAAAATATTAGATTTACAGATCAGGACATTACAGTGGATCGTCTGAAATTATTAGCCGAGGCACCTAATAATTAAAAAGCTGATTTAAAGAAATTGTTTAAAAATGAAAAATTAGGATTAAAAGTTGAGTATTTGAACAAGTGGAAAAGTAATAATGTGAATTAAAGATTTTCTGTATTATTAGTGTTTATATTATAACAGTTTTAGAATATTTCCAATCTTACATGTTATACTGAGCCCAGCGTACACAAATTATTGGCTAAACCAAGCTGATAAAGAAGGATTTTCATCGCTTTGATTAAGCAAAGATGTTTTTTTATTAATTAGTGTAAATTACTGTTTTCTACATATAGAATTAGATTTAAAAAAAATATTTCATTTCATTAAGAACAAACATAATGTAACCCAGCTGAAGTATTTAAATTTTGGAGGTAATACAGAAAGTATATAATAAAAAAGAATTTCTATAATGTTTTAAAAATGTATGTGAATTTCGTATTTTATAGCTGTTGTACACTATATGTATATAAAATACTATATAAAATACTTTCTTTTAATTTTAATAGTTATTTTGGTTTATTTATGAAATTTTTTAATTAATAAAAATATTATGTACTTAAATAGCATATTTTTATTTCTGTATTTCTAGACCACATTCAATGTACCTATACCAATCCACAGTTTTCTGTAAATCTTTATTTTTTCGCTAAAAAAATTGCAATGCAAATATACAATATAAAAACCTTATATTGCATTTGTATTTAGATTTGGTTAACGAAGGAAAGCAGTTTTGCAAAAAAAACTGTAGAATATGGTGTACCAAACCCACCTACAGTTGAAATGTTAAAAAATATAAAGTGTAAACCGACTATGCAGATAGTTATTATTACCAGCCGATAGTAGCTAAACAATAATTATATTTAGCAAACTAAATAAAAAGATTATTAAATATATTAAATAGTCAATCAACCATAAAAAAAGGTTATTGAAGTAGGAAAATAGTTACTGTACAATTAAAATAGTATGGTGACATATTTAAGTTGTGGAATAACTATTTTGTATAGTTAAATCAAACTTTAATAAGTGTTGAAATTGATATCATAAGATATGGATTAGGTTTAACTATTCTTTCGTTGTTGAATTAAACAGAAAGAGTTAATGGCTCATTTTCATATGCTGTTTTCAGTTGATTTTACCAACGTTTTTCTTTGGGTGTACAATTTTAATTGTTAAAAATTTACAATGTAAAAATTGAAGGGGCGAGTAGTCTAAATTCATTTTTTGAATTAATTATTAGCTGTATCATTTTGATATCAAATATGATGCATCTGTTTTTCTTTTCTCACCTCAATTCTGTGAATAAATTAGGTGATTGCAATTCATCAGTAGTATTCCAAAAATGTGTAAAAAACCAATTTCTTTACTATAATCTCAAAAATAAACTCAACTTAGTATTGGTAAAACAAACCCATTAAATTATAATTTTACAAAACTATTAGTTGTTGACTTTCAACTAAATTTTCGAAATTTTAGAAGCATTCGTAAATTATTGAGTTGCATACTTTTTTAAGTTGTATCGACAGTTGCATATCTTCCAGGTTAATTTTTATATTACTACTACTACAGTAGAACCCTTCTATAACGAAAGCTTAAGAAACTTACTCGTTTTACTTACTTTCCTCTTTCTTTATAATATCCGACGTTCTGTTGGGACCTTTCCGTTTCCCAATATTTCAAAAAAATTTAACATTATTATAAATAATACAATATTATATATATGTTACGGTCAATGATTGATGGCCAAAATGGATTGGACAATGATGATATTATAGAATACCTACTATAAAGAGCAGCTAAATGGTAATTTAAATTTGACAGCCAACTGGCAAGGGATATTTACGTACATAATATGTTGTATTCATCGTATTATAATATAATAATATAATCAAAAGAAAAAACCAAAAGTTAACCGCTTTGCTACTCTTTGACCCGAAAACATGAAAGTTTAAATTTAGCTACAATTTTTGCGGTTACTTATGCAGATTGATGAAAAAATTAGAATGGCGCAGTAAGATTTTCCCCAAGTATGATATTTTTCGTTTTATGCAACGTAAAAGTTCCAATTTTCGATTTGCATTTTAGTTGACTTTATAGCTCTTCCTCCAGCACCAGGTTGTTTTTTTCATATGTAGGCATTAAAATACGTCGAGTTAAGTAATAAAAAGGTCATCTAAATTTTTGAAGATTTTTGAAACAAACGAAAAGTTAACCCTTCGGTGACTTTTGACCCGGAAAAATGAAAGTTAGAATTTAGCTACAATTTTTGCGGTGTCTTATGCAGATTGATGATAAAATTAGAATGGCGCAGTCAGAATTTCCTCAAGTATGATATTTTTCGTTTGATGCAGCTTTCAAGTTCAAATTTTTTATTTGCATTTTAGTTGACTTTAGAGTGTACTATTTCCGCCAGAGCTAAGCTGTGTTTTTATCTCTATACATCAAAACTAAATTTTGGAATTTTTAACGGCACCGTTCCAGTACATGAAAAGAGTTTTTGTTAATTAATAGTTTTTTTTTGTATTTTTGTTTATATTTTGTATGTTGTAATATAAAACGTGTTAACTTAGATTTAACTTTTAAGGTAGGTATAGTAGTCTGGTAACATGCACGTTTTTTAAACTATACTGTGATTAGTGATTCATATGAAAATCTTAAAGCTGATATTGTCACTTTTAAGCTTTCTTTTTTGAAATTTGAAAAAATAGGTAAAGGATCGATAAAATTAATATTTATTACTATAATATTATAATAATTATTTACCTCTTCATAGCAGACTTTGTGGAGAAAATTGGTATACTATTCAAAATTAAGCTAGTAATTAGAATAACTTTTCTTGTAAAAATCTACTTAGTTTGGAACAAAGCATTGCGTTACATCAGCAACAAAGCATTGCTTTGCTCTCGACGCTGACGTGACGCTTGTGCTCTGAACGACGTTCAGGAAAATGAACGTCAACGACATTATTCTATGGATTATTATAGATTATCGTTAAAGAATTTTTCAACTCAAATTTTATACGCGAAAATTTATTCCACTGCATCATTATTATGTATTGTATAAAAGTAAAAGTATTACGAAATATACGATGCCATCTTAATATTATTAGAGCACTTTGAAAATTAATGTTAATAATGCGGATCTTTAAAAGCAAAAATTATACAATTAAATTAAAAAATAACCTTGATTTAAGATTATTTGTTTAATAAAATTTTGTAAATAAGTATAATTAGTATATTCTACTCGTGCGTGGTATAATTATATTAATCCTACTACACTATTAGTAAGCTACGAAGTAAAATAAAATTAGTAATCGATAGGACAGATAAATAATATTTGAGAATTATGAATAAAATATAAACGACGATATCGTTTAAAATGATAAAATATTAATAAGATTGCGCAGAAGGTAATTTTTGAAAATTCCCCCACCCTCTATCCCTCTATGAAATTAACGATCTTCGCGCGAAGGATTCAAATGTTGTAAAAGTATTGTTTAAGGTGTACCTAATAGTATTTATTATTATATCGTATGTTGTGTCCAGTGAATTGGTTGGCTCTTTATTTAACTAACCTTTAGTTTGGGTTTGTATATTTATTTTTTACTTTAACTACCTACATAATATGTATACTGCTAACTACAAGGCACCACTTTCGATTTCTTTGTGTTAATTTAAATAATGTGTGTAATTCAAACGAACGTAACGTAACTTCACTTGCATGAAAAGTTCTTGTTGATATAATAAAAAATATAGGTTTTAATTTAGAACAAAGAAGAGTGAGTTTAGTGATAATTAGAGCGAAAATTGATGCAATAATAATATTATTATGGCTTTGTAGTACCTAAATAAAGAAAATAAAAATGTGTTGCATAATTTTATATCTTGATGAGACTTCTTACGATTTCTTAGTTAATGTTATACGTTTCTCTTATTCGAATCGACTATTCAATATTATTTTGTCTAATAAGAATTATACGATTTTGTTTATATTATTATCTAACCGCATTGTACATACATACCTACATATTTCATATTTCGAGTGTATATTTTATTAAGAAATTCCGGCCATGCTCAGAATAATTTATTATTGTGGATATTAGAGAGTTTCTATTATTCACCACATAATATCATTTCTCGGGTGCCAAACATATATCGATGAATTAATAAATAATTATTTTTAGAAGAAACATTTAAACTTACGACAGAAAGTACATGCACGATTTTAATAGTACCTAACAAATTTGAATCACACTGTATATCGATGACCTTCAAATTTGAAGAATTGTGTAATTGTAAACAGTGTTTACCAATTTTTACTACCTACCATAATTAATAATACAAGAACAACGCAATTTCATATTCCAAACCGAATGACATTGTTACAAACATTGTTCCAACTAAAATTCTATCGTTAATAATATTTAATATTAACAATATCGTTCACATTAGCAGAATGGCATTATAAAATATTATTTTCAAAATTTAAAAAAAAAATTCATTATTATAAATACCTAATAATTTATATTAAGATGCAGTTTACCTTGAGAGTAATTACTTATCGATAATACTCGGGGTTATTCCGTAGAAAAAATTCCTCTCAAAAAAGTTCCAACGAAATGTTTCTCTATGATTCAAATTCAAACATCAAGAAAATCCTATTGGCAATATTTCCGATTACTCATGAATGGAAATATAACAATAATCTTGAACAAACTATACTCAAGGCCGATGCTCGCTCATTTGTTCTCAATAGTTTTTGGAAGTGGTCGTAGTCGCGAAGCATTAAATTTCACTTTTTCATAAATTATTTAAAAAATTCCAAGGCAAATTGCAACAGGTAAAAATGCAAACAATTTTTTGTGCTAAAAATCTTCTAATAATAATTATAATTTATATTTGTTAGTTTAATTAGTTGTAATCAAAACAAGCTTACCTATATCTTATATTCTGATGGAAGGACGAGCAGAAATACGTTAAAAGATCATTAATTCGTACAATCAAAATAATTTCTTTTTAAATTGCAGTGGGTAATATATTACATTACCATTTTTTTAAATTTTAATTTCAGAAATTAAAAAAAATATCAATTTTAATAGTAGTCAACTATTTTTATAAAAAAATACTAATTTGCACGAAATAATAGCAAATTTTAAGATTGTTTAATAACTATCGTGTTGCTAATTTGGAAATCATAGAAAAATCATTATAAGTACAATTTACTTTTCAGATTTATTCGACTTCTGTAAAATCGGCTCCTACTGCAATTAAAAGTTTAATAACCACTTAGAAGTTTAAATAAAGTGAAGAATAATACATAGTACGTAGAAAATCAATAATTCAAAAAATCTAAAAAGGCATAATTATCACATAACAGGTCAGGATTAAAAATATTTGAAAATATGAAAATAAAATTCAAAACAAAAATTCACTAAGATGTTTATCTGTTCTCATTCTTATAAACTTATAAAGATATGCTTGTCACCGGGGAAAAGGATTTGTTGGCCTAACAAAGTTTTTAAAGAAAATTTTTTGATTGGTTGATTCAACAAATTTTTTTTTCTATACGGAAAATTTTTTTTGTAATGTCAAAATATAATATAATTATTGGTTGTAGCAGCAAAAAGCTCTGTTGATGCCAAACTACTAAAATTTCGTTAGAACGACAAATTCTTTTTCACAGTGTGTGGTTTAAAAAATAAGAAAACTGATTGAAATATAGATGGTTGTTACTTTTAATATGATGTTGTTCATAAATGATACATTTGTCATGAAAATCACTACAAGAATGTCTTTAAGTGTTTACGCAATATTCGTACTTTGTTATCTTCAATGATGAAATTAAATAAAATCTATCGGTTTTGTCATATTATACGCATATAAATGAGCTTCAGATAATCGTTCAGTTTTGCAAGTAGTAATTTCAAATTACAATAGTACATTACGAATTAGGTATAGCTGCTACTTCAACATGGTTGCACGGTTAAAAATAAAAGTAAGAGAAGAAAAAACTATTTATCATGAATATATTATTATGCCTACGATATTATGTACATACATGTACTGTGCTTGACAGATCAAAGTTTAAATTGCAGGATAATAAACGAGCCTTTTAACGTTTTATTTTCATAATTAATTAATATCTACAAAATAATAATTACATTTTTTATTTTTATTACCTACACACAATTTGTATTGCAAATGTTTAGCGATGTAATTATATATTTTTTCAACAGTTTTTATGAAGTTACAAAGGTATTGTCTTTACATCTTCGATCTATCATTAAATTTTTTAAAACATATTGAAATATTACAACGATAACTTTTGTTTAGTTGATTTCTTGTACCATACTTTATATATTATAGTAGTATAATAATAAATATTACAGCCCATATAATAATAATATAATATGTAGGTATACTACAAGGAGGTTACAATAAATTATTAATTGCATTGAAATAATTCTTGCATCAAACCCTTGCAGCCATATACTTTAATTTAAAAAGTTGGAGGTTCTTTAGTAACAAAGATACAAGGATACAACTGAGTATTTAAAATAATTAATTTTCCATTAATCCAAAATGGCAACTGCAATTTTTTTTAAAATCATGAGTGATGTTCAATATTTCGAGCTCTTAATCGATTTTTATCGATTTATATAAATTGTCTATCCCTGGTGCGCATAAAGGGATTAACGAGATTATCATCCCAAAGAACTTTGAGGGAGAAAAGTAAAATAACAAACAAAATAACATTTAAAACGGAAATGTAAAATATGAAATACAAAATAAATTTTCCTAAAAATAGTTTTCGTTCTTTTTTTTATTCTTTTAATTAATAATTAATTTTTTGACCTAAATTACAATTTAATAAATAAATCAGCATTTAAAAATCGCTCAAGACTTTTAAATATTTAAATAACAAATAATAATTGTGTGTTATTTAATATATTGATTAGTTGTAGAGGAGGCCCGGGCCAGTACAACTGGGGGCCCTTTTAGCACGGGGCCAGCGTGCTTCGCACCCACCGCACCCCGGTAGTTCCGCCCCTGTTCATATTAACAAGAAAAGAGTTTGCTGCGGTATTGTTATAATATCAATTACTCAGATATACATAATTATCTAAACATTATTCAATGTTTAACCTATTGATTTTATTTATTTTCAAGATTAAAAAACACTACCTATTTGTTTACTAATAATAGAAATGAAAAATCAATAAAATATTATTCGTAGGTACGCACATCATACAGAAGTGATTTGATTTTTTAAATTTATTCCGCATGCTAATAAATCACAACTGGACTGAAGCCAAGATGACTTACTAGGCAATATAATGAGCTGGTTTTTTGTTACCTTCCCCATATACCTACCACAGGCTTTAAACCACAGCAGTGCATCCAATGCGAGCTAGATTTGAACCTTTTAATTAATCAAATAATCACTATCCTTAGTAATTTTACAAGTTGAACAAAAAAACCGCTGAATTTTGGTTTATGATATTGTGCAGTTTCTTGAATAATTTTCTTTGCGTATTATAACTATCTATTTTTAACTGCACGTTTTGGGTCTTCCAAAATGGTAATAATGACGCAGGTATACTTTATTTTTATAAATTTAATTAGGTCTGATGGACTTAGTTTATAATTTTATGGAATAATTTGTCATGCTATATAAACGAATTATTAATTCGCCCTTGAAAATCAACATTACAACATTCGTCTTTTTTTTTAATCAATTATCTGATCTACTCGTATTGCATATCATATTACAAAACTCATTAAATATTAGTCAAAAATGTGCTTATATAAAATTACTAAGTCAAAATAAAAGATTTTATAAAATTTTCTCTATAAAGAAAATCATAGCAATATATTAATCCTCTTTGCTCCCGGTAAAAACTTCCTAATGGAATGGTACTTTAGGGTAAATCCATCACGAATATATTAATTTATTTATTTTGGATTAATGCTGATGGCTGATCAAGCATTGTGCCGATAAGATTTAAAAAACAATAAAACTTTAAATAACAAGTTAAATTCAATAATAAAATCAAATTATATTTTTTTAAGCTTTAGACGACTTTTATCGTCTTCTTCAGAAATTTATTTAATATTATAAAGTTTATATTATAATATATTAAATAAATATAAAGGATTAGACGATAAAAGTTATATTATTGAATTTTAACTTGTTATTTAAAGTTTTATTGTTTATTTTCTCACAAGTTAAGATTTATATATATTTAGATAAGATTTAAATTAATCAGGTATAAATTTTTGAAAAATTTTAAGTTTTAAGACCTCGATAATAATTATTTTAATCCTACCTACCCATTAAAAACAATTTTTGTTAAAATATTAATACAGTCGGGTTAGCGTTGGAAACATAATTAGTGAAGTATTGTCCGATAACGAAGAGGTAACGCAAAACATAATAAAAATTAATAATGGACAGTGAACTGCATCGATAAATATAAATTATCCAAACAATTAAATATAAAATAAAATGTAAATTGCGTAATGACCTTGAAGTTAAAAATGCTTTATTATTAATTAAAAAAGAAATTAATTTTTTTACAAGAACAAGAACAATAATTAATAATAATATTAGTAGTACAATTTTTATAAATCATAAAAGATCAAGTGGCATATTTTTATTTTGTAGGTTTCTAAAATGACACAAAACGTCAGTAACCTTGAACTTAAGCAACGACATCTTAAAAATCAGCCGTCAACATTGCAAATTCGAAAACAACAAGCCGTTTCTGTTCGACGTGCATACAAACGCTTTGGCACAAAAAGTAATCCTTTTATTGTATTGGATGGTCTTAACATGACAGTTCCCAAAGGAGCCATGTAAGTGCAGTGCTCTCTGGGCTTTTATTTGTATAGGTAACTATACTATAAATTATTATTATAGTTATGGTCTTTTGGGTGCAAGTGGTTGCGGAAAAACCACTTTGTTGAGCTGCATTGTGGGTCGCAAAAGATTAAATTCTGGAGAAATGTGGGTTTTAGGAGGAACGCCGGGATCGAAAGGAAGCGGAGTTCCAGGTCCTAGGATTGGATATATGCCACAGGTATTCCATCGACAACTGAAATTTCTGTATATTTACATGTGTTCAATTGTAGGATGTAGCTCTTTATGATGGATTTACCATCCAAGAAACTTTGTTATACTTTGGATGGATTGCCGGAATGACCAAAGAACAAATTAAAGACAGAACAAATTTTTTACTAGATCTACTCATGTTACCAGATTCTAAGCAAATAATTAAAAATCTTAGTGGCGGTCAAAGACGACGAGTGTCTTTAGCGTCGGCATTAATTCACCAACCCGAACTATTAATTTTAGATGAACCAACCGTCGGGGTGGATCCGCTTTTGAGACAAAATATCTGGAATCACTTGGTGGAGATTACAAAGGGAGGACACACCACCGTTATTATTACCACACATTACATCGACGAAACGCGACAGGCTCATCTGGTAATCAAAATATTGTTTTAAAAAATTTCATTTTTAAATATTTGATTTTAGATAGGACTGATGCGTGGCGGATATTTTTTGGCCGAAGAATCGCCTCAGACATTGCTGCAACAATTTAATACAGATACTTTAGAAGACGTTTTTCTTAAATTAAGTGTGATACAAAACATCGGACGTCGACGACGTTCTAGCATCGTTCAAGAAGTAACCAATACAATTAATGTTCCTAGTGGAGTGATTAACGAATCGGCCGTAATCGACGATTTGGATGCCGGCGAAATGAACGAAGTGTCTGGAGAGTTTGGAGATAGCGTTTCTTTGAGCAGTAGGAGCGGAAAAAGGTTATCCATTGCGCTTTCGGACGACGTAGATATTTCTCAAATTCCTCCCGAAGAAATTCGCGAATCCAAGATGTCCGATTATTTTGTAGTTTTTCAGGGTCACCACATGAGTGCACTAATTTGGAAAAATTATTTGTGGATGATCAGAAATATACCAGTAATGCTATTTATTCTAGTTTTACCTGTAGTGCAAGTTGTATTATTCTGTCTAGCCGTTGGTCACGATCCTATTAATCTAACAGTCGCGGTGGTGAATTACGAAACTAATAATGAACTTAACTGCAAAAACGTCTTAACTTGCAATAGCACAAAACTAAGCTGCACATATTTGAAGTATTTAGAAGACCGCGCCTTCAAGTTAGTAAGTGCCTTTTAAATTATAAGTTAAGAGTTACTGGAGCTGGGACCTTTTATCGATTAATCGATAAATATCGATAGTTATCGATTAATCGAAGAACGATATTTTATTTATCGATATTTCGACAGTTTTCGATATTCCGATAGTTACCGATATTTCGATCCTTATCGATATGTCGATAGTTATCGATATTTTGATAGTTTCGATATTTCTAATTTAGGTTTGTCCTATGTTTCTGGACTATTATTTTGATAATTCGATAATTATTACATTATTAGATTATCGATACTTTGAAATATCGATTAATCGAAGTTATCGATAGTTTTTGAATTATCGATATTCGATATCGATTTTTGAATATCACCCAGCCCTACAAGTCGACAAGTTTTAATAATTCTTTTTTTAATGAATTTGTAAATTTGTTTTTAGACGTATTACGATTCGGAAGAAAATGCAAGAAAATCTGTTCTTGCCGGGAAAACTTATGCTTCTATCATTATAAAGCAGAATTATTCTTTAGCATTGCGCACTCGAATAAACAACTGGGCTCGTCCATCACCGTGGAGTATTAATCATTCAGAAGTGGTGGTTCTTCGCGACACATCAAGTAAATCTGAACTGAAATAATTATTGAAATATCTGATCTGTATTATTTTCTTAGGTAAGGATATTTCAACATACCTTCAGGTTTATTTGTACGATACCTTCAAAACGTTCATCGAAGACTATCTAGAAAGCTGCAAATATAACAGGCACGCTGTATCCATACCAATTCAGGTACCTACTTAAGAGTCCCTTTCCTGTACACACCAGTCAGATCCAAAAAATAACAGGATATCCTGCTAAATTTTAGGATTTTATCAAACGCAGAAAACAAAAATTTCGAACCAGAATGTTTCAGTTTTCGGCATTTTTGTTTCTATGTTTTGACTTGATACCAAATTTTAGTCCTATCATACATACATTTCCATGTCAGTTTATGGTGATCCTGTTAAAATTCGCGAATGCACGGTTAAAAGATTTATATGCCTGATTTAAAATTGCCCATCGAATTAGACTTAAATAAACTGAAACGATTTCGTAATTTTTAGTGGAAAACTCCGGTATACGGATTGGCTTATCCCAATTTTACTGATTTTGCAACTCCAGGATTAATGTTAACGTAAGTTAATATGAAATTTATAGCGTACATTTTTTAAGGTAACAGCAAATTTATTACAGAGTGATATTCTTTTTGGCAGTTGCTTTGACGTCTGGAGCAATGCTAATTGAACGTAACGAAGGAAGTCTGGAAAGATCGCTGGTAATAGGAATAAGTGGATTGGAATTTCTAGTATCACACGTAATTACGCAATTCGTCGTTATGCTGTCACAAACGATAATGGTAATAGCGTGCGTATTCTTCCTGTTTGATATGACATTAAAGGGATCACTTGCATTGGTAGTCACATTGACATTATTAACTGGATTTTGTGGAATGTGTTTTGGTAAGTGTAACACATCATAAAGGAAAAAGTTCATTTTGCTCAGCTTTTATTACCATTTACCAAATTGCATTTGCATTCTTATTAGGATTTGTCGTATCCTGCATTTGCGATTCCGAACGGACAGCTACGTATATGGCAATGGGCAGCTTCTTGCCAATGGTTATGTTATGCGGAATTATTTGGCCGATCGAAGCCATGCACAATACATTGCAAATATTATCAATTTTCCTTCCTCTCACCAAAGCAACCGAAAGCATGAGAAGTATATTGCAAAGAGGATGGGGAGTGTCTTATAAAATTGTTTATATGGGATTCATTTCCGTTGGAATATGGATCACTATATTTTTAACCATAAGTATTTTGTTCCTAAAATTTAAAAAAGGTTAAATAGATAGCATAAAATACACTGTTTGAATTTTAGCTTGTAAATAATTTATTTTATATTTTATATTATAATGTCGCATTGAAGTTTCTGTGTTTTTGTGTATAAATGTTTGTAAGTTTTGTAATATTTTTATTGTTTTAAATTATTGGTCGTGTTTGTTGTGTTTCATGGACAGAGTTTATGTAAATAAACTATGTATCACAAAATATTATTTTTATTTATTACATAATAATATTATATTAAACAGTAAAAGGATCATGAAAGTTTTATAGTTTAGATATTTATTTTTCGTTTTCGATCTGTCGTTTTAATAAATATTTTTGTATCTTTCCCGATTGTGTTGTGGGAAATACATCCACAAAACGTATTTCACTTGGAATTTTAAAGTTGGAAATTTTACCTTTACAAAAATCAACCAAACTCTCCCGCGTAAGTTCACTTCCCGCTTTTAATTTAATGCAAGCGCAGACTTCCTCTCCCAATCTCTCATGTTTTAAGCCGATTACCTAAAAAATAAGCAATAATTGTAGTTTTATTTTTACTAAAATTAAGTTTTCGATATCTAACATGAACTTCGCTAATAGCAGGATGAGTAATAAGAAAATCTTCGACTTCTTTAGGATAAATATTTTCACCACCTCTTATGATTAAATCTTTTAGTCTACCAACTATTTTCCCATATCCATCTTCGGAAAGCACAAATTGATCTCTGCGAATTAGACATTTAATTTTTTTTTATTATACCTACTCACAATAATGTACTACCCCGTTTTTAACCACCAATCTGGAGTAAGTGTGGATTTTGTTTTTTCTTCGTCTTCCCAATAACCGAGCATCGTGGAATATCCACGAACACACAATTCTCCTGGTTTTCCAATCGGAACTATAGATCCATCTTCGTCTATAATTTTAGCCTCGATGTGATCACAGAGATGTCCAACGGTTTCGGTAGATTTTAATTCGTCGTCATTCGGAAGCGATTGGAAAACCACAGCAGTAGTTTCCGTAAGCCCATAAACTGACTAGAAGAAACAATAATTAAAATCAATAATAGATTATTATTCCAGTTTTCGGCATTACTTTAACTTTTTTAACTTTCAAAATGCTTTTCATATCTTTAAATAATTGAGGCGAACAAGGGGATCCACCGGATACGGCAATTTCTGGAAAAATATTTAATTGCTTTTCACGTTGTTTGCTAATCAAATCCACGTACATTGTAGGTGTTCCGTGTATAATCGTACACCTAAAGGGGACAAATGTATACATAAACGAATTAAAACTTAGGCCGCTTACTTCTCGTCTAAAATAGCTTCAAGGTTTTTGAGCGGATTGTAAGTAAACGACGGTATTACCATCGATGCACCAAAATTTAAAGCAGCCGCAGCCGTAATGGTATATCCAAACGCATGGAAAAATGGTACCTGCACACAAATTGTGTGATCTTTTTCACCTAACTCGTTTCGTTTTCCAATATAGAAAGAATTGTTAACCACGTTAAAGTGACTCAGAACTGCAGCTTTTGGATTACCGGTTGTTCCCTGAAATTAAACACAAATATGCAGAGTGATGCGAAGCCAATTAGCAGACATTTTACCGACCGAAGTAAATTGTATGTTCAGAGGCGAACTGGCTTGTATTAAGTGTTGGCAGTTTTTTATATTCAGCGTCGACTTTTCGCAAGCTTTTTCCATAACGTCTTGGTAAGAAAACATTCCCCTAAAACGAAATTCACACAATGCGATAAGTGTTTATTAAAAATCATAGTGTATAGTTAGTATAATCTTACTTATGGGTTTCATCGGATATCATTATTACACTTTTTAAGGATGGAATTTTATCGCAATTTAATTTACCAGGCTCGCAATGGTCAAACTTGTTGGTTATTTCATTTAGAACGGAATGGAAATTGTACTTACGAATTTGCTTTGGACAAATTAATGCCTTTATGCTAACTTTATTTATGCAATACTCCAATTCCTTTGGTTGATAAGCTGGATTTAAAGTTACCTGCAATTAGTAATCCTAAAAATAATTTATTAAAAAACTTCATTTGAAAAATTAAACTTACCACTATTAAACCCAATCGAGCGCAGGCCATATTCGTAATCAACCATTCCGTCATATTGGGACTCCATAATCCCACTCTATCTCCTTGATTTAATCCAACAGCACGAAAACCAGAAGCTAATTTGTAACTTTCATTAAAATAGTCTGCAAATGTTAATCGCTGATTTTGTTCTTTTGAAATAATTGCCAATTTTTCTGGACTAGTTTGTACACACTTATCCAGAAGATTTCCTAACGTCACTGCTCTCAAAGGTTCTTTTCCAACATTGTGGTTGTAAGATATATTTGTAAAAGTTCTGCAACTAAAAAATTTTAAAAATTATATTAGGTAGGTATAAGTTGAGTACGAAACCATCTATTGAGAACCACCGTGTTAGATAGAGTAACATGTGTGTTATTACTTTAAATTTAAATACAAAAAATTACGATAAATTAATTAACCTAATTATTTAAAATTAATCATACCTTGTGGAAGTGCGAAAAAAGTATTTTAATTGTACAATATTCATTGTATCTTATAAAACACTAATTTTTCAGTTGAATCGAACATATGTATAAAATATAAAAATACGTAACTGCAATCTAAAAATAACTCCCACAATATTATCTGTACAAGATAATATTTAAACACAAAAATGTTTTAGTGCATCGTTCGTTAAAGCACCGAATTTGTTCGTAACTTTATAAAAACCTATTATTATTTTATTCGTCTCGTATGGCCGTATCGGCGGTTTGTTCTAAACAAACATGAATGTTAGACTTTATAAGTTCGAATAAATTTAAATTATCAAGGACATCGACAGTCTTATTCACCATTTTGAACCTAACAGTTTGATAAGTAATAGACTGTTAATAATGACATACAATTTGTATTGATTAAATTTGAAAAAATCTAGTTTTCGAATGGAAAATAGCAACCGAAAAAACAGTTTTTCTAAATACCTAGTCGGGACATAAGTTCTGTTACACAGTATTAATTAAATTTTTAATGTTTCAAAATAATAAATTCAATTATGATATATACTGCTTTATTACTTAATATATAAAGAATACATTTTTAATATATTTACTCAAAATGTCCTCCTTTAGCCTTTACACAAGCCTTTAAACGCCGTTGCCAATCATCAATTGCGGCACGGACGACTTGTAACGGTATCGATGCTGCTGCTTTCACCAAATCCCGCTTCAGAAGCTCGATATTTTTATGAGGCTTACTACAAGCCATGTTTTCAAGAACTGACCACAATTTATAATCCAAAGGATTCAGATCAGGACTTCCAGAAGGCCATTGTTCTGCTGCAATAAACGCAGGTAAATTTTCTGCTAGCCACCTTTGGGTTGTCTTAGCTTTGTGTGCTGGTGCAGAGTCCTGTTGGAAAACCCAATGGTTTCCTTGAAAGAGAGAGTCGTTAAGAGGCTTTACCACGTCTTCTAACATTTCTTGGTAAATTGGTGCCGATGTTTTAACGCCTTTTTCACAAAAGTGAAGTTGAGTAACCCCTTCGTAGGATACACCCCACCAAACCATCACAGATGCTGGATAATGGCCTCTTTGAACCCTCGGAATTTTTTCTGCCGCTTCTTTAGAGCTGTGAGCATAAACACGATCGTTTTGCTTATTAAATTTTTCTTCGACGGTAAAAATTTTTTCATCGGTAAACAAAATATTTTTTAAATTATTATTACCGTGCCTCCTTAATAGGGTTTTCGATCTCTCGTGCCTAATTTTTTTTAAAGCTGTTGTTAACCTTTGTTCTGTTGCTCTACGAAAAGCCCCAAGTTTTAGGTCCTGCCTCAATACGCGAGACACGCTTTTTTTTGAAATTTGCATCTCCATAGCAATAATTTTTTGTTTTCGCAGAGGATTTCGTCGTATTCTTTCACGCACTGCTTTAATCACTCGTGGAGTTCTTATGGTACGAGGACGTCCACTTCTTTTTCTGTCAGCTATTGCATTTGTATCGGTAAACCGTTTTATAGCACGACTTACAAACATTTTTGAAATTTTTAACGGCTTTAGTAATTTTAAAATTTCACTATTTGATACACCACATTTATGTAACGCAATAACTGCTATCCGATTTTCTTTCACACCCCAATCCATGTTGCTGGTTGAACTCAAAAATTTTAACTATAGTCTGTACAAGTTGCCAAAAAAAAGGGCTTTCTAAATATGTAATTGTTTTCCACCCTCTGTAATCTTAAGCTGTAAAATCTAACGGTTCTTTACAGGTAACAGAATTTATGTCCCGACTAGGTATCATATGATAAAATATCAATCAAATAAAAAAGTATTTCAAATAACGATTATTATTATTTTCCTTGCAAATTTAAGTAAGATTCTTATTATTTATTATTTAAATTTAAAATACTATTATTTAAAGAAATAAAAAATTAAATTAAAATTAATAAAATTAAAAAATAAAATTAAATTTATAAAATTAAAAAATACAATAAAAATAATTTATTAAATTTTAAAAATTAAGATTCGAAACTATACCTATCTGTTAATTACCGTAATCTCAGTTGGTGTAAACTGAGCACATTTTTACACTTAAGTTATGGATGTAATTAATTACTGTCGGTAACACCGACGGTTTATAAAATAGGTCATATCTAAATTTAGTTATTTAAAAAATTCACTCATAATATTAAAGACAAAAATTTATAACACCAATCATGCAATTACATTAAGCTGTTATTTTAGTATTTCACAAAAGTGATTACATGCTTTGTACTTATTACCCATATTATAATAATTTAAAGGGTTTCTATTTTTATCTATGTAGAAAATCAGAAACAAACTAGGACAAACATATCAGGGTAAAAAATTTAAAAAAATTTAGCTATTTCTTAGCGATCAGACAAATATGGTTACAAAGTTTAAAATGATCCTTGATCGATGATCCAATGATCGAACATCCCAATGTAAATCTTACAGATATTCTAGCAAGGTTAGCATTCTACTAAAATAAATCATTAGTGCTCACAAAAACAATAAGTTTAAAGAGTGCGGATGTCTTCAGAGGCGTATTAACCAAGTGTGACGCCGCAAGCCTTTAATATTTTGCTCCCCTATCCTTGATTTTTCAGTTGACCCTTTTTTTTAAATTAGAAAACTTTATAAAGAAAATTCAACTTATTATTAATAATAAGTTTATTATTCATAGGTTCATAGGTTTATGCGATAATACGCCACTGGATGTCTTGATATACAATTGGAAATGACAAAACATTACGCTAAAATACGAAGGAGAAAAAATAGCATTAACATTAAACCGTCTTGACCCGTCTCTGCGGATAATTAAAGACCTAACGATTTTATGTTTATAAATACAACCACGTGTTTGATTTGGTAATAACACATTTTACAAATAGTTGGCAGCCATGATTTACAAAAATTATAACGGAAATTGCGTGCCCGGTAAAAGCACGCACTTGAAAAAAGTTTTTGTTCAAATGTTGCTTGTCATTAGAAAACGTTACAACTAATATCTGAAACAGTTTGTAATGTTTAAAAAAATTATTTCTAACAAATTTCGAAATAACTTGTAAATATAATGTTTTGATTTGCTAAATTGCAGAGTATTGATTTTTCATTCCCTTAAAAACACAAAGGGATATAACTAAAAAATATTGCACAAGCAGGACTACTACAGACACTTGTTTCTTATTCGTTAGTAGTCATCATCAGTAAGAAAACTTTTAATTGTGCAACTTTGCGCTGCGATCTAAACTCATCATCGTAGGAATCGGCATTTTAGTTTTGCCTTTTTAAATTAAAAAATTGAATTGAAAAAATATAATTTTCAATTTATCTTTTAGCTTTAGCTAAATTTTGCTGACTCCAATATGTCACGAAGTAGTATTCTTTGTCCTAAAATACACCAATTTCTAAGTAAAAGTAATACGCATGTCTAACTCTCTTTTTTAGAGTACGAAGAGAATTAGATCAGTAGTTCACACAACTAATCAGGTAAACAACAAGGGAGGTTGGGAATAGCAATTGTGAATGGATTAAAGGTAAAAGCTATTTTTTGGTAAAAACCATGTATTATACTAGTTCATTTGCTACATTGAAAACAATTGCACGAAGTAACTCGCAAAAATCTTCTTCTTCATTCAGCAATCGCTCCTTTCTTCGTTAGGTTTCTCTCGAGGAACAGTAGTAATACTTCTTCATCTCAATTAATTTACCATTCTTTGTTTAGCCCAGTGCTTGAAAAAATAACAATTCTCATGCTTTTTGCCATCGAATTATGTACAACTTCCACTATTTCGGTAATAAAGCCGACAATTACGTTTATATAAATTTAATTTCGAATAGGTATACTATGTCCCAGATTTAAAGGGGCCAAAATCGAAACTATATTTTGACCTAGTTAGGTGAAATTTACGCACAAAGAAAAAGAACACTTGTCCTTCACTAAAAAGAACTGTTCGAAATCAAGAAATTTATTAACCAAAAAATTTTAGAAGCAGCTAAGTAATATATACATATATTTTTTGAGAGTTCCACATTATCAAACGAAGAGTTGTAAATTTTTTTAATATCTATGAATGATTTATGCACCAACAGTTGCATTTAGTTCAAAAATACAAAATTGCATTTTCTAAAAAATATTTTTCAATTTCATTCTATATCGATAATATTTGTATTAAGACGAATTGTTTTTCTATAATGCAGTTGATTACCTCCCGGTGATTTTATAAAGGACAAAGAAATGGAAAATCTGTTTCAGTAATAATGTTGGAGCAATTCGTTTAAAGGAAAAATAGCAATATTAAAATTAGAAATTTTTTAAAGCAACATTTGGGAGATGCCTTTTAATCAAATTCAATATAAACATAATTACTAGGTCAATGTGTCTGCACACGTTAAAATAATAGTTAAATCACGACAACCCCTATTAATTTTGTGGTGGGGGTTTAAGGAATTTTATTGGTTAAGAATTGCCAAGATCCTGCACACAATCCTTATATTATGCAGAAGTCGAGGTGAGCGTGTCAAACTAAAATATTCGAAAGCGTTTGCTAAAAAATATTTTTATATACAAATGCATCTACTATATTTTATATAAATTAATATGTCGACAAATAATGTTACGAGGTGGTGAATTATTTTTTGCCTATTTAAAGTTACTAGTGATTTACATTTATCGAAGGATTTTTAAAATTCGTGTTCAAATTCGTAAGAAACCAAAAATTTGTATTGCGTAATTTTAAAAATATGTTTACGAAGAGAACCGCTCGTTTCCAATTAATAACAATGAGATTTGTGCAATAAGATGTCTCAGCCCAGAAAAACTTTGGGAACCAAAGGAGTACCAAAAGATAAAAATGACGAAAGCAAAGATAAGGAGCAAAAAGAAAAAGCAACGTCGAAGGATAAAGAAGACACCGGATCTAACGCCGATTCCGATGAAACTGCCATACCGAAACCACAGAGTGCTGGAGCTACGACGAGAGATGCTGCACAAAAGGTACTTACTCTTTGCCAAAAAGGAGAATGGGGACCGGTGGACCAGGTGCTCAAATCAATGGAAAAGACAATTGCAAACGCAGGAGACGATGCTAATACGGTACCTTTAGCAGGAGTTTTCGACTTGGTTAGTATTTTTTGCTTACGAATTTTAAATTTATAAGATAATACAAAAATTCTACATAACAACCAAATTTTAGGGTAATTAATTTATAATTTAGAATTAATTAGTTCAAAAATTTAATATATAATTACCTATAACATTTTAATCTATCTGGTACATTTGTACGGCTTTAATGTAATCTCGAATTGAGAAATTGTAGCCAAACTTATCATAAAATTGAATAGCAATAAAGATGTCCTGATGTAATGTAATAAATTTAACTATTGGTATTGAACAAACAAGAAATGATATTTTTGTTTCCAGGCGACGGGCATGACACCCTTGATGTATGCGGTCAAAGATAATAGGACATCGCTCTTAGACAAAATGATAGAATTGGGATCTGACGTCGGTGCAAGAAATAACGTAAGATTTTTCTTTAATTTTTTTATCGCCAAGGTTCAAGAAGCAAGTGTTGGCGTTTGCCACCAACGCCGGGCGTAAAAAAAGGCTAACAAATGAGAATCAAAAAAATTTCAAATCTTAAAATATTTCTTGATTCTTCTTGACTAAAAATTCTTTACGCCCAGCGTCAGCGTCGAAACGTCGAAAGTAAATAAATTGTTATTATTGACATTCTGGCATTAAAAGAGAGGGCAAAGATGATGATGATGAAATGATGATGATGATGGTATAAAAAATATATAAATAAATCTGTTAACTAAAAGAGATAACTCATCCATCTGTATTCGTATCAAATCTAGATTCTTGGTTCCTTTAAATTGTTATTTTATATATTGCAAACTTTTAATCATTAAATTAATTTTAATTATGATTTTAAATTGAGTGCAAATTATAAACTTCTCTATCTCAATTCTCAAATTCCAAATCAACCAATTAATTGTTCCAAAGTTAATTAGTTAAAATTAATCAATTTCATCCAAAAAATAACTCAAATAATTCTTAATTCAAATAAATAAAATTTGTTTAGGCAAAAGTATCTCTTTTATTCGAAAAAATTATAAAAATTTAATCGAAAAATATGGACACAAAACTTTGTTCATCTGCTCAGTTGGGCATTTTTAGGCAAAAAGCTTGGTTTTGTTTGGAGTAAAATCTAATAACTCGCAGCAACTACAAAATTTAAAAAATTAATAAAAATAAAAATTAGTTCATTAATAAATTTGATACACGACAATATATTTATTAGGGTGGTTATTATTTTGTCAAGTTTTGATTTTTAGTTTTCGCACCCTTCAAAATCACTTTCACCCCATATAATTCGACACAATCGAATTACTTAAGTGCTTAATGATACCAAATTGAGAATGTACAATAATTACTATATGCAACAATACAACAAAATTGTATTTTGTAAATATTAGATTAGTTTTACTCTTATTTTTTTAATATTATTTTACTCTTCTACATACTATAATAATAATAAAAAAATAATAATTATATAGGAACGTCGTTTTGATGATACTATCTTAAAACACTTTTAAGTAGTAGAAATTTGGCAATATATAACCATAATAAAATTAATTGCGAATGAATAATACGAAGAATTATATCTTAATTTTACGAAAGATGTTTTACTCACCAGCACATAAGCGTATCCGTAAAATTTCAAAGAAAACTCAATATGAATCGCGTGGTTGAACGACCTACTTTTAACACGGACTCATGGTAAATTTTCTTACCAAATACATGATTTATTTTGATTTATCTACAAAATTTTGATAACAACACAACAATAATTAAATAAGCGAACATTAAAAAAATAGTTTACAATAATTATGAGATTCTTAATGACCAAAATTTTTGCTTTTGCTTTAAACTTAAATGTTTTGATCAATCGTCACATAGAATTCCTGCAAGAGCTAAACATGTAGTCGAGGAGCTGCATGCTGCAACCTATTTTTAGCAGTATAAACTAGAAAGACTTGCACAAACATGATAAATTTTCGATAACTTACAGATTGGCCCATTTGCATTTTAAAATGCCAGATTAATAAATTTGATAACATAATTGTGATAAAAGCATGATCGGTTAATATAAACGGATATTAAAGTAATAAATTTAGAAATTAAGGGTGTGGATATAAGGAGTGTATAAACCAATGTTAAGTAATCTAACTATATTTACATGAAACTATATTAAAATTTACGTCACTTATTAAATAATCTAAATTTTTGTAATAAGTTAACAATGAGGTAATTGCACACAAAAAATTACAAAAATAATAGGGTGATTTCAGAATATGAAAATTTGTTTTAAATTACTCATTAACATGCACTAATATAATATTGAAGTGTAATTTTGTAACTACCAAATTTTTCTAATGGATGTTCCAGAAAAAATTCAATCATAATTATGATTTTTGTTTAAAATAAATTTTACAAAATGGGAATCTTGAATAAAAAATATTGTATAAAATCTTTCCACTATCCAAATAATTTTTAAATCAATTAATTGTATTCTGTCTATATTATCTCTCTCTATCATTTATTTATCCAGAGTTTCTGTTTAACTTCGACTTATCAAAATACTTTCAAAGTTATTAAATTTATTTTTATTTTCAATTAAATACTTTTTAATAATTAATAATCATATTTCATTACTTTCTAGTCTGGCTTATTTGTAATTTTATATATATATATTTTTTTTCGTACACGTCCAATATCATTATTTTGCCTTATAATATCTGCACGGTATATAAAATTTGTAGATAAATGTTATAAAAAATAGAAACAATTTTGATTTTGTTTTAAATGATTTGTAAAGTTCTATATTTACCGCGAGTTAGTTGACTTTGCGCCAACTAATAGAGAAAACCAGGCTTTTTAACTCGAGTTAAATAAATTAATTTATCAAATAAATTCATATAAGAAAGATAGCATATGTAAATATATAATAAATATCTGTTGTGTTTGTACAGTAAATTAAACTTTTTTTTTTAATATAGGATAACTACAATGTTTTGCACATCTCGGCGATGCATTCAAGGGAAGACGTAGTCAAATTATTGCTAACCAAACGAGGGGTGGATCCTTTTTCAACCGGCGGTGTAAGTTGAAATATTTTATAGATTACTTTTCGCTAAATTGCAATAGCTAATTTGCATGTTTCACGGTTATTTTAAAGTAGGTACTATAAAAAGTTGTAGATTTATGTTATTGAGACGGAAATTACCAATTGAGTTGTCATGGTTACAAAACTATTTTCTCTCTTGTACGAGACACATAGAAGTGTAAATTTGTACACGGTTTTCTGCAGTCACGTTATGCATAATTGATTGTAGTGCCGAAATATTGCCGAGAGCTTCAATGTTTTTTAAATTTTTTTAGTCGAGAGAACAAACGGCAGTGCACATCGTAGCATCGCGACAAACGGGAACTGCAACGGCCATTCTGAGAGCACTTTTAGCAGCCGCTGGAAAGGAAATTCGCTTAAAACAAGACGGGGTAAGTACTTACATTTTTCTTTCAATATTTCAGAAAGCTGGCATTCGGCAGCTCAATCGGCAGTTCAATTATAAATATTATCGTAGATCACTCTGTATATCATGTTGAGTTTTTTTGGTGGGTTGGATTTAAATTTAAATTTAAAATGAAATTTGAAAACAGTCTTTCTCATTTAATAACAACATTTTGGGTTAAAATTTTATGTCTTTTGTCATAATAAAAAGTTAGTATTTTTTAAATTGAAAAAAAAAAAAAATAAACAATGCAAACAATAGTTCAAAAACCTGCCTGTGTGTATTAATTAAATGAAATTTTGTTAAATTTTTTATCCAATGTCTCCATGTTTGCGTGTTTAAAGAATGCGATGGGCGCCTGGTACAAGACGACTTTAGAATTGTTCTCGTTCCTCCAAAATATTCCATTACATAGAATTTGTCTGGTATATCAAATATTTAAAAAAAAATCTTTCTAGTCCGTATTAATTTTTTTAATTATTACTCTTATGTAGTTTGTACTTGCGAAAATAATCACAATCAAAATCGATAGATAAAATGTGAGACCGTTTAGATGTCTAATAAAAAAGGGGTGTACCTACCATAATTAGTGTAGGTATACTTACTTGAGGTAAATGAATGGAATATTCTACATAAATGAATATTTATGTAAGAGGTCGATTACCTTTCAAATAAATACGTACATAATTTTACTGAAAAAAGAACATAAAAAATTAAGAACTAGGTATGCTTTTTGATATCCTCCAATAATTGATTTCAGAGGGGAAAAATTCCATTGCTTTTAGCCGTGGAAGCAGGAAATCAGTCCATGTGTAGAGAACTGTTAAGTTCCCAAACGGCGGACCAATTGAAAGCGTCATCTGCAAATGGAGACACTGCTCTCCATCTTGCAGCACGTCGCAAAGACGTAGATATGGTAAGGATTTTTTTAAGAAGCCAAAACGTAAATAATAATAATATTTGGTTTCTTTTGAAAAGATTCGAATTTTGGTAGACTACGGAGCTAGTGTCGACATAAAGAATGGAGAAGGTCAAACCGCACTACATATTGCCGCAGCGGAAGGCGACGAAATTTTGGTGAAATATTTTTATGGAGTACGGGCATCGGCCAGCATTACGGATAATCAAGATAGGACGCCCATGCATTTGGCCGCAGAATACGGACACGCCAATATCATCGAATTGCTGGTGGATAAGTTTAAAGCTAGTATTTTTGAAAGAACAAAAGATGGATCGACGCTTATGCACATTGCATCTCTCAACGGCCATACCGATTGCGCAATGATGCTTTTCAAAAAAGGCGTCTATTTGCATATGCCAAACAAAGTAAGAATGGTTTCACATTAATTTTCATTAGTAAAAATACATACATACATACGTACTACATATCGGTCATAATCAAGGCAAACGCATTAGGTAATTCACAATGGAAGTTGGAAGTCGTTAACTGCAAACAACACGCAAAGTGTACTTTCGATGTATTTCAAGTTTTCTAAAGAAATTTTCTACTTTTTATGATGAAATAATGGCATTCAAAGAAAGTAACCTTGAATTAGGCAAAGCATTATAAACTAAAGCTTATCTAAATCCAAATCTCTTTTAAAGGACTCGGACATTTGCGTGATTTCCAAGTGGCTAACCCGAAACAGTGAATCAGACCTGTTTATTTTAAGAACAACCTTATATTATAGTTTCTTTTAAATATTCTTATATAAAATTACTGCTCGTCTTCCATGTTTAAAAAAATAACCCTTCAGAAATTGTTTGTTATGCAAATTTTGCATAATCAGGTTAAGTTAAATCAAATATTTTCTTTAGGATGGAGCACGAAGCATTCATACTGCTGCAAGATATGGTCATGTTGGAATAATCAATACACTTCTGCAAAAGGGTGAAAAAGTCGACGTTACGACTAATGTAAGTGTAACACGACTTTAACACGTGTTCTATTTTTACTAAATTTCTTTCTTAGGAAAATTTTACGGCTCTACACATAGCCGTCGAGGCTGGCAAACCTCTAGTCGTGGAAACCCTACTGGGTTATGGTGCGGACGTACACATTCAGGGTAAAAATTTGACATTGTTTGATGAAAAACTAAAAAAACAATTTTCGATTTAATTATAAATTAGGAGGTAAACTACGAGAGACCGCACTACATATTGGGGCAAGAGTTAAGGACGACGAGAAATGTGCCTTGATGTTGTTGAAATCGGGAGCGGGTCCCAACATAACAACTGACGACGGCCAAACTCCCGGCCACGTTGCTGCAAAATATGGAAACCTCCAGACGTTACTTCTTCTTTTGGATAACGGTGGAGATCCGCAATTTAAAAATAAAGTATGTCTCTAAACTAAACTCCCATTATTTGTGTGCATCTAGATATGTATTTATCATTCCAGCATTTAGAAACGCCCCTTCATTTAGCATGTAGAGGATGCAGACCAGACGTTGTTCAACATTTAATAGATTATATTCAAATAGAAAAAGGAAAAGAAGCGGTAGTACACTACGTAAACGAAGTGAACGAAAATGCCGAAAGTGCCTTACACTATGCCTGCTGCGTTACGTCGGAAGAAGTCGAAGTGCCCAATGCCGATAAGGAGGTGGTTAAACATCTACTGGAAAATGGTGCCCAAGTCAGTTTAATGTCCAAACATGCCCACGAAACTTGTTTCCATTATTTGGCGGTTGCGGGTAACAACGACGTATTATTGGAAATGATTTCTCTGATGTCCATGACGGACATACAAAAAGCGTTAAACAAGCAATCGGCCATTGGATGGACGCCACTATTAATTGCATCTCATAAGGGACACACGGAATTCGTTAGTAATTTACTAAATAATCACGCCAGAGTGGACGTCTTCGACAACGACGGCCGGTCGGCGTTACACTTGGCAGCAGAAAAAGGCTACATAGAAGTTTGCGACCTGCTTCTAACGCACAAGGCATTTATAAATTCAAAATCGCGAGTCGGCAGAACGGCGTTGCATTTAGCCGCAATGAACGGCTATACGGATTTGGTTAAATTTCTAATAAAAGATCACAACGCCGTTATCGACATATTAACGCTACGGAAGCAAACTCCTTTGCATTTGGCCGCTGGTGCTGGCCAAATCGAAGTTTGTCGATTGTTATTGGAATTGGGAGCAAACATCGATGCCACCGACGATCTGGGTCAAAAGCCAATTCATGCCGCCGCTCAAAATAATTTTTCGGAAGTCACGCAATTGTTTCTGGAACAACATCCGAGTTTGGTTATGGCAACGACCAAGGACGGAAACACTTGCGCTCACATTGCGGCCGCACAGGGAAGCGTGACCGTGATAGAGGAACTAATGAAATTCGATAGGCAAGGAGTAATAACTGCACGAAATAAGTTAACCGATGCAACTCCGTTGCAAATAGCCGCGGAAGGTGGCCACGCGGAAGTGGTAAAAGCTTTAATGAGAGCCGGGGCGTCTTGTACCGACGAAAATAAAGCCGGATTTACTGCAGTGCATCTGGCTGCAAAAAATGGCCACGGACAAGTTTTGGAGGTGTTGAGATCTTCTAACACCATACGGATTTCTAGCAAAAAGTTAGGAGTAACCGCTCTGCATGTGGCCGCTTATTTTGGGCAAGCGGACACCGTGCGAGAATTGCTTTCGTATATACCGGGGACCGTTAAATCCGATCCGCCGAGTGGTGCATCGTTGGTACCCATTTTAGGTAACGAATCTGGAATGACACCTCTCCATTTGGCATCTTTCTCCGGCAACGAAAACGTAGTTCGTTTGTTACTCAACTCGGCCGGCGTTCAGGTCGATTCCGCATCTCACGAAAATGTAAGATTATACAATCGTAAATTTTTATCTTAACATTAATATCGTACAAATTTGTAGGGATACAATCCTATGCATTTGGCGTGCTTCGGTGGTCATACAACCGTGGTTGGACTTTTATTGAGTAGATCGGCGGAATTGTTGGAGAGTTACGATAAGCACGGCAGAAGGGGTTTACATATCGCGGCAACACATGGCCATTACCAAATGGTGGAAGTTTTATTAGGTAAATAAAATAAAATAATTTGCAAGTTTTAAATGCTACGTGCAAACTAATTGATTTTTATTTTTAGGTCAAGGTGCCGAGATCAACGCAACGGATAAAAATGGATGGACTCCTTTACACTATGCATCAAGGGCAGGGTGTTTCGATGTCGTAAAACTGTTAACCGAATCTGGGGCATCGCCTAAATCTGAAACAAATCTCGGTGCAGCTCCCATTTGGTTTGCCGCTTCGGAAGGTCACAACGACGTCCTTGAATATTTATTGACCAAAGAACACGACACCTACACTTTAATGGAAGACCGACGCTTTGTATATAATTTAATGGTGTGTTCGAAAAATCACAACAACAGACCCATGGAGGAATTCGTTTTGGTTTCTCCTGCGCCCGTCGACACTGCTGCCAAATTATCCAATATACTTATTACGTTATCGAACAAAGAAAAGGAAAGGGCCAAAGATTTGATTGCCGCTGGAAAGCATTGCGAATTCATGGCGACCGAACTGTTGGCGCTTGCTGCCGGATCGGAATCGGCCGGTCGTATCCTTACCGCCACCGACAGAAGGAACGTCGAATTTTTGGACGTCCTGATTGAAAACGAACAAAAAGAAGTTATTGCTCACACGGTCGTGCAACGATATCTTCAGGTAAATAATAGGTAATTCGCATGACCTCCTTAAAATGATAATTGAAAGGTCTTTTGTATTATTTATAGGAACTATGGAGAGGAGCACTAAATTGGCCCGCCTGGAGAACCGTATCTTTATTTTTTGCGTTCATCGTGTGTCCCCCCCTTTGGATAGCTCTAACGTTACCCTTGGGTCACAAATACAATAAAATTCCGATTATCAAATTTATGTCCTATCTAACGTCTCATATTTATTTAATGATATTTCTTCTGATAGTCGGGGTAACTCCGCCTTATCCGGTGGTCAGGTCAAAATTAATTCCGTATTGGTACGAAATAATTTTATTAATTTGGCTAAGCGGATTATTATTATTCGAATTAACAAATCCTAGCGATAAGTCGGGTTTGGGTTGGATTAAAATTTCGGTGTTACTTTTCGGAATATTCGGAGTGGGCACTCACGTTCTGGGATATTTGGTAGAAAAAAATAGCTGGCCTACTTTGATGTACTGTCGAAATCAACTATTTGCGTTATCGTTCCTATTGGCCTGCGTACAAATATTGGATTTCCTTTCCTTTCATTATTTGTTCGGACCGTGGGCCATAATTATTGGAAACCTAATGAAAGATCTGGCTCGATTTTTGGCCGTATTGGCTATATTCGTTTTTGGATTTTCTATGCATTTTGTTGCACTCAATCAGCCTTTCAAGAACCTGAGCAATACGGAAGTGAGAAATTTGGACCAACCACAACCAAAAACAGATTATTTTAAAGAAGGTAAGCCACTCTTATTTCAGCTAAGCTTAATAATTTTTATATAGCAGGTCGCACATTATTATCAATTTAATTGCGCAATTTTCTGCTTGAGAGTATTAATTTATTAAAAAAAAAACAAATAAAATATAAAGGTCTGGACTTTATATGATTGTAGTGTTTACGCAAGCTTCGTTACGACTATTCAATACTTTGAAATTAAAAAAAAATATTTTTATACAATAAATAAACAAAATCTGTTTATCGCTCGGCCGCGGTTGTTGCTAAATAAATTTAAAGCAATTCCGCAGGTACGAACGATGTGGCGCAAACGCAATACTTTTTTTTAAGTGTAAAGCGACCTTTAGGTAAATTCTTTTGCAAAAATGGTACGCGTAATTTTTTGATTTTTTATTCCAAAAAAAAAAAAACAATATAATTAACCAATTTATTGTTAGTCACTCGAACAAATGCGGAATGGACTGAACCAACAACGCACAGTAGCATTCATCGGCTTGGTCGAATTAGACGGAAACATCCAATAGAGGACGAGGGCAGTAAGTGGCCCGTGTGTGTCTGTGTATTGTCAATTTTAAAATTTCTTAAATTGCCAAAAGTCCAAACGTGGATGCCTATTAAGTGTCGTCGCAGACCGGCTTAGCTTTTGTCCTGTGTGGCCAATAATACCATAACCATCCTGAGCCACGTGTGTTGTTTGTCCGAAAAATATGTTGTCGATAAATTCGTTTTTACATAGGTTAAAAATATATGAAAAGCATGAAAAGTTAAGTGTTTCGCCTTTATGCGCTGTAAAGTTAAGTTATTTAAGACTTTAATCATTGGATAATTTTCTCAGTGGTCATGAATCCAATAAAGGCCTTCGAGAAGTTGTTTTTTGCCGTATTTGGACAAACCACCCACGAAGAACTTATGGTTACTGCAAAAAGTGGTGAATTGCCATTGCGGCCCGAATGGACTAAAAACCTGTTCAAAGTGGTGTTTGGAATATATATGTTGGTTTCGGTCGTTGTGCTAGTTAACCTGCTAATTGCTATGATGTCCGATACTTATCAACGCATTCAGGTAATTAGCTTGCTTTGTGATTCCAGTCCAAAAGAACCCGGTGGAAGTTTTTGAGCTGCTGTTTTTTGCGGTTTTTGGACAAACGTCTACACTACAGCTGCAGACGAAGCAACATCCACAATCTGAGTGGACCGAAGTTCTTTTTAAAATTGTTTTTGGAGCATACATGTTGGTATCCGTTGTTGTTTTGATAAATCTTCTCATTGCTATGATGACCGATACTTACCAAAATATTCAGGTAACGAACGCCCTTGCATGTTATCGCTCACACCTGTGATTGCAAACACACCAGTTCTGTTGGACTGGAAGATATACATACATATTTACTATGATGGTAGAAGTAGAGCTTTTGCAAACATTGTAAATATTAAAAACTACATACTTAATATTATATAAGATTTTTCATAATATTTTAACAATATTCTACGATATTCTACAAATATGAGTTTTCATCTTCAAACTTGACAAATTAAAATTATAGAAATTTAGAAAAACATTTATTTCAATTTCCAACAACGGTTAATCATATTTCAGTTTTGTGGATTCCTTGAAAACTACGTATTTCCCACAATTACTTTTGATCGATCTGTTACGGAAAATTTGATTAATTTGGAGATTATACATAATTACCAGAGATGATGCATAATCGCCTAACAACACTTGGGCAAATTTGTATTGCATGTTGTATTAAAACTGCTGGTTAAATATAATAGAAGCCACCACATTATTGGCCAAAATGAAGCATGATTGGCACGATTATGCGGAGTACCTATACCTTTATATAATCAAAATACACACCCATGCTGACACTTGTTTGAAAATTATAAGGGCGTAGTTTGAAAGTATTTTCAATAAATTAAATTAATGAACTGGAAACTATCGAACTATCGAACTATCGAATGCTCGTGTTACATTACATTACATTACATTACAAAGTTCAGTTACAAGTGAATCTCCATCTACTTTTTTGATAGATGAAATTATTAAATTATTTAAATAGGAACCAACGGAAAAATTTTTTATATAAGGAAAACGCTAAAGAGTTCTGATTTTTTTTTGAATCATGCGGACAGACAGACAGACACGGAGTCAGATCATAAGGCTGCTTCCTATACGTTGTATAGAAGCCTAAAAGGGGGAAATTTTCTAAAGACAGTTGTGGAACTTCTCGTTAGCTTTTTAACTTATTTTTATCCGTTTAGTCTTTAATAAAATAATAAACAATATAAAGTTATAACAAAAATGTAACTTAACCTAACCTTATAAATTAGAAGCCTTTTCCAAAAAACCTGACTATGACAATTCTAACTAATATTATATTAATATATATATATATTAATATATATATAATATATATAATATATAATTATATAAAATAATATATAATATATATTAATATATATTAATATTAAATTGTAATTAAGCATCACACGTTAACAGTCACAATAAAGTGATACTTTGTTGTCATAATTAGATAAAATAATTTTATCCTATCTGAACTATTTTGTTTCCGTCGTTTTAGTTAATATTTACTAGATCAAAGCCATCAGCAGATTTTAATACCTAGTTATGAACCCAAGCGGTTATCAGCTTGAATATAAAAAAGCGTTTTAAAAATTAATTATGCGTTATCTTATATTAATCAAATTATCCGTAATAAGTAGATATACTCTTTTTATCAGTACATATTGTCACGTCCAAGATTTGCTCAAGGTGGAATATTTTGTGGAATTGGAAAATACCTATAATATTCAACTAAAAGCAAGCTTGAAAGCTTGAAACACATTTTAAGACGAACATTAATTACTAACTCTAATACAATACATATTTTACCTAAAATATTTAGTTTGAGTTCTTCCAATTCTCCATCAAAAACTAAATTTGTTGGAAAAACTAAAATCAAATTGCTTACATTGCTTTAGTGACAGAATAAACTATGTTAGAAATATTATCATGGGCGTCCTTACAGAGAGGAAAAAGGGTACTTGCACCATTCTGTTTTCGATATTTTACAATTTTGGGAAATTCACTTAATCTTAATTTTTTTGCCCTTTCCAGAATAATTCTATGGACGCCCATGAAAAACTGAAAAAATTTTCGCAAAAAATATTTAAGTATCAACAGCCGGCATGAACAGTTTGGTATATTGGATACAGCGGCGGTTCGTGGCTGTTTCATTTGAGGAGGCTAATCATAAAATATAGATTTCTTAAGGTTTTTCTTGAATTTCTTAAGATTTTCTAGAATTTCTTCTATTTCCTCGAATATTCTATTTTCCCATATTTCTCACGATTTTCCCCATCGGTCTCATCCCAACTTTTTTAAATTAAAAGAAAATTATCGGTGTTGAGTTTTAAGACTGACGCTTAACTATGTCATTAAAGAGCTACGTTGGATTCACAATAAAGAAGTGTTCTTCTTATGCGCTAAGATACTTATATTGCAATACCACATTCAATCGATAGCGAAGTTTTTGTATCTCTTTAGAGGTTTCAGTCCATTCATAGTTATTTCAGCCGTTTTTAAATTTTAATAGTTTGATCATTATTTCTGATGAGCCGTCGCTGATTTGATAGTACCCGACAATACCTATAACGAACTGCTTTCGCCGACAGTTTTTACTAAAATTTTGTTGCAAATTTTTTTTAAATGTGCTGTGGTAGGTTTTTAAAACTTTAATATAATATAATTTATTGTGAAATAAAAGTAAAAATCCCAGCGAGAACCACCCTCATTCTCCAGCTCCCCCGCTTTGTATTGTGTGTACGCAATAGTATCGCATTGAATGATCGAGAAATCACTGTAAATATTGGGTGAATCGATATTGTACATAATATATATTATTTTTACGCCATATGATACCAACCTATCTGTTGCAGATATCGAGCGAGAGAAAAATGTTTATTTATATTTTTTTAATAATTTTTGTAATGGAAAAAGTAATGTTTGATTGTGTTCTGTCAGAAAACAAAATGCTCGGGATGTAAGTCAGTTTATTTTTAACCGCCCCCCCCCCCCTTCCCAAGTGTTTTGTTCCAGAACAGCGCTTTAAGATCCTACCCATTGCCTTCGACGATAAACATAATTCGAATGTTACATGTCCGTCTTGTTGTTTAACATATTTTTATTATTATTATTGTGTACCTATAGGCTCAATCTGACATCGAATGGAAATTTGGATTGAGTAAGTTAATCCGCAATATGCATCGAACAACTACTGCACCCGCGCCGATAAATTTAATAACAACTTGGCTGTTTTATCTCGTCGACATTTGCAAATCCAGAGGTAAGCACCTCAGATACAGCAATTGTATGTATACTTAAAATAGTTTATCTATAGTGAAGAAGAAGAAACATTCGAGCTTGATGAACATGATGAACACATTGCAAAGTCAAAAATTAAGTCCTAGGTCGAAAGCGGGAGCTAAATGGTTATCGAAAGTCAAAAAGGGAAGACAAGTTGCGCCTAAGGAATCGAACGCAGCATTATCGGTCTCGCAGATGCGAAGTCCTTTCGGGTCTCAAATGAGTTTTGCTTTACAAACGACGCGTATAGAGCACGTAGCAGAATGGGAAGTTATCGCTAGAAAATATAGAGCATTAGTAGCGCACGTCGACGAGGTTAAACCATCTACCAACACAGAGAGCGAAGAGAGCGAAAATGACGATGAAAATAATACTCAGGTTCCTAATAACGTCGTATCCTAGAAGCTGGAATATAAAAAGTTTATAAGATACAAAATAAATCTTCCATTTTCTAAAATTATCGTCGTCAGGATTCAGTATTCCAAAAAAATAGTATCAATTAAAAATATGGTAGTAGTAATAGAAAAATATTTTATAAATTAATATTATTATTAAACTAAGTACATTTAAATGTACAAAGCTATCTATTTTATTATTTTTTTCACGAAAAATATCGTTGCACGTGCACGGAATTATTCACAAAAATAAAAAATGTGAATCATTTTCATGAATAATAAATTATTAATTCGACAAGAATCGAATGATTTTGAATTTTGAATACAACTAATAAAGTTTGTAAATATAAGAAATAACCTTTTTTGACTCCCGCAATAAAGCAACGATATATTTTAAGAAAATTTAAAATTTATTCTCAAATTTGTTTTATTCAAAATTCAACAGCATTAATCATTTATGTCGGCCTTACATTAAGAAATAATATTAAAATGTATTAGATTGCGTTTTCGAAAATATATTTTTAGATTTTTAAATAAATTCATTCGGTATTAGAGAAATCATGAGATATATATTCGAAAATGAAACTTTTGTTTTGAAAAATTTAAATAAAACATTACACTTGGTATATTATATTATGGAATGTTTCATAAAGTGCCTAACCACAAGTAACAATGAATTTATTTTAATAAAAAATTCAAATAAGCTTTTGTAATTAAACATCAATATCATATCACTATCATATTAAGTAATTTTTATACAAAGCATTATAGTAGGTATATTATGTACGTATTACATACATGAATCAATCATTGAAATGTATAATATTACTGTACTCTTTTAAAATAATTATTAATAAACAATGAGTATTATTATTCTTATTTATGCTATTATATAAATTTAAATTATTGAAAAATATAACGATGCTTAAACACTACAAATATATAAAGTCCAAAATTTGAAAAGTAAAGTCGGTAAGTTTAGAAACATAATAAATTCTGTGTTACAATTTAATTTAGAAAATTTTGGTGTGTCTTATGCTATTTATAGCAAATTTTTGATCAAGCTTAGTTGTAAATTGCATGTTTAAATGTAATAGATGTTTCTTATCAAATTTTTTATTCTAAAAACGTGAACATAAAAGTATTTGTAGTGTTTATTTTGCAAACGTTACATATAACTTTTTAAACAAGGAAACAGGTCCTTATAACCAAAGAATAATTGCGAGAGAGAAAACTTGCATTTGGATTAGATGGAATCAGCTAGATCTTCTCCCATATTATGATCTCGCGCTAATAGTATATACATAGTATGCTCATAAATAGAAAAAATCATAAACTTAAATTTGGCAACATCGCATTTTTTAATTTCCTAGTCCAAAGTACTTTCAATTCGTTATAACCTTTTAAGGTTATATTTCTTTTGCCGAGTTGTTAAATTTGTAATTAATAAAACACGAAATAAAGTATAAACTGAAACTTATAAAAAATTATATTCAAAATATAATAATAGTACCTATAAATAGTACTAGTTTAGTACTACAGTAGTAGTAGTACTATACCTATAGTAGTAGGTACTATGGTACCTACAGAAGTTTTAATATAATACATTACAAAGAAACTGAGCCGAAGCCAAATCCTAGACGAAAATAAATTCAGCTACTCAAACTTGCAATGTTAAAGTACCAAACCAACAGAATAATCGGAACAATTTTTATTATTTTCAAAAATCGTGTTGCCTTTCTAGTTTATGACTTTTAAAATAAAGCAAACTATGATTAGTTGCGTATAATAATCGTTCGTCAAAAAATTAGTAAATCTTCTAGAAAAACTTTTTAATAACTTTGTTAGTGAAAATCCTAGATGTGTTTAGTTTCTAATTAGAAAGTTATTAACAACCAAGTAATTTCCTCAGTGACTATGAATCCCATAAGAGCCATCGACAGATTATTTTATGCAGTTTTTGGACAAACAAGAAACGTTGATCTCATGGTTATGTTGCCTGCCGACAAGCATCCAGACTGGACAAAAGTCTTATTCAAAATAGTATTTGGCGTTTACATGTTAGTAACGGTAGTTGTTCTTGTTAAACTTCTAATCGCTACAATGTCTGATACTTATCAACAAATTCAGGTAATGCGATAGGAAATTCAGACAAGGTAATTCTTAATTGAATTTCCACATTTTCTCTAAATCACTTCGGATCGAATATGTGACCTTTTCGATGCTTAATGATTTAAAGAATACGAGACATCTGTTGGGAACTATCGTACCTTATAAGATTATTACAATTTTCAAAAGAAAATTACTTCTATTCTGAAATGTTTAAGAAATATAATATTATATAAGCACAGAAATAATGTCAAAAACATAAAATTTATTTAACAGATCAGATTAGATGTAATAAAAAAGTTCAAGAAAATTATACATAACTGTTATACCTATTTAGGCACAATCTGATATTGAGTGGAAATTTGGATTAAGTAAATTAATTCGCAATATACATCGATCGACGACGGCCCCGTCACCTATAAATTTAATAACCACATGGTTTTTTTATATAAAAAATATTATAGTACAAAAAGGTAAGATAATAGAATTTTTATTATTGCTTCAATATTAAAATAACATTGTTGACGTGTAGTGTTATACCTTCGATGGCATAAGTTAAGTGCGACGTCGAAAGCTGGAGAAAAATGGCTGAAAAAAATTAAACCAACTAATTCGACGTCGAAAACTTTTTATACTACATTCGATTCGCAAATAAGTTACGAAATTCATCAAAAGAGTATCGAGAATGTACTGGATTGGGAGATAGTTTCGAAACAATTCAGAAAGTTAATGGAAGTTAAAGCTAAAGAAATAAAGTCTGCAAAGAAAAGTGACAAAAGTTTAATAAATAAAAAAAAGTATACTAAAAAAAATTAATGTTCAGTTAGATATCGTTATTATATTATGTAACAGTTGTTGTTGTTGTTGTTGTTTATGTAACTTTTATTATATACAATGTTGTTCTAATTTTGTCATTATTTTCTCAAGTCCCAATATATGTATTTAGTAATTCGTCGAGGCGAGCGATCGAAAAAAGAAAAAAAAAATAATATCTCCTCGCATGGGCTATTACTAAATAATACGATCGCTAGGTATGGTATGGCAACAAAAATAAGTTATATCTTTTTTGGAATTGCCATTTTGTTTAACATTGAACTATTAAAAGGATTTTATCCCGGTTCAATCTGGTCACCTTGAAGAACTATAAATTTCAGTTAGCCACATGGCGTGCAAGAAAACTAAATCAATGAACTAAAAATAATAATTTCGTTAGGTACTACCTGTTGTAAAAATTAGTTCTTTATTAAACGTCGGAGAAGCAAGATCCACGATCGACGGAAGATAATATTCCTATCATCTTAGTAAGTGATAACCTCTCTAGATATTGTGTTGTACTTAGGTTTGTGTTTAGATACGTCCGGTAGTCTAGTTCGAGTTGAAAAACTCATGTCCGTTGTTTCAAAATATATTAGTACCATTGTTGTTTTTTGGAGTAGGTTGCTGTGTTTCCCAAAATATGTGTAATAATTAGTCGAAACGCACCATATATGTTTCACACACACTGCAATTTTACAGCTTATGTGATTGTCAAATTTTGCACAGGCTTCCTCCACGGTGTTGTTTGCACGATAAAACTTACCCTTGCGTAGTCGTAATTATTGCTATCGATAACTATCACGATATTCAAATTCGTCTATGATTTCAGTACTGAAGAATCCGATCGAGGTTTTCGAACTGCTGTTTTTTGCTGTTTTTGGACAAACATCGACGGAACAACTTCAAACCAAAACCGACACCGAATCGGTATGGGTAGACTCACTTTTTAAAATGGTTTTTGGAGCCTACATGTTGGTGTCCGTTGTCGTATTAATCAATCTTCTTATTGCTATGATGACCGATACTTATCAAAGAATTCAAGTAAAAATTCTTAAAACTTTTTTTTATATTTGCACCGAAATATATTTTGAATGTTTTAGGCACAATCGGACATCGAGTGGAAATTTGGTTTATCCAAACTGGTCAGAAGCATGCACAGAACATCCACGGCTCCGTCTCCGATAAATCTATTCACCACTTGGTTTCTACTTCTCTTCGACTTTTGCAAAACAAAATGTAAGTTAACCTATAAGTGGGTATATTTCGATACAATACGCATTTTTGTAGTTGCAAAAAAGGATCGTCCAGATTTAATCAGGATGATAAGCACACTTCAAGGTAAACAATTGAGTCCCAGAACTAAGGCTGCCGAAAAGTGGTTATCCAAGATAAAAAGAAAACGTAAAATCGCTCCCCAAGAAGTTATTTCAAAAAAAATAATGCACCTTCACAGTCCCGTGGGATCGCAAATGGAATTTATAATGCATACAACTAGACTGGATTACGTAACGGATTGGGACTTGGTGGCTAAAAAATATAGAAACTTAATGGGCTACACAGAACATATTTAAGCTGACAAAAGTAGCAACAATAACATTTAATTATTTTCTTACTATCTAATTATAAAATACAATCAACTCAAATTTTCTACAAATTTACACAATAATTGCAAAGACAATCGATCTATTTGCACCATAAACATAAGAAAAAAGCAATATTTTTTATTGAAATATGAAGATGTGATATATTTCTTCATTTACATTTGCTTCTAAATAACTGGCTATAAAAGTCGTATTCGTTCATGTGATCGGTGATGTAGTGTAGTACTTAACGATTTAATAATACAAAGGGTTAAGAGCACTAACGTAATTTAAAAATTTAAATCAATCTACCGGAATCCACTCGTTAGTTGACTAACAATATTAAAACATTAGGTTCCGAAATAGAAATAATCCAAAATAAATAGAACAATTTTGTTAGCGAAAAGAACAACAACTGCATCACCGATTACAAAAATATATTTAAAAAGGTAGGAATGCATCGAAGAACATATTACAAAAAATTTAAACAATGAAAAATTTAGTTATTGCCAGATAACACTAAATTTGCGGAAAAAATACTGTGATATTTGCTTGACAATCAAATTTAGATTAGATCCATCATTTTTTATTATTTATCTTCAAGTAAATAATGTGTATTTTTTGATATGTTCACCTTCTCTTTATGCTGTTATATCTATCTCTCTTCAAATAACTTAAAAAAATGTGTGATTCAAATTTCAAACGGTTGTGATTAGATGCTGAAACAACTAATGCATTTTCTTCCTTCTATATATAATAATAAAAAATTATTCATAATATACAATTTTGCCAAATTTAATCGACTCAAAATATTGTTAAATTTAAAATTACCGCGGAAGTTAAATTTTTTGTTTGCTTCGATTTAAACAAAAAGTGGTAAATAAATTGTTAAATAGTCATATTAAAAAAAATTATAGTAGTTTTTTTATCGGATGGATCGAGTTTACTCCGGTTTGTGAGAAAAATATTTAAGTATATAATATAATCAAATAAGATTCTTATGAGCTTTTTACTATTTCTGGTAAATCCAAAAAATGCCAAAATATTTTTATTACAATTTAATCTCGTACAGCCACTGCTTATACTTCATTACACAAATAACTTTTTCTATAATATAAGTAATGAAATAATAATATTTACTCTGAAATGTACCTCTCGTCTTTAAATTGAAATAAAACTTTATTTTAAACTAAAAATGGCGTTTCGGAATTTGTTTCCAAATAAAAAACTCCCGAATTATTGATAGAAGCTTCCTCTCCGAATGGAACGTCCTCGTTTTTATCGCATTTTCCCATTTTAAAATTATGCCACGACGCACAAGCTTTTGCTAAACCATATTTTTTAGAATTAATAGATTCAATAAAAAATGCGTGACTTCTTTTGTGACTACAGGCATCTATAATAATAAAAAAAAATAAAGAATGGAAGAAGGAATTGAACGCATCCTCTAACGAGAACTTACATTCTTGAATATTAAAAAATTGCGTTATTTCACAACCAGGTTGAATGGCCAAACCGCCGTTTGGATAAAAATCTGCATGTCCAGTCGGATGTTTAAATCCAAAGTATCCGGCATCGGTGTGAATGTTGTCGACAAATTGTGCATCACCTTTATCCAGCCAATTATTATTGTTATTTATTGGAATTTCGAATAAAGGTCCGGCAGGATCTAATCCAGTTATTCTAGATATTTTCGTTTTGGTTATCTTATAAAAACGATCTCCTGCAAAACCGGCAACATGGGCACCCAACGAATGACCAATAATGTGAACATTTTGTAAATTCAAATTATAATTTTTAATAACATTGTGGATAAAATTTCCGATATGAATTCCAACTGGATAAGTGGAAGCTACTGCTTCTATATACGTTTTTTTCGACCACTTGGACCAATCGATCGTGATTACTTTGTAATTATTGTCCTTTCGTAAGTATTCTTTTATCATATTTCTGTACCACGATACGTTATTATGTTCTTTAAAACCGTGAATTATTATTTTAACCGTCGAATTTTCATTTAAATTTTTACTTTTGTTCAAAATAATTGCTTCGGGAAGATTACTATTTGTGTGTAATACATAGTTTATGTCGGTACTTTCGATGTGAACCATCATTTTTTGTTCATTTAACAGACGATAGGTTGCTTCCAATTTTGTGATTTGCTGATGACATTTCACTAAAACTAAAAAACAGTTTCGGTCGCAACTAAAAAAAATTGTCTTACCAAGAAAATAAATTAGAAGGAAACTTTTCATTGCGGTACTTCACAAATAAATAAATTATTATAAACAGAAATGTTTATGGTGTCGTCGGGTGTTGTGCATTATATATACCAAGTGCATTTTTTTGTCATTAGTTAACTTGGTGATAGTAAAATTAGTAAAAAAATCAACTAATGTCCTCTATCTACTAATGTAAATATTAAAATGAAAAATAAAATAGGTTTAAAAATGTTATCCGAGAATTTAAATATTTATGGGGTAGATATATTTTCGCTATTCGAATTTATAATAAACATTCAACGGAACAACCTCTCTCTTTATATAATGTATAGAAATATAAATAGATGGAATCAGTTTAAAAGTGGTCCAGGTAACGAAATGGTATTGCTAATGGTAAGTTACCCCAATAATTTTGTTGAATTATAGTAAATTTATAGAAAATTTAAATAAAATAGAAATTTTAAATTGAAACTGTGAGGTTACTCCAATTTGTAATAAATACATTGATGTATTTGTCGCATCAAAAGGCACTGTTAATAGTACAAATACGAACCAAAAAAAAATAGGTAGAAATGATGGTCAGAAAATAAAACAGATAATTTAATTTTAATTATAGATAAAATTACACAATACACTTGGGTGTGCAAAATATCTTGACAAAATTATTACTCGAGTGGTTTCTTTTAAGTTTTCGAATATCCAACTTGAATCATAGAATCAAGTTCAATATTAACTTCTTCTATCACATTCTTGATCTCCGTAGAAGCATTATAAAGCACTTCTTCTATTCTAAAAGAAAAGAATGAACATTTTCGGAATCTATTTAAAAAAATTTTTAAGTACTTATGTTGCAAAACATCGTTTTCGCTCATTATATGTTCAATTTTTTCTTTGCTTGTCCTATCGCTCGAGTTGAATTGAGAAAGAATTTTCAATTCTTCAATTTTAACTTTTCGTAATATTACCTTTACATGGCGTAATTTAACATTTGAGTCTCTTACAGTAGTAATAAATTCATTTAATTTCTCGCAATAGTTTGATGCGCAACTATAAAAGTTAATTTTAAGTTAAGATTTAAGGTACATGCATTTTATAATTTTTACCTTAAAAAATTAGCTAATGATGCGTCGTTCATTAATTCATTTCGAATTTTAATAGTCCTTGTTATAATCATTAACGTGACAGGCGATGCAGTTTTCTGATTCGTTGGATCTTCGTAAAAGGTTTCCAATAATTTTGATGCTTTCAATTTCCTAACAAAATTTGGATTTATAATAAATATACATATAGTTTTAATAGAAAAACTTACAAATCATCAAAGTTGTAAGATCCCAAGTGATCGATCAAATCGTTGGCCAATTTTTCAATTGTATGAAATTCAACGAAAACATTTTTGTCTTTTAACAATAAATCATTTACCACCTTAATAATACCATCGAGTTCCAAAATACCGAGTTTGTAATTTTGCTGCAATTGATTCAATTTGGCGTGATTTTTGGTTTTGTAAATTTCTGCAAACGAACTGTCGATTTCGTTATAAAATTCAATTTCTGACAAATAGCTTTTTAAAACGTTCTTAATCTCGGTAAAATGGTTCTTTTTAATTTCGAAATTGTTCTTAATAAAATCGGAAAGGAAACATATAGAATCCTTTAATTTCTTTAAATAAGTTTCTTCCTTTAAAACGAAATAATTCGTTTGTGCATAAATTTGTCTCGCGGTACTCTCGTTTAGTTCCAAATTCATATTAGCCATAAAAACTTTTATTATCGACGGAATAGTCGAACGAATATTTCTCTTAAATGCAGTATGTTTGTTAAATATAAAAAGCATAGCTTTCCGATTGATCTGTAACAAAACAAAAAGAAATGAGCATAATTATTAGTACCTATTTGTTATTTAATTTACCTCGTCGTAAACATCCATAGCAAATGCATTTTTGATAGCTTTAGTCGGCACAACGTAAAAGTCGTTGGGATTTAATTGAATATCGTTGCAGATTTTTTCCAACAAGACGCCAAACTGAGTCGTTTCTGTTATCTCGTAGCTATAAAACTCATAAGTGTAAACGCAAAAAACTGTAATCAGTTTTGTACATAGAATAGTTTTCAAGGAATCAAACACACTCTCCTCCATCGATCCTCTATTTTCTGCTTTATACTGCAAAACTGATTTTAACCACTTTGTCATTTTCGTATTTAAACACCCAGTTAACCAATTCTCTTCCAATAATTTATTGGAAAAGTCAATATCACCAGTGCGAGTAATTTGAATGGAAATTATATCCATATTTTTATTTCTAATGTGTTGAAAACTGAAACAGAAATCGAGTATGTTGCTAATGCTGTAAATACGTATTACTGTAAATTGTAATTACCTTGCCATCGGCGGAAGAGTAGGAAGAAACGGTCTGATGCCACAAATAACTTCAAATGCCGTTACACCGAAGGACCAATAATCCACGCTATGGCTATAATGCTGATACTGAAATATTTCGGGTGCCAAATACTGCAAGGTACCCACAAAACTCACGGTGCCCGAATCTAATTCTTTAGCATAACCCAAGTCGATTATCTTATACATGACACCGTTCACTCTCGATGCCGAAGGTTGCAAAACAACGTTTTCCGGCTTAAAGTCTCGATGGGTTATATTCTTCTCGTGCAGATATTGCAAAGCCCTCGAAGTATCGTTTAAAATGTCGATAACTTCGGCTTCAGAAAAACCACACGAATTTTGTGGTTTCATTAATGCGTTTCGAAGATTTCCCATCGGACAATATTCCATAGACAATATTGGAAGACCACTCGGATTAAACTTTGTTAATTCATTTTCTAAGATTGACGGCATTTTTCTAAACTGAACAATATTTTCGTGATCCAATTCTTGCATCGTTTTTACTTCCAATTTCCAACGTTCTCCTTGTTTCTGCGATACTTGCGAAGCGCAAATTCGATTGCATTTTTTTATAGCTAATAAACAAGAATTATATAAATATTAATGCAATGAAAAAACGATTTTTGAAACTGCTTTGGTGAATCACAAAGACAAAAAGACGTATTAGATAAACCAATTTACTATAAAAATTATTCCTCATTTACAACTTAACCAATCAGGCTCACAAGTTTTTCCCAAGCAGACAACAATTTTTGGACGACTAAAACCGACGAAAAAAAATGAATTTCTTCTATGGAATTTTTTGAATAACCGTCTACTATAGAGTTCAAAAAGTCTCATAAAAAGCCCACACATGATCGTGCCTATATCAAATAAATTCAAAATGCTTTCGAATCTTAAACATTTGATAAGAACGACAATGTATGGGCACCTTTAGAAATTAATTAAGTGGTAACCATCGTCATATTTACACATCCGCAACTGCACTAAGGTTAACTTCATTAGTAAAATAATTTAAAATATTTTACCTAAATATTCCTTCGTCGAATGATTAGTCCACAAAGAAACTACACCAAAACCACCAGAACCCAATTCCCCTTCTTTATTCCAACTTCCAATTACGGTAGGTTCCAACATTTTCGTTTCAATTTACTTTTAAACGCACAAAAATTGTATGTACTTTAAATACACAAACACAACACTGCTTTGCGATGCTCGACAAGCAACTGAATAAAAATAATGTAAATTGATAATATATATGTATATATTATACCGTGATATGAGCAGAGTGAATCATGTTTGAAACTATTAAAAACTCAAGGTTCTCTCGATAGCACGTTCTTATACAACACAGATGACTTCTCCATACAAATTGATTATAAAGTAGCCAACACTTGAACCAATACCTACAAAAATTGCGAAAAGAGAAAAAATTGTTAAAAATAATTTTTATAATAATTAAATTACGAATAAATTGATTTGCGGTTCTGAGCTGTAAAATAATTTTCGAATAACCGAAAAAATATTGTAGCAAACAACATTCATCTTTAAAACTAAAATTGTCTGCAAATTAATTGAGCTAGTGCAATACGAAATTAAGATAGTTTGTTTTATCTAAATAAGGAATATGCGATCATAATAGCCTAGGTACACAATAGGTATAAAAATAATAAGATAACAATGTTTATTCGATAACGACGAACTGCAAGTGTTATATACTTATATAATTTAGTATAGTATGTAATAGGTATTACATATTTGCATAGTATATTGTATTCCTCATGGAGTTTCGAGTTTTGCACGAGTCCGTTTTAGGGGCGACAGCCTTCCCCATTTAGAACATGACAATGGTAATTCGTTCTTTCAAATAAATAGTATTCGGATTCAAAAAATAAATCTAAGGTTCGTGGCAATACGTATCTAAACAAACAACTTTAAACAATAACTTTACACATCATAGCGCGTGCAATCTTGACTCCTTTTTTCTATGTGTAATATTATCAAGAATTGCAGGGGGGGGGGCAAATTTTTTTAAACGCTATTAAAATTAATTATTTATGTTAAAAATTTTTATATTTTTATATTGCAATTGTAAATTTATGTTTTGCCAAAAGCCAGAGGGGGCTGTAGCCCCCCTCTGCCCCCCCTTGGCGACGCCCATGAATATTATACTAACATTATAACACAAAGTTAAAAGTTCGTGATCGAATGCTAATTTCTATAAATTATATAATATTTACAATTACTGTAGCAATTCGCCGCTCGACTAATAATCGGCATGTCTGGATACAAGCATTAAACAAGTGTGTTTGCAGATTTTACGATAATATGCCGATTTCATATTGGATTTGTATTAGTCATCATTATAATATAAACTATGTAGTATTTAAAAACAATCGTTGCCAACTTGAGGTATTTTTTTTAAAAGAAAATTAATCTAATCAAAAAATTTAATATATTTGTTGTTTTATTAATTTATATTTAAAACAGGTTAGCTTGAATGCGGGGCGAATTTCACGATAATTTCGATAAATGTTTATAATATACACAGATTAGCTATCTGTTCAAATAAATAATTATTACATTTTTTCTTTATGTTATGCGTCATATTAATGTATCAATTACCAATACAATAACATGCATAATATCGTACACAAAATCGTTTGATTAGTTTTAGCATTAAATACTGACAAGTTTAGAATTCTTTAATTTTCTTGATAGCATAGTTTTGTAATGAATGTTTCGCAAATTTTTCTTTTTTTTTTTCGAATTTTTCTTCAAAATTTTATTTTCTTCATCTTTGTTAATATGAATTTTTCCATTTCGTCCGAGTTATGGTAACTTAAAAACGTTTATTTTATTTCAATTTTTACAAAGTCACTGACTGTAACTCAAAAACGGTGCGACGAAATGAAGATTGAATGAAATTTTCAATAAAAAATGTCTAAAAAGTATTGCTATAAAAGCGATTTAAGTTTTCGAAAGGTGCAATTTACATTGATAGAACAAGAAAATTATTAAATTTTGAACGACGCAAAATAAGTTACGTAATAATAGTTCAGAGAAATTTATTTTGCTTCAACAAAATTTAAAAATTCTTATACTACTCATATTTAAAAGATAATAAAAATTTTTAGATAACACGAATATTACTCATGCTACAAGTTGCAAAAAAGATTAAGTGTACAGAAAGTAGTTATAATTATTTTTTTATATGCAGTGTGATTAAGTCTGAAGTGATCTTAGATTGTTTTAAAAATTTGCGAACCATTGATATTTTATTTATCATTATTATTAACATTTCTGAAGCAGCGTAGTTCGTGTTTTCTGGGTGAACAAAAATAATATAATTGATATATTGCTTATCATCAGAAGAATAAAAGCTACACAAGACACTGTAATGGTAATGATTGTTAATAATTATTGTATAATGGGAATTCGGAACTTATCGTATTTTTCCAGTGGCGGGCGGTTTGTTCGAGTAGGCAGAGGAAGCAGTGCCGTACCAAACCAATTAGCCAAATTTCGATGCTTCACCACCTAAATTCCTCATAAGCCTCCACTGATATCTTTTTAATCTGTAAAAATTAATTACAGATACCTACTATTTTTTAAACGTTTTTATTATATTATAGTATAACATTTATATTTTTCATATAAAAATGTCTGCAACAGGATTATTTTAAGGAGTTGCAAAATGCGTCCAATATTGAATTTTATTGAAAAGTTTGGTACCAGGACTTTCGGTTGCGCTAACTTGAGACGCTCCGTAGAGATTATAGTTGTTGCTAAGTTCGTTCAAATCGACACCACATTCTAAAAGATTCTTAGCTGCCTGCAATTGATTTTCGTTTGGCTTTACTTCTATTAAACACAAAAGAATTCTCGATATAATTATTATTTAAACAAATTCAAAGATTTTCTTACTCGTAAAAGTTCCAATAAAAGCTATGCCGATAGATCTTGAATTGTATCCATAAGTATGACACCCTTGTTTGTGCCATCCTCTGCCTTCATAAATCTTACCATCACCGCCAACTAAGAAACTTGAAAAGATTTAAATAATAATTTTTGTTTAACTACGCAGTCGTTATGTTTATTACCTATAACCGATATCACCACAACCAATTTCTTCCATGTGATATCTCTGCATACTGACTATACTATCAGAACAATCATCTTCGTTAAAACATGGAGGTGTAACCGTATGGTGAATTATTACATTTTCTACAGGTGACGGAATGTATACAACAGAAGTGGGACGGCGACCACCCCAATCTTCTCTACCGATTATATTTGGACATGCTAAAAATGTTTTTTTAAATAATTGACTCCGTTGCGGAGTGACGCACTGTGGATTTTGTAGTATGCTCACAACGCGTTGTGGGAAAATTTATTTGTTTTATTACATTTTAAGTTATTTATTAAAAAATGTTACTTTAAAATTACTAATTTACCTACCCTTAACCGAATCTGAATATAAAATAGTTCATAACTTTATAATAAAGAAACTTACCAGCGAATGCTGTAGAAATTAAACATAAAAATAAAAACCAATGCATTTTAACAATTTAAAGAAACACTAAATTTCCCAATAACAACTTGCAGTAGTGTCAATATAACAATGAAAGATTTGAATTACGAATGAGAATTTAAATGTTGAATTAAAAGTTGTTTTTGTACCAATAATATGTATAATAATAATAATTTAAATGTTTTCTTATAATTTACTAATGAACTTAGATAATTTATGTAAAAGGTTAAAATAATAATAAGTATTATTAATTAACAAGTACAGTGACGTATTTACATATCGTATACATAGAAGCAAATCACGTTGAAAGTTCCGAGCCCTCTTACAACTAAATGATAGTCCCAGAAACCCAGAATATATTTATCTTTCCGATTCCAAAAAAACTAGATCCGCTTCTGAATAAGCAGCGTTGAAAATAACAAGTAAAACTTCTTGTTAACGCTAATTTTAGGGTTAAAGGACAATAAGGTATAAATTTCTGATAATTTATTATGGATCCCGGAAGAATGATGTCTTCTCGGGGATTTTTTATTACCAAATCATAAATAGCATCTAAAGTGCTAAATAGCTAGAAATCAATTAATTAGTGACTCGCAAAGTATTTTCCAATAAAAACTCTAATGACCTGATTATGCTTTTAGAAAAAATTCGAAAAGAGTTAATATTATATTATATAATTATCAATTAAAGTTTAAAAAATAAGAAAAAAATTAAATAAATATTTTCTAATTAATTCTAACCGGCTCTAATTATCAATACAAAGTACCAAATACAAAATTTGGTTTAGAAAATTTCGATTACTTTTTTAGTAAGAGTTCACTTAAAATTTGACCAAAAACGACGATTTTCCGTTTCTGGAATCCTAAAATGTCTGAATTTGATCGTTTGCTTTTAATTTTGTAATGCTTTTATTTAAATTACATCACGATATACTCATACAGTTACAATATAATTTTATCAGTGTTAAGTTAATATTCTTCAGTACAATTATTATTTTTAGGCAATATTAATCTATCGGAATCTATGTGTCTCGCTTTAAGGAAATCGTAAATGCTTGCTCTCATATTTACTTCAATTTCTTTTTCCCTTCCTAGAATCCATATTCGATCTAGAAAGTTATTTTCAATAAAAAATCAATAAATTTAAATTATTTTGGGGCTTCCCAAATTATAACCAATATCTTGGCAAATTTGGGAATCCCTATAATCGAATGAATTACCTGCGTGTAATAATCCTAAATTGGTGCAGGACCATAAAATTGCAAATTCGTTATAATCAGTGTTTAAAACTTGATAAAATCCAGCACCAGGCAAAAATTTTGCCAGCGATGTCGGCAAACCCGAATTAACTCTATACAACATTATGCTTCGATCTCTTCTGGATGGAGTTGCCACCCCTTCGCTCACTCTAATATTTCCAGTCCTAATAACAAAAGTTTGAGTTATTGTAGACATGTCGAAATTATTCAAAATTGAATGACCTTGAAATTGAATAACTTACCATCTACTAAGAGTTTTTACGGAAACTTCCAATTGTCCTTTAAAATTTTCGGTTAAATCGATTGTGGTGCAACTGGCCGTAAGTTCCATTAAATAAAACGACCTTTCTATTTCGTACCAATGACCTGCAAACTAAAAATTCATTATTATCAGTAGTGGATGTAAATAGTTGACAATGCGCATAGGAAATTATAAAAAAATTTGAAAATTATTTACATCTCATTAATTTTATTATTAAAAATTAGATTTATACGTGAAAATTAACTTTTTTTTGATATCGATGATTCGAACGAAGAAAAAGTGAAAATCTTTTGATTACATTACCTTGGTGACATTAAAATTTTTTACAAAATCATGTCTGGGGCAACTTCCCAGTCCCGAGGAGCAGCACCATTGGACCAATAAAATGTATATCACTGTAATAACGATGACAAAAGCTTTGAAAACTGCCATTATTTTTATAGGTAATAGATTTTTATAATAATTATTATGATTAGTTGTTTACATTTTTTTCTATTTTAAGTATTTAACACAATTATAACCAGACAGTATTCACTTACCTACTGTAAATAATTTTGTAGTGAAGTTAGAAAATTTGAATAATAAAGGTGAACTCTCACCTGTGAACCAATGGTGTTTATAATTTATAATTGTAATTGGTAAACATGAGATGCTTACGGAGCGGTTTCTTTGTTAATTAAATCACGTGACCCCTTATTCCCGCTAGCGGCGTTAATTTTTTAACTACGTCCCTAATTACGATTTTAATTAATTTAAATCTTTATAGAAAGATAATATGTAATGAAAAGTAATAACGAAAAAAACATTGTAATAGTAATGCATCACACTAAATTATGTCAACCTGCTTATTCAAAATTTTTCGAAATAGAAATTTCTACTAAATTTAAATTATAATGCCAGCACACAAACTATGCATTGTTTTTATCCTTTGTGTTTAGCTCAAATGGAAAGTGGTTTACAAAATTAAAAATTAACACAAAAAAACAATTGAAAAATTTTATTTACTTTTCTAATCATCACTCACTCGGTATAATATGATACCAAGTTTCAAAACTTGGTAAATAATATAAATAATAAATTATTCTTTCGATTAAAAATTGAATTAAATATCAGGTCTTCAAGAGTAGCTGGTGCATTTATTTTATTTGTGAAAATTTTCTGCATTTTAATTTTTTTAAATGTTCAACTTGGAGAGTCAAAGCAAGATAAATAAAAATATTATCCTTCTTTAGCCTTTTACTTTCTACTTCGGAACGTTTAGACTTACTCTTTGAGAAAAATTAGACCATTAAGCAGGGACGTGCCGAACCCAGACACTTTTGAAGGAAGAACAGTTCCAAGATTGCCAACTATTTTGCTCTCCGCATCATGCAAATGAACTTTTTTTTTAACTTGTTTGCTTTTTTTTACATGCAATGCTGTAATTTGTATGATTTGTGACAACTAGTAGTTTTGCCAACTTTTACTGAATAATATACTGAAGATTATTGGGAGGAGGCTCCCCCATTCCTCTTCGGGCACGTAAAATTCTGAAATCATACAAGTTTATGTTGCTATAGTTTCTACGAACTCTATTTTTTTTAAAACCAATTTAAGTTTTAAACAATTTACGACCTTCGAAAAACTATTACATTTATTTGCAAGAGAATTACTAAATTTAGTTTAAATCTAATTTTAAAATTGTATGTAGCATTTAGAACTTGGCGAATCGAAACCCGTTATGATTTAAATATAATTTAAAGAAAAATTTCTTTAAATAAATTTCGAACATAGAATAATTGCATTTCGATTGGAAATGCATGGGTGGGTGCTACGTGCTACCTTGTAAAATTAATTAAAGAGGTATAAGATTATTACGTTGCCGAACTATAAAATCTAAGGTCATTTATTTAATGCAGTTACAACCAACGCAACGGTAAGAAAAGACAAGAACCGAAAACGACGAATCAGAACATGAGACTCCTAAACTGGTTTTGTGTGCACAATCCACGACCAAAATTATTTTTATGAAGTAACTGTATACAAAAATGTAGTGTTTTTCACATAAAATTAAAATTATGTTTGTGTTTATTTATTCGTACACATTTCAAGCAGTTCCATTTAAATTCGTAAGTAGAAGCCGCTTAATTAATATTTGTTTTCGTTGAATTTTGTAGGGCTTCGGTAAGATGGCCACTTTAAATTTGTACAAAAAATAATAATCAACATTAAATACTTATAAATGCGTGACGACATTTTCGGATTCATATAAACAAAGAATTTTAAATGATTTTAGGATAAATTTTAATTTTTCTTACATCGTAATCAATTGGCGTTTAGCTTAGGCAACTTAACATACATCGAAGCCCCCCCGACTTGAACCGAACCAATAAAACAAATTTTCAAAATACAAAAATTTGGTTCAAAATAAAAAAACACGTCAATATATTATTATAATGTTTTGAAAAAGAGCCTTATTATTTGACTACGATTATCCCGTTTACTTATGTATCTTGTCCAATGAAATGTTGTTGTGTTTTAGTAACAATGGTAAAATGGATAGCAGCTCTCATAGGAATAGCGATACTGACGAAAGCATCGCAAAATCAGGAAACAAATGGATGTTCGTACGAAACCTTACTTTATGATGGCAAACAAATTACCTGTTTCAACGTTTCGTCTATATTTTTTCAATATTCCGTTATTAATTTACAAAGATCGCGTTGGCTGATATGCAAACATTGTAATTTAAGTCAAATCACAAACGACACGTTCAATTTTCCAAAGAATTCAATCAATTATTTAGTTTTAAGAAAAAATAATGTGATAAGCATAAGTAACTTTGCTTTTATAAAATTTCCATTTTTGAAAATTTTAAATTTGAAAAGTAATTTATTAAATTATTTAGAACCAAAAATATTTGTAGGCATTAGGCAGCTGTTACAATTAGACTTAAGCGACAATATGTTAAGCAAAGTGGAAGATAACGTCTTTTTGGAATTGGATAATTTAGACATTTTAAATTTAAATTACAATAACATTTCTTCGATTGCGTCCGAAGCCTTTAAGGGTTTAACCAATTTAAAATATTTGTACATAAATCACAACAATTTGGAAAACATACCCGACAAAATATTTCAGTACCTGTATAATTTAAAAATTTTGTATTTGGAAAATAATAAAATTGTAGACATAGATCCTCTAGCGTTTAGTAAATTACAAAACTTGAATTATTTATATTTAAATAATAACACTATCCAATATCTAACGGAGTACAATTTTAAAAATTTGATCAATCTCACCGATTTGCAATTGCGTTTCAATAATTTGACGGAAATTAATACCAGCACCTTTAACGGTTTGAAAAAAATTAGATATTTATATTTGGGAAATAACAACATAAACCACATACACCCGTACGGTTTGGTCGGTTTAAATTCTCTCGAAATTTTAGAACTAATTAACAATAAATTTGAAACGTTTACTTTGACTTATTTAAACGGAATGGAACAATTAAGTGCATTTTGGTTGGATAGCAACGGCATAAGTAATTTTACTGTCGACGAGCAGGAATCTTATACTCTAAAATCAATTAAAATTTTAACAGTTGAAGAAAATAACATGAGTTGGTTCGATTACGAATTATTGCACCAGAAAATACCAAATTTAAAAGAAATGTGGATAGGGGACAATCCTTGGCGTTGTGATTTCATCATCGAAATATACGATTACTTCAAAAGAAATAACATTTCTTTGTGTACAAAAATTGATTGCAATGTTAGTAGTATTAAATCCCTTACGGAGAAAATTTGCTTCGAGCCGTTTGAAAATGAAACCGACTTAATAAGCGATTTTGTGCTCGATTGTTCAAATCGATTTAATTTTAATTATTATTTATTATTAGTTTGCCTTTTCCTATTAAATTACTATTCGCAGTATTTTATTTCTACCTCATTTAGAAAGAGTATTTTGTAATTTATTATTATTGAAGTTCACATTATTTTAATTCATATTTTTAACTAGATTGTTTTTTGAAAACCTTTTTGTTTATATTTTATTATGTAAAATTATTTATTCGAAAATAAACTTTTATATTGTGTTAGTTACCACTTCAGAAAATTTTTTTTTTTTTGGGAAAAATTGTCAACTGTGGAAGCAGTGCAGAAATTAAACAAAAACAGCGCATATTTTTACTACGCTCTCTAGAACCTTGAGTTAAATCTCAAAAACTTAAATTTTGAAGATTTTTTCGATTACAACGATCGATGGGACAACTCCAAAATTAATTCTAATTTGATTGACCTATCAGTTTGCCGTAGAAAAACAAATAAGTACTTCTGACAAATTGTCAAAATCCGAAAGACTAATTTGGAATTGCGATGAGTTGTGTGTGTACTCCCGATTTTCCTGAATGCTTGCGTGCTCCAGATATCGAACCGACCAATCAAGATGAGGCTTTGTTTAACGATTTTAGCACCGTGGTCATTTTTGAACCTACTAATATCGGAGTAATTAGAAGAAAAACGTTTAGAATACAAAATAATAGCGAGGTAACTTGACAAAAACTGTTTGTAACTTTTTAAGATTTTTGCTTCGTGCAGAACGAACATACCTATACCATTCGACGTGAAGCAAATATAAACCCCGCATATATTGTATTCGATTTTCAACTTATCGAACCGAAGGTAAAAAAAAATCACTATTTAGAATGCGTTGTGGTGTATAATCCACAAGTTCCACGTGAAAAAAGTGTCGAGTACATAAAGATAATAGACGACGAATTCACAACTTACAAAATATGTTTACAAGGAGAATGCATAGGTAACAATATTAATTTGAAAAAAAGAAAATAGGTAATGCTATCGACAATTTTTCAGGTCCAAAAGTGAATGTTTCTGTCAAAATTCTATTTTTTCACAACAGCAGAATGCATCAGGAAGTAGCGAAGACGTTCGAACTTTGCAACACTTCCCAGGTTCCGATTTCCTATCAGTTTGATACTAACGAATTAAGAGAAGACGAACCAATCTTTAGAATTGATCAAGTTCGTGGAAGTTTAGAACCCTCTCAACATACGTACGTTAAAGTGGTATTTGTTGCAAAAACAATTGGAATATTTTCGCAATCGTTGGTGTGCTTAATAACGCACCACGTAAGTTTGATGTTATCAAAATTATAGTTATATCAAAATAACCAAATTTGCAGCCTCCTATAATAATAGAATTGGTTGGCATTCAAGTCACAAATTTAAAATTAAATTTATCGAAAACATCTTTGAAAAGATTTCCAATGCAAAAGAAAGAATGTGAAGGTTATGGTGGTTATATGTACGATAGTCTAAGCACTTCGTTTCATAAACCTCCATTTACTTGGAGCGTTAATTATTTAAACTTTGGAAGAGTTGAAGCCAAAACAACGCACACCCTCACAGCCTCTTTAACAAATCATTTATCAAAAGATATCGAAGTCATTTGGGAAAACGGTATAATATTCTTACCATCGACATTTCGAAAATTTTCTAATTATTAAACATTTTAGATACAGATGATAATTTTTCCATAAATCCCAAAGAGATAATAATTCCAGCCGAAGAGTCAGTTCTGTATGAATGTCGATACCATCCCAAAGCATGTGATCAACTCCATTCAAATATTTTAAGAGGGTTTCTGCATTGGTCGTACATTAAAAATTCTTTGAACGCTCTCGATCAAATAGATCTGCTTGACGTTCCTATACCTATAACTTTAAAGGTTGTCGGTGAGCTTGATGACATTGCAATTATTTGCAAAATAATTTGATCACGTAAATGTAGGTCATTCGTTTCCAAAAGACAAAGAATGGATTCCGAAAGTAGATATACAGCCGATTTGTGTAATTTTACCTCCAACAATGCCCAATTTAGCTAGTTATACTACGATTTACCTAAAAGCAAGTGGAAAACTTCCCACTTCGTTTAAATTCGTTCCTCCAGATAAATCGTAAGTTGCCAGTAAACGCTTGTATAACTGATGATAAAACAATTCGTTTTAGAAACTTTTTACTCAAACCAATGACCGGCATAATACACAATTTTCAAATAGTGGTAGCTCAATTACAGGCGAATTCGATTAATGCAAAAGGGTATTTCGAAAAATGGGGTTTAGAATTAAATGGAAGAGCATGCAGCGTTTTGCCCTTCTGTCTGAAAGGATATTCCGAATATGCTACAATCACCGTTGGGGTAAACAACGTCGTTAAATTTAAAACAGTCTTTCCTGGCTGCCAAGATATATCCAGTGTTATGGTAAAAAATATTACGTGCCATTTTTTAGAGTAAGTAACGAAGGTTCCAATTCCAAAAACTAAATTATATTTGGCAATATTATCGTATAATTTACAAAATGCTCCGCATTAACAATCAATGACACGATGAAATTGTTATCGATAATATTATCGTAGATATAAATTCGAACAAAAAGAAAACGATCCTCTATACATAGATCGTCCGCAAGGACAACTGGCATCCAACGAAAGGATATTCATTAAATGGTACGCTACCGGTCATTTAAGAACACCGGAAGTGGCAACAGTTAAATGTCACGTACGAACGGTTCAGAAAACCAAAATATTAACCGGTGTACCTTTGGACGTGTATGTCAAAATGTACCTTAAGTGCGCTTATTCGGAATTGTGTGTAAGCTTCGTGTAACCAGTTAGTCAGCACCCGATAATATTATTTCTCCATTATTTTAAAAGGCAACACCTAGGAACGTCGATTTCCAAGTTCTTCGTTGGGGAAAAAATTATTTCGCAAAGTTTCAATTATTTAATTTTGGCGAATCGGCAATTCACTTTAAATTGTCGAGTCAAAATGAATTGCAAAATGAAGATGAATTGCTAATCGTTCCGGCCGAAGGTTCTGTATATCCAAAGGAAAAATTAGAAGTTTGTGTAAATATTAAAGTATATAGAACTGGACACCAAGAGATTAAATTAGTGTATCGCATTCGATTACACGAATTTTCTAATACATTAATCGATGAAGAAAAATATTACAACATTTTTGCTATAAAATACTTTGGAACTTATCCCACACTACAGGTTCGACATTCTTTTGCTTAATTTTTAGAACAAATATTTTTTGTTTTAAGATTGAAGATTTAATTGGAAACAATTTTGGATGTTTATTTAGCAAAGTGGTGCTTTGGGATCTTTTTAATTTGGATGGGTATGGAAATTTTGAAATACCGTAAATGTACCTAACTAGCAACGCTTTTGAAGTTGTCAGTCAATTTAAGATAAAAACTATGGAAACAACTCGAACCAAAAAAATACTACATTGTCAAGTAATATTTCCAACACATTTTTTTTCATCATAATTTGATACAATTTCAGTTTTACAAAAACTATTATTTATACAGTAGAATCCGCTTAATGTGATCTCGGATAATGTTATCAGTCGATTATTGTGATCATTTTTTTTGGAAACCGGCCACTTTTTCTTTCTTGTATTCTTGTGTTTCTTGTATTTTGTTCTAATCCAAGTCTTCTAAAATTCACTTTTTTTTAAATTTTGCTAATTGATATTATCAATTATCAGTTATCAGTTAATATTATTAAAATGTCCTTGGCCCGAAGTGATCACATTAAGCGGATTCTACTGTACCTTTAAAATTGGGATTCACATAACATCTGTTAACCACTCTTAACAATAGGGGGCGTTACGATTCGTCATGGTCTTGATACAGATGATGACCGTTGCAAGTTAGGTACATTTACATCATTGGTATCTTAAATATTTTCTAAAACGAAACAAATGAATACAGCATTAATAAAATCTTACGGGAAATTGAACACGACCAAACGGAAAGCGTGGAATTCTTCTTGCCCGATTACGAAGTGGGCGAAGCTGATTTTTATGGAACATTTATTATAAGAAATATTACGATATTCGATACAGAATTAAAAATCAAAAGAGAAAAAGTTTGCGATTGCAAATTTAGATATGTATCCAAAGGCATTTCGTTTAGAGAAAAAGCTTACGATTGTCTTCATCGAGATATGTTCCAATTTAATTTAAGCGACAATCAAATCTTGGTAATTTTAATATTATCTATAAAATAAATATATTTCGGTAAATAATTCTTCGTTTATTAGGCGGATCAAATTCAAAAGTTAAAATTCGATGTTAAATATCTCGAACATGGATTGACCCGAATTTTATACAGCTTTAATTTATCTGATAACAGAGTCTTACATCTTTACGTTAATATTAACGTATTACCAACGTTGGTTACAAAACCATCTATGTATGCTCAAAGTTACGAACTAAATTTAAAACCGGTATTTATTGGAGAAATGGAACCAGCAGCTCAAGTATTAAGCTCCGCTTATGCACAACGCCGTCAAATTTCCAACCTCCGAATGTTTAACGGCGTTGTGCATAAACCAAGCTTGAAATTTGTTATTGTTAATTTAGGTTTTTCCCTTATATAACAATTCTGAATTGGTCGTAAGCTACACGATCGATAGTACAGCTATGTTACGTATAAATTTTGACTACGATTTTGACATATTTAAATGCCTCAATCCGGAAGGTACCTTACCACCTTTCACCACCACAGATATTTTATTTCAATTTACACCAATAGAGGTGCGAAATTATGATGTAAGTTTTTTAATATTCAAATATTATCTATAATAATAATAATTCACTAATCGAAAGCAGGTTTCAGTCGAATTAACTATGGGCGAAGAAACAGTTTTTCTAAAAATACGAGGAGAAGGTATCGCTAAATACAATTCCCTAGCTGGCGAGGCAGAAAATAAAATGCCGTGCACCTCTAAAAGCCAACTGGAAAACGTTATCGAATTATCTACAGATCACATAATAGTCGAACCTTTTCCGGTCTGGAGTACCATGGAAAAAATGATTTTCATCAGAAACCAAACTCCCAAACGAATAATTGGCTATTCGTGGCAATCGTACGATCTAAAAAGGACGTTTTGCCAAAGACTACATTATGAAATTTTTAGATGTATCGTAGGAGGTACAATTAAAGCCGAGGTTGTACACAGTAAAGGCGTTTTAAAACCTAAAGAATCGCACGCCATTGTAGTTAGATTGTCTTCGTTCGATCAGCCGTGCCAGTTACGATTACAATTAGCTTGTAAATTATTAGATCATAGCCAGCATCTCGAACACAAAGAATCTGTTTTTGCTTATAACCAAAAAGAGGAAGAACTCGATGGCCAATTTACGATTACAGAAAAGGGAATAAGTTATCCGGTAGAGTAATATCTAAAAATATTCGTTTAATCTCATTTGTATTTTAAGAAAAATCCCATTGTTATAGAACCAAAAGCTCAACTGTTCTATACCACTTTGTCGCTAAACGTCTGCATTACTAGTATTCCTGACAGAAATTTACATACGAAAGTGGGTGAAGAATTAAAGCAAGCCCCACAATACAGTTTAAGAGTCGACACACCAAATATCTTTAAAAATTATTTTCAAAGCAGACTTCCCCACAAACTCCGTACGGATATGTTTAAAAAGATAGACGCAAAAAATCGTACAGTTCAAAAAGGAAGCGATAGCATTGAAATAGAAGATGATTATATAAAAATGTTTACAACGGTGACAGAATGCGTAATAGGGTAAGGAACTGTATTACTTTGACGTATTTCTAGTTATTATGTCTATAGAAATCCATTCCAATTTAAATGTTGCACGTCCTAACCTACCTCTTCTTAATATTCCGGTAGTATGATTTTGTTCTGGCAATATCTATGTTTATATTATATATTGCTATGATCTATGTACCCTTATAAATTGAAGTAGTCACGCGAATCAATTATTCTGGGTGAATGTTTAAAATATTGTTTGATACTAACTATAAGAATAATTTTTAGCGATGCGGTATTTAGTAATTGGTTTGATACTGTGCTGAATATTACCGAGAATTCCAATCAACCTTTCTATGTACAAATCCAATTGAACGAAGACGACGAAACGGCATCCATACCCCAGGAAACAGAAACGAAAGAATCTCTAGAAAAACGAGTGGAGCTTGTGGAATATTTTTTAAATAAGCCTCAAATTCCTGTTTTGGCAAACGTTTACAAGGAATTAATAGCAGATGGTATTCACGAAATATTTCAACTTGGACCTCAAGTTAAACACGTTACTCAACAAACGTACATCTACCATTCTTTAAAGAGAAAATTTACTTGTCCTATATGTAAATGCAATTATTAATAACAATTTGAAGGAGGATTTTAGAACGAGGCTTCTATAAATTAATAATTTTATTTAAAAATTCACTCGCTTACTGTAATTGTACAAAAAGAACTCCACTTGCAATATGTATACCTAGAACTCTTATAATAATTTATTATATTATTTATACAAACCAACACTTTTAATTATCCTAACGACATACAAAAAAAATTAATTTTAAATAGTAGATTCGTACGCACATTTATGGTAACAAAAATATAATTTTAATAATGTAATCGACTTTATAATATTATGTAATTTTAAAGAGAAAATTAATAAATTCGTTGGAAATAAAACTACACAACAAATGTACCTACACAATATTATAAACAAAAAAAAATACGTACACACATTAGCCGCAAAAACAAGAAATTTAATTTTTTCTAAAATCAAGAAGTACGTACACACACTAAGATTAATTAAATTAATAGGTAGTACCTACTTACGGTGTTAATAAATTTTTATATGAACAAAGGAAAAAAATGCATTAAAAACTATTATATTATACTAAAACGTATTTACAGCCAATCAACTGTTAAAAAACAATTTAAAAGACGAAAAGCAGAAGTCTTTGGTAAAAATATTTTATTAATTTCATTATTCCACTTTTGACTAATTAAGAAATAAAATAAAAACAATCAGAGTAAATTTATGTAATAGCAAGACACCACCATTCTTAGGCAAAATCCAAATCTGGATTGGAAGTCAAAATTACTTTAATATGGCTCCGCAGTAAAATATTATATTATCATGTCTTTCGATTTCATGTTTTTCCCTTATCATTAACAGCAATAAATATTTTATACATAAGTAGCCACGTTTTAGTATGATTACATTTCTTGCTCTATGTTATTACGCACATTAACTTAAATATAAATAACAAAATTATTTAATATTCAAACATTTATCTAACGAGTATTTTTTTAAAGAGAGATTTAACAATTTCCTAAAAAACTAAAATAATTTTGCAATAATAATAATAATAATAATAAATAACTTAAGTTTTAATAATAAAAAGAGTATTGCAGACAATTTTCTACATGAGATATATTAAAAACAAATACAGGCATACAAAACTAATGAAGAAGGTGCGAAAAATTGGAATAATAACCACACCGGTATTACTGTGCTCTCATCAATAAACTATCTAATTACTGATATGGTTAATATAGAGATTCACCTTGTAAACTACGCATCTATTGAGAGTTTTTGTAATCTTGCAGAAAAAATCAAAATTGTTATCTTTTTTGTGGGTTCTCAAATGCCAAGTAAATGAAATATCTAGTAATAAAAAATTATTAGGCATTAACGCCACAACGAGTAACTATTGCGTTGTGTTTTAAGTGTTTCAGAATAATAGTTACTCCTTGTGACTGAAACTGTCCCCCTTATAATGCTTAAAAACTAACAAGCTGTGCAAACAAAATTTAAATTTCAGCTGATGTCAGCAATAACTCTAATTTGAATGTATTTCGCCTGGCCCATTAATTTTTTTAATTTAAATTTAATATTAACTATCACAAGCTAATAATTTATATATTTTAATTAAACAAAATTACAAATAATTTTGAAAAAAAAACTACCGCAGTTACTCCGCGCGCTGCGCCATATTGGCTTACCCATCGTCGTCCGTCCTTCGCCCCCGATTTTATTAATTTTTTAATTGTTAAATCTTACCTAATACTTTTAAATAATTATGTACAGCATAAATTATTACAAAACACATCACACTTAAAATATTTTGTTCTTTTGTGATGAATACTGACAATGACTAGTTCTACAATATTCTTCTTATTGTATAAGAAGAGGTGGTCGTTCGCTTCTCGTTCTGTTTATTCTTCTTTGTTTTAATAACAGTTCTATTTCGTCTTTCGTATAGGAAGCTTTTTGAATTTTGTTTTTCTTTCCCTTGGCTATCGCACAATGAGTTTCTTTTTTCCAATTTCGCAAAACAACACCCAGTCGCTCGCATTCCCTGGCGTAAGCCATAAAACTCTCGCAATAGCAATTGCCGTGGGGGCAATCGCACATATCCATCGTGCAAGCTTTATAATATTTGTTATAATTTAATTTAGAATCGCAACCGTTAAACAATTCGGAATTCATTAGCAACTTGCACGGATTTTTTTCCATCTTCCTACCTTTGCAATGCCTAATTTTCGCCGTCTGTTTCGCCTGCTTGGAGCAGGTCAATTTTGAACCTACGCACCAAGAAGAGCCAAACGCTAAAATTTCGGATTCTCCAACAATCGCGCCCTTGCGAACCTTCAAATCGTCTTGCACGTTCGAATTGAAATTTCCGCACAAACCGCAAAGATGATTTTTAAGCGAAGCAGGAACTGTAATTTCCAGAAAGCTTTTGCCCGTCCACAAAATCTTAATGCCATTAAGCAAGTTGACGAGCACTTCGTCTTGCCGCTTCTCTATGACCAATTTGTTATCGATTTTATACGGAACGTCAACTATTTGCCCGTTGACTTTGGTTCGTAAATTTTTGCCCAAATTTATTCGCAATTTTCCCGATTTTATTGCGACGCGTCTGGTTAAAGTAGACGTTTTGGTATTTTTATTTTGAAACACATTAGCTACACGTACCGAAAAATTACGATGAGTGCAATCGGAAGTCAACTGATAGCGTCCAATTCCGGGAAAGGTGTATATTTTGCCATCGAAGGTTTTGTAGTGTGGATCGCCGAAAGTCATGCAAACGCCTTCGCCTTAAAAATTCAAAATTGTCAATATTAAAAACAAAACCGAAACGAAATAATGTACATACTCTCTTCGCATCGTTCGCAACATTCTCCTATGGGATGAACTAAACGCGAACCTGGAGCGCAAGGTAAACTTATGTTGCATCTCGTCATGGCGCAACTGGGCATTCCTTGAATACACTTACAAGAACTACAAGCATCTAATTTCCAAGATTGACCATCCTGCCTGACACAATTAAATTACATTAAGGTACTGCTTCTGTAAATATTGAAATAAATTTGCTACCAAAATAAATCTTTGTAACTGGCATACTCATTGACATTATATTATTATCACACCCAGTGGCGGACTGGAAACTTTTGCATTGGCGAGCTAAATTGAGAACAAGTTGAAAATTAAAAACTTTGAATTGTGAGTGTACCTACTATACAGTTCGCCACTGGTCACACTCTAATTAAATACAAAAATTAAACTCGCCTCGTAAACGACACCGCCATAGCTGCACTGAGTCTGCACCTCTTCGGGCATTACGCAGTGTTTGCAACAGCTGCCGGGCAATTTCTTTTGAAACTCGGGCGAACAGTTCAATATTGGACAGGAATCTCTTTGACAGATCGACGTTTCGTTAACGCAGTTACAACGAACGCAACGACCAACGTCAAATTTTTCTCCTTCTCTGTGTAAGCGACTTCCCAATGTGCACGTTTTGGGATAGGTGTAAAGGCTTCGAGTTCCCGCACATTTTGGACAGCATTCGCCTGGCGGTTGATGCTGACGATCGGAACTGCACTGAAGCACCGGACAAGCTTTTTTCGAGCAGGTTAGTCGGCCCTTAATGCAACGACATTTTAAGCACGGATCGTCCGATGTTACATCTCTATCGTCGGTAGCCGTTTGACCGTTTATCTTGCAATCTATAACATATCGGTAATTAAAATATAATTTCAAGCCTTCAAAATAAAAATTGCTAACCTGGACAGGTGGGGCAACACTTTCCCTGCAATGGCGATTGAGGATTTGAACAAGGCGTGTAACATTGTATGCTGGATACGGTTACGACTCCTGCTTCACATCTCATCACTTTGCAAGGCTCTCCTGGATTTGTCCATTCGGTATGGCTTTCGTGATGGACTCCGTTGTAAACGCAACCTGCAATTTAAAAAGTAAACTAAAAATTTTGTCGCAAATTCAAAAATTAACATTACCTTTGCATTTGTGGCAACAACCATCTTCCGTCTTTTCGACAAGCATATGACAACCGTCTGTTGGTGGACAATAGTATTCATTATGGCATTCGACAAAACCATTCTGTAACAAATATAATACTTATGTAATAGTTATGTTATTACTAGAGCTCGGATTTTATGCTTTTGTATGTTCTTTAATATTCATATATGCCAACAGATTCGTTATGAAATCTGGACAAATTAGGTAAAAACGAATCCGAAAAGCTATAATGTATATTTGCGCATATTTGGGCCACTTTTGGTGATTGATTTAATTATAATTTTAAAAAAACACCAAAAGTGGCCCAAACATCCATTATTTACTTAAATACGCACCAAATGTTGAAAATATGCAAAATTTTGCAAATTTTACGTAATTCATCCAGATTTATTATTAAAATTATAAAATTTTATAAATCTAGGTAGTATCTACTTATTGAAAATTTGAAAAAAAAATTCGAAGATTAGATATTTTTTAGTTTGCATATCAATGCATATTTTATCTATTTTTATCAATTTTTGTCTTCAAAAGAAAATTCGTATCGCATTTTGCCAATTTTTTAAATTAAGCACATGCCTTAACATCCAGCATCAAATAACTAGGTATTTTTTAGGAACTAAAAAATTCAACACAATGGTGAAAAACCATTTACGTACATCAAATTTAACTTATGTCCGATTTCTTCACTTTGAGATATCTATCGGATAAGTATAACTATAAGGATAACCAATCAAACAACCGTAATTCAAATTTTTTACGGTTGTTTGATTGGTTATCCTTATAGTTATACTTATCCGATAGATATCTCAAGGTGAAGAAATCTGGCATTAATGATCAATTGGTGGCGGCGCATATTGTTAACTCCATGTTCGCTTGAGAAATATATTTTTCAGGAGGTATACTTGTTGACAATTTAATTTAAACAATGGTTGCCATGTTATTGATTCCGAGTTTAAATTATTGAAACGTATGCAGCTACTTGACAATATTTATTTTCTTAATTTACATAGATTATATCACTTAACACGACAATTTGTGATTTTACAAAAATGCCATTTAATACATTACAAGTACACAGTAGTACAAAGAATAGAGATACAAAATCAGAAAGTATGGCAGAGTATATAGCCTCCAAAAAATTTTATGTAATAGTAATAATGAATAGCAAAGTTAGGCATCGATATGTAATTAGTTTGAAGTAGCAATTAGAAATTTAAAAGAAATAAAATTCAAGATCGCAATTTTGCGTAGGTATAATATAATAATGTTCTTGTTCAAGGTAATCCTAATATACATTATTTTAGTGTGTACATAATATGTATTTGCAAATATCGGTCGCATCTTTTAACATTACATGCTTGGGATACATCAATATCATAAATATTTACGTTAACATCAAAGTGTTTTATAAGTTTTAATTTAACAGATTGAGGTAGTTGCGTACACCTTTGCTATAGTAAGTATAATATAGTACATCGACACTTGATAGGTCAATAAGCGCAATTCTCAAAATTTTACCCTCATTTTCTTGCCAATATGCAATATAAATGAAAAACATCGATATATTTTTTTTAATTTAATTATAATTAATTCATCTAATCGATAAAAAATTCATCGTGACACTTTCGGTGCGGAGTATTTTGTAAATTACAAATTACGAAGAGGATAATTAATGGTGAGACTTGAAATCTACTTTTAGAAGTTAATTTTTTTTAGGTGCCTATATCTAACGAAACTATTAAAAAAAATGCGTTTTAAAAGTGTTTACAGTAAAAGGCAATCCTTTTTATCGCCGCACTTTAAAGATTCAAGCTCATACTTAATGCATAAACTTTATAGTTAGTTGAAAAAGTATATAACCACTTTTAGCCAATTTATATGTTTGAATAAAGACGGGGCGATCACGGATGTTTGATTAAAAAATTTGTTTAAATATTTCGTAAGTAGGTAAAGAACCTTTAGACGAGAGAAGATGGAAAAAAAAAGGGAAACGCGAGAGAGGCATCATAACACACCAGGAAAACCACTTTTTCGCGATTATGTAAACTTGACAATACTAATATCGTATTATGCATATAATAGACTTGTATATATACATAATATTAGTAATGAGAAAGTAAAACCGAATTATATAATATAAGGATCTAAAACAGAAATTTGGTAGCCCTGAAAATATGATAAACATTTGGAAATTACGCTATCATCTACGGAAGTTCAAACATCTACATCCGTATTATTATTTTAACCTCGAAAATAATAATAATACGGATATAAGAAAGACATCGCGCAAGATTTATTGGAATAATCTTAATGGGCCAATGAGATAGCAATCGGAAATACATACCAAAGAATAAGAAAAATTCATAACTGGATTTTGCCTTTCAATTGTAGACCGAAAACGCTTGGTCGGCATATGAATTTATAATATTATATAATAGCAGCCAAGAGGAAATTAGGAATGTAATCTAATTTATTGATGGGAAGTTAGTGCAAATTTTATATTAAACTAAATTATCTACGAATAACGTTGTTATACTCGTAGATTAAGGATGTTTCTGAGAAGAAAATTGCACATGAACATAATTATGAATTATACTAATCTGAATCATAATAGTAAGAATGTGTAATGCGATAATATTTTTTATACTACATTATAAAATAAAATAAATAATTTTCTTAAAATAACGGCAATTCTGTTGTGATAATAAATATTCAAAGACTGTATTGTATGGTATTTGAAAACCGGATATAACAATCACCCGGAAACTGAAAAGTTATCCATTCGCGTGCTACAAATTTGTATTTTTTATCACACCGGATCCATTTAAGATGATTGCTACTTTATTAATTAAGTACATTATCAATAGGATATAATATACAATATGCATCTGCTTTCTGAGAAAAAAAAATGACAACATCCCAAATAGTTTTCTTTTTCTAACTATTTTCTCGTTGTCCTTTGAGAAAAAGACTCGGACTCGATTCCAGGATTTAAAATTAACCTCTGCACGAAAGATAAAATAGAGAAAGGAAATAAAATTAATGGAACGAAGAATTATAATTGAGTAGAATGAGGATGGAAGATGAGAGAGTGTTTGGAGGAAAAGAAAATTTAGTAAATTTAAAAAAGTGGCAATATTTTTAAACGTTTCTTCGTAATCGTGTGCGAATTTATTTACGTCTGTTTAAATTTATTCAACAATATGATCGTTTTATATACAAGATTTGAACCGTAAAACCAGTTGCAAACTTGGTAAATAAAATTAATAACTCTTATAAAACACGACGGTGTAGAATTACAAGATGACACGTTAGGAATGCCAAGAACGAAATCATGAATTTTCGTATACACGCGGATGCAATCTGTTTTATGAACAGGTTATCGTTTAAAATTTATTTTGCTAGCTACTGGAAGTTTTGTTTATTCTTTTATGGAAATAAATCTTATCAAAATTTAATATTATGAAAGGTTTTAGATTCAAATTTTCGTTACAAGAAAAGAATATAATTATGTTAGCTCTACCACGAGCGTTCTTGGAAAATTAAAAATTTTTTTAAATTATAAAAGGTTTTTTGATCAACTTATGGTTGGACAACTTTTTAACACCGTTCTCGTTGTTATTTATAATTTTTTTGCTGGGCACAAAAAGCACAAAATATTATTTTAAATATATTGCTATGATTTTTTTCTGCCAAAAGAGGTGAAATTTGTTTTTTTCAAATGTTTCAAAATTTATTTTGGATGCGCGGGCAGTCTGAGGAGTTTGGAATAATCGTTAGTATCGAGATAACATTTTTTAAAATAATGAAATAATAAATTAATTTCTAATATACTTTTATTGATTAGCGAGAATAAGTGATATTTATGTTTAGAAAGTCATTGTGGTGAAATAAGAAGTGTTTCACATTCAATCACCTGTAATCTTGGTGATGTTCTTAGATGATGGTCCAAAGTTACAATTAATTTCCAAAGAATTTTGAAAGCCAAGAGTTTAATAATGAAATGACCTAATATGTTCTTGTTAGAATTGAAAATTTATAGGCTTTCAAAAATCAATTATCATAATAATATTATGTATAACTTACCTTACAAACACACGAATAACAGCGTTGTTTGTCAATATGATCTACACGTATAGATTCTCCTTCATTACTACATGGGGCTCGTTTTCCAGCTGCAATATAAAGAATTAAACAGTAAATACAAAAATATAAAAAATAATATTATGGTAATAAAATTTGGTATCCATCAGTTTATATTATTACATAGCTAATCTCAGAACGGCCTGAGATTCGAACAAATCTAAACTACCGCACTCGCTGTTAGGACTGCGAGTTAAATCTGAAAGTTACCTGCCACATATAATAAAGTCGTCGTTTAATCGGCGATAAGTGCACATTTTATTTGAGAAAGAATTCCGATTTAATACGAAAGGACGGCAAATTTTAATTAAAAAGGAAAAAATTTTCTTAAGAAATGCTAGAAAGTCTTGGAAAATTGAAAAATCTCGTAAAAGGTAATGTAATGTAGAAAAGTTTTTTTTTATATGAGATGTCTCCTTATATCGTTATCGCTTGTCGTCTGGTGAACAAAGAAAGAAAAATTCAAGAAATATAAGGAAATTCCAGTAATGTAAGAGATAATCCAAACAAAATCTCAAATGGAAATCTGATGTACAAAAATTTAAGCTGCAATTCTCCTCTCGTCTTTCGTTAAAGTTGTATCCATATTTTTACCAGTGGCGGTTCGTGAGGTTGTACAGTGGTGATGCCAAAAAAATTTTATGTTGAAGATTACTATTGATCTTAAATCTATAATTTTCCGGTGGGGTCCAGGAGGGTCCCTTTTATGACCGCTCTTCATAAATTAAATAAATTCTATCAAAAATACTTAATATACTACATAATATTATATATAATTGGTTGAATTTAATTTAATTGGTTGGGTTTTCCCATCGTAGCTTATACATTCACCAGCAGCGATCTCGGTCACGCCAAGCCATTTCTATTATCGAAGAATATTTTTTAAATGTTACACTAACGTTTTTATATTTTAATTTTTATTAATAGTTATTCAAAAGATTATAAATCAATTTAAATGATGATAATTATTTTTAGCCAACGTCTAAAACCTTCGACAACGTAACTGTTACTAATCTACTACCTTGTGTTGTTTAGAGTATCATAAAACTAACAACGTTTGCAATATGTTCGTATTATTATTATTTCATAAACATAGACGTACACATAATGAAATTATAAATAAATTAAATTTAGATAATAAAATGTGATGAAGAACATAAAATAAAAAAAGATTTACTCGTACTGCGATGAACGTGAAGGTCTCGAAGTAGTTCGATTCGATTCAATTGATCTTTTAATTTTTAGTTTTATACAGTAGAATCCGCTTAATGTGATCACTTCGGGCCAAGGTCATTTTAATAATATTAACTGATAACTGATAACAATTAGCGAAATTTAGAAAAAGGCGAATTTTAGAAGACTTGGATTAGAACAAGATAGAAGAAAAAAAAGAAAGAAAAAGTGGCCGGTTTCCAAAAAAAAATGATCACAATAACCGACTGATAACATTATCCGAGATCACATTAAGCGGATTCTACTGTATTTTTAGTCTCGGCGTTTACACTTTTATAATACTTATTTTGTTTACATTTTTGTTAATTTTACATAAAAGCTGAGACGTTTCGGATAATATGATATCCCAGGACATTATCGCTGGGGAAAGGTCTCTTCAATGTACTATATTTATTAAAATAAATAGTTGTATACGGAATAGTGGTAAAAACAATAATCGACTTTAGAGGAGATCTTCGACAATTTATTGATATAATCTCCTTAGAATCTGCAATTATTGAAATATGGTAAAATTACAAGAATGGCAAAGCATTAATCTAAATTTGCAAAGCAAGATCAAAAATACTGGTATACTATTGCGTAACTTGCCATTGCAATAATATTATGTTAATATAAAATAAGTAGGTAATAAAATTATTGGCATCTCATCTTATGTTTTATTCGACAGACGATTATACATAAATTGCGATCGGTTTTAGAAATCTTAAAAAGTTATTTTCATACATATTTGTCAATATTATATAACATTGATGGCATCCAGTACCGATATAAAAACAACAAAAGATCATTGACCTCGGTTGATTGTTGACCCATCCATATACACGTAACCTTGAACGTACTTTAATGACCTTGAACGTGGTGCCAACATTACCACCTACTGCTGTTGTTTGACCCACATGTCAATCTTGAACAAAATCACATTTCCCTATTTCGTTTTTTAAGTATATAAGTAGTAACATTTAAATGCGAACGCGAACTTGAGTCTCTGGCTCTCGAAAAAAAAACTTAAAACGCAATTTTATGCTTCGTCTGAAATAATTTTGCTCCAAATAAAATATACCAAAGTAACATTATGTTTCGAGAAGCGACGCTACCTCGTATAAGAAAATTTGAAAGAAAGGTGTCGACGGGAATGGAAGTTCAACACCACCAATCAAAATAATTTCGTCATAATCGTGTTTAAAATTAGCTCCAACACTTGAACAACCTATCGAAATGGGATTCGGATGAGAAAATAGAAATGGGTAGAATTATTAAGGACGGGGTTTGCGAGACTCGGCAATCCGCCTGCGTCCGACAAAACGTCGAGATTCCTGATTTGTGTGAAATTTAAGCAGAGATTTGGCGAAATAAAAATGTCTGACGTTTAGTTAGAAAATTGTGGATAAGTTATTTGCATAATTATGAGTTAGGTTGGCATACTTCGATCCAATGTAAGGTGTACAAGTGGACACTAATAACATACTCAGGTGCTATAATGATTTATTTGCCGACATTTTAATCTGTACACAAGTGAAATTAAAAAATCTTGTCTTAATTAAACTGATTTACTGTTATATTTATGTGCATTAAATTAAAAAGAATTAATTGCTTACGATAAACTTATTTTAACATTTTTATCAATAAACATTTCATTTAACTAGATTTCTCTACAGATTTGTTGACATGACTCAAATTGATTTAATAGAAAGATTGCATAATTTTGCAACTTGCTTTATTTTTGATTATAATCCAAACCAACTTAATAATTAATTATGAAATATTATGTTAGGAATTATTACATATACTACACATTAGATGTTATCCCACTATATATATCGACATTTCGAAAATTTAACCGACGGTTTAACGACGATCCAGAGCCATAAACCTCGTTTAAAAATAGGAAAGCGAATTGGTGAACTATTAATGAAAGCTTTCTCGACTAAAGCAGAATGTCGACTCACCAATGGATTTCCCTATTGATAATTGACTTTCCGATGACACCCCAAATGTTATTTTTGAATAATAAAGAAATCGTTTTTGAAAATACTAATTATAAAAAGATTTCTATTAAATCGACTTTATGATTTAATTATAAATTAATTTTAAAGCATTATCGATAAGTCATCAAGAAAAGTTAAAAATTCTTAGTATACGTATACCTACATAATATGTATAGATACAGTCGAGATAATTAAAACTATAAATCAACATACAACTAACACCCACTAACAAGACAATATACTTATTCAATAATAAAATATGAATACTGTACCACCATCAAGGTCTATTAAAAAATTTAAAACATTTTTATAACATAATTTCAAAGGTTAAATTTGATTAATAATATTAATTCGTGAATATCTAGAAAAATTTTGCAATAAAAAAAAATTAATTTACTTATGTCTAATCTATCAATTAAGAATTTATATGAAGAAGGCAAGTGGAATAACTAACTTGTGACCTCAATCTTTTCAACAAAAAATTATTATTTTGAAATCATCTTCTGCTATTGAAATTATTGTGATCGTGCAATTTTTTTCAAGTTTTGCGTTAAACTAAAAACGCCGAGAACTAATTAAACTAATTAATTCATCATAGTGGGTGGTCAATCCAGACAAAAACTTTTGATTTCACAAACAACCCTATTTTAATACACAACAGGACGAACCGGTGGTCAGTGCTCTAGAGTTCAAAGTTGTTACTATTTTACACAGATTCGCCTTTTGCTATTTTAATTTTAATTCATTAATTATTCATTCTTTAGTAGTTGGTGATAATTTTGCAGACACAGTTTTAAGTTTTAATTGAAAAGGAGTATAATATCACAGTTTATTTATAACACATTACATCACATGACTTTCCTATTTACTAAGTTCAAAATTACTTGGGCAGTTCAAATTTCAAAATAACTACTAAATTAATTTAAACTCTCTGATTGTGATTTTAAACTCATACGATTTTCTATTTGGATTTCATTATATCCGAAAATTAGATAGAATACCGAAGCATTAGATTTAGATACCATTTGACTCTACTTTATTAAAACGAATAAGTTTACCAAAATCGGTGGGTGGTCAACTGCAGGCTCCCCTTGTCAGCAAGCTAGATAAAGCCGGGATCATTCGATTCCAAATTGTAGCGCAGTGAATACAAGTATACGCAATTTTATTTTGTTAATTAAAGTAGATTATTAATAACAATAATAACTAGTACTTCGATTATTTTTCAGAAATGACCGCTCCTTTATTTATTGTTTTGTATTATAAGTTAGTAGTATATACTGCCAAACTGGAACCAGCATTAGTTATATATTTTTTAAATTTTTTTAATTGTACTGCAGTAATTCAATTTTAATTTTAATGTTATTTTTGCAGTTTAAACATTTACTTGCAGTGACGTATTTAGAAAATGCTTTTAAGGGGGGGCAGATAAAAAAAAAGAGAAGATTTGTCAGAATCTCGTTCATCCATTCATGCGCGTCAATAGTAACTACCTAATCCTATTAATGCATAAAATCCCAGTACGCTTCTGCTGCTCCTGCTACAACGTGTCATTATTTGGTAAAAAAAACACTCTGGTTGGTCGATTTTTTTTATTAACCAAAAAATATATTAAACTAAGATTAGGACTAAAAATATTTGTCCAATATTAATCCAAACCTGGAAATTCGGTTAGAAAAAATTAAAACTTGGAAAGCATATTTATTTAACTACCTTACTGCTCACGGAGTTTAGCAGCAACTTTCTGTGTTACTTTAAAAGTTAATTATAAAAAGAATATAAAAATATAAAGTCAAAATTGTAAACTGGAGTCTGGGGGTTGTGAAACACCCTCCCAGTGCATATCGCAGGATTTCCACTCTTTTAAAATACTTGGAAAAGATAGGGGATTTATAATTTTACAAATTATTAAAACCGGGAAAATGAGGGAAATTTTAACCTTGCCTAGAGAATATTAAAGCTTGGAAAAAGATTTATTTAAGTGCCTTAGTGCTCAGAGTTTAGTAGCAATTTTTACGTTACTTTGAAAGTTAACTGTCAAAATTATAGTCAAAAGTGTAAACCGGGCGGTCTGGGGGTGAACACCCTTCAGTACATAATAATAAAATTCCCACTCTTCTAGAATACCTACAGAAGACAGAATAATTATACAAATTGCGTCGGAAAAAGATGGGAAATTTTTTGTTTTTGAGCAAAAGTGAGGGAAATTAAAACGTTCGGCTAAAGAAAATTAGAATTTGAAAAACTTATTTATTTTTATATTATAAAAAAAAAATTTAATTGCCCCCCAGCACATCAAGTTTAACAGCAACTTTTGCGTTACTTTGAAAATATAGATAAACGGGAATCACTCAGTTGAGGGAAACGAAATTAAATGTTTAAATATTATACCGCTAAAAAAGAGATCCACCGTCTAAGCTGGTAAACATTATTTTTATCGGGGGGGGCTTTAGGGATACAATCCGCGGCAATCTTTGGGGGGGTGAGGGAGGCAATTGCCCCTCTAAATACGCCACTGTTTACTTGTTTTACATATCCATAGAGAAAAATCACATCTAGTTATTATTAATTTAATTCCATCTTTTGTCAAAATACTAGTAAAATTTAGGTAAAAACCGACGGGACGCTTTGTAAAGAATGAAAATTTTTGATTAAATAATGCAGTATACAAAACAACTTAAAGTTTCAAATTTTTCTACTACAGGTTTAAGGCTGTACAATTAATCAGATTAGATAAGTTCGCTCACAATTGTGTAATCTAATGCAGCCTCTAAAGCGCAAGAAGTTTCAAGATTTGAAAAATTTGCGATTTTTGAACTAAAGAAAAAAAATCAACTTTATATTTCCACAAGAAGCACTTAAAATTTAAAATCATTAAGTTTGGTGATTAAATTAATTAAAAAAAAAAGAGCGGTTATTATGGCATTAAATAATTGTCTAAAAATCCACTTTTCATTTTATTAAACTTCAATTTAGACATCGAAATTCAGGTAACCGTGGGCTATTAACAAAAACAATAAAACCGTAACATCGAAAGCACTCATTCTGATGAGAGGGCACTTTTGGCGGCTATTTTGAACGACTCTCAAACCGGGTGGTCTCCAAATCTATACCCGAGCTGCCCGCCCATTAACTCTATGATTTACAGTGCTCTCGGGTGGGTAAAATTTTAATTCGTCCTTAATATACCTGATGGATACCTTTGTAGGCACACCTTATATTTGTTTTATATTACGACGTGACCGTCTTATAATGAACGACAAACAAACAAACAAACAACTACCACCAGGTGGATAATAATATTATAATAAAATAATTAAATTATAATAGTAGATACACGAAACCCCATAACAATTTAATTATTATTTATTTCGTTCCGTGCGCTGTATTCTATTTTATTTTATTATACTATATTATGTCGAGAAAATTAATAAACCAGAGGTGATAAAAGGTTTTGTGGTAACGAGTTCCATCAATTATTTAAAATGAGCTTTCGTCTCTTTCGTAATGTTATAAATAAATTATTTGAGGCTTTTTAAGCGGATCTTCTGGTTTTGAGAAATTCAAAAGTACTAATTAAAACAAAAAGTATAAGGTGTCACGTCGAATACGACATATTCTAAAAATTTAAAGCTAATTAAAAAACAATTTATATTAAAATTTCACATTTTATAGGTTTACTAATTTATTAATTATAAGGTAAACTTGTTTTATTTGTCCAAGTGAGTAGTAATTTGTTAATATATTATTTAGATTAAGCATAAGTGACTTATCAAGTTACGCTATTGGTGTAAAACAACTTAATAGCTTCGAAAGATAACATCAATAAATATCTTGAACGTTTATTCAAAAATTTAATTCTTTTTTTTTTACTTGGTCCGCAGGGGTCGGCATTACCCAAAAATTAACTTTTATTCAACTATAGAAGAATTACACATAAAATTAATTGGCCGTTTGTGTTGAATGGAGAGATAACTATTAAACCAGAACATTGTTCATATTATTATTGGGGGTTTTAAGTCAGGGTTGTATTAAATCAATTCGTCCTACTTGTATTTTACATAAGGTCATATTGTACTAAAATAGTAAAAGGCGTGTCACCTCAAAACTTATATCATTTCACCTACCATAACTTATAAATTTTATTAACGAGGAAGTTTGTGTCAAATATTTTATATAAAAAACTAATCGCGTTTAACATCTTAAAGCAGCCGAGATATAATTTAATTAAGACATACAAAGATCACAACTTTAATGTTACACAATTTCGTACATTTCCAACAAATAGTGAAAGTCAGATGTCGTTTAATTTTATTTACCATAGTTATAATGGGGGAACCACAAAATTATTGTTTTTTTTTTAATTTATTACATTTTCACGATGCGTTCACTCGTATGCTATAACGAAGATGATTTATGTTGCGATGGAGGTTATGTTCACAGTTTCCTATATCATCTGGAAATGGTAAATTATTAAAATCATATTATATATACCTTCCGAGGTATTTTGATCTGTAGATTTAACCAGTGGCGTAACAATGCGGCGAATCCGGGCCCTTGTTCGATCGTTTGTGAAATGTTTTTGTGAGAGTACAATAATTAATATCTAATAATTGACATTGTATTAAAAATATAATAATCTATGTGGGTCATTCGTAAATTTCCTTTGCTCTTTGATTAAAGCTTAAAAAGTAAATAGTTTTCCGAAGGAACTTTTTATACGAAGAGAAATAATAAAAGGATATCGCCCTTGTTTAAACATTAATTTAACTTTTTTACGTTTATGTTAATAACTCTACTGTTAGGTTCTTAAACCGTAATTAATTTCGAACACTCGAACAATAAAAAAAGTCGTTTTACAAGTCATCAGTTATTTAATAATTATAAGAATTATTGTGTAAAAACAAAACACAAGACAAATATTTGCGCAGCGTGTTTGTTTACTAGCTGAAGAATGTCAAGCATTTCAATGACCATAGGTTTAAATGTGAAAATCTTGTCATGATTGTCCACAGGTCCTGATGTGTTTCTCAGAACAAAAGTTCAGCGATTTTAAGTATTTTGACAAAGAATGTCGAAAGGAGATAAAAATTAAAATTTTTCTTGCACGTTCCACCAAGAGCCTTTTGTCTTTCGTTTTGAGAACTCTTCAAATAAACCACAAATTCACAATGCGTACTTGTACATACATATATTGTGTATATGTGTGTAGTACGAGGAAGAAAACTACAAGATATGTTTGTGCCTACATTATTGCTGGTGGCAATATTTAATTTAAAATGTTTAATCTCAACAGAGAAAAATGTTAAACCACAAATCGTGCATAAATTATGCAAAACAATTATTTAAAAAAAAAGATTGTGAACTTTCACTAATGCAACAATAATATAATCCTGAAGTGGGCCAAGTTTTAATCCTTGAGGACCTCCTACCTACTAACAATTAATAACTAAAATGAACTCACAATAATTTTTAATATAAATACTGTTGACCAATTTAAAATTAATTTATTATTTAAAAAATATTTTATTACCTTGAGAACATTTTTTATTTTATTTATTTCAAACCACAAAAGATAACATACTCGAGAGCTTAAAATTAAAGAAAAATAAGACAAAATGCTCGAGAGTTTACTAAAATATGTATTGGAAAACGTGAAAACGTATTCTTAAAGAATTCCGTTAATTTAATTTATAAACAAATTATATTTAATTAAACGCAGCTTTTATGTATGATTAAGCTCAATAAATTTGAATAAATATTAATGAGATGCGATACACAATTTATAACACAATTATATGTAAATACATGCAATTATAAAGCAATAAGCTTATGCAAGTGTAAAAATTTACATAAGTAGATGTTTTTTTTTCCAAATTTGCAGTAATTTACTTGCCTTCTCGTGTCGACAATATTACTTCTAGTATAAAGATTTCATATTTAAACAACCGCTTATATAAATTCCAGCCTATATCGTATACTACTGCTATATATTATTAGTTTTCAATTTTTCAAAAAAAAAAAATCATTTCTAACGTCGCATCAAGTATTTATAACTTCCATAATGCCGATAGTAAATGCCTCTATAAAATTCCATAATGAAAAACTTGTTGTCAGACCAGTTTTTAAAAATTACATTTAAAGATATTAACCGATGACAGAAGTTAGAAATACAAGAAAACGTATAAGTTTGTTTAAAAAAATTTACCCCCATGCGACCATGCGATCTTTAATTTTTTGGTTCCACATTTGCTTACAAGTATATTATGTTTAAAAAATTAAAATCCAACTTTCAAAGAATTTTTCAAAAGTGAAATGAAGATTTTTATATAATATAAAAGAGAAAGCCTTTTAAAGGTACTTACTGATAACGCTGGACATTGAAATGGCTCCATGGCAGAAACACGTCAGGATAATTAGAATTGCGGTCAAAAAGTGACCGCTACTGGTCATCGACATTTTCCTGTAACAAACCAAAAGTATAATTTCGATGAGAAACATTAGAGAAAATTTATAAAAATGTAAACAAAAATTAATACAGGCAAAGTAATTTTTTTTTTAAATATACTTACTCGAAAATATAAAAATAAAACAAGTTTTGCGTTACGTAAAAATTATTCGAGGAAGCGTTTATGTACTTAATCCTCTATTTTGAAATTTAGTTAACAAATATTTATTTTAGAGAGCTGCAAATTACTTTTCGAAGTAAAAACCGAAGAAGAAGTTTACAAATTGTAAATTGCATAGTTGATATAAGTCTCTGATAGATACCTATATTTTGGAGGTGGAAGGATGGAGCTTTATATGATAATATTATTAAAATATACGCTGAATAAGAAATTAAGGTAGTTTGGGAAAAATCGTCGATTCGAAATGGCCATCAAACGTGGGACCTGCATTGAATTGTTCGGAATCCCCTATAAGGGAATTCCCGAACGGATCATTATGCCGTTTGTTAAAATTTGGAAATGTAAAAATCGTTTGTTATAGGTAGAAGAAAAAAAGAGTATTTAATTTATTTTTGATTAATGCAAGTGTAAAAACCAAATTAAATTAAACACATTCGACCTCTAATACATAAATGAATCCTTATATACATGTGCACTAATTAATGCTTGTGCAAAAAGATCAATACCAAAGTCTAGCCACAACATCTGTATAATTTAAACACAGCGTTCGTAACTAAGCGTTGACAAGCTTAAACTAGGATTTAGTTAAAATTTACGGGATTTATCAACAAAATTTCCTACGCAATCTAAACTAGCCGAGTAAATAGAACGCAAAAATGGCAAACTCGGAAAACATATTCACATCAATTTGCACTCGAAAATACATGTTTATAAAAATAAAAATAAATCACATACAAGGAAATAAAACTTTCTTAAAAAATTATGTCAGTGCTTCTAAATCCATGGGACCGGAGTAACAAAAATCAATATCTATAGCAAAAACCCCCTTCCCTAATATTTATCTATACATCCAATATATAATAGTAATAATTATAAAAAAAGAATTCTTAAAATAGTTAACAATTTTTTTTGTAACTAAAAAACATCAAGGAATCTTTGTATCAATTTCGAGTTAATATGATGACAATCTTATTTTAAACTAAATTAACAAAGTTGATTTATGATAGCTCGATAAATTTAGAAAAATGGTAAATCAAGGTTTTTGAACGATAAAAGCTCTTCACTCATACTTTCATGTTCTATAATATTATAGTAGCTATAGCGTCATCGTCGTTTCAATTTTTTTAACATATAATATAATATGGGAATAGACTCCGAAACCGAAAATTTTAGAACAAAAATAAATATAGTATAACATCTCGTACAACTCTTTTAATCTTACCGACAGACTACCTACCTAATTCTGTTTACAAAAATAATTTTATCGCTTTGATGTTGGAGATGGGTAAAAAGACCACGCAATTTCCTTAGGTGCGCATTACTTAAATAAATGAATTTTAAGAATCTAGAGAAAAACCTCCTAGATATATTATAATATGCACTACATGGAGAAAGACGAAAATTTACTTGTATTAGAACGTTTTCGATTTCTATTCGACTAGTAAGTGAATCGACGGTCTTGTTAATTCCTCTCTTCATTACTTATGTATTAAAATTACTTCTCGAGCATTAGTTATAATTCTACAACATAGATTTTCACTTTCTAATCGCAAGACATTTTTGTCAAGCGTTATACTTGGACAAGTCATCATGAAGGTTATCGATTCAGTGACGGCGCCAGGGTGGGCACTATTTTTTAGGTGCTTATTTCAGTAATGTATTTTTTTGAGTTTATTTATAAATTTTGTGTGCTCCTGCTCAATCCAAATATATTGGGCCCAATTTGTGCCCACCCATTTAAAAAATGCTGCCGCCGTCGCTGGGATTAACATGTACGTTTCACTGCCGTTGCCACTGCCGTTTCTGAAACTGGTCTGAGAGACATAAAACAGTAAGACAAAGGGCATAAAATACCCTCCAGTACATCTGTAATTGTGTTAAGTTGTATTCTATAATGAAGTTACTAGGTCAACAAATTTAAAGTGCACTGGAGGGCATTCCATGCCCCCCAGACCCCCCGGTGTAAACAACAAAAAGTTTGTGTGCATATGTAGTTTTTGATTAGTTTTATGAAACAAGAAACTTTTACTCTTTCAGAACATTTACACCGGAGGATCTGAGAGTATGAAATGCCCTCCAATGTAGCCTCCCACAGTAACTTGATTATGGAATACAACTTAATACAAATATCCCCCCCCCCCCGTTTAGAAAAATAAAAAGGTGTTGAGCATAATATTATAAGGATCTTTCGCTCCTTAATTTTTTGGTTTAAGAATAAAATACATTTTCAGGTCGCGTCAAGACCCACCGGGGGGTCTGTGAAGTATAAAATGACTTCCTGTAATTGTATGAAGTAATTTAGAATCTTTGTGTTTTTGTAAAACTTGGGGCATGGAACTAATTGCCCCCCAATACCCCCGATTTGAAAAACAAGATCTTTTTAAAAATATAGATCTTTGACTCTTTCAGAATCAAATACATTTTCAGGTCGCGACAGTATATACCAGCGGGTCTGTGGATTATAAAATACCTACCAGTATTCCAAACCGAGGGGGGGGAGTCTGGGGGGCATGAAATGCCCTTCAGTACATCATGAATTGTGTTAAGTTGTATTCCATAATCAAGTTACTGCGAAAGACTCTCGCCTGTAAAGGTATTAACTTAATCCAAAATTATATGAGCAAACTTTCCGTTTCTGAAACCTGGGAGTTCAGGGTACGTCAATAATTGGGTTAAATTGTATTCCATTATCAAGTTATTGAATCAATAAATAACTGATGTACTGGAGGACATTTCATGCCCCCCAGACCCCCCGGTTTCAGTAACAAACAGTTTAAGGCCACATTTTTTTACGAATTTGATTAAATTAAGAACTCTCACTCTTTCAGAACCAAATAGTTCAAGGAATATAAAACAGCCTTTAGAAAGAGTGAAAGATGTTTAGATATTTATTCAATGAAATTAAACCCTCAAATTCTCAGAAATGTAATTGGTTCTGATAGAGTAAAAGTTCCTTGTTTAATGAAATTAATCAAAAATTATACGCACAAACAGTTTGATTTTCAAACCGGGGGTCCGATTATGGAATACAACTTTAAGTAGCAGTGTGGCGTAAAGCCGCGTTTTACGGGTCGATTTGCGTTGAACGATTTGGATCGCTCATTGAATCGAAAGCTAATTGAACATGTAAACTATCTTTCGGCGTGGTCGTTCGGCGGAATGAGTCGATTCGACAGAAGTCGAAAGACTCTCTACTTTGGATTTTTGGATGCATCGCCTACATTTTTGCTTTCAACACAGATTGAACGCGCGTTTTCATCGCCTATCGTGTAAACCTTTTTGCTTTCAACACAGATATCGCGTGAAAACGCGCCTAAAGCACACAGTTGCAGTGACGGCGACAGGTGTGAGCCAGGGAGGGCACTTGGGTGGTAAACTCCAATCAACGGGGTGGGAAAGTGCCCAAATTTCATAGGTGCTTATTTCAATAATGAATTTTTTAAAGTTTATTTATAAATTTTGTGTGCTCCTGCCCACCCCAAATATATTGAGCCCATTTTGTGCCCACCTATTTCAAAAATTCTGGCGCCGTCGCTGTATCGATTATATCTCATCGTCTAATATATTTATATTATAAATCTTTCGAGATGTTGAATATTTCGAGTGGAATATTTGAGTTAAAAAGTTCCTTCATAATAAAACAAAAGAACCTCCACTTTATTCCACCGTTTTCCCGTTCAACCGGCATCCAATTAGCCGGCATCAAGCGGCACGTAGAAATGCCTCGCTCGAAACTTGTAATAAAAATATATTTTTATACAAATATCTAAGTTTTACACTAACCGAAACTTCGGTAGGTAGGTAGTTACTAGTTTTTGTACAACCCAATCGGACGAAAAATTTCAATCGCGCGGCATGTTTACAGTCGCGACCGTTTCTCTGACTAATTTTAGCTTTTAAATATTAAAATTATATGTATTATTAATTTTTAAGTGCACTCAAGCTAAAGCTATCGAGTGTTGCTAAGCAACACCACAATTTTTGTTTACGACCGTAATTTACCATTACCGCAACCACCGCGTTTTGTCAGATTCTTCGGCAAATATTTTGGTTAAACAAAAATACAAAACGAAAATAAGAATCTACAGTAATATATATAATTCTCCCCAATACTTAATTGATTGGCAATGAATGACCAGTGTTAAAGAACCGTAGTGGATTTTACGTTGCGTGATTCTCAATGCTAATAACGTAACGTATAGGGTGGATAAATGGGTAAGGTCGTGAATCTTAATTACATGCAAAAACAAGAAAGAAAAAATTTAAATAAGCAGGTAGTACCTGCCAATGCTATATTAGAAAATAAATAAAAATTTAATATAATATTAATAATATAAAAATTGATTTTGTTTAGAAGGCGATGAAAGGAATTTCTACTTAAACTCCGATTAAAGTCACATTAAAAAAGATAGACGATTAAACTGGTCAAATGGCACGACCTATAAACAATTTTATTGTCAATTTATCTCTTTATTATAAAGCATTACAAAGATTATGATTAATACAAAGCAATTTAAACTAATAAACCAATTTTTGTGTTATCGAAAATTAAGAAGGCATTCTGCTTATTTCCAGCCGATCGTCAAATAATAAATTAAAAGAAACACAAATATTTAAATGTAATATTAAAAATTTTAATTTCAATTCCAAATTAACATATCGAATATAAAAGAATGTAGGGAAAAAACTCAAAATGGTATTTTACAACATTTAAGATATAATGAGACGTTTATAACTTTATTTTGTACATCCTATTAACTTAATTAATTTATTTTATTTTTTTTTATTTTGTTTTTCTCCTCTGTAATTATTTATGTAATATTTTGAAACTTTCTATTACACGTTATCGAGTATAAATTTATTTATAAAAAACGTTTCACATTAAACTTAAACTTTTATTAATTTGTATTCTATTATCTTCGTCAACGTGCCCAGCATTAATAATGAAAACATTTCTACTAATTCAACCTTACGAACGTTAAAAATAAAATAAACTCACCTTTAGAAACTATTAGTCGCTTCGAAATCGGCAATTAAAAAAAAACGTTCAGGTGATTCGAAAAAAAAAACTGTTTATCGTTGTTTAAAAAACGCACTCACTCGCAACGAAAGCTTAAACGATCCTACACCGTAAATACGCTGCTTTACCGTCAGCGTAACACTAAACACTGATCATAAAACGTAGTGAACCATGCTGGTTTATTCAACCACATTCTACAGCATGCTCATTCTACATCAAACTTAACTTGTGGTAGGGATTCGCATTTCAGGATATGATGCACTACGTCTGGAGTGCACCGATTCCTAGGAGCGATCAATTATTGCTATAGACAATGATTAATTTTCAAAAGTACCTATGCAAATGGCGCTCTAAAATCATGCTTACGGTTTAATCCTTGACAATTTTCAAACAAAAGTTTCCATATAATCACATAATAATGATGGCAATAATTGTGGTTTGTGCCCTAATAATATTTATACGACCAGTGGCGACTCGTGGCTGTTAAAGCAGAAGGGCGGTTATGCGAAAACCAAAATCCATTAACCCTTTCCCCTTTGGGGCTTCCAAGTTTGGACTATCGATTATCCAAAAATCCACGAAAACTTTCTGAAACTATCTGGTAATATTTCTTATCTAGAAGACTTCATATAGTTTATCTATGTGTAGGTTAGGTTAGAGTTAGATAACATCTTAGATACCAAATATCATAGTTATCACCTCCATTCAACAATAATTATTTGCCTTTCATCTCATTCAAATGTTTCCTTGCAAATCAAAATATAGTATAGATAGAATATCCCCCCCCCCCCCCCAATCATTGCCAATATTTGCATCAATTTCAGAAAGTGAATAAAAAGAAAGGAGTGTACTGGAGGGGTATTCTATATCCCCAGATCCTCCGGGAACTGAATTATTAATCGTTCGTGAGCTCGTAAAATTTGGAAAGTTATCACGTTAGAGTAAATAAGAAACTGGAACTGCTTTGGTGGGCATTACCGATTGTTGTAATTTAGGTTTCAGGAAAACATTATAGTGCATTCAATTGGAATCTTGTAGAATCAAAATTTCACGATTAACTGATTTTTTTATCCATTATCCGGCTCGACATAAAAATTGCTTATATTTTTACAATAAATTTATAAGTTAGTTTAAAACTTGAACTATTCCGTACTATTATTCATCGATGTTTTTTCAAGACATTAATATTTTTTTCTAGAAATTCAAACGTTGTTGATAACAAAATATGTGTCACATGCTGATATCAAAGTTCTCAACTACGCCATGAAACATACAATGCATTCACTAATATTTATCAAGATCAAAAATTAAATTATCATAATGTGGAATAAAGAAGACTAGGCATTACTTAGGCCCAATGGTTCAGTTGCAACTTGCAAGTTAAACCAATGAAATACGTGGAAAACCTGCTTTTCTTATTTTTTATGAAATATTAGTTAACTTAAATTATTTGGTTTAATCTGCAACTGAACATCTGGGCTTTTCCGACATACAATAATTTCAGAGACAAAAGAAAATTGTTAGTAAACAAAACAATTTGATAACAGTTTTTATCTTTTTACACATTTGTTCAATGGCAACCATATTACGCCTATCATCTATGTATAAACAAATCTTAACCCCGAAATATATTATATACTTTTCAAACCAATCAGTTTTGGTTTCTGTAAAACACGATGTAAAATGGAATCTACCTTTTATATGCAGCTATTTATTAATCAATATAATAAAATTCAAATTAATTTCATAAGCTTTCGACAGTTACTTGCTGCTTTCGTCATGTTTTTTTATTGTAAACACTACATATAATGCGGAAACAGATAAAATTCGAATTTTATTGTAATAATAATAATTATTATTATACTACTATCTATTTAATTTATAACGTATTGTCATTTGAAAATTGAATCGATTTAGATATAAAACGATCTCGAACAATATTAATCTCGAATCTTGATCTTCGGTGATTATTAAATCACTTTTAAATCACTGAAATTAAAAACTGCTCTTTCATTCTCGAGTCACTACAAAAAGAATGTAGTAATTTTGAATTCTAAATAAACTTTTTATATTATATTTATTATAAAAAATATCTTAACGATCTCACCGAAACATTGTCGTGTATGAAAATTTTAATAATATAATTTAATTTATATAAATATTTTAATATATTTTTTATGTACCTATTAGAAGATCAGAACGAATGTTAAGACTCGACGCGAATTTACTGGATATTATAAGCTTTGATTTTTGCAATAAAATTGAGGTAACATTTAATTAATTCTATCGGTTTCTTTTGTAGCAAGGACAAACAGGACTAAAAAAATATTATGAAATTTTTACAACCTCCGATTTAACTTTTGATTTATCGTTTAACGAATGCGAAATTTGCTTTATTTAAATGGTCCATTTCGTAAATTAAATTTTTGTTCCAGTCCAGCATAATATAGTATTGAATTTTTATACTCGAGTAATTTCAAGTCCGGAGAACTCCGGCGCCAAGCTGCTAACCAAACCGGCAAAGTAATTCTTAATGAGGTACGATTACAAGTATCTTGGTTTAATTGTTAAACACGAGAAGGTCGTTTAGATCCATTGTACATTCTAGTAACGTAAATTTTAAATCTATCTACCTTGTCGTCCTCACTTCTTTACATAATAACGATCCTGTTTTCATATAAGGAAACAATATTGTTACTGTAATTACACATTTTATTTGATTGTCTGTTACACTATTATTATAAACGTTTAAAAATTAAAGACTAAACCAGGAAGTAGTTTTTTTTACAAAATACGTAGTTATCCTCTTCTAGGTCCGAGCTTTTCCTTTCCTCGAAACGTTATTGAATTTTGGAAACTATTGAAAAATAATTTTCAGGTACAAAATATACCATGTAATTTATTGTTGGCGCCACCTTACAATGGAAAGGATGTGTCGTCCTTTTATTGTTAAGGCAAGTTTTACAACAGCAGCATTGCGCTTTATCTGTAGAATTATTACAAGCTTACGTAGATAAGCGACTTGTTAACTTTTTCTTAATTTATTATTCTAATCAGGAACGAATTAATAAGAAACTTCGATATGGGAATAGAATTTGTTTCATATTTAATTTTAAGTAAAATTATTCAAGGCTAAACTTATTACTTTACTAACTTAAGCCAAAGTAGAGAAGTGATTTTACTTTTATATTATACAAATTGTTGAGTATAGAGATCTTTACATTGTAAAATACATTAAGCCATTACAACTACCGATGCGCAACCCTACACTTCGCCTGGGGCTCCCCTAAACATTTTACATACTCCGTTTGTCTGTTGTCCTACTGACAATTTGAAAATTCAATGGATAAATATGATCTACTTATGTGTGATTTCTTCACTTCCTCTGCTTATCTTTAAAAATATAATAAAATTTAAAAAAAAATGTTATTTATCGAGAAATTTAATTGAAGGTGAAGAAATCGGGCATTAGCCTTAAAAATCTTCTAGTGTACTTAAATTTAAATTTTTCTGTACTAATTGGTCAATCCACCACCGAAGTAACTTAAAATTTAATTTATAACATAAATTTATAATATAAAATTAATTTGGAGTAATATAATCTATAAATACTAAAATAAGAATCCATGGTGTACCCTTGTCCTCGCAGATGTCCGACCGAACTGATATATCTTTATTAAAATTATTCTTTTTGATCTTTTCGAGATCTGTTTGTAAATAAAAGAAAATATAATAATTATCTGTTATCAAAACTCGAGAATAATCTCGAGCTAATCAAGCAAATTACATAGAGCAATAAAAATGAACATCCTAATAATGATATAAATACATACTTTAAGGATACAACTACCATTGATTAATTGAATTTGAAAGTTACAAGATTGAAATTTATTTGTAGGTACGTATAATTACGATAGGTACAAAGTCACAGAGATTAAAATATAATAAATTTCAATATCTTGAGTAAATTAATAATTATAAAACGATAACGAGATGGGAATTTCAGGTTTCAGTCTGAAACTTATTTCTATACTTCATTAAATAATAGTAAACGGTTTATATATATTTATTTCTGAGAAACAATTCATAAAATGTTTATTAAAATTATAAAGAAATTTAAATTATACTTGCGATTGAATTTGAATTAAATGAATTGATACAATGTGTATTATATTTTACTGTATGTTGTACATAAATATATAATTTATTAGTCACCATTGAGTACGTATATAGAGATGGATTAATTATGCGAAAGCCATAATATACGTAGGTGAATAATTCATTGGTTAAAAATGCATATACATTTCGTACCTACTCCAGAGTTATGGATAACATTCGACACATTGACATATTAACAACAAAAATTTTATAGTAGTAACTTTAATCCAAGTCCTTGATCTTATCAAAATATAAAATCGAGTTAATATATTGTCATTAAAAATCATAAATTCCACAATGATTTTTGTATACATATCTCTATATAATATACCGTGATGATATTATTGAATATTTTTAAAAACATTAACCCACTTGTTATTTGCTGATATTTTATGATCGTTTGGTATTTATAAACAATCGTTTTATATGTTTATGTTAATATAATGACGTTCTGCCACTACTTGTTAGAGATACTACGTTAAGATATCGACTATTTGTCATGATATTACTTGTGCATAAATTTTATGCCTTTAAAGAATTTTAATTACAGGAAGCTTACGTTTAAAAAATATTTTACAATTAGCAATTAACCGTAACATTCCTTCTTAAAAATTATAATGTCATAATTAATTATTGCAAAAATTACTAATTACCTTTTTAGGAAAGAGTTTTTATCAGTGCTTTTGGAAGACTCAAATTAATTACTTATTGAAAATATTTTTTTTGCAAAACTGATTGAATGTATAAATTTACAAGAAAATGAAAATTATAAAGAGAGGACTTTACTCAACTTTACCTCGCATGGACTCTTTTAATTCAAAATGATTGGTAAACAATGTTAATAATAAAAATCAGAATTTTAAATTCATTTATTTGTAGTTGGTTTCCATTTATTTTATATTTTTATTTTTATATAAATCTTTTATGTTAATGTTATGCATTTCAGTTTACCAATTGTGAACAAACAATCATTATAGTTCTTTTTACAGTTCCTACATGATTAACTTATCGTCTTTGAGATCTCATGAACTACTTAACTGCCATCTCAAATAGACAAGTATTTTATTGTGACACAACTTTGATTATAGTTAGTTAATTTCATCAACCTTTACTAATAGTTATTATTCCCATTTTTAGGCAAACATGACGAGAAACAACATTTCACTCTCGAGTGTCAAAGGTCTTATGCTATATTTTTGATCTTTTAGGCCGCATTCACTTTCTTAAACAGATAAAAAACAGCATGACAATACGTCACTTTCAATACCAGAGCTCGTAAAGTACTAGTTCTTTTTCTAACGCAAATTAATGTTGAAAGTATGCTTTTCCGCACGTTAGTAGTATTTTATACAATAATGTATAATGAATCATATATTTAACTATACTGTGAACTATTAAACGTAAAATTATTTACAAACTTAATGTTAAAAATGTGTTAGTGAATGTAGGCTTATATACTAAATAGACATTAGACTTAAGTTATTCTACTACTATTATTTACAGATTTTCTTTAATTTTAGCACTTTATCATAGTTTTCAAAGATTTATATTCAATATTTCAGCACCCGAATAAATTTCAACCGGTGCGGTGGCCTGGTTAATGTTCAATTTAAAACTAAATTTTATAAATTTTCAGAAATTAAATAACTTTAGAAACTTTAGATTTTGTGCACTAGGCAAAACTAATTTGCCTGTAATATACGATTATATTCTTGAAACATTTTGTTCAGAGTTCAGTAGGTAGTAATATACCTATCCTTAGCGTTATTAAGCTAATCAAAGATCGAATTTACACGGAGCAATGTCAAATTTTTTTTCAAATTTCTCTCTCTGCGTGTTTTTTTAAATTTAAATTTACTTCTAAAATTGGTGGACTCTTCTGGGCTGCTTCTTCCTTTCCTGTTTCAACCACAGCGGAAGATGTCTTACCGATTGACAAAATTTTACTCTACTTCTTTTTTTTAGATCTACCTTCCGAAAGAAAATTCGAGTTTGCATGAGGAGTTGTGCACATAATCGCCAATCTTATGGCAATCTCAAGCTAATACTCTATTTCGATTAATACATATAACACTTGAATTTGTTTATAAAAACTTAGTCATATGGAATATTATCGAGAAGGAGCAAAAAAAAAACATTGTATTATTAAACCATTATACTACAATAATTACTTTTCATTTTAAACCAGATTCAATATACAGATAAAGCTTTGAGTTTATTAGTCATAAAAATAAATTTTATTGCCTTTTACTGTTTTATAGTTCATTCTATGGTCAGAATAAAATACCTATTTTATTTATTTCTTCATGTTAGTAGCATATAATTTTATGAAAACAAATATTTCGTCTTCGCAGTGAGTTAAGCCTTCGTAGAGATATTATTAAACGAGACTATTCATTACAGTACAAGTTTTGTGAGAAACTCACTTAAAATACCAAATGTAATTTCCCTACGCTTCGGTTAAATATAACTTATCTCATAATTACATTTACGTTTACAAAATAAAACAAAAAAATTGTTATGTAATCTGTTACATTGTACATATCCATCCTACATACCAGGAAAACTCTACTTTTCTATCGCGATTCATTTTTTTTTACTATTAATGGGATTAGAACCTCGCATATTCAGATTCAATTTTCACAAATTTTATCTATAAAATCTTGCGGTGATTGCTGAACTTGTACAGGAGTTAAAACTTTGTAAGAATGGAACTGAAACCGGATTCTTTCATTCATTTAATGCCTAATTAAAGATACTGGACATCGATTGGACTACCGTCTTTGCTATATAAACAGGTATCTTTCCTTACATGGCTGTAATGCGTGACATTCCTGTCTCGATTTTTTTCATCGTGTTTAGGGCAATCATTTTTTACTATCCATTGCTTAATAATTTTAATTATTCGGTATCATCAAAACTTGCAAGGAATTAAAAAAAAATATATTGAAAAAATATACAGACATTATAACTAATAACTATTCTAAACCTACTACATACAATATTATTGAAAACGAGCGGGAAATGCGGGTATTCAATAAGTAATGGCTTTATTTACATTGCGCCACCATCGACCGGATTAAAAATATACGATATTACCTTTTAATCCCCGAAGCAGGTGATCCTTTTAAAGGAGAAATAGAAATTCGGCGTCCAATTTGTCCAAATCAATAGTTTCAAAAAAGGGGATTTCCCGAAACTGCATCTGTAGTTATTGTAAAAATCTTAACAATAAATATAAGCAAAAAAGAACAATTTTAATATTGTATATTTGTGAACTGCAAGAAGATTGGATTTGTTTCGGAATTGAGATTCTTGATTGCCGTGGTGCGTCCTCGTTTTGAATTTGTTCGCGAATAAATCCAGAATAGTTCTTTTCGTACAGATTTTCGTCGAAACTATTAAGCCAAACTTTTGCATCGGCTGATAAATTTTCTTGTAGCACACTTGTCGAAGTCGAAGGCACGGTTGTCAAAGTCGTAATGGGATATGTGTCATTAATTAACCTAATAGCAAGTTTAGTAAGTTCCGGTTGCTTTTTTCCATAATCTAAGACGGAAAATTTTAAAATTTGCTGATGATATCCTTCGGCATTTATCTAGAAAGAGTTTAATTTTGTAAAAAATGAAAACGTGGTTTGTATTCTTTCATACTTGTAAACTGTAATTGCCCGGAAGAAGAAGTCTCCAAAATTCTCCATTTGAAGAGGCGGTAAAATTCATGTCTCGCCCAATAACTCTTAAAATAGCATTATTTATTGGACATCCGGTACTGTTATCCACAATTTTTCCACTTACACCTCGATGAGCCTGTTTAATTATTTCCACCAGAGCCTGAAAGTAAATATTTTAATTTTCGATAAAAAAATTATTATTGACGAGTGAACACTACATCTCTATTTTCCTCCCAGAACCGCTGTAAGTTACTAGCGTGTGGATATTTACAACAAGATATTTCCAAAGTTAATTCCATACAACCATGCTTGAAATAATTAAAATCTGACATTCCACCTAAAGATATTTAAAAATTTTGTAATATATTCATCTGCCAATAATAAAATATATTATTAGGTATACCTTGAAATGGGTACCAGGCAGCTCCATTTGTAATTCCATCTGGAAAACTTACGTTCAATGAACAACCCAAACCACGATGCATTGTTGTATGTTTATTGGCGTAGGTATGAGCTAAATGTTGGAAAACATCGTCATCGGGCGACAAAGATGGAGGGTTCCTTGGTAACGATGCTACAAATAAATTTCAATGAAACTAAATGGTGGTAGATAAACCTCCAATTTGGAATAAACAAAATAAATATTAGGGAACCCGGGCATTACGACCATCTCAAACTATGACTATTTTATTTTACTTAACGATACGCGTTGTCCCGAGTTCCCCTATACCCAAGCAGTTGATAGCATGGACGCCCTTTAAGAATAGGTAATGTAGCCTGATTTTTGTTTTAAAATTAATTATTTTGTTTTTACCTCCTCACTCTCCCTCGGAGAGGATCCTTAGACGCCCATGACAGAAACAACGAAAAACAAAGTTAGCATAAAATAAGAAAACAAAAAATAAACAAAGAAAGAAATAATGATTATAGTAATTTAAAAACAATATACCAATATAGTCTTCCCGCAACTTTTGTTGTTCTCGTCGATCTTTGACTTTGCCTAATTCGCGTATTAATTTTTCCCATTCTATAATAACAATTAATTTATTACAACAAAATATTTTTCATTTTTAAAATAACAAAATACTAAAATGAATTTTTCCGGATTCCTCAAATAATTTTTTAATAATTATTAGTTAAAACGGGAAATAAATTTAACCAAAACTTGATAATTTGCATGCCACCATCATCTGCGATAATAGTTTTAAAATAAAACATCGCATTTTGGCTTTGCGGTAAACACCGTGACACATTTTTGTCTTTGCCTATCTATATAATATATATATTATTTTGAGAATAACACAAAGGAAACGCAAGAAATAATAATAATAATATCATCTATTATTTTAGAATTTTTCGTTATAATACTAAAAATAAAATTGAAAACTTACTTTCTTCCTTTACACTGTCAAAAGGATAATTTGCTACTAAAGATCCACCGTGTAAACTAACCGAAAGAATAAAATATATTTTTTTCATCCAATCTTCCACTGCTTGAGTTTCCGGTTGTTTTGGAAGCGGATTTGTATTGAACATGGCAGGAAAGTTTCTGTTTAAATCAATTTTTCTGGCATTCAATCTACCATACTCTCCAGAACACGTTCCTTCGTTTGATAACTCAAAACCGTCCGGATTCATACTTGGAAGAACATAAATTTTTGTGTTGTTTAACAACCATGTAATTTCGGCATTAACTCCATAATTATCTCCTAAATACTAATTTTTGCCATTTAAAACATCAAGCTACGGTGGCAGATAATACTACAAACAGCTACGTACCTTTAAGAAATGCAGAAGTATTTCACGTCCTACAGCTTCATTTCCATGAATATTTCCTATCAATTTAACACTGGGAATCCCATAGGCTGGTGCATCATTTTTTGAAGTTATTTCGACAACCCACAATTCTTTTCCTAATCCAATTGTTTATATTAAAGCAACAACATGAAGTCTACATGGAGAGTGTTACCTTTAACAGATTTTCCTATCGAGTCCAGTTTCATGGAAACTTTTGTGTAACTTTCTGTAAGATTTTTCAAAATTGAACTTAATTCGACATATTTATGATATTTAAATTCAATTCCTGCAATTTTTGGAACACAAAAAATGATAAACAAAAATTTACTAAACTGCAATAACATTTTCAGCTTTTTATGCTTTGATAACTTCAGGAGAAGTGGTATACACGTTCCCGTAGATACTTTATCACAAGTTTTTATCCCTTCTACTTCCAATGTGGTTTAACAAAAACATGGAAACTGTGCAGGATAAAATAATTTTTATTATTTTTGTTTAAAAACAATATCATTAGTTTTAGGGACGTATAAGGTACTTAGCTTCCATTTGAACTAATTTATGGTCCAAGCACAACGGAAATTTTCACTTTAGAATTAAAATTATAAGTTATTGTCGTGCAAAACAAAGCTATAAATTTTATTATCAGAAATCTATTTGTAAAGTTGATTAAGGCAGGATTGAAAACCGCAACGGGATGTTTTAAAATTGTGTCTCTCGTGGTGCTGCAAGATAAAATAACGGTTTTGCTTTGCATATTATTAAAATTTAATATCTAAGAAGAGTTTTCAGTTTTTGTTTTATATTTTCTGGAATTAATATTTTTGGGTCGACATCGACACATTAAACCTCATTATGATACCAGCATAGTATAATGTGCTACCTTGTTTCCATCACAATTGTCATAATTAAATCGCTTCGATTGGAATTTAAATTTATTTAAAGTTTATTTTTAAAAATAGGAATTAGAATAAAACAATTCATTCAAAATAAAAGTATAGAAAGTAATTAAAATTTTAAAAATCTCTGTATGGATAATGAAATTACGCACGTGAAGCATGAAGGTGGAATCGGCAGAATTTTGGAGTTTATATTAATCGATGGCCCTCTTTCAGAAAAAGCCAAAAATCCGCCATCGCCAGACTACCCTCAAACGTAGGGGGTTCTTCCAAACATAAAGAGAAAATTCGGGAAGTCTCTCATCTACAACTCTAGAGATAAAAACTTTCCAAAGCGAACACAATATTATGTATTTCCCAATAGACCAGATCTAGCAATCAACTGACAAATGGAATTTCCAAGTAAAAATTTACTTCTGACACTAGCTCAAGATTTAAAAATTATCAATAACGTAAATACAGAAATTTCGTCTAGCTGCAATGGTGTTAAAATAAATTCCTGGTTGTATCCTTCCAAAAGTAATGAAGAAGTATCGGAGATTAATTTATTGCAGCACAAGTCTGGAAAAGATCTATATTTAAATTATTTGGAATTAATAATCGACAGGTTTGTTAATTTCTGATTTTAATTCAGATTTCAATTTGTAATTTCAGGTTACATTTTATGATAAACCTTTTAATTAAGTTTAGCGAAACTCTAATTAAGAAAGACTTTAATAGAAATGTTATGAAACCCAACAATTTAGCTTTGGGAACTTCTTCTAATTATTTATGGAAAACCCTCTCGCAGTTAAAAGATTTTATTGTAATGTGCATTTTTAAGATTTCGAATGATTAAATAGTATTTTACAGATTCGAAAGAGCGCAGAAAATGATTTTCCCGATATGAAAACACTGGAAGATAAAAACACGCAAACGCTTACTTCTTTTGCAGATATTTGTAACAGTTGCGGTTTTGCGACCGAATGCATTCACGAAATAGTAAACGGGTTGACTCTTCACATCGATGAAACTTTTATCGACAAGATAAGGTACCTAGTACATAAACCGCCTCAATTTAAGTTTATATACGTTTTTCCTTTATCTAGACAAGATTTCCCAAAAGATTTATACGATTTAACCATGCAAGGACGTATGCACCAAGTGACCAGCACGATTATTCAAGATTTAAAGATTTTCGGTGAGCACGCAAAGAAGCTGGAACAGGAAAATAAACGGCAACTTAATGAATTAAGACATCTGGAAACTAATTTCGCCAAATCTTTATTTACCATAAAAATCTTAAGACGTTCCATCAAGAAATTTCGAAAGCGTGCTAGCGGCGGTAAGTTTCGTTCGGATCCAAATTCATGTCTGATCGACGTCAAAATTTTAGCAAAAATTAAAAAAGAATGTTTAATTAAACGGATTAACGAACTAATTAAAACGGACAGCGTTAAAACTTCGAAAATACTACGGGCCAATGATAAAAGTGAAATGCTGGAAAAATCCTTACACGAAAGTACTATAAGCTTGGCGCTGTTAAGTACGGACAACGATAATCTTCAACGCGAAATCACTCATACGTTAAATGAAAATATCGGTATTTGTTCGGAAAAAACTTTGTGGAAAAATAGATTTGGCGAGTCGTATTTGGAAAACAGAAAATTGAAACAAGAATTAAACGGAATTCGACCGGAAATTCTTGCACTTTCCACGAGCATAAGTAAATTAAGCCAGAGTTGCGAGAATTTTATGGCAAAATTACAAGAGAGTACCCAGAAGCTTACGCGTAAATCAGAAGCGATTGAAAATGCAATAAAAAATTTAACGGTGAGTTTAGATCGATTTTGCTCTTCATTTTGTAGCTAACCTTTGATTAGGAGAATCCTGGCGTCGTAGATGGTGGATCTCCCAGTTTGGCGTTTAAAAGTACATTTATCTGTAAGGTTTTAATTTTTTTTGTAACAAGGTCTGCCGTAGTTACTGGAAATCCGCTGGCAGATATGAGAAAACAAGTAGAATTAAATATTTTTAATATTAAAAAATTAGAGCAGCACAACAATTGTCTTCTAAAAACGATCGGTCGCGTACAAGACAAAGTCTCGTACACCTGACGGGTCAGGACTTACCGTAATGTTGTGGTGGTGTTTTTCAAAAATAAAAAAATTGCGATAAATTCGAGCCTATTGATTTCTTCTTGTGTGTAAGGGGGGCGGGGGGGGGGAAGAAAATTGTCATATAAAAAATATAATATTAACGTCGATGCGGTAAAACGAAATAAAAAGAACGATGGTTAACTTATATAATAACGACCATACAGTCGCAATCTTTATTTACACAAATTTTTGTGTGTACAAAATAATGTGAAATAATAGATATTATATCTGTACAACAGCATATTATGTCTGTCAAGAGCACAATTACCGCTTGTTTATGTTTAGCCGAGACCAGCTCGAACCAGTAAAACTCCGAATCCGAAAGAAAAAATGAAAGTATGAAATCGTTACACAAACATCGTAAGTGAAAAAGTGAACTACCTATATTCTAATGAAGAAATAAAATGAACGTGATAAACATTCAAAACTTAAATTGTCTATGTTAGTTGTAATAATACATAAGTAATTAAAGCTCGTTCAGAGCTGACCTCGTCTATTATGATTTTAAATGTAAAATACAATAAATTGTATGTATATTTACATTATATCAAATTTTATAATTTACATTTATTCAATCACAGGTCTTTCGAGGGAAGACAAATAGGCGACAAAACAACACATCTCTACATATTAGCTATCGAATGGAAACAGCAAATGTTAGCTTATAAATCAAAAAAATTGTTACTTAACAATAAATATAAGTATGCAAAATAAATAAGTGAAAAAAATTATGTAATTAGTTTTTACACAATTAATTAGAATATGCAGGTTTAGTAAATGTTGATAAACCTAATGCTTCTTTTACATAGAGTAGTAGTACATTAAAAACTAGAATGTTAAATTAAAACTAAAAAAATAAAAAGCATTTTTGTCAAAAAATATTTTATACTTTTAGTATTTTGTAAATTAAGAGAAAATGAAATTTTTATTATTTTTACAGTTCACCATCGCAGCAAATAAATAATAACTAAGTGATATTACAAAAACAAATAAAAAATAAATCAGATTTTATCTTCTGTACAACAAACTTCATAACTTGAGTGATGGGTATTTCATTTTTAACCGCCTCTTATTACGGTCCTATTCTCTATAGACAGGTTCGTTTACTGCGAAAATAAAAAAGAAAATTGTTATAGTATTAAATTTATCCGAAAAATATTAATAATAATTTATGGAGCAAGAAAATAAATATTCATTCTAGCTCCGACTAAAAACACTTTTCACAACTTACAAGCTATCACTTACTTTTTTTTACTCACCAATTTTCCGACTATGTTCTACACTTACCCCTATAGTTTTCTTCGCAATTTGCTTGTCGAAATATTTCACACTCCAATTCGTGAAGAGCCAATACAAGTTAAAAGCAATTTGGCTAAATATCATTCACTCCTGGTCCCGTTCAGTTAAAAAAAAATTCAAAATACGACCTTATGCGAACACAAACAACATTGAAAAGTTGTAATGTGTCTATGCGAAAGCGTCAAGCCATGAATAATTTTAGTAAATATTTACAAAAATGAATGCATATGAAATTTTGGTGAATTATCAAAATTCAAATGTGAATCCGTAAATTTATCATCGATAATTTATTATTCTTCTCGAAATTTTGGAACAATAAATAAATACCATAATAATGTGAATAAATGGTAACTCTATAAATAGCATAATATCCATAGAAGAAGTTTTATAATCATATTTTACCACCCTGACAAAATTTTAAAGAATCAAGTTTTGTAAAAAATATTCAAGGAGGAATTAAAGTAATTTGAAACGTGAGCATCTATTCACTATTCCCCCATAACAAAATTTTGATAAACAAATATTTTATAATTTTTTTAAAATTGTTTAAATTCAAGTTTTATGAAGTTTTTTATAAAATACCGAATGTTTTGATTAAAATTTTAAAATTATAAAAATCACCATGTTGTTTTGTACTTGAAAGATTTCCAACCCCCCTCCCCCCCTCTTTAGATACAATCAATCGTAGCCAAAAGTTTATAATGGCACAACTTTAATTTTATGAGCAGTTTTTTCTCTTTTAACGTTGAAGAAATCATTTTTACAATTTTTTTTTATATAAAATATACCAAATAAAAAAAAGGTTTATTCTCCATTGTTGAAAAGACATTATTATTAAAGACAGAAAATCCATGAATAATTTATATTATAGAATATATATTTCGTTTGCTTTGCATCAAAAAATGTTTTATTTTAAAAGAATCGTATTTCGTTTACACATTTATATCAATATATTGTAGTTGATCGTAACTTACATAATATTATTAATTTTTAATAATATGATATGCAAAGCATAGTGGCCTTCGACGTTCTAAATAGAAAAAACTGTTCATAATTTAAGATTACACCTATATTTTATTTTAATAAATAATTTATTGGCTTGTGAAAATAATAATTAATCTTATAAAATATTAAATTAAAATTTAAAAAAACGATAAGCTAAGCATACAAAATATTTCTTTTATCATAAGCTGAAGGCTTATAAAAAAATTTGAATTATGTGTTTACTTATTAGCTTAATTTTTAAAATTTCAGTTTAATATGCATACTTTTTATCTATACGCTTTTATTTGGCGTGTAAAATATGTATAATAATTTAACCAATTTCACCAAACTAGAATTAAAAATTCTCCGAGCAACTTGCAGATTACTACAAAATGAAAATGTTAGAAAACCTTTAGAAAGTTTACGAATCAAATTATTTGCGATTAAAATTTATTTCAATTTCATTGTTAATAATTTTTATTATCGTAAATTAAGATTGCGCCATTAGTTCCCTTCGGTTGGAATCGTTTCAACTATAAAATAACAAATTTGCCCCTAATTCAATTTTAGCGATTTGTATTTCAAGAAAACGAAACCAGTCTTTCAATTTCCAATTTCAGCATTTACTGCCATGCGACCATACTTACCCAGTTCGTTTAATTTTGATTTTAAACACACAAATACAAACCATAACACATGAATTACTGGAAAAATTAGGTTAATAATAAAAAACGTCAAACATTAATAAAAATGTCCATAACTCTATTTATTAGTTTCAATACTTTTCTTTTCCCGATACAAATATATACAAAATTAAAGGTCACGGAAAAAAAATTGACAAACAGTTTCACGATATTTAACTTGTCTAAAAAATGTACAAATATTTTAATGCATTAGGTATTGTAACAAATGCCCAAACCAAGTGTTTCGACTGTTATTTTGCAGGAAAGTTTTTTCTGAGGGTCTGAATTAAATGCGGTATTTTTTTAAATTAATGGTACTAGGCACCTGCTACATCACCAATAATAATAATAATAATAAATTAGATTGTACGTTTTGTAAATAATTTACTACTTTTCGTTTACACCGCAAGTTTACTCATTGGCTCGATTTATACTTAAATAATCATTGCACCGAATTAAATTTTGTTGCAGTAACCGATAATAAAGAAGGAGAGCCGATAACGATGGATTTAATTGGGAAAATAAATAAATTTGAAACTATTTGTCATCAATACAGTGAAAATATTGATTTAATATTTGCAAGCGAGCACAACAAACTTTTCAAATATGCTTAATATACAAACGAAATAAATATAACTTCGTACATGACTTGAAATATACTCATCAGAAATTTATTCTGCTCTCTCACGGCTCACACACAGTTAGTTATGTCACACTGACAAAAAATAACACAACAAGGTTAGTTAGTTACCACAACATACGGTAAAAAAAATTGTTATTATCATTTGTGGTATTCAGTCAGTTTTACAATAAGTACAAAATGTTGTCGAAAAAAATTTTTCAAAAACTGATTGAACACACAATGGAATTCACTAGCTACTTAAATTACCTACACAAAAAAGAAACAATAACTTTTGTTTTTATTTTGCAACATATGACTTAAATAGATTTTCGTTGCAGTTTTACCATCAGTCAGTCTTTGTGTATATTTTATTCAAACGAAAAAAAAATCAAGGTAAAAATCATGCACTTTGTAAGGTTCTTTATACAAGTAAAATCACAACACTGGAGGTCTTCATGCCACACAATCATTAACTTGCCTGTTTCATTGTAACTTCCTTTCTTTAGACGAAATGTATTCAAAATGATTGTTCTTAATAAAATTTCAAGTAACTCACTATTTTAATAATTATTAAAAGGGTAACTAATTAGATTTATAAATAACAAAGTAAGCTTCTTCCACTCGGAAAAGCTCGCTAAATTGAAACGACACACTCGACAAGTTTAAAAACGTATTTTTTTGACATAAAATTAATTAAAAAGATTTTTTTTTGCTGCATTATAAACTAATTAATTACTCGTCACCTAATAACTCGTTATTAGCACCCGTTTCTTCTATTTTGCATAACCTCATCGATTGAGGCTTTAAAAAAAAACTACTTTTTAATAGAAAGGGAAAACATAAAGTACACCAAACCAAATGGCCCACATCAATACTATGCCGTATATAGTATAAATTGGATTCTCACCATCTGTAATTTTTCTTGCGAAAAATTTGAGCGTTTCATCTAATAATATCACTGGTATTGAAAACTTCATTACGGTCGTCCATTCGTCAAACGTAAGCGGACAAACTTGGAATACAACCTACAAATGAAAATCAAGATTGAATAGAAAATTTAAACTCGAAGCATATAGCTCAATACTTACGGAAAGTACATCAATGTAGAGAATTACAAAGTGAAGGGTGAAAGACAAAACCATCGAACCCAACAACCAATAATTGCACCAAGGTGGCATAACCAACAAGGATTGATTTTCAGATAAACTGAAATAATTTTATTAAATACAATATTATTCCTTCTTTTAAGTTTCTCAATTTATTCAAATTACCTGTTCATGGCGTTTAACATTTCAATTGTTACCAACACCGAGAGAGCCATAGTCATGGGGTGAGGATCATCAAACACTTTACAATCGATTCCTTTGAAATCTTCAGGCGACGTAATACAGGCCAAATGATGTGTCTAGAATTAAATTTTATGTTGTGAAAACTAATAAATACGCGTACCGACGACTATCGTCTCAGTCCAATCGTATTAGAATAAAATATTGTATTGTACTTAATCAAATTCTTTTAAAATATACCTAAATCAACATAAATATGATATAACATAAAAAAAAGCAGAAAATAAATCATTTTCTTCTGAAACTTAAAGTGCTGATGGTTCCTAGTTGCGCCCAGATATTGGACTCACATCCTCAAAGCTTTAAAGTATTACAAATAAATTAAGTTATCAAACATTATTTGAACAACTTTTACTTTACAATGCAAAAATTATTTTTTGCCAAATTACTTACCAATTGGAAATAAGACAGCTGAGGTCCATATGGTGAGTACATGTACCACCAAGAAGCAGCACCGACGGTAGCTGCGCCTACATATCCACCAATAGCCATATACCTGAAGAATAACCATCCAGAAATTAAACCTTCATCTGCTTTACGTGGTGGTTTGCTCATGATATCCAAATCGGGTGGATTGAAACCTAAAGCTGTGGCTGGCAAACCGTCAGTTACCAAGTTAACCCATAAAAGTTGAACGGGAATTAAAGCTTCTGGTAAACCAAGAGCGGCAGTCAAGAAAATGGATACTACTTCACCAATGTTCGACGAAATCAAATAACGAATGAATTGTTTCATGTTATTGTAAATAGCGCGACCTTCTTCTACTGCAGCTACAATTGAAGAGAAGTTATCATCAGCCAACACCATCTCGGATGCGGATTTTGCTACAGCAGTACCGGAACCCATAGCAATACCAATTTCAGCTTTCTTCAAAGCGGGCGCATCATTTACACCGTCACCTGTCTATGCATAGATAAAACGATACAATAATTTACACGCCGATTCGATTAATAAAAATAATTAACTTACCATAGCAGAAATTTCGTTCATACTTTGCAAATATTCAACAATTTTCGATTTGTGCGCAGGTTCCACTCTGGAGAATAATCTTGCACGACCGCAAGCTGCTTTTTGTTCAGAAATTGGAAGATCGTCAAATTCGCGTCCAGAATAAGATTTGCCAGTTGTATCTTCTTCTTCGGTGAAGACACCGATACGCCTGCAGATAGCTTCGGCGGTAGCTTTGTTATCACCAGTGATGACAATGACACGAATACCGGCGGCACGGCAACGAACGATGGAATCGAAAACTTCTTTACGTGGTGGATCCAACATACCGACGACGCCAACGAATGTAAGATTGACTTCATAAGTGTAGAATTTGTTAGAATCTCCAAGATCCATTTCTTCGGATTTCAATGGATTATCGGCCGTGGCTAATGCTAAACAACGCAAAGTATCCCGTCCGGTACCGTATTGTCTGGTCAATTCGAGGATACGATTTTTCAAGGTATTGGTAAGAGGTACCTTTTGAGCTCCAACGCGGCAATGTGTACATCTATCGAGAACACCTTCTGGAGCTCCCTTAACAAATAATTTAGGTCCATTACCAAGCCGGCTTGGTTTAAGTGGCACGCAATACGAAGACATAGATTTACGATCTCTCGAGAATTCCAAGGTAAATTCTTTCTTCCATTTGGTTTCCAAGTCTTGTCTAACGACGATGGCAGAAGAACGACGATCTCCAGATTTTGATACGCCAAATGGATTGACTTTTTCGGCTAAAACAATTAGAGCGGTTTCGGTAGCTTCTCCTACTTTTTCAAAAGCTTGCTTGAATTCGTTAAAATCGATGGCCGAATCGTTGCACATGATACAGATTGTTCCCAATTCGTGGAGGATGTCGTAATCTTGACCCTTAACTTTTTGGCCTTTCAAGAAAACTTCGCCAATAGGTTCGTAAGTCGAACCGGTAATTTCGAATTCGTGAAAACTGCTATCGTTTCCTTCTACTTTCTCAAAGGCAAACATGCGAGAAACGGACATTTGATTGGTGGTTAATGTGCCGGTTTTGTCTGAGCAAATGACAGAGGTGCAACCCAAAGTTTCTACAGAAGGCAACGATCTGACGATGGCATTTTTCTTTGCCATACGTCTCGTGCCCAAGGCAAGACAAGTTGTAATTACGGCTGGTAAACCTTCGGGAATGGCAGCGACGGCCAAAGCTACGGCAATTTTGAAATAATAGATAGCCCCTTTGATCCACGATCCTCCATGAGCTGGATCGTTAAAGTGTCCAATGTTGATGGCCCAGACGGCAACGCAAATAACCGAAATGACTTTAGACAATTGTTCGCCGAATTCGTCGAGTTTTTGTTGGAGAGGAGTTTTAATTTCTTCAGTTTCGCACATTTCGGTACGAATTTTACCAATGGCAGTGTTCAAGCCGGTACCGATGACGACGCCACGAGCTTTGCCGGCAGCTACGTTAGTACCAGAAAACATAATATTCTTTTTATCTTGGTTGACCGCTCGTGGATCGGGAACGGGATCTGTGTGTTTAATAACGGAAATAGATTCTCCTGTTAAAATAGATTGATCGATTCTAAGAGTGGTAGAGAATATTTTGGTAATTCTAATATCAGCTGGAATTTTGTCTCCTACGGATATTTCCACGAGATCACCTGGAACTATTTCTTTCGCACGAATTTTTTGTACGCCCGATTTATCGCCCCTGCAAACTTTGCCCATTTCGGGTTCGTATTCTTTAAGAGCTTCGATAGCTGATTCGGCATTTCGTTCCTAGGAGAATGTATTTTGAATTTTAAAGAAATTCTAAGATGATATTTTTGGAAACGTGCAATGCAAACTTACCCCGAGATGAAAAGTGTCGTAACTTCCAAAATGACAAATTTTCGGGTTTTGATTGATTCTTATGTATATTTTAACGATCTTTTCAATGGAATCAAAACCAAAATTTTTTTTTTTTTTTAAGTTACGACACTTTTCATCTCAGGGTGCGGATATTACGTTATGTGTAACGAAATTTTGAAATTCCTCATCGCAACGAAAATATAAAAAAGTTAAGGTGATTGGGAATTTTTGGGATTTCTTTCTATTTTTAAAGTTCAAATTTATTCCCTTGTTAATTTTGATAATCAAATTTAATTTATGTATTATGGACGATCGCGTGTTCACATTACACGTTAAAACTCCAACTAATGAAAATGATTTTTCAATAAACTCACCTGCCACACACCGACCACTGCATTTGCAATAAGAATAAGTAGAATTACAAAAGGTTCTACAAAAGCGGTAAAAGCTCCATCGTGTTCTTCAAATAACGCTAGAACCTGAAACAAACAGTTTCAATCTTTTGAAAAAAATATGTACATAACATTTTCTCTGAGATTCGCTCATGCGAAAACTGAAAAGACTAAAAATAAACACACAACTTTCGCTTCCAGCACAACAAAAACTATCACTCGAATTAAATTTTGAAGAGCACTTCATAAAAATCAATTTCCTATTCACGTATTTATTTTTCAATAAACCGAAAGTGATAGTGCGAAATTTTACGATTTTCTTGTTCGATACGTATTTTACTTACAAATGAAATGATGGCGGCTAATAATAAAATCTTGACTAGAAGATCGTCGAATTGTTCTAAAACTAATTGCCATAACGTCTTTCCTATAAAAAAAATTTTAAAATTAATCCTCGTTTAATTTGGCTCACTTAATTACAACGTTTTTAACGACTTCATTATCTACATCCATTGTATATTTCCTCTTTAATACTTCAACTTAATTAATTTACACCCAATTAACCACCAAACCCAGATCTATAGTAAAAATCGCGATAACGAATAAAAAAATTATTCGATAGCATTAAGGTTTTTAATAAGAATAGAAAACCCACGGGTTATACGGTGAAGCTATAAAACTACATACTTTTCCATTTAATAAAAAACCTAGGCAAGTTATCCTGGAAAGTGTCCTTTGTGACTGACTACCTTAAGAAAAGAATCAAAACGAGCAGCCGAATTTTTATATCGACGCAACATAATAGCACCTAATATCTAATCCATTATTTCATGAACTTCTTCTTCGGATGCAAAGCGAATAGCAATTTTTTTTCATTATTCCGTAGCACGAGAGAAACCATTTCACTATTAACCATATCAATATTTTAGAAAACCCAAAAAATGCACTAAACACTTTTCAGAACTAAAATGTTTAAAAGTTAGCACATGTAAAATACACTGTAAGTATTCGCAAACGTTTTCACCATACTATGGCATCATCAGGCGATGAATTAGAAAGAAAATTAAGAGAGAATCCTTTAAATATTGTTCCGAGTGGTAGGGGGAGGTTTTTATAAGAAAAGAAGGGACATTTTGAAAGTTATTACAAAAAAGGGGGGGGGGGTTATAACTTATTGAAAATGTTTAATAAAGGTGAATTATTTAAATCCGATTGACTATTTAACAACAAAGGTGAATATTTTAATTTATTTATTTCTAAAGCTTCTAAAAATTCTAATTTTTTACTTTTTGGTTCTACATGTAAAATTTCATAATTTCCTTGTTTATGGTTGGTATCCAATAAATGTTTCGCGAAAGTAGATTTTCCATCCGCAAGTCTGTGGGATCGCGAGTGTTCTTTAAATCGTGTTTGGAAAGATCTACCTGTATGACCGATATATTTTTGAGAGCATTCGCAAGTGAGCTCATAAACTCCTGATTTAGTTAAAATATCTGACTTTGATTTAGCGTTATTAATGAATTTTTTAAGTTTATTGTCTGTTCTAAAAGCTATATTGAAATTATGTTGATTCAAATATTTGACAATTTTTTCTGACTTGTTTCCGAGAAAAGTAACTACGTTAAAATTTACGTTAGATTTATTATGAATAGTGGGGTATATTGAATTGACTAGTTGTTTATGTTTAATCTGACTAAGTAAATTATCAATCAATTTGACCTGGTATCCATTAGAAGTCGCGATAAATTTAATTCTATCTAATTCTTTTTGAAAATTTTCTTTACTGAGAGGAATTTTGGTTAAACGATTCAGAAAAGCACGAAAAGAGGCAATTTTATGTGAAAAGGGGTGCTCAGAGCTGTTATGAATAACCGATCCAGCTTCTGTTGGTTTATGAAAGATATCAAATGAAAGAATGTTGTTAATTTTAGAGATTGTGAGGTCGAGGTAGTTAATCTTATTATTAACTTCAATTTCTTTAGTGAATTTAATATTCGCGTGTTGTTTATTAATAAAATTGAAAAGTTTATCTAATTGTCTAAGGGACCCATTGAAACAAATAAAAATATCGTCAACATATCTATACCAATAAATTATGAAACTAAAATTCTCAATTCTGCATTTAAAAAGTTCATAATTTATTGGTATAGATATGTTGACGATATTTTTATTTGTTTCAATGGGTCCCTTAGACAATTAGATAAACTTTTCAATTTTATTAATAAACAACACGCGAATATTAAATTCACTAAAGAAATTGAAGTTAATAATAAGATTAACTACCTCGACCTCACAATCTCTAAAATTAACAACATTCTTTCATTTGATATCTTTCATAAACCAACAGAAGCTGGATCGGTTATTCATAACAGCTCTGAGCACCCCTTTTCACATAAAATTGCCTCTTTTCGTGCTTTTCTGAATCGTTTAACCAAAATTCCTCTCAGTAAAGAAAATTTTCAAAAAGAATTAGATAGAATTAAATTTATCGCGACTTCTAATGGATACCAGGTCAAATTGATTGATAATTTACTTAGTCAGATTAAACATAAACAACTAGTCAATTCAATATACCCCACTATTCATAATAAATCTAACGTAAATTTTAACGTAGTTACTTTTCTCGGAAACAAGTCAGAAAAAATTGTCAAATATTTGAATCAACATAATTTCAATATAGCTTTTAGAACAGACAATAAACTTAAAAAATTCATTAATAACGCTAAATCAAAGTCAGATATTTTAACTAAATCAGGAGTTTATGAGCTCACTTGCGAATGCTCTCAAAAATATATCGGTCATACAGGTAGATCTTTCCAAACACGATTTAAAGAACACTCGCGATCCCACAGACTTGCGGATGGAAAATCTACTTTCGCGAAACATTTATTGGATACCAACCATAAACAAGGAAATTATGAAATTTTACATGTAGAACCAAAAAGTAAAAAATTAGAATTTTTAGAAGCTTTAGAAATAAATAAATTAAAATATTCACCTTTGTTGTTAAATAGTCAATCGGATTTAAATAATTCACCTTTATTAAACATTTTCAATAAGTTATAACCCCCCCCCTTTTTTGTAATAACTTTCAAAATGTCCCTTCTTTTCTTATAAAAACCTCCCCCTACCACTCGGAACAATATTTAAAGGATTCTCTCTTAATTTTCTTTCTAATTCATCGCCTGATGATGCCATAGTATGGTGAAAACGTTTGCGAATACTTACAGTGTATTTTACATGTGCTAACTTTTAAACATTTTAGTTCTGAAAAGTGTTTAGTGCATTTTTTGGGTTTTCTAAAATATTGATATGGTTAATATCGAGTTACACTACCTAAACCACGTATCAATTGATTATTGATCATTTCACTATTAATTACGCATTGGAAAATAAAGTCAAACAACCGCATTAAATCAATGTCATAAAAACTGTAATTTATATTTTATTATTATTTATAGGTATACATACGCTGAATATTCGATATTGTGGTTTTCAAGAAAACTTTTCAATATTATCCAAGCTAAAATCAATTACAACTGAAACGGAAATTTTTCCTTACTTGACAAAACATAAATTTTCTTAATTAATTTAGATTTTACCGTCAACTTCCAAAGCTTTGAAATTATATCGCAAGAAAAAAATATAAATTGGTGAAAATTTTCTGTACAACAAATGAAGATTAATGGGTAATTAATGGGTAAATCGGACAAAATTTAAATTTCAATTAAGCAATACAAAAATGATTATTTTTAAAATCTTAAAATAATGTTCTACACCGATTTCTTCACAGACGATTGATGACTCGGTGTGACACTTGTCTTTCCAACAGAAAATTAAGAGAAATTATCGCAAATTACTTAGTATAAATATTTCAAAATTTAAATGAACCAAAACCACAAAGTTATAAATAGAATTTTGTGAAAGACAAAACTGTCGTCGAGGTGTGCGAAAACGTCGAACCCGAGGAGCCAATTACGAAGATATTTAAAATGCTAAATGAAACAACCAAAACAGAAAAATTTCTTATTAAATTGTAAAATTATGCGATGTGCCAATTTAGCATCCCATAAAAGTTTCCGATGCCGGCATCGTTTTAAATGAAAAACTACGCTTCCAGAATAAAAGAGAACTTCATCAATTTAAGCTCCAAGTACGAGATTAATCTTATAAGAAACGTCCGCAAAATTGCACGCTTATTCACAAATTCATACCTCATAATGGGAAATTAAAATTGACCCTGAGTTATTACTTATACTACATAGTCATTAGACTAGTTGTTATCATAAAAAAATAATATATAATATCCTGAAACTTAAACGTATCGATTTTGCACCTCAATTTCGAAAATAACCCAAGTATTAAAAAAAATAAAGCGGATTCGCCCTTTGTTTCTAGCATAATTAAAACTTTAATTATCGCTTATTTCTAGCAACCTCAAGAGGAAACACTCGAAAATAGCGAATATGAACATTTTGAAAGCACTTGGCCTATTTCTTCATAAACGAAAAATAAAATAAAGAAGATTTGGGATAACTTTTAATTTAAAAAAAAGTAGATTAGTTACAGCATGCCAATTGGCAAATATATATCTTGGAGATAATTATGTAGGTATGTATTTTACAATTTTATACATTAAAATTCGCGATATGGTAGATTTCTTACTGTAACGCGAGCTTGGAATAGTATCCGATGTGAAACTTACACTTTAAACACGATTTTCTCGCAACTACATTTTCGTAGTTAAAAATGAGCGTATCTCAGTTAATTTTTACCCGAATGACTCGAAATTTTTGAACTATGTTTAGAATTCAAAAGATATAATCTGAGAGAGAAAAATATTCGAATATTTGTACCTCGCTGAGAGAGATTGTGTATCGTCACGATTAATAGGGTGGTCAAACTGTATTTTTCGATTTCTTAATGCTTAATATAAATTATGGCTTAGATAATAATAACGCTCCTTTTGCCAATGAAATTTAAAAACCACTGATTACGCAATATTGTAATTAATTTTTAAATAGTTAACGTTTTAAGACAAATTTAATGTCGTTTCTGAAATATACAGACAACATAAAAACATAATAGTATTAAAATATCACAAACCTAGCTATCCTGCGAGAGCTGACATTATTTTAATTATATGGATACACTTTTGTGGAGAGTGCAAATAGGTACTACATCATATTATCAGAGTCAATCTTTAACTGAGTTGGGCCCTAGGCTCTAGAAAATTTTCGGGTCCCTTATATTCGAGTGTAATTAATAGCATCGAAGGCCCAATTTTTGGGTTATTTTCAGAATTTGATTTTTATTTTACTATTTTATGTTCTCTCTTTTAGGGCCCCTCTGGCTATTGGGCCTTAGGCACGTACCTAATGCGCCTAATGGTAAAATAGGCTCTGCATCATATTTGTATAACAAAAGTGACGTGCTTGCGTATGCGAATCAAGTCATGTGAGGTCGAGAATATGGCCCCTGATGTATCATTTTATATCAATTTGACATCTGAAAAAGATCGTCAACTGTTGATTGTATTTTGAAGATTCGTTTTATAGAAGTTTGACTGTATTCAAGTAAGAGCTTATATAATAGTATATAGATAATCAATAAGAAACCTCTGAGAAAGAGAAATGCACAACAATGTATGTGTGTACGTAGGAATGTTATCTGCAACAATGATAATAATAATTCTATATTATAAGCAAATTTAGCTTTTTACCACAATAGACCGAGGTAAATTTTAAATATAAAAGAACACCGATAATAAATTTTTACGTCAAGTAGTTATGCGTAAACTTGTTGCTGAATACATAAATAAAATATAATCAAATTATATTATTATTTATACATTTAACTGATGAATAATATGTGTGTGTCAATGAATAATTGAATTTACACTAATTGACAGATGATGCACAACTGCTTAATATAAAAATTTATTATCCGCAGTCTTTTGTTTTATAACGTGAAACTTGCCATGGAAAATTAAATATTAAGCAAATAAAAAACAAATAATAAAGATTAGGAACTACTATTGTAAAGAAATAAAGTTCTTTATTATTATTACCAACATAGTACTCTGTACAAGTTTGTATAAAATTGTTTATTTTTTATCTATTTGAATTTGAGCGGTAATATTGGGTTGGCATCGAATTTATTATTATTACAGGCAGGGCGGTTCAAATTTATTTCAGGAAAATTAAACACTGCATTGTATTTATCAAATTATGAAAAAAATTCATTCTATAAACAACTTAGATCTCTAAATACTTCGTTTGATGTCAAAATTCAAATCGAAAAGCTGTAATAAATCGGACTTTCGAAACAAATCTGGACCAGCCTGTATATGGTATAATCTATCACTGTTGAAATTGTTTGTAAAATTACAATTGTTTTACAAAACAAAATATGAGTAAAATTATAAATCAACGTGTGTTAATACGAAATACAGTAGAATCCGCTTAATGTGATCTCGGATAATGTTATCAGTCGGTTATTGTGATCATTTTTTTTGGAAACCGGCCACTTTTTCTTTCTTTTTTTTCTTCTATCTTGTTCTAATCCAAGTCTTCTAAAATTCGCCTTTTTCTAAATTTCGCTAATTGTTATCAGTTATCAGTTAATATTATTAAAATGACCTTGGCCCGAAGTGATCACATTAAGCGGATTCTACTGTATAATGAAATTCGAGTAATATTCCAAGACATGTGAAGAAACCTACTATAATAAGTTGTAATTTCCGATGGATGTTTAGTTTTCAACAAATGTTTTGTAATTTTTCTAAATTGAGTTGGAATATCGTGTAGTAAATTTAAAAAACTGTACTACGTAAAAACTTGCTACATTTTTTGGAAGTTTACTATAGAAATTTCTAACAGTGAGACAATAGTAAAATTTTCATTTTCCACCCGTATATCTCGGAAACATAATAATAATTGATATTTCCGGCATTGAAATCGTCTTAAAAAGTTGACTAAATATTTTTCATAATATTATAAAACTATAATCACTTTGTACTTGGTAAATTTTTTTAATAAAACCGTGAACATTAAATACGAAATAATTTATAACAAAGGAGGCAACGAACAATATCCGCATCATCTAAAATATTTTAATAGATGATAATGGCAACGTAATTTATGTAATTAAGTGAGCATAATAATAAAATTGGTAAAATAAAATATGTATAATATCAAAATCACTTACCCTCTTCAGCGGGAAGTTCTGTAACAAAAATAAAATAATTAGTAAAAGTTTTCCCATGGCCTAGTTAAACTTAAGATAAAAATATAATATTATTTCTTTTAGATTGAAGAAAATTACATTAAACGGGAGGAATTCTATGTGGATCCAGAATAAGTTTATTGGATCCGCGAATGATGCTCCGAACTTGAATCTCTGGAAAGTCGATAATTTTTGAAGAGTCAATATTTTTGCAATATATACAGTAGCTGATTAGCATAAGAGCGAAACTTCTATTCTGTCAAGGACTTTGCACTAACAAATTTTAGACGTCATCTTAACTGACGCACGACGTTCTTCCACGTTTACCTGAGCTCAAAAATAAAATTCCAATTAAATTTTTATAAAATTGCTTCTATAATGAAATTAATCAAAATATTCTGGTCGGCACGTATAGTAAGGATAATAATAGTAAACAAATCCTTGACGTTTATGTATTATTCGCCTTTCAACATCGTACAACGATAAACTACCACGTCATACTTTATGAATGTTATTGTTAAAAACCCAAAGTAAAGCATATTTTAAGATAATGACGAAGTTTCTAATTAGAAAACTTTTTGTTCGATAATTTATTGGTAATTAAGACTCCCGAATGTAATTCAATTTAGTTCAATTAGGCACTCGTTTAATTTAATCCAACGAAATTCGTCTTGCTTTTCCTTATTTATTACGTAAATTGAACTTCCTTTCGAATTTGGCTGCAGTTCTCGACTCGACAATAATTTTACCATTTAGTATATAAAAATAATGACAAAGTTACACGTCGTGTTTGTTTTATTTGCGTAAGACACATAAAAGAAAATTAGCGATTAATTATGTTTTGCAATAATATATAATTATTAAAAAGATAATACGACATTGTCGCACAAACCTTTGTTTTTTTTATTGGTTTACAATAATTTTCGGCAAGGAAAGTGGTCAAAAAATTTAATATGTAATAATTTAGGAAAAAATATAATATAACGACGTACGAGTATAACCAACGAATAATGGAACACAAAGTTGGCACAAATCTGCTATGCAATTTGGCAAGAAAATTAACGTTATAACCATGAATTTTGACATCTAATACGCAAATCGGTGACACATTAAACACCTTTATCCATAATAATCAATTATATTACGTAAAATTAGTAAATTTTAAAAGTAATTCGTTGCGAAAGGGGTCTTACGGACATGTTGGGAATTCAGGGAATATAAATACTTCAAACCTAATCATCGACAGAAGAAATGGCTTAGTAAATTGATCGTAAAATTTACAAAACATGTGCTTTATCTGTGCTTCTGCGGTTTTAATTGCAGGGCATTACGTCAAATAAAAAGGCATCACTTTGATCGACTTGAACTTAATGGAAAAGTCATTTTGATTTAACTTATTAAAACGTGTTGTGGGTGGAATGAATGGTGAAAATGAACGTAAACTATTTTTAAACGCTAAAATCATATCTTAAGCGTGTATTTATATCTCTTCAAAAGAATAAATGATGCATATATATTTTTCTTGCGGTGCGCCAAAAACATTCTTCTCGTATACACAAGTCAAACAAATCTTATTACAAAATATTACATATTAACATCAATAATCATCAAAATTCAAATAAGCAATATTATAAACCAAATAGACAAATAAGTTACGTAAACCAATAAAATCTTTCATTTTTTTTTTATTTTGAAAAACGAATCACGGGTGAACCTACGTTTTATTATTTATTTAAGTAATTCGATCCGTTTTCCTTACCTTCGGAATTTTTGTTTTAATTCTCTGGCCAAAATTAAAATTTTTGGCTAGAACGCCACTACTTATACATTGGACTAATGCCAAACTATAAAGGTATTTAAAAAAAAGGGACTCGGTCAAGTTTATCATCTACCTACTTGTATTTAAAACGAAATGTGTATAAATAAGTGTTCTTGGTTTCGACTCGAAAAAATTATATAAAATATGCTATAGGTAGACTTAAAAATAATTTTAAAACATTTTCAAAAACTGAAAAGCGTTTCATCGCTATTGGATATCGACAAATCGGAAAAAGAAGAAAGAACTAAAGAATCAAAAAAGATGGAAAGGTTCCACATTACTTCGAAAACGTCATATCAGATTTGATAAAGAATGATTTATAAAGAACGATATGTATAAATATGTCACCACGACAAGACGAAAGATTTCCGTGTGTTTGAAAACATCACGAGCAATTGGACTACTGGCTTCGACAACTTTCTTGTCGGAACGAGGAAGGCATAACAAACCAGGACAGAAAGTTGTCAAGCGAAGAGAAAGATCGATTGATTATGGTTTACTGTATATATTTGTAATAACCGGAGAGACGTTTGTCTCGACCAAACCAACACAAAGGGCCTTTCTCTTGATGTTTTGAAGAAAAATGACCTTGCACTATTCAAAGCGACCATTGTAACTCCGATCGATCAAATTAAAAAGCCAAACAAACTTGAACCATATTATAATGATGGGAAAATTTTAATTTAAATTTACGATGTACGTATTGGAATCATCGACCATTGGATGAACTCACTAGTCGGCCATTCATCCACCTCACGAATTTTAAAACAGATAGATAAGAATTACAGATATTCCACGACACCTCTCTCATAATTAATTGTACATAATCAATAATATTGGATAACATACAACGGCATTTTTATAATTAAAAAGCATGAGCCAACGATAATTACTTTATCATATGACATGGAAATAATTATGATAACAGAAAATTAAAAAAAAACTACGACAAATTACCATACATACGTAAATGCTGATATTCGTACACAACAAACTGTAAGTTTCATTATTAAAAACGAAGCTTTAAACTTTGAACAAATTTTCTTATCGTTCTACCTAATTCCGTTGGAAAAATATTAAGGTAAATCTTACTTCAAGTTCAACGACACAAGGTATAACAATAATAATGGATCTAATAATATTTGATTTCCCTCGAATTTTGTCCTTCCAGTTATGTTAACTTGCCCGTATTGCGTATTTGCATTTTTTTAGATATTAAAGTAAATTCTTGTTCAACCGGCACGGTCTGGACTATAAACATTCCGCGCGATTTAAAATTTTCGGCTGATTGATTTAATTATCTGATTTAATTTATTATTGATTTAAGCCGATTTAATCGCTCAGATTAATTACGATGTTGGATACTTTTTTGTTATTTCAAATCTGGAGTGCTCCTTGTGGGATTTCCGTGCCGGCTAATTGGATGCCGTGGAATGGAACATTACAATAATCAGTCAAGTGGAGCGGTCAGAAGAGCGGAACGGGTAATGTAAGTTTTGTAGTAATTAGACAGAAATGGGCGTTAAAAAGTAAAAGGAGAACCAAGTCGCCAAAGTCTATATCAAAGTGAAAAGGGCGAGTAGTCCTTTCGCCTGGGTGACGCTACGCCAATGCACACGATATGATATTATCACTAATGGGTTCAAAATTCGAATTAATTTTTGAGATTGGAGATTGACCACAGATGCACGGCCACTTTTCGGAAATACCAATTTTCCGATTGATATAATATAGTATTTAAATATCGTGTTCGAACTTATCTGTCTCTTGATAAATGAACGATTAATAGCTTTTTGTTTTATATAACAATTATTAATTAGGTCAAGAGGGTAATAGGGACCGAAACATTTTTAATGTTTAATCGCGATAAGTAACCAGCACACGCACACAGCTTATCGTAAATTCTTAGGACAAAATTTTTAAAAAATTCTACATGGGAAATTAAGATTTTTGAATGGAGAAAAATCGAAACAGATTACTGGAACTGAATCGGAGACCAATGGACCCCTAATTTTATGTACCACATGAAACTGGCTTCGGTGTCTAATAACTATATCCTACATAAAACACTTAATGTTCCATAGTAAAAATGGATTTTCGACGTGTAATGGTAATTTAGCAGCAATTACCCCTCGATTGGTAAATGGCAAAAGTATAAAAATGGATGCTTACCATTAGGTCCATATTTTTCTTGATTTCTTTTAACTTGATCTGGCGATAATCCTCGTTCAGGATCCACAGAAAAGTATTTGGTTACTTCGTCCACCGTTTTCATGTGGGAGTCATCCATGGTGTTGGGTTTTATTTATACTAAAAAGAAAAAGAAAAAAATGAAATAAACACGAAAAGAAATTTACTATTACTAAAGGAAATACAATGGGGGAATAAATAAATTTATAAAAGTTGGAAATGCGGTTTCGACGTAAACGACACGAAAATGAAAAAACGTAACCTCAATTACGATGACGTATAATATGGCAAATGTCGTAATACAATAACCCGTGTAAAGTGCAATTTCATTGGTATTTATTAAGTTTACTCACCGTTTAATACAAAAATTTAGCATAAATCCTCACAAGTAAATGTGTATTAAATTTATTTATTATAATAAATAATTAATTATGTTTAAATGTCCTCACTAAAAAAACACGGATTCGATTATTACTACCTTACGAGAAAACTTCAAATGCGTACAAAGCATTTTATAACCAAAGAAATTTTTACGTAAAACATGTCACACCGCCATACAAATGAATTATAAATGGTGATTTTATCTAAGCGAACGTGGCTTTGAGAAATTACGACCAAAATTATAACCTAACTTTTAAACGTAATTTAAAATAAATATGATAAGCCTTATAATAAACGTTGCTGAATTAAATAATAAGCCGAATCTAATGCACCACACACGTGAACGCCGTGGATACTACTGCAAAAATTCTAGTTCCACTAATAATTGTGTACGTTGAATCATGTGGAATAATTTCATTGGTCGGTTTTACGTACCGCGTGATCTATCGAGTTTGAGCGCTAAAATTTAAAACTCAAATTAGTGCTCTTTCCCGCAACGACGACGACGGCGACGCTCGGGTTATCGATAAACAAAACAAAGAATAAACTAAATTGACATTTATTTATATCGTTAATCGATTTATATAACCGACCATATTATTTTGAGAACACGTAGACGTCAAATGTTTTAATAACAAATTGTAGAGCTTCCCGGGTGCGGGCGCTTTGCCAACAAACCAGCGGACGTTTTTAGCATGTCCCGACGCGTCTTTTTAAATAATTTTTGCTAAGCTCCTTCACTCGACCAATGAAAAACTGGCTCGTATGACAACTGGCAGAATTAAAACTTCAAACGTAAATAGACATCAACAAACTAAAATGTCTTATGTAATGGATATTATTTTAAAGGCACTTTTTTGCTCTCGATATTCCTCCCAAAGTCTAAAAAAACTAGTTTTCTCAAAAACGAAAATCACTAACGGCAGGTTATTCCTTTTTCGTCTTCTTTTGTGGTGGCAACAACTATACAATTTTCGGGTATTCACTTGCACTTCACTAAAACTTACCCCTACACAAAAATTTCTTGGTCCCTGAGGTAACACTTGATGTTCACTTATAAGTAATTTAACGGAAACGACGTAAAGGGTGATTAGCACCCCATGTAAAGCTCTCCGATGAGCGCTTGAACAGACGGCTAGTCAGATGCTAATGCTTGAGGTTTTATAATCTCAATACTACACTACCTGTCACAGATGGGATACATGGTCTGGCATTTTGCCCAAACCCTGGATTTACCTCGCTTTTACTCTGTTACATCTCGGCATGTAATTTTTGAATTGTGGCGATTAATTCGATTTAAATTATTCGTCACAAGCCATGTTATGTTACCCTTCGTCCGCATCATCTATAGTATAGATAGATATAAACAATATCGAAAAATCGTGGAGAGTTTTTCTCAAAAATTTTTCTTCGTATGGTATTTCTTCTTTAACATCCGAGGAGAAAATTGAATGCGGAAATGCGACATTTTGTTAAATTTCCATAGTTTTATTTGACCATTCACCTCGATAAGCAAACGTCTGATTCGGAAAGTTTAACTCTTCCTCGTCACTATTATACTCTTATTTGTTTTTCTTCAAATCTCAACACGGGTATTTTTCCAATATTTACTCTACAATAAAAAGTAGAAAAAATAAATAAATAGAACCTATTCTTAATTATGTATTTCAAAACAATTCAAAGAAAGTTATGTTTTCAATTTTCTTTCTAATTAATTGCACAGCCGTTTATTTACTTTTCATTGCCTATAAACTACACTAAGTAGTATTATCTTATTTATTAATAATTGTATTACTATTCTTTAGTCAACATGCGCTGAGACGATAATGGAAACGTAAATATTTTATTTTCGGTGAATGAATTAAGAAATTTTTATAGATAATTTCGTGCTACTAACTTTGCACTCTTAAAGTACATAAAAGATTATTTACATCGTAAAATAAATGGGTTATTTACCTAAAGCATTTCCTCTCGTTTTCTTGTCTACAAAAACCCAACTTTCACCAAAAACATTGTTAGTGCGGGTTTTGGGTGATATGTGTGCGGGCCAATTTCGACCGAGTTTAAATAATAAAAAATCAGAATTTTCGAGTTTTATTTTAAATTCAAGTAGAATGCAATAATTTTGAAACAATGTCGATCTGCGGTGACGCGCATCAGCGAGAATTATTTTTTAAGATTGAAATATTGAAATATTTATGTGACTTATTTTAAACGTTTCGATCGTCACATCGCGCCGTAAACTCGTACAAATTGGAATGTTCTATTTTTGGAGAAAAAAAAATTGCAGTCTTCGATGTAAGAATATTCGGATCGTTTACGTGGGTATTCGAAAAAAAAAAAGTCAAATTCGTACGAAGTGGTCCATAAATTTAATAATTGGAAGGTTTTATGTACAAAAGTAGGTACTATTATCATCAGCTGAGATTTTAAATATAGAGTAGGCAATGAAAAGCGTAGGCAACATATAAATATGCAAGTCTGAAGCTTTCGTAAGCCTAAAATAATTTTTTCGCCATGGTCAAAAAACAGATAAATCTAGAAACTAATCACGATTTCTTTTCCGGATAATATCATTTATATATGCAAAACGGTGCTCGGTGTGTACGGAAAGCGCCAAACGTATAACAAATTCCTCGTTTCAATTTTGTATTAGTATAGTTTGACCTAAATAAGTATTTAACGTAAAAATATCAATTAACAAATTCTAAAGAGCCGATAATTTTAAACCGATAAAATGGTGCAGGAAATTTTGCAACAAACTTTATTTTGGTAGAATGTACCTGTCAGTGAAGCATCAAGCAGATCAAATTTTAAACAGTTGGGTTTTAAACAACTGGATTGTATATTTTACTAATCGAAGTGCCAACTAGAAGACACAAACCAATTTTTAGTAAATAAAAACCAAAATTAAATATTTTGTAACTACGCAGTTCATGATTCAGGTGTTGCATTAAAACAAGACATCGTTTAACTTATCATAAAATTGGTAGTTACTGCTCGCGATAAGCAAAAGCAAAATAAATATAAGAATTTAACCTTTCGGCGGTCATTAATCAGAGGATTTTACAATAAATTAGGAAAAAACAGCATTATTCAAAGTTATGCAGTTTACGTAATTCCAAAATATGTCAACCTTCGTTCGCTCTGCAATTTTCAAGCTTTTAATAAAAAAGATCTGCTTTACGCACTTACATTACAATATACTATTAATCGAAATGGTTAATCCCATGGTTAATATGGCACTATACTATCATTGACGCGCATAAACAGATAAATAAGAGATATTTTATGTAGAAAGACAAGGGATATCTAAGCTCACGCGCTTGGTAGAAACGCCACCACAATTCAAAAATTATGTATAACAGTAATGGAATCTCGTTAACCCATTCATGGGCGTTCGTTGTAGACAGATTCACAATGAAAAAGATTCTAAATTTCATAAAAGCTGAAACAGTTGCAAAATAATTACAACAATTAAACAAAAAATTTTAATAAGAAAATGTTTCCTAACTCATTATAACAGTTAAATCTCTATTTTTAAGCTGATTATTAAAAAAGACACTTATTATAGTATTACAGCATTTTTATTCCCGATATTTTCATTTTCCATGTTTTTGTTTTCGGTGTTTTGACCAGGGTCTATTTTACCATTAGACGCATTAGGCACGTGCTTAGGGCCCAATGACCAGAAGGGCTCGAAAAGAGAAAACATAAAATCGTAAAATAAAAATCATAATCTGATAAGATAACCCAAAAATTGGGCCTTCGATGCTATTAGTTACAATCGAATATAAGGGGCCCGAAAATTTGCTAGAGCCTAGCGTTACTTTTTAATTTTTTCCTTTCCACTTCCTTCCCTCTGTTTCTCAAAACTGCGACTTCCAAATATGGCGCTCACAATCAAGGATCCCAGCATTGGCTACTAAGTTATTCTTCGGTACTGAAGAACTAATACTATTGGTTCATTAATAAAGAGTAAACTGGGGGGTATTCCATACACCCAGGCCCCCCCGGTTTGCCGATGGCTACACTACAGCTCAATCTATATTTGAAGTTACCCCCTAGACTCCCCGGTTTCTCAATAGCTACACCGAAGCTTAATCAATATTTGAAATTGTAATAATAAATATGTTTAACTTCAGACTTCAAACTTCAGAACCAGTTTTTTCAAAACCTCAAGCTATAAATATATTGCGTGACTTCTAAAACTTCTTAGTTTTAAATTTACTTAAAAACATAAAATAATGGGAATAAACCAGGAGGTCTGGGGGGTATGGAATACCCCCCAGTGCACGCTTTTATTTTATTCATAAATCACTACACCGAACACAACAAACCATACTACATTATCTTCTCAATCTCTCAATTTTTTCCTTTCCACTTCCTTTTCTCTCCTTCTCAAAAGTTAGACTACCAAATACGGTTTTCTCGTCCAGAATTATGTGGGCGACCTGGGCAAATGCAATAAACGCATAATTTGAATTAAAACATTTAAAATCACGAAAAAGTTTAAAATAACGCATGCACCCGGCAACGTTTCCACCCATCAGCTGTTAGATCGGCGACATTTTGACGTCACACTTTCCCAGTCTATATACACAAGTTTACTAGGGTGTATTTGGCTGTATAAGAATTTCCCATAAGACCAAATTTGTATTTCTAAGTAGCCCTCGAAAGTGTTTTTCTACCTGAGTATTTGAATACCAATATGGCGGACTACTGCTGATCACCCACTTGAATCTGTAGTGGTTAAATCTACTGCAGGTAGCATTAATTACATTTCTTTTTCTGAATTTCTATAGGTATTTTAATATCTAAATCATTATTACTGTGTTAAACGAATTGTGCCGATAGTAAAATAATAGTTGTAAGGTTATTGTATACCTTCAATTGCTATAATACAAAACTAATATCATAGGTGTGTTCACAGCTATGGTATTTAGGTGTTGTAAATATACGACTATGGTAAATATACAAGAGGGAGTGTGAATACCCTAACTGGTTTTATAACGCCAACTGTCAAATTGGTGTTCGCGTATTACAAGAAATACACTAGCGTCTGTCGTATAGAAAGTATAGTCTGGAACTCGTTTGGAATAGATATTCTGCACTCGGGGACCGTCACCCTCGTGCAGAATATGCCAATTCCTAACTCGTTACAGAATATACTATTCTTAAGATCTCTTTATTACCACATAATATTTTATGAAATTCCGTGTTCAATAAACTAATTAAATTTTGAAACGCACACAACAAACAGAAGCTCTTTATACAATAACGTTTTCGATACAAATAAGGGACAAATTGGTAATTTTTGGAAGTTTTTGACCCTCTTCCTTAATGCTACGTACAGCTAGCAGTTCAGTTCTTGGAAGATTACCTAAACACAACGAAATTTAAGGGTATTTTACCACAATTCTAATATTAAGTAATTATCATAAAATTGAAAAATTTAGAAATATTTTCAAAAATATTATGGCACTTGTATTATAAATGTATTAAATTAGTAGATGTTCCCACATTTTGATGTTCACTCCACTCATTTATTAATAATTTAAGTGCAAAACTGCTTACATTTAGTAAATTAATTAAGTAGTTGGACATTTTAATAAATTAATATTTTCAGATTTTAGAAATTCTGAAAATCGGGACATTTAAGCGTCCCGACTTACGTGGACAAAAAAATCGGGACAGCAGTGTAAAAGTAAGGACTGTCCCGACCAAATCTTACGCTACGCCCAACACAACAAACTAGACTACATCATCTACTTAACCTCTCAACGGGGAGCCTATTTTACCATTAGACGCATTAGGCACGTGCCTGGGGTCCAATTGCCAGAGGGGCCCGAGAAGAGAGAACATAAAATCGTACAATAAAAATCAAATTCTGATAAAATAACCCAAAAATTGGGCCTTCGATGCTATTAGTTACACTCGAATATCATGGGCCCGAAATTTTGCTAGAACCTAAGGCCCAACCCAGTTAAAAATAGGCCCTGGTTTTGACGTGTGATCGTAAAAGAATATGGTTCGAATGGCTGAAAGGACAACTGAAAAACTCGGGTCTATTTCTCAAATCTGATACGTTTACATAAAAGGCCTTCAGTTCACAGTTCCAACATAATGAAAATATGTGCTGGTATTTCAAATACCGAATCAGAGTAATACACAGTTTCAAATCCGGCAGCGGTAAAATTAGTAATATTTTTCCCAAACAAATGACGATTGGTCCTTGTAACAAATATTAAATTAAAATAAAGTACCGATATCAAATTTTGTTTAAAAAAAAAACTTTTAAAAATAAATAGCTCGAAAATTAAAACGATACTCGGATGGTGTAAAATATTCTTATATTTTATTATTTTGTTACAAAATATATAGGTAATACCTGGGAGCATTATTTATATGTTTTGCTGTGGTTTAATTTTTTTTCAAAAACATCATTTTTTTAATTATCGGATTTCTATTATGTAGGTACCGCGGTAAAGTTACAATTTCTATTAATACAAAACAACACTGTTTTAAATAAAATTTTAAACTTGTCAAGCATTTAATTTATTGTAGTTGTACACCAGTTCAAAAATTTGGCCCCGCGTAGTGCGCATTGTTCAATCGTGTTGCTAATTTTTGGCAACGTCTAATATTTTTACGTATATACACTCATCCAATATATTTTAAAATATTTTTGCCAATTATTACGTAAATGTCTAAATTAAAATTTAATTTTTAATTTCATTTTAATTTATAATTGCTACCGATTAAGTACCTATAAATAATTTTAAACAATTGTTAAAATTTAATTTTTCCGAGAAAATTAAAATTTATATGCTCGAAAATAATCAACAAACATTTAAATAAATTACGTAAAAAAAAAGTAATATTATTTTTTTATTAAAAATATACTACAATAAATAATATTCAAACTGTATGGTAGAATATGTTCTTCAATCGGGGATGTAGCTCAGTGGTAGAGCGTTCGCTTTGCATGTGAAAGGCCCCGGGTTCGATCCCCGGCATCTCCAAATTTTTTTTAAAACTTTTTTCAAATTTTGGGTTTTTGTAACAGGGCTAATTCCGTGCTTGAAGGCAAAATAAACCTCTTTTGATTGATACAATTTTCATTCTTATCCGTTACAATGCAAGAGATAAAAATGAAGAGTTTCAGAATAAAACTTTCATACCTGCAATGTCAGTGCAATGCTAATTCCTTTTCTTTCGCACTAATTCGCACTATTATTCACAAAAATTTAAACACTCTCATATTCTGCGATGGGTACTGGAATATTTTCCTGAACGCACCATAAATTTTCTAACCTAAAATAATTTAAAAAAATGGTTGAAGTTACCATAAAAAATTTTGATCAAATTTTGCCAGAATTTGAAGAAGAACTCAAAAAATGTCGATTTGTCGCCATGGATCTAGAATTTAGCTGTTTAAATGCTACAAACAACTTGCAAAACAGGTAAAAAATCTTATTAACCTCAAAATTTTCCAACCTGACAATCATGAATTTCTTTCAGCATTTTTGATTCTCCCTCGGAAAGGTATGAGAAATTGAAGAAAACCGTCCAACAAGTAATTCCGCTACAAATTGGTGTTACTCTATTTTCGTTTGATGCCGACGATAATTCATATCATGGAAATACTTACACATTTTACACTTTTCCGAAATCATTTCTTTCGATTGACACTAAATTTACATTCAGTTCTTCATCGGTTCAGTTCCTAATGACGTACAATTTTGACTTTTCCAAAGTATTTAATTATAAATTGTGTGCTTTACAAAGTTTATTTAGTTAATTTAATTTTTAGTCCATCTCTTCTGGCATTCCATTTTTAAATCGGCATCAAGAAAAATTATTGGTAAACGATTTAAGGGACCCTACGTACGACGATATGGTTTTTGAGATGGAAAGGTTAATAAAAACTAATAAAGAAGTTATAGCACTGTGGTGGCCGAAGGCAAAATCAAATGAGAGTTTAATTTTAGAAAACTGTCATTTGTTTAAGGATAATTTAAGTATGACATATTTAATGCACAGGGAGCTGAGAGAGAATTTTGAAAATCTATGGACATACGAAGACGAAGAAGGATTTAAAGTAAAATTAGTTGAACCGGTCGAGTATAAAAAATTAAATAAAAAGTTTAATTTAAACGATCGCTACACTTCAATATTACTTGGTTTCACGAAAGTATTTCGACTATTGGTGTCTCATGGGAAGCCAATCGTCGGTCACAATTTGTTACTGGATTTATTGATGATAATCGATAAATTTGAAACTCCTTTGCCTAAATCTTACAGAGATTTTAAGAAATTAGTGAACAGCTTGTTTCCGGTTGTTTTCGATACGAAATCGATTTGCTTTGATCTGCGTCGAAACGTAAGCGATAGTAAATGTTTCAAGTCGACTTCCTTAGAAGAGTTATACAATTATTTTAGAAACGAGGTGGGACGCCATTTAGCTCCCTATTCTCCATTTATCCAACCTGCAGGTAACATACAGCAAAATTTTCATAACGCCGGTTGGGATTCTTATTGCACTGGATATATCTTCATAAGAATGGCTCACTTTTATGCCATAGATAACGAAAAAACAAGAAGAAAGTTTATGAGTTCCGAATTGATCAGAGCAGTTTCTAAATTTACGAATCGTGTTAATGTGATTAAGGGAGATCTGTCTTTTATAGTGAGTTTGAGTTTTAAAATTTTATTTTAATTTAAACAATTTGAATTTTGTAGCAGTTGGATGGAGATGATCCGATTTCGAAAAGACCCCCATGGTTAATCGTTGAATCTTTAGAAAATAAACCTCTCAATATACATCAGGTAAATATAGTTAGTAGTTAGTGTACTTTCCATTTATAGTTGAAAATCAAGCAGCAATAGAAGTAGTAGTTCATCTGACGTTTTGTTGAAATTAAGTTTAATGCATTATGTTGACGATGGGGTACAAAATACCGCCAAGACAGAGCTGTATCAGCAGAAAATGGCAGTTGAACATCAATTTTTTTCTAATAATTTTTTAGAATAAACAAATAATGCCCGTTTTCAAATCTGTTTTAACCAATTATGAAACAGATTTTTATGAGTTAACGAACGTCAAACCATCAAATGCCTTGACGATGGTTGGTGAAACCGGACATAAAAGGTGTAAAAGTAAAGTTGTGAAATTAAATTTTCTAAAATAATTTCCAAATGAAACCAGCCCTGCTCGTTTATCTTAATTACAGCTTTTAATACAGCTACTCGAATCTTGATTAAATTAAGGACACGTGAGGACTCGGAGGGGGGGAGTTAATCGCCTTAAATATGTGACTTTATACAGTTTTGGGGCTACCAAAGGAAAACTAATATTTCGTTTGTCATTTTCCAAGATGGCAACTGAAAATTGCCAATACAACTTGTACCTCGGCTGTTTTTAGTCCCATGTAATAGATATATCTATATATTTGCTAACAGGTGTACTAAATATGCTGGCAGTCGGCACAGAAATATTCTTGTGCTATCATAACTGACTATAATAAAAAATATGGTTTTGTTTTTTGATCTTGGGGGTTGCAGCGAGTCTTTAAATTTTGGTATTGTAAAATAATAACTCTAAATTTTGTTTCTTTTCCAAATTCGAGATTTCTTAACGTTAATTGACTCGCTCCATCATAAATGTTGAGGTAAAATTATTAAAAAATTGAAAAATAAATCTTCCAACACAAAATTTATTTTTCTTAGAAATTGAAAATTTATCGAATAAAATAGCAAAATGGAATATTTAAAGTCGTATCTAAATCTTTATTAATGAATAAATGTCAAAAAATATAAATAGATGCAACTACATTTATCCATCAGCTGGTTAAAACCTTAATCTTGACCTTGGAAAGGAAGAACTAAATTTGATAAATTTAATATTTTTTGTTGAAATTTAGGTGAGTTGCCTTTTAAATATGCACGGATACGTAGAAGTAAGACCATTTTCGTATAAAGGACATCGCGCAATCGTGGCCGTAGATAATTTTACTAGGTTGGTATTTCTTTTTTTTTTTCTAAAATATAATAATAACCGCTTCGAGTATAAATAGACGATTCTAATAGTAAGTGTGATCTTGCACAGAGGTTAATTATTTTAAAATAACTCCGAATCTGTTATGTACATGAATCAGATTAACCAATTCCTTCTTAATTAAAACTGTTTTAAGCGACAACTATTAAGCACCTGCCGCTTATTAATAATATGTTAACTTGGCAAAAACAAAATTTTATCTATTTTACTACCTAATAATAGTATTAACATAATCTATTCGGTATTTAAGGTGATATAATTTTAAGGAAGGGAATCTTGCTGAGTAAAAAAAAAATTATGCTCGATTAAGAAAAGCAAACTTGTGTCTAAACTCTAAACTGGGAGATATTCGCAATGTTCATTTTTAGTTTAATTAAGAAACATGACGTGTGACGTCGCAGCTTTCTGTGCAAAAAAAATGAAAGTATATGTCCAAATTTGGTGCATATACAAAATAGCTTCTGCCAATTAAACTAATAATATTAATTGTCGACAAATCGGGGATTCCCAAACCCCCTGACATTATTTTGTAAGTTTGATGCAAAGCAATGATTATTTTAATTTTTGTAATATCTGAAAATAAATAGCTCGTTATATTATTCAAAGAGACCTTTAATTATTGCGAATTGTAAATAATTTGAAATACAAACGTTGCTTTGTTGTAACTCCAACTAATGCAACTAACATTTATATTTTATCATTGTAGCGCTAAGAGAATTTTGAGGCAGTTTAAATCTCACGACGAATTTAAAGTTCAGTGCTACAGCATGTTAAGGCATTCTCGAATAGCAAGAAGCGTGTTATGGTAAATAAAGGTAAACTTTGGAATAATGTAAAAATATTAATGTTAAACTTAATTGCAGGAGTGGTTTTTTGGTTTCGGGAATTTTCGTGGCATGGTATGGATTTCTGAAAGTTAAATGATGCTAAAACAAAATGTATAATAGTTTTTTTTATGTTAATAGATTTATTTATTATCTACAATTTTCTTTATAAACCCATTTCTAAATTCTTCTAATTTTTCTAATGGCATTGGAAATTTCTGGCTATAACGACGCAACTGTAAATAAATTAATAGTAGTGATAATGATCAATAGATCAAATTAGACAGCAAAAAAACCGCGACAGATTACAGTTGTGTAATTTTTTTATAAATGCTTTAAATTTTAATGTTCTCCCAACAATACAAGGTAAAGATTTTGGCAGTCCGTTTTATTGATCTTAAATCTAAGATTTATGAGCATTTTATTGTTCCGATGTACTAATTCACAGTTATTTAGTACGATCTAATGAGTTTCTCAATTTATGTCGCGTAGATTTTATTTTATATTGAAAGGTAACCGTTTCCGCATTTACTGCACTACATATTAATAAGCAATAATTTGAAAAAAATTCACGTTCTGAGTTTTGTGGAAAAACTTTTGGTATTTGTTGATTTAGCTTGTTAAAATTCCACCTCTTATTAACTAAGCAAAGTAAACAATACAAGTAAGTAAATTATTTTGCAGAAGCAACATTCAAGACACAATATGGATGCCATCGTAAAATGCGATCGTATTTTATGATATACAAACGCCAATTTTCAGCTGTCGACCGCTATATATTTTGGTAAAATTTAAAAATAATTTGACCCTCGCTAAAATCGTTTTAAATTATTTAAATATATAGTTCACTTCGTGAAATAGTCTACAAGTACGTCATTTTTTTAATTAACTAATTTTGAAACTAGACGATGATGGTGCCGATTGTGCATGTCGCAGTTGTACCGAATTTCAACTAAAATGACAATTATGAAATTGGCACATGCAGAATTTTTTATTTTTAATGTGAGCCCGTCACAAAGCAATTTGTTTTATTAGGCTTCCAAGTACCGGAAATGCTACTTTTAATTTTTTGTCAAAATGTTAAACAAATATTTAATAGTTATCAATTATCTATCTTTTTTTTTGTAAAAACACAGTTTCAATATTCGTCATACAAAAAGAAATTCTACCTAAATACGAAATTTCAATTTTCTCTTATCAAACCTCGTAATAATATTTCATATTTTCAGATATTATTATTTGAAAGCGTATCTGTAATATTTAGTGTTAGGTAAATTTTTAAAGAATTTTTCAATAATTACCTGGATCCTGGATCCAAAAATGTCTAATGGAGGCGATGAATAATTGGTGGAATAATGAAAATCAAGGAAAGGATAAAAATTTAAAAATGTTATATGCACGTGAGTTTGTCTATAAAAATACGAGCAAATGCACAAGGTCTATCGAAATGATGCGAATTTGCAAGGATCTACGAAAGCCAAGGAAAAAGATAATTTTAGATCATTGTGAAACAATGATCGGCTTTGCCATCGGCCTACGAGTTTTTAAAGTATAATGTAGGTACATTAAATTTGTATGTAGTAGCTACAATTATAGAATTTGTCATTTCGCCAAAATGCAAAATTTTATTTAATAATTAACATTAACGTTTATCAAAAGTGCCGCTAAAATGTTCTCCGAAATAAAGTTATCTATTCTTCAATAAAATACGAATTAGTCAAATAGTTATTTGTGTTAAAGCTTCTGCCTGTTATTTCCCACAAAGTTACAAAATATATTTTTTATATATCCGCTTCATATCTCAACAAAGTTGAACATCCCCCCCCCCCCTCCAATTAATATATCATTACTATTACCAAATTATCACAAGTTACATTGATTGTACAGCTAGCTTGATCTAGCGGTAAGAGTTCTGGACTTGAAGAATAATTATGTGAGAAATTATTGGCACATAATTTGGGTTATTCCCTGGTAAATGATGGTCGAGATGAAATGTAGAAAAATGCCGATCTTCGCCAAATTAAATTAAATTACAAGTAATATTATGTAATGTGCTTTCTTTTGTAGTAAAACGATCTCACCCTTGACTTTGAGAGCGAATATAACAGAAGCTAAAGAGTCTAGCTAAATAGTATATATTATTTATTTTTTATTATTGTCTTATAAAGCTTATAACCCACTAAAGTTTTACGTCTTCTTGGAATGAATTATAAAAATGTTCACCATGCAAGTGCTATTTTCAATCCTGATATATAAAATCCCAGCACGCTGCTGCTGCTCCTGCTGCAGCGTGTCATTTTTTGCTGAGAAAAAAACACTCTGATTTCCTTCACTTTTGCTTGAAAATTCAAATTTCCCAATACTTTCCTGGCGAGATTTGAAAAATTATAAATTCCTTACCTTCTCCAAGTATTCTAAAAGAGTGGAAAATCTGCTATATGTACTGGAAGGTGTTTCAGCCCCCCCCCCCCCCCCCCGGTTCACAATTTTTCCAACCGAAAATATATTAAACTAAGATTATCGGACTAATCTGAAAATTTGAATATTTAAGTAAAAATGGGGGGAATTTAACCTCTTCGGCTAGAAAAATTTAGGAAAGAAGGAATATTTATTTAATTACCTTTACTACTCATGGAGTTTAGCAGCAACTTTCTGTGTTACTTTGAAAGTTAATTATAAAAATATACAAATATAAAGTCAAAATTTTAAACCGGGGTGTCTGGGGGGTGTGGAACTCCCTCCAGTACATATCGCAGGATTTCCACTTTTTAGAATACTTGGAGAAGGAAAATCGGGAAATTTGAACTTTTAAGGAAAAGTGCAGCAACTTTTTGCGTTACTTTGAAAATATAGAAAAACTGGGAATCCCCAGTAGCGGGAAACGAAATTAAATGTTTAAATATTATACCGCTAAAAAAGAGATCTATCGTCTAGCTGCCCGTCGACCGACGGGCTTTCCAGCTAATAAATTCATAACTTGACATACTACAACTTTGTTGTTTTTATACAAAATTGTATAAAACTACAGGAGCGGCTCGTCGACTAGTGACAGTGTGCCATTTAAGCCTAATTTGTTTATTACTGTGACAATCTGTCAAAATTTTTCATTTTACAAGTAATGTCAATAAAAGCCAATTTCCCCAATTTAAATAATAAATAAAGGCACAGCTAATTTACTTTCAACACCGGTTTTGAAAATAAATCACTTTCCGCACTAGTACGTAAAAGTCTCTCATTATGTAACTCAAATAAATGCAGAAAGTGAGCTATTATTAAAAATAATTTTTCAAAAATTTCTTTACTATTATAAATGAATCCAAATTTTTGAAATTGTATTTTGGTGGAAATAACAAGAATATTTTTAATTTCAAATTTTCTTATGTACGAATATTTTTTTCCCAGGAAAATCCCCAGGAAATCTTATGAAATAGGAAATCCAAGAAAGTGGAGAAAATTCTAGGAAATCTTAGGAATACTAGATATTAAGAATAGATACAGTAGAATCCGCTTAATGTGATCACTTCGGGCCAAGGTCATTTTAATAATATTAACTGATAACTGATAACAATTAGCGAAATTTAGAAAAAGGCGAATTTTAAAAGACTTGGATTAGAACAAGATAGAAGAAAAAAAAGAAAGAAAAAGTGGCCGGTTTCCAAAAAAAATGATCACAATAACCGACTGATAACATTATCCGAGATCACATTAAGCGGCTTCTACTGTATAACCTTTTCTTTTTTAAATTATATATAAATTTAATTATTTAAGTATTTTCAGAAGTTCGGCTTTCCATAACATTTCTATTCTAACAAAGAAAATGTTAATATTGTCAATCGAAAAAGATTTTTCTTCAGCATTCAAAAAACCTAACATTTCGTATTAACTATTATTGTCAAAATTGCAAGAATAAAATATTAATAAGGTAAATGTTAAATTTTTAATTACCTGTCAAAAGCTAATTACTTCTAGGTTTTCAATTTTTTTTTCCGAGTTAAAACAACTCTGCACGTCACATCCTAATATTTATTGTTTCCATGGTTACGTATATAACAAAATTGCACGTGTGCACTTAACGATGACGTCGAATGAATCTGATTGGTTACATTTGAACAGCGGATGCACGTTTTTCTAAGAATTAAATTTTACATTACCTAATTTAGTTTTAATGTCGGCGTCTTGAGAAACGGTCGTGTTCGCGTTTTGTTTTTAGTGTTAACTTGAAAGTGCACAAGTGTTTGTTGTAAAATTTTAATTCATTTCTAGTTTAATCGTTTAATACAAAGTGTGTGTTGAACATTTCCATTAACATAAGAAGGTTCACTTGCAAAATCAAGTTAGTATGAATTTATTACGAAAATTACAACACAAAAGTTAAGGTTTCCACAAAGGAAGCCAAGCATTTCATCAGGATACGATTTTTAATAATAGTATTCTTCTTTTTCAGCAGTGGATTTGGCGACTTTCAAATCAAGGAGCAACGGCAAAATAACAAAAAGGTTAGATTTTAATTTAAAATTAAAGGATAACTGTAAGCAGTAAAGCAGTTATTACTCATTAGGTACCAATGTAACAATTGTTTTTTTAAAGTCTTGTTTGACATTCGAAACAGCCCCTAAGTTCAGACACAGATTAGAATTTGAAATTTGCAGTGGAGGGGACAAGTAGTATTCATGGGCAGTAACTATTTACAAAAGTACATAAATTAGCTCAAAAGGATTTTTTGATATATTATCATGTTTCACTAAAACGGTCAGCATAAACTGACAACTTTCTGTTTCTGTCTAACTTTTCGTCGTCAGGTTCGGACCAGAATATAAAAAAATTTGTCAAATAAAGTCTCAAAAATCACTAACACCGGATTTCTTCACCTTGAAATATCTACTAGATAACGATTTATTAAATGAATCAACCTAGCAACTAATCTGGTTAAGTACTTGATCTAATTTATCTAACCGTTTGTATCTGGTAGATATCTCAAGATGAAAAAATTGGACATAAGTCGTTAGTAGACTGTTTTATTAAAACTTAAATAGCTTTCGAGGTACAGCTTTTCATAAAATTTTGTTAAATTCATTTCAGTCTAAGCTTAGTTTTTCTTTAGCTAAAGTAATTCCCAAAGGGATTGTTAATTCTTTTTATAATAGATATTGCACCACTACCTCTGGTGCTTAAATTTAAATTCTTTGTTTTAGAATATTTTAGTTGTCAAATAGGAGTAAAATGCAGGAATACTTTTCGTTCAGAAACAATTCTATTAAAATAAAAATTATTTATTTAAGCAACGGTAGTATACAATTTTACATCTGAAATCTTGACTTGAGACTTTGGCAATCCCTTACTTTGAGGCTAAAATAATATAAAGTAATTAAAATGGAGCTCTAAATTATTTTCCGTTCTTACCATTATAAATATATGAGTAGGTAATGATCTTTCGATTAAATTATTTAGTTGTTCTTGTCGTAATGCCGGCCCTTCTGTGCCGCCGTTTGGAATCGCCAAAGTAAGTTTTGGTAATTTCACATTGCCAGCTATTAACGGGTACAAATTATAATTAAAAAATTTGCTGCTGCTGGGTAAAATTGATATTTGCAACTACAAAAATTAAGCACACATTAAAATACAAACAAATCACTAGTTACAACAAATTACTACCTGTCTGTAACCTGCAAACATAAAAGCGTCGCTTCCTTCCATATTCATTTCTAACTGAATCAATTGTTGAGATCGATTATAAAATTTGTATGTTATAAGAAGTGGAGTGCGCACTAAACCGTATTCGGTTAAAGGTAAATCTATGGCTAGAGGAGACCAACCGACACTTAATCCGGCTACAACAATCTCGCTTACCGTTGAGCTACCATTCTCCCTATGCAAATATTTTAATTATTTCAATTTTACAATGTCGACTAGTAAAAACTTACCTTTTCCATACAATATTATACTCGCCTACATTTACTACGGTTTCACTTTGTTTTATTGCTTCAGCTGTATATACATCGGTGGCATTATCCAAATTGCGCAAAACTGAACCGGTAATTTGACTATTTTTATTTACCAATTTAACGGAAGGCGACTAAACAAAACAATAATAGTAATTGTCGATAATTGAAACCTTTGACAACCCACTTACCTCTGTTAATACACAATTTTCGATAATAATAGGCCACGGTGATTGGCATTTAATTGTAGGCATAATAATGAACGGCTCCCCAACATAAAACTTGGAAATTTCTCGAAATCGCGAAGATAAAAATTCGGTCGTAATTTCAAATGGTTTAACTACTGGAATGTTTAATACATCTTCTTTAATACTAGCAATCGACTTTTCACTTTTTAATAAATATGTAATTTTTACCAGAACATTTCTCGATTCTACAGTTTCACATTTTAGAAATATTTTTTTAGAAACACTTTGAGTTGGTTCCACACTATTCATTTCTAATTTTAGGGGCGTCTTTTCGCATTTATCCAAATTGGTTAGATAGAATTCGGCTTTAAATAGAATTAATTGTAAAAATTTATAAAAATACCACTTTAAACACTAACTTGTTTGATTTAATGCTTCGTCTTGCAATATCATTTCAATTTGTAAATCTTCCATCCGATATTTTTCGTCATTTATAATTGAAATTAAAATTTGATAATGCTCCTTTAATAAAGCAGGTTGTGAATGTTCAAAAGTGACAGTTAGTTGTGACTGTCTGGGTACTATCGAGGAAGTCGACAAAGGTTTCATATTATCAAAGTCCGAAATACTTTTTGGGTTTCGTCTGAAATGCATCAAGTCGGAGTATGTTTGTTTTGCCTCGGAATTTAAACCGTTAAATTTTAAATCGACACAACATCCACTCTCTTCATCACCTAAATACAAATTTATGGAACCGATCTGTAATCAATCAAACGCCACTTAATTGTTTAGTTTTGTAATCAAAATTCACCTGTAATTCTTTCCCCACATCATTAGGATCTGGCATAAACTCAATCAAAAATCCTTTAGCTTCGTTACTATTAAATAATAATTTATCATTTCCAGACTTGGCAGTATTACCAACAGCGAGTTCTGAACTATATCCTGGAGTATTTATAACAACTGCAATTTTTGTAAATTTCAATGGAAATAAACAAGTACTTCTGAAAGTAAACAAAAAGTATAACTTATTTGATACAATTTTAGGTTTCAAACCGAATTAAGAGTTCAACTGAAATTTGTTGATCTGCTTGATATTTCTCTTGAAGAAAACGTGCTTTACTATCGATGCACGAGGCAATGTTGCCCATATCTAACGATAGATTAATTTTATCTTTGCTTAAAGTTTGTTTCCACAATGCTATTGCACTTTCCTTGATTGCTACATCGCATTCTAATTTTGGAATTTGTTTCTATAAAATTTTAAAATCTTAACATTGTTTTACTTGCTTAGTTGACTTGTTTACCTTAAAAACTTTATTTAAATTTTTGAATATATGAGATTTTTCTTCTTTGGAAATGATGGTGGATGGGCCTAATAATTCTAAAGAAAGTAGGATGTAATCTTGTATACTGGCCGTTAGATATGCACATTTTAACGCTTTATTTAGAACGTCGGTTATCAGTAGCCACCAACATTCGCTTCTGTAATCCCATAGCATGTGAGTGTATAGCCTGTAATTTTTTTCCATAAATTTCAAGAGATATTTTTTGATCTGCAAATCACTTACGTTAGAGCTTTTCCAAAATCTTGCGAAGTATAATATTCGTCCGCCATTTGAATCACTAAAAATCTACGCGTTCTTAAACACTTGTAAGTTTTATATTGTGAAATGGCTAAGCCGTAAAGTGCTATTATGATGCCCTAAAAGTATGAGATTTAGCAATTTTAGTTCTTAAAGCAAATAAAGGTTTGCACACCGAATGATTAACTTGCTTCTCTATATATTGTAATGCTTGAATACCTCTGGATTCCAAATAAGGATCGGGTGGCTCGGCATTTACTTTACCCGGACGCCACGGTCTTTGACCATAAAATTCCAGGTGTTTTATATTTTCTAATGGATCTGGTTGAGGATATTCCGTTACATTCTACAAACAAAACCTGATTTTATAAACTTTTTTAAATAAATAATGGGTACATTTCCAAATAACTTTTAAAATAAGTCATATTGAAAAACCCTTAACGTATTTAAAAGAGAATGCCCAAACGAACAAATCCAACAGTTGAAGCCTTACCTTACACAATTCTAAACAGCTTAGCTTTCTAGTAATCGCATGCTGTGCAGCTTGTTGATAGTAAACACCAGGATGCTGCGTTTGTACAGCGGGCAAACCTAACTTGACGGCTTCATCAAATATATCACCAAACATATTATATCTAGAAATTAAAACATTAAAAACGTTGAAACATTTCATCCAGCTAAACTATTTTATTACTGTTGTGATATCCAGGCGTGATGTTCAAAAGCGAGTTCTTGAAATCCAATGCGCATTTTGAATCTTTCTATATGAGACCGACATTGCGATATGGCATCACGCGGCAAACCAAGTGCAAACATCAAACGACACAACTTATAATTAATAAAACTAGCTACGGTCCTAATTTCCATAGCGTTTGTATCGACAATACGAATTTCCAATAAATTATTGTATGCGTGAGTATAATGCCTAAAAATTCAAAAATATAGTCCAGTCATTACTATTGTGTACAACAAAATACATACTTGTGAGCCGTATGATTGTCTTGTCGCAATTCATTAAAAAATCCCATTTTGAATTGATGTCTTACAAACAAATAGTGATGGTGATTTTTGTTCAAATATTCCTTATGAGATTTAACGTTTCGAGCCTCCAAATAGTAATAATTCTGTGCAAAATCATAAAACGCATTTTCCAATCGAATTATATATCCTTGTAAATGATCTCCATGTGGTAGAACAAACAAGGATTTAGAATTTAACTCGCAACTTGCACATAACGCCACGGCTCTTTCGGTAGCTAAAACATCCTCCCCGGCAGGTAAAGGTGGAAGGTCTTGTATTAAAACGACCACTATTCGTGTATTACGGCCCTCGATTGCGGCCCTCACGGATTGAACTCGAGAAGCACATTCGATCATTTTTTCGTTCCATTGTAAATCTTTCCAATCTAGGTCATAAAATACCGCAATCACAGCAGGTATTTCGTTTAAATATTTGTTCATCCAATTCTTTTTTAATATTCCTTTCGGTTGGTACCATTCGTACGAATTACGCTTTGGTTTTACAACAGGAAATTCCAGTGCATTACTTATTAGCTTAAATAAAACAGGCGATCGTTCGATTCTCCTGTTACTACTAAACATTTCCCATATCGATTTGTGAATTGCATTATTTAACGTATCCAATCCTGATACTCCGACTAATGCCAATGGTTTTGCACACAATTCGGCTGGCAGTTCAGTTTGATCTGTTTGGAGCATGGGAATCGTTTTTGGTTGCATTTCTGTTTTCTAATTATTGTATCACTGATTTGCAACTCCCACAGCTGATTATTATTATTGCTGATAACGGGAATAATGCGAAAGAGGACAACACAAAACTAACATTATAGTTTCCAAAATTGCATTCGTTAAACTGCGATAGTACTAGATTTAGTAAATATATTCGCCTTATTTTTATTTCACTTATCAAAACTGATAACTTCCTTTTTGATCTGTCAAATTTTGAGGTTAAATTTGGTTATGCAAACCTGTACTGTCATGTGTATAGGAGGTTTCAAAATATATTGGTTCAACCACTTTGATTTTAGGGAAGAGTACGAACCTTTATGGTTCATCCAAAAATTCGGCTAAAAAAGGCCTAAAATTTTTTTTTTAAATAACTCGGACATTCCTATGTTAGCAATGTAAATTGTACCTTTTGGAGAATTCTGGAAAAGTCTTCAAACGGTACAATTTAGATTGCTAATATAGGAGTATTCGAGTTCTTTTAAGAGTATGTAAATTGCACTTGATCTAGTTAGAAAGCGAATCTGTTATTAAAAACTTCCCCAAGCCCCTCAAAAATTACTGAACCAGAAAGACGGAATTTTTGTTTTAGAACGTCTGCAAACTTTTTTTTGTTTTGGTGAACTAATGTCACATTTTTTTATCTCGAGATATCTCTAGGATGCGAATCTATTAGACAAATAAATCAAGTACGCAATCAAATTTATGTTTTGTCATTTTGGCAGTGTAAATTTGAATTGCTGTTGTCCAATTGGTTACGTGACTTAGGCCCACTTTTACAATAGTCGGTTAAGTGTGAGTATAACTAACCTATAGCAATGAACCAATACGCGATAAACACAATAAACAATAAGCCAATTAACATCCGTATAACGTTCCACCCGGAAAAATAATGTTTAACCGACTATTGTAAAAGCTGACCTAATTTGTCTATAGATTCGTTTCGTAGAGATATCTCAAGATGAAGAAATAGGGCATAAGTGATTTGTTTATCCCCCGAACAAATTTTTGAAGTTTGCTTTTAATTTAGAAATTCAGAGTCCAGTCATTACATAGTGAAAAAGGGGTCTGCGGAAATGAAATTTTTTTTGCTCAAATCTTTTATGAGCGTTTCTTTAAACATCCTCTACCCAAAATAAATGATCTCAAAATTAAAGTAGACAAAATTCTGCCTAAAAGTTTGATTTTCGTGGGCTTTCTTATCCTGCACTCTTACCTTACCTTCTTCCCTTCGGCAGTTAGATGTCGGAAGACACCCGATGGAATTATAGAAACCCGTAATTAGTTAGGAAGTTATTTTATCAATAAAATTCGTGGAATTTTAATAAAATATATTTTTAAATTTAACATCATTAATAAAAAAAAAACAATATTATAATCTAATTATTGTAAAATACAAATACTAAGACCTAGCATAATGTTAAAACAATAATAAACTTAGTCTCACCTGCAAGCTCAAGGATATAAAATACCATTTAAAAACAGACAGATTTTAAAATTAAGTTTGAGCCTGAAAGCGAAAGTAAACAAAAAACATTAAGATCAATATGTACATAATAATTTAATTTCGCTTTAGAACTAAGAATATTACGTTAGTATATTAAAAATACCTACTGGCCTTGCTTAAAAAAGTAAGCAAGTTAAAACTTAAAATAGTCGATTTAAGTAAAGTAACTCTCTCTCTCTCTTTCTTTCTTTACTTTTACATAAAAAAATAACATACACTTAAAAATATATGTCACAATCACGAATTTTTTATCTAATAAAGCTGCTTGCAAGTTGCTCGATATTTTAAAATCACACTTAAGATACAAAAATAATTTCATGTATAAGAAGCTTTGTACTGTTGTTCGTTTTAGTTGCTCTCAATTTATTTTTATTTTAATTATTCTATAACAAATCAAATCGCAATTAAGAGTAACTAAAACAAACAAGAATAATTTATTTCTTAATTAGAGATCTCACTTTATTAACGCACCGATTTACAAACCTTCGTCTTTGTTTTGAATTATCACTCGAATTACTATGTAAACTAATAACGTCCGACTTATTTATTTCGTTTGACGAATCTATGGAATTATCCAAGCTGCTTTCAAAATTTTGCGATTTATTACTGCTATTATTACTTAAAGTACTATTTCTATTATTAAATTTTTCAGTCTCTTCTTTATTATGAATAGTTTCGTCGGAGATACTTTTATCTAAATTATTATCGCAGCTTACCGATTTTTGTGTGTTTTCGGACGGAGTTTGTTCCACATTATTTATAGTCGATTTTATCTTTTCTAACGGCTCCGCATCTAATAATTCGTCTAAACTTCGAGACCGATTCGGAACTGGCGACGAATTATTCGTATTCGTCGGTGAGATTGGCGAATTTGAACCTCGACGCACAGGCGAAGGGTACTGAGGTGGCAAACCTCGCGGATAACGTCCCGAACTCATTATCCAATTACGGGACGGACTTGATGATTTATAAAATCTGCAAAAATTAAGGGTAAACTTTCCTACTTTCAGTGTTTTTTGTAAATATCAATTTACCTGGGCAATGGTGACGGTGTTACCGAGGCGGGGGGACCATCTAGTCAATCTCTAGATAATCCCGAATTTCCATTCATGTCTTTATCGGAACTTTTCCCACTTCCCGAGTCGTTGCTGTGCATTCGTTGATAATTAGGTGGTTGACGTACCAACGCTGGATTCGACGGCGTTCCAGGTGTTATGTCGCCTTTATTTAAACCTACTCGACTTGAAATTAAATCGCATCTAGTATTTATTTCTCCTCTCATGAACCTGCAAAGAATATTAATTTATATCCTCTCTACTATTTTTTGTTCATATTTACCTTTCTAATTTGTCCACACAAGCGTCTTGATAGTCGTGTATCCAGCGTACTCCATTAAAATGACAAACTTGTCTCATATCTTCGGGTAGTTCCTCAGGTTCGGGCCATTGAAAGTTATCAATTATTGGAATAATATTACATTGCGAACCCAAAGCTGCCACTATTTCCTAAAATAACAAAAAGCTTAGTGGAAATTCGACAATTTAAAACTTTAATTTCTTACTCTATGAACCCAATCCTTTCTATCGCCGTCACCAATACATCGTTCCAACGCGCTAGGCGTCAGAACTAATAGAAAATGTTTGGCCTTTTGAATACTTTGCAACAAATTATTATCAAATTTGCCAGCTTCTAATCTTTCGACATCGATAAACACACTAAACCCTCTCAGCTGCAGATGTACTTTTAATAAACTGGCAAGTTGAGAGCCATTCGATCTTCTATAACTAACAAATACGTCCAACGATTTATTCATATTGTCGTCGTTTAAATTTCCTAATCCATTTTCCAATGCTCTTATTCCGTCCATTATTCTAAGTCGATGAATTGAATTAACAATCGAACATTCGCTTAATAATTGATCTTCCGAAAGATTGCGCAACCCTTCTTTAGTTTCTATTCCCGCATTTAACATGCCGTAAGTGTAAATACTAAATTCCAATCCCATAGATTGAAGAAAACTATTAATGTTAGCCGCATCCCTCGAACTGTAGTCGGCCATTTTTTTTAAATTTTGAAGTTCTCTCGTAAATCTGCAATAAAATTTCGTCTTTAATATAACGCGCCGAACGATAACGAGATAGATATTCTTACCTTTTTCGTTTGATTCCGTTAGTTAATCCTATGTCGTCTCTTAAATTATCTTCCGTCAACTGAAGAAGAAGATCACCGTCTACGCGACTCTCAACAAAACTGGAAGCGTATTCCGTAAATCCAATTTGTTTTACCCATTCTTCGACGTCCTCCGTCGACCACAAAGGCACTTGTTGACTCAATTTATGTGGTACTTCTTCGCCGATTAACCGAAGGGCTTGGGCAGCATATTTCGATGCAACTGCGTTTGGTCGACTGGCTACTTTTTTCAACGATTCGATTGCTCCAATTTCGGTGAAAATATTGGTATTTCCTTGTTGTTTCTTAATTCCGGCTTCCATACAAAAGTGAAATGCTGCCAAATTGATAGCTTCCTCCCGTTTGGAACTTAAAACGGGCACCAAGTGCTTCAGCCAAGTTTTACTTTGACCGTGCGCGTGTGCCAAATTTGATTTTGCAAATTCGGACGGATTGTGAGAAGTAACAAACGGTTCCACCAAACCCAGCGTTCCGGATTGCAAAACGTCGGATTCGATTTCGGCATTTGCTACCAAAACCGTAATTGCCAAGCAAGCGTAATACTTAATGTTGTCGTCGTCGTGGAATGCAAGCGGAAATAACCACATGGGCACTTTTCGTTTGATCATGGCCTCTTGATTTTCGGCACCGCCATACAAACTCAGATTTGCAAGAGCACCCGCACAATGTCTTAACGTTTCTATATCACTTTTTCGGCATTCGAACAGCAGGGAATCGAGTCCTCCCAGTCTTATTACATCACTACATGTTTTTTCGCTATGTTTAAATAAATGTTCCAATATTCCTGTGCCTATTCGCGAATGGTCGCTGGATAGCGACGACGATTTCGAACACATACAAGCAACTTTAACTACTTTGTCTAAACCGTGCGCCACGACGTGCGATCTATTTTCAGTTGTCAAACATTGCTCCAACAGTCGAGCACTGGAAAATTGTAAATCGCCATCGTTGCTTGTACAATTTGTTATTATCAAATCTAAACCACCGCAATCTCTTAACGCGTTGCACAAGGAATAACCCAATTCGTGGCCATAGGTTGGAACCGCCCAAGCTTTTTGCATTATTTCGTTGATTCTATTCAAAATCGATGGTGCCTTTTTACCCAAATTATTTTTTTGTAGACTTTTTATGGAAACATCCAAGTAGGTCGAGTATTTGCGGATGGCCTTTTCCACGTCTTGCATATTCGAATTGGACGACAGCTGGTCGAGATCGTCGAAAGACATATTCATTAATTCGTCTTCCGATTTGATAGTGCCGTTCATTAACTGAAACTAAAATTGGAATGTAATTTGCTTGAAATATAAGAGAAACCAAAACAAGACTTTTAACGATGAGAATTGCATAATAAATTATCGTTGATGAAAATATCGCATAGGTACTTCCCCTAATTTGAATTATCAAGCCAAACCAGTTAATTAGTTAATTAATAACTTTTAAGTATGAGACATAGAAGTAAATAGAAAATCTAAGATGGCAATGTAGATCCTAACATAGAAAAGAAGGAGATCGGGGAGAAGATATAAAGAAAACTAAGATGACAAAAAGGATTTTTCTTAACCAAAAAATAAATTTAAATTAAACCCGAACGATTTAATGCAATTAATTAATCACAATCAATTATATTGTAATCAACAAACATTGAAGTAACTTTAAAATAGTCTCAAAAAATGTCTTGTAAGTATTGCCGTAAAAGCCGATCTTTATATGACAAAAAGTCTTCCAAATTTTGCATTGCTAATATGGGAAGCAATATTGAAATGTAAAAGGGGAGAAACTTATGAAATCAACTAAAAACTAAACCAAGTTTAAATTCAAATTAACTTTTTTCCATGACGTCGCCACGCCTTGAGCTGGGTACACAACATACAAGTGAAGCTGTGTGAGCGATGAAAAGCTCCATATCGAACGCGACCGAATAAGAACTAATCTGGTTTGAAACTTTTGGCACGAAAACTTATTAACTCAAACTGAACTAACCTGTGAAGCAGCCGATTGTAACATTGAGCTTGAAGACGTGTGAATTCCTTTCGTCGATGTAAACGTTGTGATATTCGACTGTGAGGAAGATGTGTGTTTTTCTTGATTATAAAGTCCGCTTGCAGTTACAGTTTGCCGTTGCTGTTGGGCTTCCATTGCTGTTTTTTCGTGACTAAATACATCGCTCGTTACTTTCATACTGGTGTGTGCCATATTTTTAGATTCCTGTTGACTGAGTTCGCCAGCTTTTAAAGATCTTGCTTCCTATTAAACAAACAAAATATTTTCGTTAGGTTACTTAAACAAACACTCGGAAGATCTGCACGTTTGAATTTTACCAAAATTTTGACGCCTCTATTTGATTTGTGTTATTATAATCGATAGAGCTTGAGTAGACCATGACCCAGACATTATTTCGTTTTGGGTTAAAAAAAAAAAACGTAAGGTAAAAAATTAATCCCGTTAACCCGCTAACTTGGCACTTGGCTAACTAATAAAACGTACGCCAAAGACTGTACGTTTGGAAGTATAACGGGATAAAAATATATTTTAATCTGCTTGGCAATAAGCCACAATTAAATTTTTTTGTAGTGCGTAATAGGCATGTGTTTTTTGCTTTTAAGGCTGGCTTGTGCGTGTGTTGATTGATAGCCGATTGAAGTTTTAAGCAAACAAGAAAGCCAGGAAGCCATCTTTTAATAAACATACTTACATCTGTGCCAGTAGTACTATATAATTTTCGCATTATAAAATTCATGTTGCTATCGTAAACAAATCGTTTCGAATTTAATATTGGTGTTTTTGGAAATTTAAGAATGATTTTAACTAGGTGGTAGCTCATGGTGCAAACCACTGATTTTGTTCTAGATATTTCAATGCGCCGCGACGACTCCCCCACATTACGGTCGCCTTTATATTGATTTCACATGTGGAAATTTTCAAGAAAGCGCCCAAGATAATAATTAAATTATTTAAATTAAACAAAAATGATGACCGCGCGTTAATCGGTTTGTAGGTAAACTAAATTTTAAAACATGTAATTTTTCAATTAGTTTCAATCAACCCACTTTTCCTATCAAAATAACCGCTCCCTCGAAATTCCCTTGGCACAATAATTAGCCCTCAAAAGTGCTAACGTGCATGTTTGAAATTTATTTTTAAAAGTGCACAACTTATGGATATTCCCAGTAGGGAGACAAACGACACGCGAATTAACACGATATTTGTTATTGTTATGTATAAAGTAGAAACCTTGACCCAAGTAAAGATAAAGCTTATGTAGGTCATTTACTGTTACACTCCTTTCAGGTGCGCCAATGCACCTAGACAATGGAACAAGAATTGCGTCTTGACACGAGAACTTTTTTACGTGTCTGCGCTAAAAATACTGTATTATGAAAATTCCGGATTATCTACAAACCTTGGCTAAAACGTGACTCTTTTCTGCAGAAACTCCATCGATTTCCAACCGTGCATGAGATGCCGCTGCCGCACTGTTTTCTTCGTAGGAAACTTCTCCGGCTTGCATTTTTCGGACCTCTGCACAATTTGCACTCGATTTTTCGGCACTAAATCCATCTTTAACTACCTAAAATATAAAACATGAAAATTAGAAGAAGACAATATTACTAGGAGAAATTCAAACTAAAGTTTCGAATCAGTAAATTCCCGTTCGATCGGCAGGGTCAGATCCGTAAACATTCTGTGTGATTGAAATTTACCGAATGATTGGAATGTTTTAGAAATAGTATAAGATTCAGCATCGACGATTGCTTAGATTAATTACAAGCCTGAAGTGAGACATTTCTACGTGCCGCGTCTGCGATCTTGATGCCGGCTAATTGAATGCCGATTGCTCGCGAATCTATTGTATTATGGAAGTCAATAATTTCGAATCCGATATCACAATGTTAATGTGGAAGGCAAGTTCCAAGTTACAAAATAATGATAAAACCGCAAAATCGATAACCCAGAACTGATAAATTCAATTTTAATCCACTAAACTTATAATAATATTTGAGGCAGGTAAACGCTATATCTGTCTAATCTACAACATATAATGCTAAAACATTAATTTCTAATTTTGTGATCCGAAAAATACAATTAATTATTTTATCATATAGTATCTTTCTTTTATCAGTTGTTTTAACAAATATTAAAATCTAATTGAATTAATCTGTGGTAATATCGAATCGGCGATAACTCCCGCGTGTATTGAAAACGGTTTAATAGAAGTTGGGATGTGGGTTATTATTACCGTGTTTTGATAAGGCAATTTTGAAATAGATTGGTAATATACCAATTTACGTTACTTCATGTTTATATATTGCATTTTTGCGTTTCGAAATGTTCCAATCGAATATTGGAAATATGCAGAACTAGATATGTTTGCAATTATTGTTTTGTCTGTGAGTCTTCTTGACATTATTACCGTCAAATATTCTTACTTTTCTTATCAGAGGGTTAAAACACTTCAGTGACCATATATACACGTGTTTGTAATTAAAACTTATAACAATAATAGCAATAACGTTGAAAACTAGGTGCTTCATTTAAGAACTTTTACTTATTATCAGTTGTGTCTAATTTCTTACATTTTCTCAACTTGACACTTTCTCCTCTTCTGTGAGATACATACATGAATCATATCACTTAAAAAATTAGAACATTCCATGTTGTTGGCTAAACGACAAAGAAAAACTGAAGACGAACTCGAATGACTTCCCGGGAACCGCAGTAAGTTGGGTCTTATGAAGATAAATCGCATTTCAAGAGAGTTAAGTAATCTAACAATTTGGCGGGAAAAATATTTAAATCGTCTTACCTTGCTGGCTTTGAAGTTATTAACGGTTTTTTGTTCAAATTTCAAAGTATCCAATGTATTGGTTGGAGATGCGAGTTCGCTGGTGGGAGGTGGCGTATCCGGATCGGGAAATGTTACCAGAGGTTGCGAAATTTCCCCATCGTCTGTGTCGACCAAATTTTCCAAAGAACTTCGTAATTTTTTTAACGCGTTTATGTTTGATAAATTTTTCATTTCGTTCATGTTATTTTTCAATTCGTCCAAATCGGATTTCATTGATGATGCTTTTCGATCGGTCGATGATGTTGTGGTGAGATGAACTCTTTGGGAACTAGATGATGTAGATGATGACGATACTGATGATTTTGCCACTCTGGTCGTGGTTGTACTGGCATGTGAATTCGTCTGTAACTTATAAAAAGAAGGATCCCATGAGACATCTATATTTTAAGCATTGTGATGTTTAAGACTATATTTAACTTTTTAAGCAACTTATAGACTAACTGGATAAATTCCAAATTGTTTAGAGAGAAAGGTTTGTTGTTTTCATGAATGACTAAAACGTGCTTTCTGGTATCCATGCAATTGGATTATTTCAAGAATTCGAAATATTTAAAAAGAACCGTGTTATTTATAAAACAAACCTGCTATGTTATAATTATTCGATAAAATTTATTTGCAATTAATAGGAGGTATCTCTAGCATTTTTTTTTATAAACATGAGATAATGTAAGTTGCCAAAAATGCTTGTGTAAACCACGAAAATGATTCGTCGTTGTTATATCAAAAAATTTCATGGCGTGTTAACATTTATGGTGTCGAACGATGTCTTGTCTGTATGCTGTACACCTCAAGACGTAAGGAAATGCAAAACAAATAAAAAACGATCAATGTGCCGTGCCAGACATTGATTTGCATCGTGGATGATGTGAAAAGTAGGAACGACTACGCAGCGTATAAATACCTCTTAGTCCATTAATACCGGGGGGAAAAGCAGGAAATTGGACGACGAAAATGTCGAGGAACCAAAGTAATTTTTTCGAGTCAACATTATTTTATTTAGTATCAGGTAAAATTTCCGTCGTTGTAAAAATATTTATAATTTAAAATTCATGGACAATATTAAAATACATGTCAATGATCAAAACAAACATGATGGATTAACTTAACGACCTCTATTTTCTTTTCTCCGAAATCTTCATTTAAAAATAAGCACAATCGATATTATACATACATAATAATAATTACATACTTGTAATTTTTTACATTACATAATTTTTAAGTAACCTTGCATTCCAAACATTTAACCGACATGTTAAATTAAGAATCGAGAAAATGTTGATAAATTTTACTACCTGTGATGTTGTAGTGACGGTTAGGGCCCTCGGCGGAACGGCGTTCTTTAGATTCATCATGGTGGAAATTTCGTTTCCGTTCGAATTTTCCGTCGGAAAATCGGTGGCCATCTGTAAAAAAATATTGTTTATCGTACAAATTCGTACTAGTTAAAAACATGAGTAACGCCAAAAAAATAAGCGTAATTCCGTTAATATGTTATCTATTATGAATCTTGTGCAAACAAAATTGTAGTGTTTGCATCATAGAAAATCCATGTGAATATTATGTTTTAAACGCTAACTACGTCATTGGTCGAGCGGTCGTTCTATTTATTCACAAATTATTTTTGCATAATTCTCGCCAAGTCGATTCTAATTTTAAAAAATCAAAACCTTTTGTTTTATTCAAAAAAGTAAGGAATATGTGGGGTTATAATAAATTCAAAAATGTTTAATTAGTGACTTATGCTTATGATATTTTTATTGCATTTTTTATGCAAATCAAATATATGTACTATCTGAAAATAAACACGGTCACATTTTTTATTTAATACAGATTACGCTATTTCTGGAAATAACTTATATAACCAAATACACCTTTAATAATAATAAATGATACAATGCGTAAGGTATTTAATACATTATGACATCACAGAAATTTACGTCGTCGTTACGTTGCAACAGCAAAAACTACGTAACCATTCTAACAGCACTATTATTGACTTTGATCGAAACATACTAGAAGTCAGCTGGAAAAGGTCGTGGCAACGTTCATTGAGTAATGGTCTTTATTTTAAGATAATTTAAATTGCACTGTAGGTTTACTATAAACTTTTAAAAATAGAATGATAACACTCTTCCTTATGTTTTTAATTTGATAAACGGAAAGCCATCGGGTTATATCCAAAGATTTACTGTACTAAACTTTTACTTACCACAAAATTCAGAGTTGGTATATCGGCTGCTATATTGGAAAACACGAACAAAAAAGGTGCACGACTCAAACAATCGAGAAAATAGGGTTTAAATCGGTTTGGATACCTCAGCTAGTTTATGCAACATAAACGCAAAGATGGTAAGTGGATTAGAATTTAATGAACAAATATCCATTTTTATTTATTCTTGATTCCTGGGGTGGGCACAAAACGATGCTTTTTTGTATGACAGTAATTTACTATGTAGGTAAGCAAATAAATCAAAGCGGGTTTCAATCGAAATGCAGGCGGTGATTCATCAACAATTTATTGCAGGGCACCGATTTACGAAAAAATAAATGTTATGTACGGACCGCGAGATCCGATAGTGTTTTGAATTTCTATGTTTACGTGTTTCTATGATTCATATTATCACCTAATAATAATAACATAATTATTATTGAAATATGTAATTTAAAAAAGAAAGTTTAATTGGTTAAGCCCTACGATCACCATAAAAAAAGAATTTCAAGTACGGGGAATTCCTAATTGTAATATTGTAATCTAAAGCAAATTTCAAGTCAGTTTTTATCCCGACGGCGCAAATATTTGCACGAGGCGTAGCCGACGAACTTTTGGCATTTTTAAAAAGCGAATTAGATTACTAATTTATTAGAAAAATAAAGATTAAAATTGATGGCTAAAATTTGGCTTCTTTGTAGACCTGGCCTATCTGTTTATGTATATTTCAAATTTAAGATAAAAAAAAATCCCATATTGTTATTATTTTTAGGTCAAAGTTTGAAACATACTCGAGATTAGATTGAATTTCTAGAACTTTCGTAAAGAAGTATAGATATTATAAGTAATTCTACTTATATAGTATGATATCGATCTCCAAAACTACGGAGGAAGCAGGTAATTTGCATTTCCCGATATAAATAATGAAACAAAACAAATTTCGATAGTTACATTCTATCTGTTAATATGAACATAATAATAATCATCATCATTATTTTGATGACTAATATATTTTCGTTATAATCAAAATTGTTATAAAATTATACTTGAGGAATCGCAAATAAGCTATGAGTAACTTTTTAATTATAGTAATTTTGCACATATAAATCAATTGATAAAGGCAAAATCTATAATTTTTTAAAACCGGATTTATTATTTATTTATCAATAATTTTGAAGTTTATTGAATCGCATCGGGGAGACTTCACACCGCGAAGAGTGAGTTTTATGTAATTTATAATTTAGTATTAATTATTGCTGGTCATTTTAAATACGAATGGGTAATTTAATCCCATTTTGTATTACATAATAAATAATAATAACAACATTATTGTTGCACTTAGCAGCACATAATTTTAAAATTGAGCGGCATAAAATATTAACCTCATTGTTGCAATACAAATGTCAAGGAGTCGAAATTGCTCAATTATATTGCCGGCAAAGAATGCATGCACAAAAGCCTTAATTAAATTTGACATATATACATACGTAATCTGTATCAAGTGAATCGAGAGATGAAAATAACAATTTTCTCCTACGGTCAAATGGTTTTTTCCACGCGTTTTCCAACTGTTGGCGCCTCTCTTCGTAGGTATTGTATCGGGACATAATTTTTTATTGTGCACTCGATTTATAAACGAAAAATAAACGTCGATTTGTTTCTACGAACGATAAAACCGAACTAACTGATGGTTGAAGTAGTATAACTTAAAGATATCTTATCTTTTAAGATTTCGTCAAACAGGTACGATTTATGATAAAATAAGCAAATAACACATACGAAGCTCAATTCTAAAAACGGAAAAGTCAATATTCGATTAGCGCTCTTAATTTTGTACACCTTGTAATAACGACCGTGAAATAGAATTACCAAATTAGAAAACGTCTTACCTTCTTTTACGTAATAGCAACTATAGATGAGTATTGAAATTAATCGTTATTTTAGTCTATCGCACGTTGTCTGGACGCGTTAACAATTCGATCACGAACGGGCATGATTAATTTTAAAAAATCAATCAAACAATGAACTGTTAGTTAACAGTATTACTACTAACTGACTGAAATGAAATAAGTCGTGGCTTTTGTTTATAGAAGGCCGCAACAACAATGTGAGCGCGAACGCCCACGTCAACGATGAATGGTTGAAACTACATGGGTCTTGTGAATAATTTGTAATTAGCATATAATCGTTATAAACAAAATAAAGCAAATACCTAATAGTCACGATTACAAAATTATAGATTCGAGGGGAATTTCTAATCACCATAAAAATTGCGCGCCGTTACATTATTATTTATTACAATATCGAAACTTGAACAAATATTATTTAACCGAAAAGTGTCTACTCGAGATTACTGCTTTTTTTTCGCAAATTACCGGTAATTCCTAATTGGAAATTCTTTTCGAAAACGATATTGCATTGTCGACGGAATTTTAAACAGGTGCAACGAAATAATGTAACAGAAACAATGACTCAACTATAATATTGTAGAAACTAGCGGAAGTGCTAATTTTCATTCAATAAACCAGCCAGCACCAACCAAAGTGAACTGCCTCGGGAAAAATGAGTAGTATGAGTACTTCGTCAGTCCACTTAAAATTCTCGACATTCCTACTGGATTTCGTTTTTATCTTCTTCTCATCTGCTCTTTGTCCGAGAAGAAATTGTTAAGAATTTTGCAGACACTAAAATTATCAATTAAATGGAAGACCAAACTTTTAAACATTTTTTTATTGGCCAATTTAAAGTATTACCGATGATGACCTGTGTTGACTTTTCACGATTTGCTCAATGAGTGGTACAACTCACACGATTACTAATACCCGATCGATATGCTTCGCAAGTAACCAAACCAGATCTTCGACAATAATTCTCGGAAAATCAAATAGTGAATCATCTTTGGATATTTCATTTAACGGATAAATAATACAGGTGGTGACTCATCTAAATGATAACAAACGTAAATCGAATTTTTTAGTAGGTAAATCGTTCAAAATATTATTGCAATTTATTGGTTTTTCCAAACGAACATCGGTGATGGATGTGTGTTCAATTACAAAATGCTTTTTTCGGTACCTAGCTAAAAAGTTGCTCAACATCGGAATTCTTTCTCTTCATTTCGTGGTATTGATTATTGGTGTTTGTGTCTGTCCCGGTTCCCATTTCTTCATCCGGTGAAATATAGTATACCAACGGATCTCATGATTTTTGGAATTTAATTAGGTATTTATAATTCGCGATTCAATTAAGTCCGGGATTAAATTTTGTCGTAACTAATCACGAAAAACGATATTTTCGTTAAAGCTTTTCATAGGGGTTTTCAAAACCCACTGTGCAGAACTAGTGCAGAAAAACTTATTTTACCTTACTCAAACCAATTTTGAAAAGTTAGACTTTTTCAAACAGCAATGGACACAATAGACGTTAGTGGAAACACAACAACGTTACTATAAATAGGTTTATAAATTTTAGTTCATTGGAAATCTTTGAAAATCCCACTACTATATTATAGATCAGGCAACTTTTTCGAAAGGAAAAGACAATCCAGTAGGAAATCCGAGGAAATGTGGTGTACAAAAATTTATCTTGTGATTCGCCCCTCAAATATCTTAAAATAACCCTAAAATAATAAATATTTCATTCAAATCTCGGCAGCGATCCGGAATAATAATTACAATGCAATACATTTTCGCCGAATTGAAAACTTCTTCCCTTTTTTAAAATCGGTTAAAAAAGTGGGCAAGACGCAGAACTTTTATAAATTAAATAATTCGATACCTATTAAAGTACATTATTCGACAATTAAATTGAACCTTTGACAGTGTCCATTAGGAAAGCGGATTTCCGCTAGAATAAAAGCGAAGTTAAATTTCCGCAAGATGACCAAAGATGACCTTATCATTTCTGTACGAATTGATAGATCGATCGATCGTTCAGTAAATTATAAATTATAAAAACAGATATTCGATGCAGCACTGAACAAGAATGCAAATATTATAATGTAATTCAGATGGAATTTATGTTGTAAAATAAAAAAAAATTGTGTCTTTGTCAAATTATTGGTGGAAACTTGATATTGGTACCTGACAGATTAAAAGTAAATTTTATTCAAAATCGTTGTATGTAGGTAAGTTGTTTATTTCGGATAACATCAACAAGTTAAGTCAGTTCTGTTTATTATAATTTAAGACGACGACAATAATTATTATGTAGTTACATAACAAACTTCCTTGTCCAATTTATCATTTTTTTACGAGTTCAAATTTAAAATTCAAAATAATTTTTTGGTAAAATTGCAAGCACAAAAAAAAGACTACAGCTTGTTTCTTCGCTCCTTTGATTACCTACTGCTGCTGCGGATACATTGAAATTAATTTATTAAATTTTTACGACCAACTGAAAGTAAACTAAATATTTAAATTTTTTGTTAACGGATAAAATGGTGGGCGTATATTAACATATAATTAATGAACTTAATTATAGAGTTCACATGGTAATAAAGAAAACTTTTTGTGAATAATAATTTTTACACCCATAAAAATTTATACGAAGTGTTTCAGGCAACTAGTCGTTTTATCAACAAAAAATGAGTTACACTGCAAACAGGAATCCTCAACTTCTCACTTTCGTTAAATAATAATTATTATTATTGTTATCTCTCTTTGATTGAATCAGAGGATGAGATTTGAATGAGCGCATGCTCTTTCGTACAAAAATTTCGCTTGGCTAATTATAATTTACTTTCCTGTTATTAGATAACATAAAACTTTTCTCATTGGCTGCGTATGTGTGGTCTTCGTTGAAAAAAAACGTCCTCGATTTTAAATAGACGTTTGAAAGTTGTTTAATAAATATAATAAACTTATCGGATTAATTTTATTAGCTATTTTTATTGCCAATAGTTACAATGGAAAAATTATTTATGGAATAAATTGAAGTTTCTTCGATTTGAAAATTTGATCGATCAGTGCTAGATTTATCGTTAAGATTAATTTGACAACAAAAACGTGTCTTAAATTGGGTGATTTATATTCTGCGCTAACGGCGATCGTCCGTCGATTTGAATTTTAAAATCAAATAAGTCGAGATTAATTAAGACGAATATGCATAAAAGCGTGGGTGATTTCTCAACAGTACCGAATGTATATATGTGAAAATATCCACTTTAGCTTTATTTCCCCAAAAGTCACGGTCGAATGTAAGAAATAAATTTAAAAAAATACCGTTGATGGCATGAAACTGTTTCGCTAAAGTTCAATTAGATTTAACGACTTTGATCTTTCGTTTCAGATTTTACGAGCATCCGATAATTATATTCATAACTTTTCAGTTTACTTTCCCACTCAAAAGAGTTTTCAGTTTTGATATCGTCGTCGGATTATGCAAAAAGTACGAAAGCTAGCTGGAATCCGAGAACAATTTTCTTGGCTGTATAGTCAATTTGATTAGATCTTTTTACCTGAATATTTTCAATTATAGAAAAAACTTTGAACCCGTGCAGGTGCTCTGAGTTCTCCTATTTCCTAATTCTCATTTTCTTATAAATCAGCAGTAAAGTCAGCATTAAATGCAAAATTATCAGCAAGGCACAAGTCTCTTATCGAAGGCACAAGCCATAATAACACATGATTACTGATAACCTATAGTTGTAAAGTTGTATTTATTTATCCTATACGAAAATTACAATACAATATTGACCAGATAATGAATCGAATATTTTGACATTTTTTCTCTTCATTCATAACGCAATTTATTTTATATTATTTGTTGAAATTGTTGAAATATTTATGTTGATAACTAAAATATTTTATAATATCCAATAAAAATCTCATGCGTTCAAAGATCACCAAAATAAATATTTAGTGAACATTCTTCGAGTGATTGATTATTATTGTTTCTAAGTTGATTACCATAATTTTGGAAGAAAAACGAAATTCCCTGATGTTAGTTTTGCCCGAAATAACAATATTATGGTTGCATTTGAACGGAACAATAAATTTATTGGCCTTAATTAAACTTAAGATGTGGTCAGTATTAAAATGGAACGAAGGCAATGATTTTTATTCTGTATGCTGTAATGAGAATTATGCAAAAATAATATTATGAATTTTTGAATTTTTTTATGTTTTTGGGCAGATTTAATACTTTTTCGTGAAAGTATAAGTTTATTTACTGTACGAAGGAACAGAAAATGTGTAAGTGTGTGAAGGCCAAAATCTCTTTGTCCCATATTATCTTAGAACTTTTAAAGGTCACACTATTACTCTTTGTAAACTTTACTTAATTTTCTTTTTCAATTGCAAATAGAGCATATAAAATGAGTTCTAAAAATATGCAAGTGGTCGACCCACTCGTGTTTACCTTTCCGTTTTATCCACCTTCAATTTTACGTCTCCAGACTCGAGATTATACTGTATATAAATAAGGCTATTTATAATAACCTTTAATAGTGGAGTCAAAAAAAAAAAAATGCGAATATGTACCTTTCTGTTTAAAAATAATCTTCTGGTATTGGGTTGGGTGGATGGCATCGTTATTCTATTAACAACCATTCTGCTAAATTACTCTACGAAGCACTGAATGTAGTCGAAAACTGTTTTCTTTTCACAAAAATAATTATTATTCACAAACTCACTTAACACAACTTTTGATCACATTGTATCAAAAATATTGACGAAATGCGTAGGGAAGTGTAACGAAATGAGAACTTTTTGGAGAATCGTAATTTCACTTTTAAGAGCAATGAAAAACTTTCACGAATAGCTCGAGATCCGGTAACGTATTCGTTATTTTTCCACTCGCGATTCAACCGACAACTAAACCGTTAATCGGTAGCAACTGTCTGTGTGGAAACAGTGACCGAGTATTTTAGTGTAGTATCCCCCACTTGTAAAGCTTTACTTAACAAAATGCTTAACTTTAGCCATGCTCTTTCTCAGAACGAATAAAGCAGACGTCCCGTCCCGTCTTTTTTATTATTCATCTTCATATTCCTGTATAAATAATTACATTTATTTGGGTTTTTCACTTAATTTTTTGATTCCCTGCGTCAATGACCTCCAATCCCCAATGTGACGGGACGCATTTGGGGACAGCGGTATTTTTGAGTTTGCCAGAATTTCATTATTGGACGACTTTTTGGGATCAAATGACGCCGGATTTCATAAAATTATATAAATTTAAACAACCTGTCACTGCTATTATAACGACCGACTTGTTAGAATCTTGTTTTGTAAGAAAATGTTTATTTACTCGAAAAGCTATTCTTTCACATGCGAAAATTTATTTCTGTATATTTCGTACTAAATAACCGGCGTCCGCTAATTGGGACGGTGACGGTAGCTGCATTTACTGAAAAGTCGACACGTGTCCCCCTCATCAGTATATTGTCCAGATTTTTTGATATGCTTTTATGATGAAATTTCTTCACACCCAACGTTTTTGTTCTTACTACGAGGGTGTGGGTACAGATACAATAACACAATATTTAGTCACATACCCCAAAGCTACTGAATTATTGATAAAATACGTAATTCTTTCATCATAAATCCTTGTACAAAATTCGCTATACCGACCGATAGAATAGTAATTGTGTCTGGGTATTACAAATTTAATTTTTATGGGAATAAATTGAATTTAAAATGAAAACTTCAAAAGTCAAAATGGGATAATAATTCTCACAAAGCCATTACTTTATGACTTTCTGTGAGTTTATTGTAGTCATTTAAATTTTTTCAAGGCGCCTACGGAATTTATTACCTAGAGTACCTGCACGTTTTCGTGAAAAAAATAGAAAGGAAGAACCTCACGATATTTTTTTCACTATTGTAACTGAAATAACTAATTAAAAAAATATTAACCGCTAATTATCGTTGCAGCCGTCTATTAAATTAATTATTTGCACTATTATAATAATTATATATAATATTATATAAATTTATCTATTACAGACATTTGTGGTAAACTGTGAATTAACAATTTCATAATTTAATTATTCGTATTACTAGTTGTACTAACGTATAAATTATACAATATCATTTTGAATTAATTACGGTAAACCTTCCTTGAAGAACGAAACTATAAACAAAAATTATAATTTATTATATAAAAATAAAAAGCTGAAGTATAAGTGATTTCACAAATAACAAATTTACATTAGAGATAAAATAATATCGTAGTATATACTGATGAGGGCTAATAACCTCGTAACACGTGTATGGAGTTGGTTAGAACTTCGGGGGTTGTTTTATTAGTGGATGTAATTAATAATCGTTAATTGAAACTTACATTGCTTGGCACTTTTTCATTTTTCGTGATCGGTTTTACTTCCTATAAACAAAAATACAGTAATTAGTTTAATAATAATTATAATTCAACCAATCGTAGTTTGTAACTTTCGTTTTAATTATTGTTTTGTTGTTTTCTATTAATTACATCAAAAAAACAGTTGTTCTTTTTTTCACTATATAATTTAACAGAGGATCATTAATAGCTATTAAAATAATTAAAAATCATAACAGTACAAAAAGCAGAGATTTTGAAAAACAGCGAAAGTTATCTCGACTATTTACGCGTTTGCGGGTTTTTACATATTTTAATGGATTTTAGGTGGTTCAGTTTTTTGAATCTTGACGTTTTTGATCCAAAATTATAACTAAGGAACTAAGGAACTAAGCTAGATAACACCATTTTTATTAACCAGTATTAGACTTTCTGAGACATTTTGAATTGATTTAAGCCAATTTTATTTTACATATTTTTACATATTTCGTAAAAATACACTGAAAAAATTGGTTTATCATATTGATGATAAGACCGATGACAGACTACATCGAAGAACAAAATTCATCATATTGATGAAAAATTCATATAGTATTCATGAACAAAATCAATGTATTTATGAATTTCTTCATCAATATGATGAATTTTGTTCATCGGTGTAAAAATGAGAATTTTTCATCAATATGATAAACCATTTTTTTCAGTGTATTCTTACTATTTTTACATTATTATTTATTATTTTCAATTATTGGAAAGTTGTGTTCCCATCCATTTTCGAAACGATTCCTTTAGAATGGTTTTTTAATTTTTTAAATGACTCGATGAGTGTATAGACACACACAATGGGAAAGAAGTTTCCGAAAATTTGGTAATCGAATTAAACTCAAAAAAAATCACGGCATTCAAAAATGCTCCAGACACATCGGTCGATGTGGAACGTTCTTTCAGCCGATACAAATCGATTTTAAGGCCAAATCGGCGTTATTTTTTATTTGAGAATTTAAAAATGCATGTTGTTGCCAATTTTTTTTATTTTACATATTCTACAATTTTAAATATTTATTTGTCTAAAATAAATACTACATATATATGTACATATTTTGTTTTTTTAAATTCATATTAATCCGTTCCTTAATTATAACATATCGCAATTCTCACAAGTACATACATATGTATACATTATTATTTAGTTGAAAATCCTACGCAATATTTGAATGAATATACTCTGGTTTTGATTGCTTTTTGCTTATTCATAACAAGAACCAAGAAGTTAATGCATTGTATAAGGAATTAAAACTTAGAAAATTCGTGACTCAAGTAAAGTAGGTACATGTTGTAAAATTAAGTGTGTAGACGTTTGTATTATATCATCGTTGGAGTTTTCGTTGGTACGAATTTATTGTATTAATGGAATGTGTCATTTAGTTCTAAGAAGGTGAATGAAATTGTTTCTAAATCTCAATGAATATAATAACAATTAAGATTTGTAAGTGTGAATCACGAGTCTTTCTCGTCGTACATTGTACAATAATTTGGATGCTTCCTGTGTTAAAAAACGTTGACGTTATCCGTGCTCATTCGTCTTTTCTAATAATCCATTATTTATTTAACTAAACGACACTCAACAGATGCAGATCTTCCGTCATTTCTAATAAACATTGCAAAAACGAGGTCCTACGCAAATGTCACAAATGGGAAGACCCATATAATTATTCCAATTGCACTGCAAATTTTCAAAAACTAGCGCAAATGGAAAATTGAACTTTTATTAAAACAAAGCAGCAAATACAAGCAACAGTTGTTTTAGAAAAGTACAGCCGGAAGACGTGGAAAATTTTTAACAACATATAACTGACTTGAAAACCTGATTTAAAAACCACGATCTAGTTATTCGAATTATTTCGTAAAAATTATATTATTTTGTACCAAAAACGATGTTCGAAAAAAATATGCTTTTTGTCCAATCTCCATATTAAGGTGACATTATCTCAAGTTTAAACAACGGTAAAAAGAAAATTAGTTTCTTCTTTTACATTAACTTCGAAGAAGACTTATAAATTATAATGTATAAAGAGAATGAATAACCAGTTTAATCCCAAATTATATACCATTTTATACTTTTCCACACAATGGTTCCGAACGATTTCAAAAAATACGACAGGAAAAGAATAAGATTGAAATAAACCTAGGTCAAATCAAATATTTTTTGCAATTTTCAAAAATTCTTATCCCTACGATCTCGACCTTTCAACGTGAATTATTTATATTTAAGTCTTTATAACATTTCCTAAGCATAATTTTGTAAAACAGAAGACAGTTGTTGCTGGGTAGCTTACCCGGAAAATTTGAAAGTTCTCATAGGGAATATGAATAATAAGTAATATTTTAGCGGCAAAACAAACTTCTGAATTTTGTAAGGAAAACTTTATAATATCTGTTATGAAAAAACCAATTTCTGTCAATTTGATATCAGAGTGGAAGACTTGAACATCGATAGATACGGCGATGATTTAAGAATTGGCCGAGAAAATCAAAAGGTGTTAAATTCAAAAGTAATAAATTATGTAAATGAGGAACATCAAATGGGACTCTCAGAGCGAAATTAAACAGCGACTGGACGATTTGTTAAACTTTTTCTAAAGATTAGCTTCGTTAGTAAAGTTAGGAAGGCAAATGACTAATTTATTTTTTCAAAAAAAGAGAAACTTCGGCGCCTTAACATTGACGCCGTCTCTGTTCTATTATTGTAATTATTGCTATAGGTAAGACATCAAGTTGGAAATTATCCAAGTATACTTCGAAGTTGCTAATCAATATTCACCAGTTTTCTATTTTGTATATTTCTCAAAAAAACTAGATAACCAAATATAATTAGAAGTGACAATTTCTGATAATTTAAAATTGGGGCAATAATTTTGATTACATTTTTTTAAAAAATTGGAGATGCCGGGGATCGAACCCGGGGCCTTTCACATGCAAAGCGAACGCTCTACCACTGAGCTACATCCCCATAATTCAGTTTTTTTATTCAGCTACAAGTGAACCCGAACCTGTTCAACCGATGGGCTCTAATTTATTTGCTTTGTTTCTTTTAGTGAAATCATTCAACCCAGAACTTTAAATTTTATTCGCAAATTCTGTGAAAATCTTATTCGTAACGTACCCACATGAGTATTTATAATATTCTGTTATTTTAAATTTTATGTGGAATTACCCACTATTTTTACTTTTTAAACAGATGGTTATCTCGCTTTTTATTTTGAAATAAAACAAATAATATTTAAGAGAAATTTTATAGTAAATTATTACGGGCATTGTATAGAAATGATTTCTCTCTAGAAAATGAACTTAAAATAAAACGTTTCGAGTAAATTTGTGGTATTTAGTATGTATTTGTAAAATTTGATATTTAACAGAACTAAACAAAACGTTAAAATAATTAACAGTAAAATAAAGAAATACAATAGGTGGAAAATCATTATTTTTTCTTTAATTAATTATAACTAATCAAATTTTTTTAAATATGTATTTTACTCCCTAGGAAACATACTATTTTTTGCTTCTTTTCTTTTGTTTGTTTATTATTAGACAATTAGAAAACAGGAATAATGAGAAACAATCTTATTTTTCAAAATTTATTTGAATATGTCTGTATTATATTCAAGCAGTCATATTTTTGTTTAAATTAAAAACTGTAGGTTCATTTTTAACTTTTAGTAGGTACTTAACTCTTTATCCAGGTTAATAATCTAAACGTTGTAAAATAATATAGTTGTTAATTTTTGGGTTATGCAAGTCAAGAAGATTTGCACATAACTTTTAATTTAAGAGTTTTTTTAATGTTTTAAACTGCAAGCTGGTTTCGGTTGTTCTGTGTCTGTTCCGAACATTTTTAGATCAGTAAAAAAAATTAGAAACCAAACAGTTTTGGCAAAGCAAATGTGACGGCAATGTAATAGCGAATTCGTGGAAACACTGCGGATTAAAATCTAGGCCGATACAATCGGACCACTTAAATTATGAAAAACCTATATTGCAAGTAAATAACTAATAGCTGCAGGGGTCAACAATTTTTTTATTTTATTAATTTTAACACACAATATTTGCAAATAAGCGTCTGAACGTAAATAAACTAATTAAACGAAATTATTTATTTTGATTGGTTAGCAATTTAAAAATAAAATTGGCAATCAATATTGCGAAAAAGTGTACTAGAAAAATATATATTATGTACTTTCGAAATTTTTGAATAAACTGTCGTCTTCTTTTCCAAATTGACTGGGCTTTGAATTGTTAATCAATTAAATTATTGATTTGCTAATTTATTTCATCTAAACTGTTTCTGTGTGTAAACGATATTTTATAATCTAAAAACTTAGAAATTCGATGACTAATTTATTAAAAGCGAGCAATCTTTTTGGACGAATTTGGTAGTAAATTGTAATTTTGTATAACTTTTACATAAATATGAGAATGTGTATCAACCCACGCAATGTATTGCAACTTTTCAAACGAGGTGCAACATTTCCGCTGCCTACACCATTTTACCTCAATAAGCAATAGCGGTTAATTAACTCAAGATTTGTTTAAGAATTTTTTATTTCTTTACTAAGAAAACGAGTTTCAGCAACGTTTCAATTATTCAATAGGATGATAGGTAATACCATCAGTAACAACGAAAATTTGTTGAACCTCTAATCGTATGCATTGTCATGTCAGGGCTACCCGGATAAGTTTGGGAAATTTAATGATCGAATATTGACTAGCAAGTAGATTCCTACAATTCACACCGAGATACTGTTTTTACTTTAAAAAATATTCCTCTATGAATAATTTCTTTTTTATTAATGTTTTATTTCGACTTTTGTCCTGCCGCTAAGCTGCACCCCTTGTACCCCCGCTTGACCTTTGTTTTGATAGACCTTCATTTATAGTTAAATTTACAGTTTAAATTAATACAATTTTATGAGTTGGTAATTTATTTCGCTTTCGAAGTATAAATAAAACATAGCAGGTTTTTTCGGGTATTGTTACAGTATTATATTTAGCCACAATATTTTTAATATTAATTTTTTATAAGCTTTTACATGCAAGAATAAGCTTTTCTCTATTTATCATGTTCTCGCTTATTGACAGAGCAAAAATCCGGCTCCGCGATTGGTCCAGACGATCTGCAAGCTGATATAAATAAACAGTCAAGGTAGAAAATATAAAAATTTTATGACTTCGTCTAAAATGTTGATCCTAATTTAATTCACGTTAAAACAATAGAACGATCAAACTAATTAACATGGTGATTATCATCGTTTAACCTTGTTGATGAATTATAATACTTCTGCAAAGAGAGGTTAAATTAAGTCGACTGTTGGTTAATTGGTAACTAGAAAAATGTTGGATTACTTTTATAATTGGGTTATTTTAATTAACTTTGTTTAAAAAAATCGCAGTCAAGAATTAAGAAAAGTTGCATTTCGTTACAAAAGGGTTAATGAACACGATTTTTTAAAACTCGTCAATAAATATGCCATTATGCATTTAATTGACCTCCTTTTTGATTTATTTTGTTTCAATACAAAATGCTTTGTAATAATTATTATTGAATTTCATTCATCGAATTAATAAATTATAACTATCACGTAGTATACATGTACCTAGATAGTTTGTTATGGAACCCAATTATTTCCAATGCAATTTTTTTTTTTTGCATTTCAAGTTTTCTTATTCGAACGATCGAGATATTTCTCTGTACTTGAAACTTTGATCGTGGATCTAATTATAATTAGTAATCGGCAGAAAGTTGTTAAAGATGTATAGGAGATACAATCGGAGACAAAAGTATAGTTAATTTGAATTTCACGAATATTGGTCTTATGTGTGTAGTAAACAATAAACAAAGTTATAAAAATGCATGAAGAAAGGTTTTTTTCGCTTAAATCGGTTTATTTTCTGAAATTACAAATATTAAATTTGATATAACAAAATTTTTATTAGTGACTATCCCTGCAATCCAACCTACTATCTAAGTAAAAAATATAATAATTTTTATGAGTAAAATTTGATATTTGTTGTTAAAACTAATAAAAACCGAGATATACATAATATTTATAATACCAACAAGTATTAAATATGTTTAGGGTTCTTTTTACGTCGAAATTTATATTATTTTTAGAAAATTGAACGTGACAACTCTATATCGGTTGTTCAATTACTAATTAATTTCTCGAAAACGGGGTAGTAAACCTTGATGAAATTTTGCTAAAACCTTCTTCTATTTACAAGCTATAACTACAAAATATTTAAAAAAATTCTTATATTTTGATCATATATTTTAAGCTAATATATTCAATAAATTGTTGTTTTTCATAAAATGACTTTTACATTATATAATTTTTTTAGGATTTCTTAAGATTTAGCTTTAGATTTTTATTTAGACAAGTATTTTACTGTTTAACACCTTGTGATTTTCCCTAAAAGCAGACTCTTAAGTAAAACCATAGATGTGATTTTCTTGAATTTTAACAAAAAGTCAACATCAAATTAAAACTGCAAGAACTATCGAACGATTTGTAGTAAATCGATTTGAAATTTTTTTTATTTTTTCGCAAGGTCAATATGACATGTGTACTAATTTTCATCGATATCTTATATTTTTGAGTTTTATTTTTTGGCTCCTATACATCCTTAACTGGTCTAAACATTTTTTAAAATGAATTTTCACAATCCGAGGTTTGGATCAAATTAAAATAAAACACATCAATATATAGATTCTCCCTTGACACCTTATAAAGTTTATTTTTGTATTTGTGAATTTTTCTGCAATTGCATGAACCTGTTGAAAATAAGGACTCCATGTTTCTACAGTTGTTGTTCACCTGTCAGAGCAACTGCACCTGTTGGTTTTCCTACAACATGATGAAGTAGGTAGTTTATGGATGGAAGATGGCGAAAAACTTATCTGGAGGTTATTAGCAACTTGGCTAATTATATCGCGGATTACGCTTTAAGTAGAAACTCCAAAATTAGCCTAAGCGTGACACAAAGATCCGAAAGACATATGAAGTGTATTTTCCAATTATTTATTTAAGTTTCCCAAGTTGGCACTATTAATAGAATAAAAAAAATCGTATATTTTGCGGATGCAGTTACGCAGACGTAAATATAACAACAAACTTAGAGAACAAAAATAGCACAGAATTTATGTGGTTGTTTAAATTTGAAACTAATATTACATCAAAGCGTGATTATTAATAACCGCAGATATTCCAAACAGTCTCTTTACCAACGTAAAGTGGATTACTCGACTTCCCATTTGTTTATTTACTTTGTGGATAGACCAAAGGATTGAGGATGTGGTTAAACAAAATGTACGAGTAGAGCTGCTACCGTAGTGTGACGTATCAAAAAATAATCATGGTAATTCATAAACGAACGATGGTACAATCTAAAAATCCGTGTTTAGTCAATTTCAAAATATTTCCTCCAGCTGTCGGTAAATGGAAAACCTCGATGAAATCATGTGAGCTCCGAGCAAGTTCCGGTAAATCGATATATATAGAGAATAATACTTTAATCTTCTCTATTAAAAAATAGTGTGAAAATATTAGAAACAACATGCAAAAGACAAGGTTTTTAATTGAAATGCTATGATGGATTGGTGTCAAGGGTTTCTAATATTCCAGTTTGTTATTTGTAATTATTGTTAAAGAAGTAGGTACATAAATCAGCATACTCTTTTGGAATAAATTACCTAAAGAGAAATACCGAGAATAAAATTAAATCAAACTTTTACCCTCTCGTTATGTTGAATTCTTAAAATGATTTGGCTACATTCTTAAGGTGTGAGATTTCTTTGTTACAATATTCTATTTGCAGTTTATAATTTTTCAAGTGTCAAGTAAAAAACTTATTTACTTCCAAAGTTATTCCAGCCGTTTTCGTGGGTGAACTGCTAATTTCATTCAATTCCTAATTGGGCTATACCTTCGAGTTGTTGCAATTAATTTTGTTTTATTTTTGAGAAAACTCGCTCGAACAAAATAGATTTATTGTAATTTAACTTTTGCACAAACAACTTTGTAGCTCATTTTTCAAGATTTATTGAGAACTTAAAACAAAGAAGAGTTATACTATGAACGAACTGCCCGATTTGCAGGTCGCCGCACCTAGAAGGAGTGTTATATCTCTATGTACATTTTATAAAAAAAAGAAAATACAACACGATTATTGATAATAAAACAACGCTGCACGAGGTTTTTTCAGTTTAGAAGACATTAGCTTTTTTCTCCGACCAATTCCAATGGCTGTCGATGCTTCTCAGAGTGCGCCGCAATAGATTTGTACAAAAGACGATGCACCAATTGACAAATCAGCTGAAGTTTGTTTGAATTTACTGTTACATTACATGCAAATTGCAGGGCAATGACTGTACCCACGTGTTTGTTCAGAATACACACATTTATTTCATAATATGCATTTATTTAAAGCGCTCGAAGCAAATCGAGAAAATATTTTTTTGAAAAATGACCTAAAATAATAATTTTAGAAATTGGCTCTATTGGTGGCCAAATTCCTTAACGAACGAAGCTTCCATTGAAAGATTCATTGAATCCGTTTATAAATTGTTTCTTTGTTTCTTTTGATTTGTTAGTTACCAAGCAATTCACGTATGTATTTACTTGCTGCTCGAGGTATTTGTAGTTATAAGATGGTTACATTTTATTTAGCTTTTTATTTAAATTTGATAGATATTTTTGTATTAAAATATTTATATTTACAGTGGGAATCTCGTTTATTCGTTCATGCGAGTCGATGGCCAGCAGATAATCGAAAATACTTCCTCACCTGCTGTCAGTTTTGATTCTGAGGTAATTATGATTTTCCCTACACTTCTAACTTTTCGTATTTATAGAAAATTTGTGCCTTTGTGATTTTTATTTACCCATACCATCCTGATTGCCAACATCCGTGTAGAAATGTTACATGATAGATATTTATGCTGACCATATAAGCAATAATAATATTATATTATCATGTAAATATTGTGTTATTCCTTAAGAATTATCCAATCCATAAAAGGCGATCACTATGCTTATTTCATTAATTTGTTCTGTTAGTTAATCTCTAGATGCATAAGGATAGCGATAATTTGATTTTTATAAAACGACAACGAACATTTTGGTTCGAAGGAGCCAAATGGTTATTGGATGCAGAGAAAAAACATTTGGTATTGTAACAATAGCTTCATTTGTAAAAAAAAAGAATTAGTAGAACACTTATCAAAGTTGAACCCTTCTTGTTATGAGTCGCAGTTTTATTTTAAACTTTTAAATAAACAATGTTTTGGCAAAAATCAAGTATAACTTATATTAGATACAGTGGCGGTGCAAGAGTGGCTAGGGCCCGTAAGCAAAAATATAAAACTAAAAAAAAATGTATTTATTTTGAATTGCGTAGGTATATTATTTAAAAATCTTTTTTTTTTTTGGGATTTACTACCCTTTATGGTCCCGGGCCCCTAAGCATTCGCTTATTGACATCACCGCCACCGGTGGCGTATTTATAAAATGCTTTTGGGGGGAAGCGGCAGATCAAAAATATTTTCCAGAATCTCAGAAATAAATAAATAAATAAATATTAAACAAATAAATAAAAATAATTAAAAGTTATTAAAATTTTAAAATCTTTTTATCGAGGAGCGATTGCCCCTTTGTCCTCCTCTAAATACGCCACTGCAATGAGCCCGATTTAGTGGCCTAAGTACGCGTAGGGATATCTCCCTGCCCTCCTACCTAAAATCCAGAATCTAGAAGAGTGCACTGGGGGGTGTTCCATACCCCCCAGACCCCCCGGATTACACCAATTGTTTTGTGACCTAAATAATATGTTTAGAGCTTTGGAGGTAGGAAGGCAGGGAGATATTCCTACGCACACTTAGGCCACTATATGGGGCCCAATGTACTACCTCTCATGAGGATGAATTCGATCGAAACAGCTGCATCGGAGGTAGTACAATGGGCCAGTGGCGGTGCAAGTGTAGTTACGGCCCGTAAGAAAATATACAAAACGGGCTCCTAAAAAACAATGTATTAATTTTGAATTGCGTATATTATTTAAAAATCTCTTTTTTGGGATATACTAGTACCCTTTATGGTCCCGGGCCCCTATAAGCATTGCTTACATTCGCTTATTGATATCACCGCCACTGACTGATTACATAGCATTTCTAGTTTCGCTTTCATTTATTCTCGTCAGATTGTTATAATTGAAGCTCGGATTTTATGCTTTTGCATGTTCTTTAATATTGACATTCCAACAGATTCGTTTGGAAATATGGACAAATTAGGTAAAACGAATCCAAAAAACTACTTGTCAAAATGCATATTTGAGCCACTTTTGGTGTTGGAAATAAAACAATTGCTTAAATTAGCAAAATTTAATAATAATTTTAAATTTTTTCTATTAAAATACTTCAAGAAAACACCAAAAGTGGCCCAAATATGCATTATTTACTCAAATATGCAAATTTTACGTGATTCTAGGTACTAGTACTAATTAAAAATTTGAAAAAAAATTTAAAAATTTGTAGATTAGATATGTTTTAGTTTGCATATCAATGCATATTTTAAGGAAATTCGGTGCATATCCATGCGCATATTTTCAAGTATTTTGGATATAAACAGTGGCGTATTATCGCAAAAACCCATGAAGCCCGGGCTTGTGGCGCAAAATTTCAGGAACTGGAAAAATAAAACTTTTCATTTTCGAAATTAAAATTCTGTTTTACCAATCCGAGATTTTGTCGTTGTACATTGGTAAACCAATGCAGCTTGTATATTTTTAACACAAAAAAATTTTAAATTACAAAAATGGGTTCATTTAAAGAAATTAAAAGTATTTCTTCCATTAATAGATAAACTCAAAACTCTTTAAATAATTTTATCAGTTATGACTATTAAACAAATGCAAGAAAAATGTTCAAACTTAATTAAAAAGTATAAACATGATCTCGATGACCAATAAATTAGAAGGTGAAATAATTCAAGCCAAAGATCAAATGGATTGCTAGACTTTCAAAGACAAATAAAAGACAGTGTTTTTCCTAATATAATAGTATTGTTACGAATGTTTGCTTGCAAAGCAGCGACAAACTGTACGGGGGGGGGGGATCGTTTTCAACATTGAAGAGAGTGAAGGACTAACGCAGATCTACATTATCCAATGAAAAATTAAACGCGTTGGCTCTTATGTGCATCGAGAAGATGTATTAAACGGCATAAATTTTGACATCGTGTATGTTTTCGCCAATACGAAATGACGAAAAAAAACCGTTTTAAGTACATATTTGTAATATGTTTTATGTTCACCTAATATTTGAATGACCTGGAAACTCCTTTTTGCACAGGATCATTTATTATAATTAACTTCTTATTTTATTATTATAAAATCACAAATTGGTCATATTTTGTTTACTTTTGTTTTCAAAAAATTGAAAAAAAAACAGTTAAAATTTCAATTCAATCGTGCTTTCTGTTGGGGATATTTTGATGGGACGGACATACATACAAACTTTGAGTTTTATATATTAAGATTATCTAATTATTATTTTTTTATTTTAATAAGTATTATTCTTAAAAATAAGTTTAATTTTTGTATGCATTTTTTTAATTTAAAAAAAAAGTTAACTGAAAAGCCGAGAATATTGAAATTATTGTTTTTGTTTTAAAAAAAAAGTAAAAAACAAATGTATATTATAAGTCCGTCTCTGTTCACCAAACGTAATAGTAAATAAATTATAACATTGATTAGCTATTACAGATAAATTAAAAGGTTTCTACTATAAAAAGTCACTTCAAACCAAGAAGTATTTGACCTAAAACTTTTTAAGGCTATTATAACTATCTTGATTTGTTAACAAGGACATCAGAAATGAACAGCAACAATAAAATTGTAACCATTATTTTCTTCATTAAAATATCTACCAGTGATGTAGCTTAATTTTGGATGAGGAATCTCAGCGACATTCCGAATATTTACTTTATGTATTCGTAACTTCCATGCGCTTTTTTTTCTATAAACAACATTGCTTTTTATACTTTCACTTTTCTAATATTTCAGCAAAAATATAATAATATCAATCTAAACAAAAAAGTGGTTCCGCCCGGGATCGAACCGGGGACCTTCTGCGTGTAAAGCAGACGTGATAACCGCTACACTACGGAACCAACGTGACTATTTTGTTTCGTATTACACAGATTCCTGAGATTAATATAATATTTCTGATATAACTTTTTCAATCTTAAATCATTTTAAATTACTTTATTTTATTTGTACACATTTTCTGATTTATTTCGTCGAAAATTGTTTTGTAGTGTTTTTAGATAAAAAAAAATGGAAATTCAAAAACTTTCAAGTCGAAAACAATAATTACATATTTAGATTTTGGTTAATAGACAAACAAATTAAAATTGATAGTTTAATAAAAGGTAACTACATTTTCAAGGATATCTGAAGAATAAAATCAATTCAAGCATTCTTTTACGCCCACTTAAATCTATTTATAAATTTTAACTTTTCTGTTATTGTGTACAGTAAATACGTATGCAAAAATAAACAATAATATATAATATTTTTTGAGTAAAAAATATATTATTTTATTTAAAAATTTTCGAAAAAAATGCCCCGGGTGAGGATCGAACTCACGACCTTAAGATTATGAGACTTACGCGCTACCTACTGCGCTACCGAGGCGATAGAAATCTATGTTAGCTATTCGCATCTTCAGTAAAATATTACTTGAAATAGTTGAGTATTTTTAATTGTTATAAATAATAGTCCATAGTTAATTTATAATGCTTATCTTACCTTACTAATTTTAAGTAGTCCCAATTTTTGTTTGTAATGTTTTTGTCTCGGTGGTGCGGATTGCATTTTTAAATTATTAACTGAGATAGTTTCGTTAATAATTCTAATACACCTATATATAATTATAAATAAAACTCACTCGAATAATATTGCACTTAATTTTGAACCGTGTTTAAATGAATATAAATAAAAATAAATTCAAGGAGACGGACTATAACACCGTAACGACAGATACAAATAATTTATTTTCAACACAGAACAGTTTGAAAAAATAGTTTCGAATTGACGAGTCATGTATAGGTGCATGTAAATAAAATACTCTTAAAATGGTCACTTAACTTTTATTAAAATTTTAGTTTCTTTATTTACAAATAATGCACGCAACTCGTTTGGAATAAAGTTCGGCGCACGCGTCCCAAGTACATTTTCAAATATATTTTCTATAAATAATATTGTTGCAAGTGGCAGCACTTGTAAGAATCAATCCAAATACTAAACAGCTTCCTATACCCACAAATTTTTTTGAACATTTACAACACTTTGCTTTAACAATACAATGTAGTTTGCACTTTCTAATTGGAATGTGGCAGATCTAAAGAATCATTATTTTTCAAATAGGGAACCGCTTGAAATATGTACAGAAACGAAATGGCGGTAATTTAGATCGCCATTTTGGTTTCTTAGATTGGTCAGTTCCAAAAGTGATTAATTTCAATTTAATTTTTTTTAATTCGAAAGCTCTTGTTAGCAGGAAACTTTTTTGCCATTGCTACAACTGCGTGAACAGTAATTTTTATTTATGAATTAAATTTTAAAGAACCGTTTAAGGAGTTTCATGGAGTTTAACATCTTAAAATTTTTTTGAATTTTTTTCTGAAAAGTAAATTTAAAAACAAAAATTTTCAATATAATGCGGTCCCGAAAGGTCAGAAAAAAGTTATAGCTGTTTGAAAATAAAAAAAAACATTTTTTTGAAAAATTCATAACTTTTTTGGGTTGGAATAAAAAATATGAAAAAATTCTAAAAAGCGTTTTCCATAGCGTAGAAAAAGATGAAAAACTTTCAGCTAAATCGAAAAGGGTCGGGGTCAAAAGTGGTCGATTTGGTATGGAATACCCCATATACTTTTGAGATACTTGAGAGATATTATATAAATTTGTGTACACATTTTCAAGACATCAAACTATAAGAATATGTAAGAAGTAATTTTTTGTGCAACTACAAAAATAAAGTAAAGTGCAGTTTACGTTATGCGATTTTGCTTACGAGTTTGCTTCCAAGTTGCCATAAGCAAATTTTTCCAAGTTCACGTTATACAATTCGACCTAAGGATGAACTCGCAAACGAAATCGTGAACAGAAAACCACCAAAACAAGTCATACAAGAGAAATCGTATGTAAAATCATAAGCAAAATCGCATAACGTAAACTGCACTTAAGTAATAATCAAAATTGCACCATCTACGATGCATAAAGTTATTTGTTTGTTGCCATAGCAACGTGAAAAAGCACAGTAGGAAAAGTTTTTTGAACCTTTAAATAAATTGGATATTTATACAAATAATTATTTTGTGTAATTGTAATCAATTAAATTAAAAATTACATCGTTGATCTTAACGCTTTTTTCGATTCTCTGTTTAGGTAAAAAAACTTTGATTTGCAGATCGAGGGGGAACCCCGAGACCGATTTACTTCGATAGCTTTAAATACTGTATTCCCGTGTTAATATAAAAATTGTCAATAAATAAATGAACAATAAATCCTTTTCTATTTAACTTGTTCATGAATTTCAATTAGATTAGCTCGTGCGGAATGTAATTAATGTCAATTGAAGAATTGAGGTCTTTTACACCTACCATAAGAATTATTAAATTATTTTTGCTTCTACTTGGTCAATTTATTTTTCTTGGATCTATACTAAGGTCAAATTTTTTGGACAAACCCGCCTTCGTAATTTTTGGCAAATTATAGTAACACATTTAAAATTTATCGATTAATTTTGATTTTTAAATTGCGTGCAATAGAATTTTGCTATTTTGAAAAGTTACCAAATTTCTTTAAAATGAAAATAAATTTCAATTTTGGCTCTTTCCAACATTTAAATTATGCCAGATTGATCGAACATTTGGCAAACTTCGTCATCATTAAAGACGTAAGTCGTTTATATACTTATGCAATCCATTTTAACAGTTCGTTATTAATATATTATTACAAACAGAAGCTGCAAATTAAATTAAACTTTTTTACTTGTGAAGGTTTCACTCATACTTATTACTTTTATTTAGACAGGAGTTCCCAAAATAAAATCATACAAACAATAATATATCTGGAGCATTTTAAAGAAGGGGGGGGGGTAAAAATATTGTAGAATAATTTTTAAATTTTGCATAATATAAAAAAAACTCTAGTTTTTTAGTCTAGTCTCATATTTAATAATATCTCTAATGAGTAATTATTGTAATGTCTCTCTGTATATAAATAAAACAAAATATTAGCGCTACACACCTCGATCTAAGATGATACATCACCAAAAATAAACAAAAATAAAAAATTGTGCAAATCGATGTATACCTACTCGATATTATTATGTTGTTATTATAATTTATAACCGAAATCGTGTAGTTGGGTGCTGTTGTTTGAATTTTTATAAAACTTACCGTTAACGCGGACTTCTTGTAGTTAGGATTAACGAAACATTGGTGAACATTTCCCATATTCGCAGCAAATCGTGAAAACGAATTCAAAGTTCATTACAACAATCACAAAAACTTCTAATTTTATCACAGTGACAATTTAAATTTCAAAATTATAAAATAAATCGACTAGAAAATAAACCAATTTAGACGTCACATTTTTCGAATTATTAAATAATTTAAATTTGTAAATCAAAAATTTTTTTGCAAATAAAATAAACAACAATAAATTTGCATCAAGATTCGCGCTTTCTTCGATTGTTGGAATAAATATTGCTTTACGCGTGTAAATTTTTTCGAGCGATGATTTCATGCGCCAGAAGGTTGCGCATAATAAATGAACTTGCAAATAAAATTTTATAACCCTAAGGCCATAACGTCAAAATCCAAATTATCAACAAACAATGAGGTGGCGGAGGTTTATGCCTCGTATGTTTATATACCGGGTGACAACTGTTGCACCCGAACATAAGGAAACAATAACGACGAAACGCTTTGTTTAAGATTTCTGCTTCCGAATGAAATTATTATTATTATTAATAATCGAAAGAGATTTTTTTTTCGCGTCCGAGATAACCCAACGCGTCATGTTTGCTCTTTAATTATTGTTAAAACTACAAAACTGAAATTAGTGTTTTTTAAACAATGCAAATTGCCTTGATAAAATAATTGCTGACAAATTACTTTGACAGATCAATATAACATAATTTAATTTGTAATTTGTAGGTTGTCATTATTCCAAGGCAACTAATATTGTTTAAAACGTGCTTCTTTTATGTTTGCATTTTTAACAATATAATAATTATAATTAAGTATTAAAATTTGTAGTAAATATCGAGTTTTAAAAAAATTTATTTGTTCCAGAAATTCTGTAGCCTATCCCGACAAATAAATTTTGCACGTTCATATAAAATCTGTGGCCCCACCCCTGTATATGTACAACATTTGGAGGACGGAACATTTCGCCGTCACCACTTCGCCGTCAGAAATTAAATTTTTTAATGTCAAAATAGTCATCCGGAGTATTTTTTGATACTACATACGGATACTACAAAATTTGTGACAGTAAATTAACAGTTCAGATAAGCGGGCTGTGGTTATTAAATTATCCGTAGAATTGTCAATGTCAAACGAGATGGGCGAAAATAGCGCTTCTGTACCTAAAAAACTGCTAATACAAAGACAATTTCATCCGGTAATAGAAATCGTGAACGGTACAAAACATTACGGATATTGGGGAAATTATAATGAAGTGCTGCATCAATTGAATATGACAGTGTACCGAGGCGAAGTGTAGGATTTCCTTTTTATACATAAATTAAGAAATCATTCAAGTGTAATCTTTTCAGACATTAATTTATTTTGAAAATTATAGATACGCCTTACTGGGTCCTCATGGTTGCGGAAAAAGTACCGTCCTGAACGTAATTTTGGGCATTACAAAATTAAACGATGGGCAAGTTAAGGTACATAATCTTACGAATAACTCAAGTTTTGCCCTAAAACGATTTAATTTTATATATTATGTAGATTTTTGGTTTTAAGCCCGGAGCCAAACTGAGCGGAGTGCCCGGTATTAGGGTAGGATACACGCCACAAGCCAGCGGGCTATATTCCGAATTTACTATTTGCGAAACGTTGCGGTATTACGGAGCGCTACTTCGATTGAAAAAACAGTACGTCAGTACCAGAATTGCATTTTTAAGTAACTTGCTGGCATTGCCCAACGATAAACAAATAATCAGTCAATGCACGGAAGGCAACAAACGACAAATTTCTTTTGCGGTCGCTTTACTGCACGAACCAGAAGTTTTAATTTTGGACGAACCTTGTGCGGGAATCGATCCGGTGTTGAGACGCAAGTAAGTTAATTTCATAAAATATAACTGCCATTTCCACGTTTGTTTCGTGGTTTAGTATGTGGGAGCACATGAAAAAGTTGGCGGAAGAAGACAAAGCCATTTTAATAACAACTCAAAGTTGCGAAGAAGCTCGGTGGGCAAATAAAATTGGTTTTATGCGTAACGGACACCTGTCCATTGCAGGTAACCCTAGAGAATTGTTAACCATTTATAAGGAGAAACAACTCGAAACGTTGTATAGACGCGTGTTTAGTTTAAATTTGGGAAAAATAAAAACATCAGCTTCGGTAGAACAGAATCCTATCGTAGTTTTAGAGCCAATAAATGTAACCTCTTCGGAAGGTTTTTTATATTCGGGCGAAGAAGAAGATACTGTGAGTAGTATTAACACGAGAAGTATGAGTTCAACTATCCACTCCGAAGGACCGATATTTAGACACATTACCAAATATGGAATAAATCTTCACCGTCTGTCCGTTTCAATTATTCGCGATTTTAAGAGATGCTATAGAAGTTACGTTAAATTAATTTTATTCATTCTTTTACCCTCAATTTTTTTAACCATATTTTGTATCACCGTCGGCACTACGCCTACTTCGCTTTGTATAGGCGTCGTTAATGAAGAAGCGTCGCAATTAGAATGTGAAACAACAGGTAGGGAAGAATTTTTAAGTTGTCAATTTTTGGACCTTATAGATAAGCATATTATCGTACAGAAGCACTTTTACCGCATCGACGATGCACAAAATGCTGCAAGAAACTTACAAATTTCTGGAATTGTAGTCATCGACAGATTTTTTACCGAATATATCAATCAAGCATTAAGTGAAGTTCTGTTAGGCAGGAGCGAACATTCGATCGTTACGGTTCCTATAACTTTATCATTAGATTTTACCAGCAAAATAGTAGCTTATACAGTAGAAAGTACAGTGAGAGAAGCTGCAGATACCTTCATACGTTTAGCGACCAAGGATACTTTAGTCGAAGATGCTGGTGTAATGCAGATGATAGCAGTGAGTTTAATCTTGTTTCGTTATGATTCTGATGTTTCATTTAATATAAAAATTCTGTCTCTGTGCAGACGTTTTAATAAACTTGACTTTTTAAGCTGCAAACTCCTCTGTTTGGTTCAAAACATAACATCGATACATATTACATGGCTCCAGGCTTAATTATAACGTTTATTTATCATATGGCCGCTTTTTTTGCGAGCAACACATTGGTAACGGACCGTGTTATGAAACTGGCGTTACGAAATTATTTGGCTGGTAAATTTTATTTTTAAAATCTTGAACTACATCTTTAAAGATGTGTTGCAGGTGTGCAATTGGCCGAGACAATTTTTTCTCAAATGATAGTGTGCGGAATAGTCACGCTAATACAAGCCAGCTTATTGCTGATAGTTCTGTTCCTAATATTCGACGTTCCAAATAAAGGATCTCTCTGCTACATCATCGTAATTGCGCTCCTGCAAATTTGGTGTGGTTTATCCTTTGGTAATTACTAATTTGTTTTAATGTCGATGTTAAATATCGAAGTTTTAGGAGTCCTCGTCGCCATGATGTGCAAATCGGCCGTCGGAACGGGAATTTGGGTGTTCTGTTCTGGAGTCACGACACTGTTTTTATGCGGTAAGAATTTTGTGGCTTAGAATGCCGTTCGTTGTTGTACCTAAAATTGTAGGTGTTCAATGGCCATTGGATGGATTACTACCGGCGTTTCAATTGCCAATAAAATTTTTGCCGCAAACAGCTGCCATAGAAGCAGTGCGCACCATTATCCATCGTGGCACATCCATCGCACACAATCGAGTGTGGTGCGGAATTGTAATACCCTTTTGTTGGTTACTAATATTTATAATAGGTTACGGATTTAAGAATAAAGTAATATAATTAATTTTGTATTTTTATGCTCACAAAAGAAACAAAAAAAAAAATATTTAGAAATAAATAAACTTCTTTATTATTTACAAATTTATTTAACAGATTAAAAAAGATTAAAAAATGAATAATAACCGATGTGATTTGGAACACGGAAGTGTGGTCCTTCCATTGTGCAGCTATTTACGATTGATTATAAGTAAGGTATAGCAAAAAAGAAATAAAAACTTGTACATTGTTCACTTTTTAATAATTCCAAAATTATTTACTAAATAATTATTTACAAAACGTCGTCGGCATAATTGATTGATTGAATCCTTCTCTTGTCAATGAAATCTCAAAACTATACCTCATTTGCTCTCAACATAGGTTTATCTCAATAAATTAATTTTTAATCTACACGTATTATTTATAAAGAAAATGAAAAAAATATGCTACATACATAGAAAACCTCTTGTTAAAAAATTATTACTTATCTTCTGAAAGTTTTTCACGTAGGAATTGAATTTTATTTACAAAATATGCCTCTAACGATTCGGCACATTTAAAAAACGGGGATTCTTTGGGATTATAATATCGACAATTGTCAAATATCTTTGTCATATCTCCTATAAATTCGCTCAATTTGTTATAAACCCGTTCCGTAATTTTCATTTCTATTTTTTGTAAATCTGCAAATAAAAGATAAAACGTTTAGGTACTTTACTTGGTCAACAACTAACAAAACTTACCCATAGGTTCTTTTATCACTTTGTAGTAGTCAGGTGCCTCGGTTGGATCCACCGGTTCCATAAATGGCCATGCACTTTTATGTGCCTGCAAAGCAAAACACATTTTTTAGAACCCCATTAGAAAAAAACCTTTTATTTAATTTTTATAGTAAGGGAATTTACTATCATCTAAAAGTATTTACGTCTATACAATGTTTCAATTTTTAGATTGCAGTGTTTACAGATATAAAGAAAAACGTCAATACACGAAGAGTGGAAAAATCCAAGTTGAGTGAGAAGAAATTCAAGTTTTATTCAAAAAATTACACAATTTTAATATGAACAAATTTTGTAATATTTTTGCACCCAAGTTACTCAAATCTCACCCAACTTTGGTAATTGCGCTCTCACAACATTGTTATCACTTTAATGTAAAAATTGCCAAGCACTGTTATACGCCAATGGTTTGCTTTATAATAAACAAATATATTTTTAGATTTCAGCAGATTTACAATTAATTACTTTCACACTTGAATTTAATCAGCACTGCTTTTTGACTCAAACGCCGAAAGTTCAAATTAAAAATAAAACTAACCTGTATTTGTTTGATAAGTTTGCGTAAACCTTCAAAATCTCGATCGCCGAGATCTTTCATGTTTGCAAAATTAACCGAAGAATTTTTCTGACAATTGGGACACACATACTCGTCAATATTGTCGGCTTCCGATTGCAATATACCAACGCAACGGCCGTGGAACCAATCCTGACAGCTGTCGCAACAAATGTAGAACCTGAAGGAACGAAAAGCATTAGAAAGGTTAAAATTAAAATGACAAGCGTTAATCTTACTGTGATTCGTCGTACGGCTGTTTACACAAACAAAATAGTTCTTGGGTTTCTCGCGCGCGTTTGCACTCGTCGCAGATAAATTCGCTCATAGATTTGCTGCTCTCTTCGGTGATGTTCACACACTGACCGTGGAACCAATTATTGCATAAATCACAACCAACGTAAAATTTTGTTTCATCGTACGGCGTCCTACATATGCAATAAACTTTCTCTTTTTTATTTCTTGCGTTGCTCGGCGAAGAACCTAAACGCTGAGATGTACGTTTAGGTCTACCGGCAACTCGAGTTGAAGTACTAGGACCGGTGGTGGGTGTAGTAGGCGAAGTCATGGCGTTATTCACCACCACAGGCGGAGCGGTCGTAATTGTGGTAATTTGGGAAGCCGGTATCGAAGTGGATCGTCTTCTGTTATTATTTAAACGAACCTCGTCTTGTCGATTGCGCTCTAATTTGGTGCGAGCGGCAATTTCTTCCGACACCTCAACCTTGAAGACAAAACAAAACAATTATTAAAAACAAGAAATACGGAAAGCTTCGATAACTTACTTGAATTTCGCACTGTAATTCTCGTTCCAATAACGCCCTCTTCCGAAGAATTTCCTTTTTAAGAGCCTCCTTTTGTCGAAACAAAAGTACAGTCGCCTTAGTTTTCATGGCAACTTTCTTTTCGTCTTCGAAGGTTTCCTTTAACTTGACTCGAGCGCGAGGAGATATGGGTTTATCTTTAATAGAATGTTGACTGCTAAAATAGAAAAGATTTATATAGGAAAAGAAGACAAAATAATAATAATATAAACTTAGAACTTACAATAATTGTTCTTCTTTTTTAGGCTCGCCGCCTTTGGATAATCGACTACGTTTGGGCACGTCCATGATCCACTCGGTGTCGTCGTCTCTAACACTAGGTGGACGTTTACGAACAGGAATTTTTACGCTAGTGAGAGTCGGTTGAACGCTAGATCGAGATATAACCGGCGGCAATTCAGGTTCCTGTTTCATTTTAGTCTCTTGATACCTTTGCAGCTGCAGTAATTTTTCTTCTATTTCGGGATTCAAATTTTCTTGTTTTAGGGCAGTTTTAATGGCTACATTAGCACAAAATATTTTTTAATATGAAATGAAAAACCCACAAAAACAAAAAATTAAAGAAAGATAAAAAAATAAATAGTTGATAGTAAAAAGACCCAAAGCAAAACGACCAAACTAAATAATACGAAATAGGGTTTGACAAAAAACAAAAAGTCTGTGATATCTTTTTTAAATTAAACTTTATTATTTACCACATTAATTTGGAATACAAGAAATTGAAAATGTTACATGTCACTCTAATTAAAATTTAATTAAGAAAAACAGTAGCAAATGTTTCCAGACACAAAAATAATACTCGCCGTTACTTATCAAGTCTTTTACAATCAGTCGCATAAATTTAAAAACGGGCTGCCGGGCACTTTATTTCAACTGGAAAAATAACGCAAACAATGAAGCAAGAGGGTGTGTGACTGTGGTGAAAAGGAGGTGGTGCTTTAACAGTGCGGTGGTGCCTTAAAAACGTACAAAAATTGCACTAGCAATTTGAGAGAAAAATCGTGCGTGAAAAGCTTTTCGATTGTCCAGTTAAAATAAAGCTCCTAGAAATGGTACTAATTATTCAAAATATCACAGACAACGCAAGTCGTTTCTTTAGTTGTAAAAAAATACGAGAAAAAAGAAAGAAAATAGAACACAAAGTTTACAAACATTTGCAGATCTTACGTACTAACTTAATGCACAAAAAAAAACGAATAAATTATTCAACGATTATTAAATTTGTCGTTTTGCAATGGGTATAATACAGTTAGGATTTGACACTATGACAGAAGGATGACACTGAAACATACTTTGTTGAATATAATCAGGAGTAACAACAAATTCTTGATTGGATTCTTTCGATGCATGAGGTTGTATCACCGCACTCAATTGATTCGTATCCAAATTCCCCTTTATTGCTTGTATTAAAGCAGACGATTGTTGTCCATTTACTAAGATCTGACGACTATTCACCACGCTTGGTGTGCCATCATTGACGCCCTGTAAATTATTATGTGTCACAAAATTTTACAATTTGAAATTTTTTCAAAAATAATAAACATTTAACAATTTTGATCAACATAACATTTGCTCAAGTGCATTTTACTGTGCCAAGTTCTTTGTTCAAGGTTTGTGAGAAAAATGAGATAGAAAAAGCAGTGGTCTTTTTACAAGTTCCTGAGAAACAAAAACCTATAAAATTAGAGATGGGCACTATCAAGAATTTTTGACTATCGATAGTTAGTAACTATTTTTTTTTTACTATCGATAGTTAGTAACTAAAAAGTTAGTTACTAAAAACCAAACCGAATAAAAACTATCGAATAAAACTATCGAATGAAAACAGCCGAATAAAAACTATCGACTAAAAAGTTATTCGAATAGTTTTAGTAACTAAAAAAGTTATTCGAATAGTTTTAGTAACTAAAATGTTATTCGAATAGTTTTAGTAACTAAAATGTTCCTTCTTCCTTCGTTTTGTACTAATTGGTAGTTAACACCCTGTATTTTGAGGATAATGGAATAATCGGATAAAATGGTATATAAAATATTAAAAAACAGTATATAAGTAAACTCGAGCAAAGTCGAGATTCTAATCCATTCCAGTTTTGGAAAGAACGCAAAGATTTAATGCCAGAATTATATCAGCTCAGTACAAAGTATCTTTGTATTCAGGCAAAGTCGGTTCCGTCAGAACAACTTTTCTCGAAAGCTGGTCAAGTTATTAACGATCGGAGGAATAGATTGACAGGAAAAAATTTAGACAAAATAATATTTTTAAATACTAATTCTTTATAACAATTTATTCTAACCATTTTATCTTTACCATTAAATATTTATAAAATAAAATTAATAAAGTTTTTTTGAAGAAGTTAATAATTTATTTTTATATTAGTTGTACCATTTTTTTATCGGTCGTTGGTATTGGCAGTAGTACTCTTAACTTTTAATAATTAGTATTACTAAATGACTATCTAAAAATACATTCGATAGTTTGAGTAACTATAAATTTATACAAGTTTAGTAACTAAAATTTCATTCAATATTTTAGTAACTAAAAATTATTTTTAGTTACTAAAAATTATTCTTTCATGGTTTTAGTAACTAACAATTCATTTAAAAGCTTTAGTAACTAAATATTTATTCAATAGTTTTAGTAACTAAAAAGCTATTCGAATAGTTTTAGTAACTAAAAAGTTATTCGAATAGTTTTAGTAACTAAAAAAGTTATTCGAATAGTTTTAGTAACTAAAAAGTTATTCGAATAGTTTTAGTAACTAAAAAGTTATTCGAATAGTTTTAGTAACTATCGATAGTTCAAATGAAGACCAACTATCGAATAATTCGATAGTTTTTATTCGATAGTCCCATCTCTATATAAAATACTCTAAACCACCGCCAAAGGAATAATTGTGAAAAAATACGTTCTTTTAGAAACTTACATTTTTCTTAAGTTGAATAATCCCTTGATACAATTTTATCAAAAATATTAATCAAATTTATTTCAACAAAAAATGTTACGTTATTCATAAAATACTATAATTACTATTATTCATAAAAAATTCGACATTTTTAAATGGTTTATATTGATTTGTTTAACCGCTTACACATACACTTTAAATAAATCAATTCATAGAATAATAATCTACGTACCTGGAGGTACATAATAATATATGTTCAAGTGTTGCATTTTGTATGACTTAACTTATATTATTTGTTGAAGTAAAACTAATTTTGTTTTCAATTTATTATAATCAATATGTATGATAACTATGCAGTTATATAGAGGTATTTGTCGAGTTCACAAAGTCGTCTTAACATTTTGCTCTTCATATTTATTTCAATGTTATGAAATGTGTAAGTTTCTAAACTAAATTGTATTTTAAAATTTTTTCATTATTATAGGCCGTGTATTTGCAGATTTGATATTAATATATTTACAGAGTTTCAAAATTTTTGAATAAAATGTGTTTTTCGTGCTTCCCTAAACTCTACCCCTTATTGCAATTTTGCAAGTGGTTTAAAAATTTACTTGAAAATAGGTCATGCATACCACATTTCAAGGTCACGTCGAAAAATTGGTATTACATTGTATTAATACGGCGTCTTCGTCCCCCCCGCACATCACTTTGTCCAACCAATTAGAATGAAAAATTATAATCAGTGCAAGAAAACAAGCAATTAAAGCATACTAAAAAAAAGCATTGGAAAATGTAATGCACATTTAATTCGCAGAAGTTTTAGAGGCATGCAATGTTAGAAAGAAATGATTAATTAGAATTGTTTTGTTAAATAAAAATTTATTTCAATCGTCAATATCCTTAACAGGTACAGTAAATTAAAAGGTTTAACACAGAGTATTAAATTAGAAAATTTAGAAAAATTCACGTTCTTGACTTGCTTTTTTTGAGCATTTAAAAAATGTGAATTTAAAACAAGGAACACACCAAGCATCATAACGTTTACAACACTAACAGCAAAAGTAAAAAAAACTTGCAACAACTTAAAAGCTAAGACAATAAAAAGTATGCAAGGTAAAAAGTAATACAAGGCAAAATTGTGTCTCCTATTTATAATAAAATTAAAAAAAAAAAAACTAAAGTTGGACGATTGGAAGATTCATTCCTCGAGTTCAATTTTTTTAACCACCTATTTCTGAAAATACCAAAAATGTATTTGACCCATTTGACCACCAAATTATTGTTCTCTCTCAAGCAAACCATTCTCCAGCCATGCAAACACACTTGAGATTAATAAAATTGAAATAAATAGAGTACTTCTACCCTTAATTAATATTCTAGAAACTCGACATGTTCCACATTTTCTTCCCGAGTTCAAACTAATACCTTGAACTCCTAAAGATGCACATATACAAAACATGTTGGCTTTTAGAATAAATTACACTATTTATTTTAATTCTTATTATCCATTAAACTCGAACAGTTTTTTAACCTTACACCTGAGGTTATCAAGTCATGTAAAAGCAGAAAATTAAAATACAAAAACCAAGAGCTACACCTAGCGCGCGCGCATGCACACCAAAATAAATAAAAGTAAGTTTTAATGTTCTAAATATTCTACGGTCACCTTTTTTGTAGGCACGCTGCATACCTGTTGAACAGGAGCCTGCTGTTGCACTGGACTAAACTGTTGAGTCTTTTTGTCTTGCATCGAAGACGATTGTTGCATAATGCTTTGTTGCACGGGAGCCAAAGGAGGAGGTTGTGAATTTGGCGTTGACGTGGCATCGGCACTGCCTGGTTGAATAGCAACATAGATCTTGGTGGGACCCAACACACCTTGCTTTCCCGTCGAAGCTTGTGCTAAAAGCAAACATTTTTTAGATATAAATTATTGTTTTAAAAAATTAATTTTACCTTTCATTAACTGCTGCTTTACTTGGTGTTGTACTGCCGTCAATTGTTGAGGTGTAAAATCTGCCCCTTGCAAACCTTGTAAAACAATTCTAGGTCCTTGTTGTGTCTGAATCACCTGAGCTGTGACACATTTAATAACAGTGCCGGGGGGTTGTCCCGCCAAAAGTTGCTCCATTGTGGCAGAATCAATTTGACTACTCGAATTGTCTGGATTTACTTTGAGTGTTTCAACTTCTTGTTTTGCCGGAGTGACCACTTGTTTCACTGGTTGTTGCACTTGAGGTGTTTGAGTTTGTTGTAATTGCGGTTGATTAATATTTCCGGGAGTTATTTGAGCAACTACTTGAGCTTGACCATTACCCGTTGGCCTGATTAACACTTGCTGACCGTTAACTGTAGCAACTTGCAATTTACCCGTCGACAACTGTTGAGCCAATGTTGGATTGTTAACTATAATCTGATTTGTCACAATCTGAAATCAGAGAAAAAGTTGAGTGTTTGTCTCTGTGAGAAAGTGCGGTTAAATTAACACACCTGTTGACCCGAGCTATTGATCATCTGTTGACCGCTACTCACGACGACCTGCTGTTGTAGAACTTGACCGCTACCGACAACAACCGTCGTATTTTGGGGATTAATTTTTTGTAGGACTGGGGTTTGTTGCTTCACGACAATTTGTTGAGTTTTCGATGGACTAGGCGATTGAACTTGTTGTAAAGTCTTCAGCTGATTACCTTGCAGGACTAATTTACCTGTTGATGTGTTAGGTGTACTTTTAATAATGGTTTTGGTGGTTGTGACCGGTTGAACTTTGGGCGTCGTTGGAGTGTTGTTTATGTTAGTTTGTATTTGGGTGGTGGTCAAAACCTGCAATTTTCCGTCGGGCATTTGCACGAGTTGTTGACCCGGCATTAGCCCTTTAACCGTTAGGCGGCCGTCAGGTGTTCGCATAATTTGAACACGTTGCGGTATATCGGTTTTTGTTGGTGTTGAAGTCGATGTTGTGGTTGTCACTGTAAAACACTCGACATGTCAGTATCTTCCTATGATGAAACAAAAAAAATAAAGCTAAAACTTACCAGCCTGTTGAATTTGTTGTAAACTTTGCACGCCTGACGTTTGAACTTTAATGAGAGATTGATTGGGTGTCGTTCCTTTTGCTATGATATTTGCAGCTGATCCCGGAATCACTCGAGTCGTTCCATCGGCCGCTTTGGTCATGTAAATGCGTCTGCCGGCAAATTTATTGCCACCTGATGTGCTATTCGAAGATAATAAAGAAGTTAATGTCGATTTTCCGGATAATCCTTGATTGGGAAGAACGATATTTTTCACAATTTTTAATTGACCATCGGCAGAGGTTACTGAAAAAGACAAATAAAATTATTATTTAGTGGATGAAATTAAGTAATTTTACTACACGGATACAATCATAAGTACGGCAATATTAACCTAAAAGATAATAAAAAAAGAACACCAACTTTTACGACTGCACACACAAACATCAACATACCTTTAGGTTGAATTGGTGTAGGTGTGGTAGTAGTTTTAGTAGATGTGGTAGTACTAGTAGAAGTAACATTAGTAGTACCACTAGTAGTAGAAGCAGCTTTACGAGAAAGAAAAATTCGTTTGAATTATTCACAAGGGAATAATATATGCAGAGTTAATAGCGCGAACTTCCATCGGTGGTTAATTTTTTTAAAATTAATAAATAGTTTCAATAAAAAATTATATAATATTATCTGTCTGGTGTGCATAAATTAAAATGTATTGCTCGAGAATACCAATTATTCATTTGCATGCAGTGATGTATTTGCGTATGCAAAATAAATCTTGAGAGCTTGAAAATAGGCCATCTGGGAGCCTGGGGTGGTATGGTATACTATCCAGTGTTCTACTAATTGCATAGAATACTATTGACTTGACTTTATGGTAAAAAGTGGGGGAAAGCCAAATAATCTAATTTTTTCGTAATCTCGTCAATAACATTGGAGTGTAACTTATGTATGAAATTATCTGCAGTTTTGAATATCTTAATTAACAAAGACTTAACAGAAAACTCTGTATAGAGAAATACCTTTGTAAGTTATGCACCTTAACTAGATACGTAATTCTTAATATTTTGAACAATAAAAATGCTATTAAAGAAGTCCACACTATTAGCTTTCAAATAATAAGGTATTATGTTATCATCCATTATATTATAGAAAGGAAAAATGAAAAGAAATGGAATAAAGAAAACTTACCTTGAGCAGTAGTTCCCAACATTTTGATAATTGATCCAGGATTTTTCGACTCCATTGCCCTCTTTTGCTGATGTGCCGCACGCTGTATTCGTAGCTGTTGTTCCATTTTTTCTTTTATTTCTTCGGGTGTTGCTTTACTTGTTACCGACACCTTGTTGACATTATCTAAAGTAACCTCGGTGATAGTACGTGCTGGTGGCAAATTTCCAGTTCGACTCCTAGTTATAACTTGCACATTAGCCTTTTCAAGCCTAAAGGTGTACACAAAATTCAAGCAGTTAGTTACATGCATGTCATCTCATATTTGGTTATTTAAATCAGACTTTTAAAATTTGACTAAGTGTTTACAAAATGTGAAGATTATCTTCATAACTATAACTTTAAAATGTCATAAGCAACAGAATACGAAAAATTCAAGTAACTTTGAATAATGGAATGTTCTCGCGATATATTTTCAAGATCATCACAGCAACACTTGAATTAAAAAACAGCCAACTCAATTAACTATTAAATTAATAATAATTACCACAAGACTATTCCATTAATATTAATAAGACCGATTTTATTGTAATTTATTGTAATTCCTCTTTTAAAACCAATAATAAAGTTAATTTTTAAATTCAAACTTTTGACACTAGTTCAGAAATGCCAAAATTGATTTGTATTACACAGCAAACTTTTGATTTCATGAAAATTGAAAGGAGGTGGTTAACAAAAAAGCAAAAACAACTTACCTCTCTCCGTATTGCTTAATTTCCCACAATTCTAATTTATCTTCGTCCACCCATTCTTCTGTCACTTGAGGTTCTGTGCATTGAGGAGATTCAGGTCTCTTGCGTTTACGCAAACCGCTTCTGATTGATGTGACTTCTATAAAAGGAAATCAGTTCATACTTTGGATAATACAAGAAATTATAAAAACAAAGAGATATGAAACCTTTACTCAAAAAATTACTGAAAGACAGGTACGTTGTCTCTGCAATAATAAATGCAATCTCATTGAAAAATTTCACCAGATAGTAGTGAAACTTAAGTTTTTCAGCTGACATTTGTAAAAAAAATTAATAAACCATTTACTCACCTCTGACAGTTTTGGGCAATTCGAGTGGAATCACAACCTTCCTTCTCAAATATTGAGTTTTCTCCATAAATTGTCCGACATGACGGTGCTTTAATATTTCCAAAGACATAATTTCAGTTTCGGTGGTGATCTGATGTTTCCCATCCGAACTTGGAGCTTTAGTTTGCATATCATCCCATCGAAGACAAGCCCACAAAATTTTCAACTGAATGCTTACGCTGGCTAATGAACGCAAGTTAGCATTACGGTACAACCAACACGTTTTAAAAAGAGGTCTAGCACAGGGATAAGGCCAAGCGAGATTATTGGGCTTAGCTATGTGATGAAAACCGCATGCCGTTAACCGACCCCCATTTCTAGACAATTTAGTCAATTCGTGGTGGGGTAAAAGTAGAAGCGATTTTTTGCCACTTTTAGTTTGAAACTTAGAACAAACGGGATATTTTATTATCGATCGCTTTTTGAGCTTCTCTTTTGTGGTGGTGGGTAACTTTTTCAAATACATTTTGCCTGCCGTGGAACTGACCGAGTACACACGTTTGGTACCATCTTCTGCAAGTTCCTCTTTAACCTTCTCATCTTTTTTGCTATGCACCTTTGGCACGGTTAAACAAAATCTTCTGTTTGGCGGATAATTGGGTTTTGGATTTAAAGTTTGTATGGTGCGCTGTGCCGCTGCTTTTAAAGATGACCTCGAAGACCTGGTGTTTGTTGTGCCCAAAATCATTTCCTTTATTGCATCAGGTGTCATACTATCCATGTCCACATCGTCGGTTTCGTTGTCGCAAGACTTTTTCAACTTTTTTGCTTTATGAAGTACCTTTTCTTCATTGTCACTTTCGACTTCTTCTTTTTTCAAGTCGACAGGCTCGCTAACCTTTCCAAGATTTTTAACGTAAGCGTAATCGTCCTTATACATTGGTGCACTTTTTAAAGCTTTAATCAAATCCTTACAAACGGTTGCTTCGTCTACCCTTTCGCCTCCTTTAGAGGTAGCTTTACTGACCGCCATCAGCTTTTGCTCTAAGATAGATTTTCCAGCCATATTGGGCAATTTTATAGGATTTTGTACAGTGTTTGCTTTTTTTAACAAAGTCAACAATTCTCGACGCACTCGATTTCTTTGAAGACATAAAGGAGAATAGCAGGGATTGGGTTGTAAAGACGAATTATTGCAACCTTTATAATAGCAAGGATAATCTTTGCCAATCTTTGATATGGTTTGATAGTTGTGACGCAAAGCGTTAATTCGTTTGGCAATGTTACTTAAAAACTCACGATTTACTTGCGATTGTTGATTTGTTTGTGGCACTAAAACTTTCCCACTCATCATGTTATTTAATTGCTTTTCCAAACCACCATCACCTTCCGATTCGGCTTCATCATTATTTTCTACATCAATAATTTCGTCTTCCTTGTTATCTTCTTGTTTGACTTTTGACAAGACTTGTCGTTCTTCCAAAACCTTCAATTGCGTCCTTCGAGCCAACAAATCGTCTATCGGTACTCTCTTAGCCACTTTGGGAAATAAGACACGTCCCGTTGCAGTGAGAGCTTTTGACACGTCCAACTCATCAAATTTATATTGCAAAGGCACAATTCGTAAGCTCGATAAAATTTCAGGTCCTATTTTAAAAACAAAAACGTAAGAACATACTGCAGAAACAATAATAAAAAAAAAACTCACCATCGTCTTCTTTATTCCAATCTCCACTACCGTCTTCCACAGCTTCTTCTTCTTTCTTAACAGTAGCAGCTTCGCCGCCATCATATTTTAAAAACTTCTTATTGACATAGGTAAAAGTTGTAGGATCGACAGCAAGAATCTTCATTCCTGAATTATCTCGAACTTGAACCATGTGTATGAAGGGCCCAGCAGACAACCCCAATTTTGAACTACCCTGAACTTTGTGATTCCTGGTAGATGAAAGCCAAAGCCACCCCCACCGCCCATGTATTCGATATTCTTCACCCTTTTGTTTCCAAACTTGATGTTTAAAAGATACCATGTACTTAATATAATTGGTAGTCATGAGCCGATTTCGTTCCTCCTCTTCTTCTCTATCTTTCTTTTCGCGTTTTTCAATCTTTTTTCTGTCTTCGCGCTCGCTAGCAGTAATTCTCGACAATTTTGTGTGTCCTAATTGTTCGTGCCATACGTTGGCAAAAACTACTGACTTGATGCAAGCTTGTAAAATTACCAGACCACGAGAAAAATCTTTTGGTTGCTGACAAGCAGTGATTATTGGAATCCACTGCTTTCGAATCAATTGCCAATTGGTGTGCATAAACGGCGTCAAGAGGGTTTGCTCCAAATGCAAAATTGTTTGACGCAAAGTATTAGATAAAATAGTGCGGCTACCGTTAATCGATCCGATCCATTTAAATTCCGACGCCGTGGTAAGGGAAAACTTGTGCGACAAGTGTCGCCTTTTGTCTCTTTCTTCGTTTCTTTGTGGTTTATTTAAAGCAATAGGTATTGCGGTAAACTGATTTTGGTAAGTTTTAAATTGATTATCCATTCCGAGCTTATAGAGTAAGGTGCCGTTAGCAATTTGACTCGTTTTTAGTCGCGTCATGCGCAAACTATCCGCGGCGCCGTCTTTTTTGTCCAAATCTTCGCGGTTTAAAATCGCTGATGTTTTTCGTCTCATCTCTTCGATGTTAAACGAACGCGGAGTGAGTGATCCCGTTTTTGATCTGGTTAAAACTTCTTTTTCTTTTATTTTATCTGGATCCAATTCGTTCTCCAAATCTTGCAAACTATTGTCGCTAATCAACAAATTGTTGACGTTCGAAGAAGGCGGACTAATAATTTCGGTGGTTATTTCGTTTTGGGTTTCCATTTCGTTAATACCGCAAGTTGGGTCAATCTCCATGGGCACTTCGGTAGAATTTGGAACAACCAAATTTGAGTTCGAATTTGAATCCTCGTGTAACTTCGCGACCATGTCTTCTGCTGCTTGTCTATCTTTTTCTTTGCGTTCTTCCTCTAATTTTTCTTCCATTTCCTTGTTGTTTTGTATTATTTTAGCTGTAGAAATTTTCTATTAAAATCAAACTAAGAAAAAACGAAACGTGCAAGTAGTCATTTGGTAAAATAAATTTCAATTTGTGATTAATAGGACAAAATACCCCATTTTAAATTGGAAATTAAATTCTGTTCAGAATATAAATTACATAACACATCTATCTGTGCTCAAATTGTGGGTAAAAAAAAGCTGCATTCACACCTCATAAAAAACATTGGGTCATTTTTTGACCAATTCAAAATTAATGTGTGCATGAAGGGGTTAAGTATCTAAAAATCTTGTAAGATAAAAAAAAGCCACTTTATTTATCTTCCCAAATGATGCAAAATATTGAAGTAATTTTTAGAACGCATAGATGGTGGCAGGCAGTAGTAGTGAGACTGTGGCCTTACAACATAAACTTCATAAATAAAAAAATTATGAGGAGGAGGAATTATTAGAAAACAACAAGTATTAAATTTCCTATTGTTTTTAATTTCAGTTCTTGTTGATTTTTTTAACTTTTAATTTTGCTTTTCTAGTTTTAGTAAAAATATTATGGAATTCAAATATTTGGTCAAGTGCCAAATAAATGGCCCTTTGAAGTTTCAAAAAAGATGTTTTCCTATGCCAAAGCTAATTAATGAATAAAAATATTTTAATGAGATTATCAATTAAAATTTTCAAACGTACATCAATAACTACAAAAGTTTTTACAGCTATTGTATGGCCAAAAAAAAGATACAAAATATTGAAGAAAATTACATAAATGTTATTTAGAAAAACTAATAATTTGGAAATATGCTATTAGAATTCCTTTATAAAAAAAAATGAGAAATTATGTAGGTCATCATCCTTTTATCCCAATTGTCCTTCCAGCTTTATTATCAACAAAGTAAACCTTTTTTAGATTTTGTAGAACTACGAAAATTCCCCGACTATTCCAAATGAGTGGAAATCCTATAATATCATCCATTAAAATATTCAATTCAAATTTCCTGAAATGAAATTTTGTTTCTAGTTTTCTAAATTGTTTTCAAGGTGATATTTTTAATTTAACTTTTTTCTTATTTTAGGCTTGCAACAATAAATTTATGAGACAGAGTATGGAAATCAAACAATTGCACTTACCATTTTCCACATCCAAATATGATTTTCGGTTTCCTTTAAATTGGTTTGTAAGTTTTTCTGTCAAGTCCATCTGGCGAATAATTTCTTCTTTATAATCTTGTAATTCCCGACAAAGAGCAGATTCCATTTCAACCGAATCTAAAGTTTTTAAAACTTCTTCAAATTGAGTTGCAGTCGAATAATACCAAACTTGACTCTCGCTTTCGCTATAAAAAACATCACCAAGTCAAATTATGTCAATTTTATCTCAACAATTTCAAATATAACTTACACAACAAGTCTTCTATCCAAAAAATAATACTTCCTGCCGTGTCGATCGTACCCCAAACATTCTTGCCTGCACAACTGACCTTGTTTTTCTATATCAAGCACACAATCGACAACACCTGATATTTTATGCGAACGACAGAGTCCGCATTGCCAATCTTCTTCTGGAACACACGGAAGAGGAGGATCGACGCATTCCAAGTGATAAACTGCCGGACACGTCTCACAACACAATAAATCGCCCAGTTTGTGGCAAACGCGACAGTGATCGTCGTAATGCATGGGAACTGAAATTTGACAATTTACATAACCTCAAAATGTTCAAAAATAAAAAATTGTAAACCTACCTTCGCTAAGCAAGTCTTCCCTCACAGGATTTGTAGTTAAAAATTGATCGGTTAAAAATTGCAACACTTTGATGCGATCTTCGACGCCGGTGAATGGATAATCGGTATTGCCCAATACTTGCATCACTTGAGGATCAAAACTTCTATCGCTTTCGACGTAGGAACGTAAAACTTCGGCATAAGTCATGTAATCGAGCAAATAGAGCGAAATGTTGATGCTGTCCTTCTGGTCCAGGGGACCAAAATGGGTTTGTTGCGAGTCTTCTTCGCGTAGCAGTGCCTTCAGCAACATAATGTGAACCTCTGCCAATAATGCATTCTGGTCTTCGCATATTAAAGCCGCACAAAAATCTTCTATTCTAAATGGAGATAAGCGCACCAAATTACGAAAATGTCTTAAAACTTCGTATATACTAATAACGGACATAACATGTTCTGTGGGAATTAATAAATCGTCAGACGATTTTGGTAATACTAACGGCGGTAATTCGCGATTTTGTAACCATAAAGGATCCGGACTAGGTGGTCTAAGAATGCCCGGCTTTCGAGGAGTCCCACTTAAAGTACTAAAACTACTAAGAGAAAAATCACTATCGCTAGAACGATCGCCATCCTCGACAGACGCAATCGTTTCGCTACCACTAAAACCTAAATCGTCGTCTACTTCGCTTTTGTTATCACTAGATTCGTCGCCAAAATCTGATCCGTAATGATACTCTGAATCGTTGTAATCGGCATTTGGATTGTAGCCTCTCCTGGGATACGCCGATCCCGTCAGTCCTCCTCTTTTGCCCGACCTGTGGCCGTCTTTGCCTCTCTTTCGTGTGTTGCCCCTCTTGCCGGTGTAGTCTGCATCGTAGGGTGAGCAGGGCCTCGAGGTGGTCGGTGTACTGGATTGGGAATCAGAACCTTTGCTTAAATTTTGTAAGTATTTGGGTTTTTTCAACAAATGATATTGAAACTTTTTGGTTCTATCGCCAACTTGTACTTTAGGGGGCCTACCCCTCTTTTTAGCTCCTCGCGTCGACATTATTATTATTTTGCAACTGTCAATCACATCATAATACCCTACACGTGCTTACAAAAGCGAAAACAATAATTTTAGGTTGGTATATCGCTCGTCCGTACGGGAACGTCATTAACATCAAAACATCTCTTCAATTGCACATCGAATACAATTCGCACACACACATTCCTTTATTATTATAAAAATTCCGACGTCACGTGATAAACAAGCGAATTATCGTCAACTACCGCGTTACCAAAACTCGCCACTCACCAGTGATTGTTTTTTTCAAACATACACACAAACATATGACACTTAACGGTTATATTTAGGGCCAAAACACTTAACTTAGCCACCAAGAAGGACGCATAAAAATACGCTCACTGACGCGACCTACGAGACGAAAAGTAGCACCACCTCTATCTAACCGACGCTCCTATTGGTCGAACGGCTACGCCGCCATGACAACTTGCATTTAGAAAATTTTGCACATTCGCACCCAAATCTTGCATCAATTTATAAGCTCACATACAAATTTTATTTCCACACCGAAAATAAAAGCGACGCCAACAATTTAAAGCGAATATTTAACAAGAATCGACTTTCATCGATTTTTGTTCGCGTACGTTTACCATCCAATCAAAACGTTCCAGTCGACATTTCGGGTGCGTAAGGTAGATGGCACCGCAAATAATTTTAGAACGCCCTAAAATAAAAACTTTTTTTCATTTTTGAACCTGCAAACTAGCTGCCCGCTATTTGGAAAACTTTCCGCTGATTTTAAACGAGCAATTTGAGGCCGATACGAAAAAATTTCGATCGCAACATTTTCGGAAAGAAAGCGCGGGAATTCGAATTTAATTGAAATTAAAAATTCAATCGAATATTTTATTTTTAAGTTTTACGTGAAAAGAAAATAAAAAAATGATAATCCAGATTGAGTGGACGAGTTCCCGATTCGTGGGGAATCGAAAAGTTGAGGGTACCTAAGAGGAACCAAACAGTGAGAGTTTGTACGCCCATGGTTGACAGGTTGCACACCTGAAATTTTTGAAGGAAATCGCAGACGTCGTCGTTGTCACCCGCAGAAGAGTATTAATTTGTTAACCGCGATTGAATATATCGACGGTCCAGTGAAGATGTACGAAACTCGTCAAATAATCCGGCACGATTTAAACGTATCGTTGCCCACTTGCATGTATAAAATCAAGAATATTCACGATAATAATGGTGGTGGAGGTATGCAACGTCTAGTCGACGATCACGTTTCGACACCCAAACAAATTTCGAATATTTCGCATCAGGTTAAAGAATTTTTGAAGGTTTTATACGATTCTCGATAAGTATACAAGCTTACTACTTAATTGCAATAACATTTCATAACTTTTAACGAATCTCTTACCGTTATTTTCACAAAATTTGCTTGCATGACACCCAACACTTATCACTTTTTGCCAACAACTGTCAAAGCACTAACGAAAATGAAGTCACAAAATGAATTCACTTCGAATTATGGACGTAATTTTTTTTATCATTCTATATTTCTAATAATGTAACCTCAAAAACACAAATTGCACTTTTCATACCTCAATTTTAATAAAACACATTTTAGGATTTGGATCGACAACGACAATCCGATATGAGCACATTAATCGATCGACAAGAAAAGATACTGCAGCAGCTGGACGAACTACGGCAGCAAATGTTGACATTAAAATCTAATCTTGTTACGACTAGCAGCGTCGTAAAGAGTCTTCCAAGCAATTTGTGTACCGTATACAAGAACAAGTCCCTTCCTGTTCAGGTAACATCATCCGGTAACAACTGCAAATTATATTCATGAGGTTTTGTTTTAGATAAGTAACGGAAAAACTATGGTTGTGAATGTGAGCCCCTCTCATCCGCTCTATTCCTTATTGCTGGTGAGAAAGGCGTGGAGTAATAGTATCAACTTACGTGTAAAAACGCACTTGCATTCAACTATTTCGGAGCTTACCGAATCGGCCAAACAACTAACCAAAGATTTAGAACATTACACTGTCTCAAATGATTTGCCAGTTATTGACCTGAAACTAATCTGGAAGGATGGTAAGTAAATTTAGTAGATGTAAAAACTTTAATTGAATTTGTTTTGAATTTCACATGATTTTGTAATTGGTTTGTAAAAAGGAGGGGTTTTACTGTTTAACCTTTTTAGTTTATTCGACTTTAAAACTTGAAAAAAATCTTTATAATTTACAAGATTCGGCTGTTGAAATAACCTCAGTTGTTATAGTTGTGCATTGACTCTCTATTGCATGAATTTTTTTAAATTCTATTCAGGCATACCGCAGAACGTAGAAAATTTTAACGCACTTAGAAAATCTCACAAGATAAATCAAGTGTACGTTCCCATTTGGGAACACTATGCAAAAGAGGGTTAGTAGAATTTTCTTCCTGTTCATTTGTTGCAAACTAATCCTTTCACACTAAATAAGTGAAACTAGACTCAATTTAATTACCTGTAAACCCCCATATAGCCGTATTATGTAATCCTGCCTGTGAGCTTTCAAGCCTATAAAGAGATGATAAAATTAATCTGCCTTCCTCATAAACTTGACTAAATAAAAGATTCTAACAACAATTTTGTTGCAGTTGGTTCCAATACCGAGTTGAAAGTTTCTCAAACACCAATAATTGGCGAATCAAATATTCTGCGATATTTGGCACGACTTACACCCAATCATCTAATTTACGAAAATTTGAAAAATTCCTATGAAATTGATTCCGTACTTGATCTGTGTTACTGCTTAGTTAGTTCAAAGTTAAAAGCCGAAAAAACCAATCTATTGCAAAATTTATGCAAAAGACTAGGTAAAACCAATTGGTTGTGCGAATGTTCCAAAATGACTATTGCAGACTTTGCTGCCAGTTCGGCAATCAAACAAGTAGTAGCACCAAATGAGGTTAATCCTAGAATTGCTAAGTATCTTCAATTATGTAATTGATTTTTTTAATAAAATGCCATTAAATATGTGTTTTTCTTTTATTAAAACAGTCTAGGGCAAGATCTGTTATATTGGTGCCTATAAAATTGGCTAATATATATAATAACATAACCCTTTACTATCTTATTAAACATTTTTCAAAAACAGACTTCAAATTAAAAACGTTATTATATTTTCATTTAAACTTACTGGCTTATCGTACTTTTCAAAATTTGTCTATAAAACATTGGGCAATGTAATTATTGGTGAAGTAATAATTAACTATTATTTTTAATTATGGTTAATTATTAATTTAATTAACCCGGCGTAGGTTTGGTGGACTTTAGTTACATTAGTGGTTTGGTGGGGTATGAGTTAAAATAGACAAATGAAATAGAATTTAGTGTTGATTTTAGAAGGATATAGGTTTAATGTTATTTAAAATCAATTTCTCAAGTCTTCTTCAACTTCTAAAACCGAATTTAAGTCTTGAACAGGCATATTCTCTTCTTCCACCTCTTTCCAAAGCTCTAATAACCGTGCTTGCTCTTTCTCATATACATAATACATAATTGTAATATTTAATATAAAACCAATAAATCTAAGCTATGACTTACTTTGTACTAAACGCAATTAAAATTTAAAATAAAAAAATCTGTCACATAAAGAGTCTGGTGGACTATGAGGGTTATTAATCTTATAAGGTCTGGTGGGGTATGAGCACGTATTTACTAAATTAAATAAAAATTGCATGCACAATAGCAGCCCTACGACTGAATTTTCAATGTATTTATGCTTAGTAAGGTTCAACTTGAAGATACACAAAATTTGGCGAAAATATTAATTATTTTAAATGACTTTAACACGTTTTAAAGTGCGTTGGGGTATATAATACCCCACCAAACGTAAGAATATCCAGTGTGCAACTGAAAGGTAATTCGATGATATCCTTGGAATACCATAGATTAGATTATATTTTTATTTTACCGTAATTTATTGAAAGGAACCCTAAGGGTATTCCTGAAGCATTCTCGTTGAAGGAATTTTGGTATACATTATTTACAATATTTATATTGTGTTATTATTTTATACTACTTATTTGTGTTGCAAATCATTTTCTTTTCGATCATTAGGCTTCAAAATGGATCTATTTAGATAGTATGAGTAATTAAATTTTTTATTTTTGAAAAACAAGAAATTAATCACCTAACCTCTGACATTTTTTTGTAAACAGATTTACTGTAAGTAATGTTAATTGATTCAATTTTTTTGCGATTTTTGAAAAAAAAAGAAGGTTAACCCCTTTGGTGTTTTTTGACCCCAAAAAATGAAAAGTGGAATTCGTAAGCTGTTTTCACTGTTTCGTACGTAGTTTGAGCAGAAAATTCGAATCCCGCAGTCAGAATTTTCGTAAGTGTGATATTTTATATTTTATTTGGCTTTAAACGTAACAGATTCGGGGTCAATTTGACCCCTAATTATTTTGCAAATTTACATAGTTTTGATTGCTTGCGCGAGATTCTGAGGGCTGTTTCGTGCACGGCGCATCCAAATACGTCGATTTAAATAATAAAAAGACCACTTTAATTTTTTGCGATTTTTAAAAAAAAAGAAGGTTAACCCCTTAGGTGTTTTTTGACCCCAAAAAATGAAAAGTGGAATTCTGAAGTTATTTTCACTGTTTCTTACGTATTTTGATCTGGAAAGTCGAATGCCGTAGTCAGATTTATCGTAAGTATGATATTTTTTATTTTATTTGGCTTTAAACATAACACATAAGGGGTCAATTTGCCCTCAATTTGTTTCGCGATTTTACACAGTTTTGAATACTTCCGCGAGGTTCTGAGGGCTGTATGCAGCACTAGGCATCTAAGTACGTCGATTTAAGTAATAAAAAGCCCACCTAAATTTTTTAAGATTTTTGAAAAGAACGGAAGGTTAACCCCTTTGGTGTTTTTTGACCCCAAAAAATGAAAAGTGGAATTCGTAAGCTGTTTTCACTGTTTCTTACGTATTTTGATCTGGAAAGTCGAATGCCGCAGTCAGATTTATCGTAAGTATGATATTTTTTATTTTATTTGGCTTTAAACATAACACATAAGGGGTCAATTTGCCCTCAATTTGTTTCGCGATTTTACACAGTTTTGAATACTTCCGCGAGGTTCTGAGGGCTGTATGCAGCACTAGGCATCTAAGTACGTCGATTTAAGTAATAAAAAGCCCACCTAAATTATTTAAGATTTTTGAAAAGAACGGAAGGTTAACCCCTTTGGTGTTTTTTGACCCCAAAAAATGAAAAGTGGAATTCGTAAGCTTTTTTTCACTGTTTCTTACGTATTTTGATCTGGAAAGTCGAATGCCGCAGTCAGATTTATCGTAAGTATGATATTTTTTATTTTATTTGGCTTTAAACATAACACATAAGGGGTCAATTTGCCCTCAATTTGTTTCGCGATTTTACACAGTTTTGAATACTTCCGCGAGGTTCTGAGGGCTGTATGCAGCACTAGGCATCTAAGTACGTCGATTTAAGTAATAAAAAAGCCCACCTAAATTTTTTAAGATTTTTGAAAAAAACGGAAGGTTAACCCCTTTGGTGTTTTTTGACCCCAAAAAATGAAAAGTGGAATTCGTAAGCTTTTTTCACTGTTTCTTACGTATTTTGATCTGGAAAGTCGAATGCCGCAGTCAGATTTATCGTAAGTATGATATTTTTTATTTTATTTGGCTTTAAACATAACACATAAGGGGTCAATTTGCCCTCAATTTGTTTCGCGATTTTACACAGTTTTGAATACTTCCGCGAGGTTCTGAGGGCTGTATGCAGCACTAGGCATCTAAGTACGTCGATTTAAGTAATAAAAAGCCCACCTAAATTTTTTAAGATTTTTGAAAAGAACGGAAGGTTAACCCCTTTGGTGTTTTTTGACCCCAAAAAATGAAAAGTGGAATTCGTAAGCTTTTTTCACTGTTTCTTACGTATTTTGATCTGGAAAGTCGAATGCCGCAGTCAGATTTATCGTAAGTATGATATTTTTTATTTTATTTGGCTTTAAACATAACACATAAGGGGTCAATTTGCCCTCAATTTGTTTCGCGATTTTACACAGTTTTGAATACTTCCGCGAGGTTCTGAGGGCTGTATGCAGCACTAGGCATCTAAGTACGTCGATTTAAGTAATAAAAAGCCCACCTAAATTTTTTAAGATTTTTGAAAAAAACGGAAGGTTAACCCCTTTGGTGTTTTTTGACCCCAAAAAATGAAAAGTGGAATTCGTAAGCTTTTTTCACTGTTTCTTACGTATTTTGATCTGGAAAGTCGAATGCCGCAGTCAGATTTATCGTAAGTATGATATTTTTTATTTTATTTGGCTTTAAACATAACACATAAGGGGTCAATTTGCCCTCAATTTGTTTCGCGATTTTACACAGTTTTGAATACTTCCGCGAGGTTCTGAGGGCTGTATGCAGCACTAGGCATCTAAGTACGTCGATTTAAGTAATAAAAAGCCCACCTAAATTTTTTAAGATTTTTGAAAAAAACGGAAGGTTAACCCCTTTGGTGTTTTTTGACCCCAAAAAATGAAAAGTGGAATTCGTAAGCTTTTTTCACTGTTTCTTACGTATTTTGATCTGGAAAGTCGAATGCCGCAGTCAGATTTATCGTAAGTATGATATTTTTTATTTTATTTGGCTTTAAACATAACACATAAGGGGTCAATTTGCCCTCAATTTGTTTCGCGATTTTACACAGTTTTGAATACTTCCGCGAGGTTCTGAGGGCTGTATGCAGCACTAGGCATCTAAGTACGTCGATTTAAGTAATAAAAAGCCCACCTAAATTTTTTAAGATTTTTGAAAAAAACGGAAGGTTAACCCCTTTGGTGTTTTTTGACCCCAAAAAATGAAAAGTGGAATTCGTAAGCTTTTTTCACTGTTTCTTACGTATTTTGATCTGGAAAGTCGAATGCCGCAGTCAGATTTATCGTAAGTATGATATTTTTTATTTTATTTGGCTTTAAACATAACACATAAGGGGTCAATTTGCCCTCAATTTGTTTCGCGATTTTACACAGTTTTGAATACTTCCGCGAGGTTCTGAGGGCTGTATGCAGCACTAGGCATCTAAGTACGTCGATTTAAGTAATAAAAAGCCCACCTAAATTTTTTAAGATTTTTGAAAAAAACGGAAGGTTAACCCCTTTGGTGTTTTTTGACCCCAAAAAATGAAAAGTGGAATTCGTAAGCTTTTTTCACTGTTTCTTACGTATTTTGATCTGGAAAGTCGAATGCCGCAGTCAGATTTATCGTAAGTATGATATTTTTTATTTTATTTGGCTTTAAACATAACACATAAGGGGTCAATTTGCCCTCAATTTGTTTCGCGATTTTACACAGTTTTGAATACTTCCGCGAGGTTCTGAGGGCTGTATGCAGCACTAGGCATCTAAGTACGTCGATTTAAGTAATAAAAAGCCCACCTAAATTTTTTAAGATTTTTGAAAAAAACGGAAGGTTAACCCCTTTGGTGTTTTTTGACCCCAAAAAATGAAAAGTGGAATTCGTAAGCTTTTTTCACTGTTTCTTACGTATTTTGATCTGGAAAGTCGAATGCCGCAGTCAGATTTATCGTAAGTATGATATTTTTTATTTTATTTGGCTTTAAACATAACACATAAGGGGTCAATTTGCCCTCAATTTGTTTCGCGATTTTACACAGTTTTGAATACTTCCGCGAGGTTCTGAGGGCTGTATGCAGCACTAGGCATCTAAGTACGTCGATTTAAGTAATAAAAAGCCCACCTAAATTTTTTAAGATTTTTGAAAAAAACGGAAGGTTAACCCCTTTGGTGTTTTTTGACCCCAAAAAATGAAAAGTGGAATTCGTAAGCTTTTTTCACTGTTTCTTACGTATTTTGATCTGGAAAGTCGAATGCCGCAGTCAGATTTATCGTAAGTATGATATTTTTTATTTTATTTGGCTTTAAACATAACACATAAGGGGTCAATTTGCCCTCAATTTGTTTCGCGATTTTACACAGTTTTGAATACTTCCGCGAGGTTCTGAGGGCTGTATGCAGCACTAGGCATCTAAGTACGTCGATTTAAGTAATAAAAAGCCCACCTAAATTTTTTAAGATTTTTGAAAAAGAACGGAAGGTTAACCCCTTTGGTGTTTTTTGACCCCAAAAAATGAAAAGTGGAATTCGTAAGCTTTTTTCACTGTTTCTTACGTATTTTGATCTGGAAAGTCGAATGCCGCAGTCAGATTTATCGTAAGTATGATATTTTTTATTTTATTTGGCTTTAAACATACACATAAGGGGTCAATTTGCCCTCAATTTGTTTCGCGATTTTACACAGTTTTGAATACTTCCGCGAGGTTCTGAGGGCTGTATGCAGCACTAGGCATCTAAGTACGTCGATTTAAGTAATAAAAAGCCCACCTAAATTTTTTAAGATTTTTGAAAAAAACGGAAGGTTAACCCCTTTGGTGTTTTTTGACCCCAAAAAATGAAAAGTGGAATTCGTAAGCTTTTTTCACTGTTTCTTACGTATTTTGATCTGGAAAGTCGAATGCCGCAGTCAGATTTATCGTAAGTATGATATTTTTTATTTTATTTGGCTTTAAACATAACACATAAGGGGTCAATTTGCCCTCAATTTGTTTCGCGATTTTACACAGTTTTGAATACTTCCGCGAGGTTCTGAGGGCTGTATGCAGCACTAGGCATCTAAGTACGTCGATTTAAGTAATAAAAAGCCCACCTAAATTTTTTAAGATTTTTGAAAAAAACGGAAGGTTAACCCCTTTGGTGTTTTTTGACCCCAAAAAATGAAAAGTGGAATTCGTAAGCTTTTTTCACTGTTTCTTACGTATTTTGATCTGGAAAGTCGAATGCCGCAGTCAGATTTATCGTAAGTATGATATTTTTTATTTTATTTGGCTTTAAACATAACACATAAGGGGTCAATTTGCCCTCAATTTGTTTCGCGATTTTACACAGTTTTGAATACTTCCGCGAGGTTCTGAGGGCTGTATGCAGCACTAGGCATCTAAGTACGTCGATTTAAGTAATAAAAAGCCCACCTAAATTTTTTAAGATTTTTGAAAAAAACGGAAGGTTAACCCCTTTGGTGTTTTTTGACCCCAAAAAATGAAAAGTGGAATTCGGAAGTTTTTTTCACTGTTTCTTACGTATTTTGATCTGGAAAGTCGAATGCCGCAGTCAGATTTATCGTAAGTATGATATTTTTTATTTTATTTGGCTTTAAACATAACACATAAGGGGTCAATTTGCCCTCAATTTGTTTCGCGATTTTACACAGTTTTGAATACTTCCGCGAGGTTCTGAGGGCTGTATGCAGCACTAGGCATCTAAGTACGTCGATTTAAGTAATAAAAAGCCCACCTAAATTTTTTAAGATTTTTGAAAAAAACGGAAGGTTAACCCCTTTGGTGTTTTTTGACCCCAAAAAATGAAAAGTGGAATTCGGAAGTTTTTTTCACTGTTTCTTACGTATTTTGATCTGGAAAGTCGAATGCCGCAGTCAGATTTATCGTAAGTATGATATTTTTTATTTTATTTGGCTTTAAACATAACACATAAGGGGTCAATTTGCCCTCAATTTGTTTCGCGATTTTACACAGTTTTGAATACTTCCGCGAGGTTCTGAGGGCTGTATGCAGCACTAGGCATCTAAGTACGTCGATTTAAGTAATAAAAAGCCCACCTAAATTTTTTAAGATTTTTGAAAAAAACGGAAGGTTAACCCCTTTGGTGTTTTTTGACCCCAAAAAATGAAAAGTGGAATTCGTAAGCTTTTTTCACTGTTTCTTACGTATTTTGATCTGGAAAGTCGAATGCCGCAGTCAGATTTATCGTAAGTATGATATTTTTTATTTTATTTGGCTTTAAACATAACACATAAGGGGTCAATTTGCCCTCAATTTGTTTCGCGATTTTACACAGTTTTGAATACTTCCGCGAGGTTCTGAGGGCTGTATGCAGCACTAGGCATCTAAGTACGTCGATTTAAGTAATAAAAAGCCCACCTAAATTTTTTAAGATTTTTGAAAAGAACGGAAGGTTAACCCCTTTGGTGTTTTTTGACCCCAAAAAATGAAAAGTGGAATTCGTAAGCTTTTTTCACTGTTTCTTACGTATTTTGATCTGGAAAGTCGAATGCCGCAGTCAGATTTATCGTAAGTATGATATTTTATATTTTATTTGGCTTTAAACATAACACATAAGGGGTCAATTTGCCCTCAATTTGTTTCGCGATTTTACACAGTTTTGAATACTTCCGCGAGGTTCTGAGGGCTGTATGCAGCACTAGGCATCTAAGTACGTCGATTTAAGTAATAAAAAGCCCACCTAAATTTTTTAAGATTTTTGAAAAAAACGGAAGGTTAACCCCTTTGGTGTTTTTTGACCCCAAAAAATGAAAAGTGGAATTCGTAAGCTTTTTTCACTGTTTCTTACGTATTTTGATCTGGAAAGTCGAATGCCGCAGTCAGATTTATCGTAAGTATGATATTTTTTATTTTATTTGGCTTTAAACATAACACATAAGGGGTCAATTTGCCCTCAATTTGTTTCGCGATTTTACACAGTTTTGAATACTTCCGCGAGGTTCTGAGGGCTGTATGCAGCACTAGGCATCTAAGTACGTCGATTTAAGTAATAAAAAGCCCACCTAAATTTTTTAAGATTTTTGAAAAAAACGGAAGGTTAACCCCTTTGGTGTTTTTTGACCCCAAAAAATGAAAAGTGGAATTCGGAAGTTTTTTTCACTGTTTCTTACGTATTTTGATCTGGAAAGTCGAATGCCGCAGTCAGATTTATCGTAAGTATGATATTTTTTATTTTATTTGGCTTTAAACATAACACATAAGGGGTCAATTTGCCCTCAATTTGTTTCGCGATTTTACACAGTTTTGAATACTTCCGCGAGGTTCTGAGGGCTGTATGCAGCACTAGGCATCTAAGTACGTCGATTTAAGTAATAAAAAGCCCACCTAAATTTTTTAAGATTTTTGAAAAAAACGGAAGGTTAACCCCTTTGGTGTTTTTTGACCCCAAAAAATGAAAAGTGGAATTCGTAAGCTTTTTTCACTGTTTCTTACGTATTTTGATCTGGAAAGTCGAATGCCGCAGTCAGATTTATCGTAAGTATGATTTTTTTTATTTTATTTGGCTTTAAACATAACACATAAGGGGTCAATTTGCCCTCAATTTGTTTCGCGATTTTACACAGTTTTGAATACTTCCGCGAGGTTCTGAGGGCTGTATGCAGCACTAGGCATCTAAGTACGTCGATTTAAGTAATAAAAAGCCCACCTAAATTTTTTAAGATTTTTGAAAAAAACGGAAGGTTAACCCCTTTGGTGTTTTTTGACCCCAAAAAATGAAAAGTGGAATTCGTAAGCTTTTTTCACTGTTTCTTACGTATTTTGATCTGGAAAGTCGAATGCCGCAGTCAGATTTATCGTAAGTATGATATTTTTTATTTTATTTGGCTTTAAACATAACACATAAGGGGTCAATTTGCCCTCAATTTGTTTCGCGATTTTACACAGTTTTGAATACTTCCGCGAGGTTCTGAGGGCTGTATGCAGCACTAGGCATCTAAGTACGTCGATTTAAGTAATAAAAAGCCCACCTAAATTTTTTAAGATTTTTGAAAAAAACGGAAGGTTAACCCCTTTGGTGTTTTTTGACCCCAAAAAATGAAAAGTGGAATTCGTAAGCTTTTTTCACTGTTTCTTACGTATTTTGATCTGAAAAGTCGAATGCCGCAGTCAGATTTATCGTAAGTATGATATTTTTTATTTTATTTGGCTTTAAACATAACACATAAGGGGTCAATTTGCCCTCAATTTGTTTCGCGATTTTACACAGTTTTGAATACTTCCGCGAGGTTCTGAGGGCTGTATGCAGCACTAGGCATCTAAGTACGTCGATTTAAGTAATAAAAAGCCCACCTAAATTTTTTAAGATTTTTGAGAAAAACGGAAGGTTAACCCCTTTGGTGTTTTTTGACCCCAAAAAATGAAAAGTGGAATTCGTAAGCTTTTTTCACTGTTTCTTACGTATTTTGATCTGGAAAGTCGAATGCCGCAGTCAGATTTATCGTAAGTATGATATTTTTTATTTTATTTGGCTTTAAACATAACACATAAGGGGTCAATTTGCCCTCAATTTGTTTCGCGATTTTACACAGTTTTGAATACTTCCGCGAGGTTCTGAGGGCTGTATGCAGCACTAGGCATCTAAGTACGTCGATTTAAGTAATAAAAAGCCCACCTAAATTTTTTAAGATTTTTGAAAAAAACGGAAGGTTAACCCCTTTGGTGTTTTTTGACCCCAAAAAATGAAAAGTGGAATTCGTAAGCTTTTTTCACTGTTTCTTACGTATTTTGATCTGGAAAGTCGAATGCCGCAGTCAGATTTATCGTAAGTATGATATTTTTTATTTTATTTGGCTTTAAACATAACACATAAGGGGTCAATTTGCCCTCAATTTGTTTCGCGATTTTACACAGTTTTGAATACTTCCGCGAGGTTCTGAGGGCTGTATGCAGCACTAGGCATCTAAGTACGTCGATTTAAGTAATAAAAAGCCCACCTAAATTTTTTAAGATTTTTGAAAAAAACGGAAGGTTAACCCCTTTGGTGTTTTTTGACCCCAAAAAATGAAAAGTGGAATTCGTAAGCTTTTTTCACTGTTTCTTACGTATTTTGATCTGGAAAGTCGAATGCCGCAGTCAGATTTATCGTAAGTATGATATTTTTTATTTTATTTGGCTTTAAACATAACACATAAGGGGTCAATTTGCCCTCAATTTGTTTCGCGATTTTACACAGTTTTGAATACTTCCGCGAGGTTCTGAGGGCTGTATGCAGCACTAGGCATCTAAGTACGTCGATTTAAGTAATAAAAAGCCCACCTAAATTTTTTAAGATTTTTGAAAAAAACGGAAGGTTAACCCCTTTGGTGTTTTTTGACCCCAAAAAATGAAAAGTGGAATTCGTAAGCTTTTTTCACTGTTTCTTACGTATTTTGATCTGGAAAGTCGAATGCCGCAGTCAGATTTATCGTAAGTATGATATTTTTTATTTTATTTGGCTTTAAACATAACACATAAGGGGTCAATTTGCCCTCAATTTGTTTCGCGATTTTACACAGTTTTGAATACTTCCGCGAGGTTCTGAGGGCTGTATGCAGCACTAGGCATCTAAGTACGTCGATTTAAGTAATAAAAAGCCCACCTAAATTTTTTAAGATTTTTGAAAAGAACGGAAGGTTAACCCCTTTGGTGTTTTTTGACCCCAAAAAATGAAAAGTGGAATTCGTAAGCTTTTTTCACTGTTTCTTACGTATTTTGATCTGGAAAGTCGAATGCCGCAGTCAGATTTATCGTAAGTATGATATTTTTTATTTTATTTGGCTTTAAACATAACACATAAGGGGTCAATTTGCCCTCAATTTGTTTCGCGATTTTACACAGTTTTGAATACTTCCGCGAGGTTCTGAGGGCTGTATGCAGCACTAGGCATCTAAGTACGTCGATTTAAGTAATAAAAAGCCCACCTAAATTTTTTAAGATTTTTGAAAAAAACGGAAGGTTAACCCCTTTGGTGTTTTTTGACCCCAAAAAATGAAAAGTGGAATTCGTAAGCTTTTTTCACTGTTTCTTACGTATTTTGATCTGGAAAGTCGAATGCCGCAGTCAGATTTATCGTAAGTATGATATTTTTTATTTTATTTGGCTTTAAACATAACACATAAGGGGTCAATTTGCCCTCAATTTGTTTCGCGATTTTACACAGTTTTGAATACTTCCGCGAGGTTCTGAGGGCTGTATGCAGCACTAGGCATCTAAGTACGTCGATTTAAGTAATAAAAAGCCCACCTAAATTTTTTAAGATTTTTGAAAAAAACGGAAGGTTAACCCCTTTGGTGTTTTTTGGCCCCAAAAAATGAAAAGTGGAATTCGTAAGCTTTTTTCACTGTTTCTTACGTATTTTGATCTGGAAAGTCGAATGCCGCAGTCAGATTTATCGTAAGTATGATATTTTTTATTTTATTTGGCTTTAAACATAACACATAAGGGGTCAATTTGCCCTCAATTTGTTTCGCGATTTTACACAGTTTTGAATACTTCCGCGAGGTTCTGAGGGCTGTATGCAGCACTAGGCATCTAAGTACGTCGATTTAAGTAATAAAAAGCCCACCTAAATTTTTTAAGATTTTTGAAAAAAACGGAAGGTGTTTTTTGACCCCAAAAAATGAAAAGTGGAATTCGTAAGCTTTTTTCACTGTTTCTTACGTATTTTGATCTGGAAAGTCGAATGCCGCAGTCAGATTTATCGTAAGTATGATATTTTATATTTTATTTGGCTTTAAACATAACACATAAGGGGTCAATTTGCCCTCAATTTGTTTCGCGATTTTACACAGTTTTGAATACTTCCGCGAGGTTCTGAGGGCTGTATGCAGCACTAGGCATCTAAGTACGTCGATTTAAGTAATAAAAAGCCCACCTAAATTTTTTAAGATTTTTGAAAAAAACGGAAGGTTAACCCCTTTGGTGTTTTTTGACCCCAAAAAATGAAAAGTGGAATTCGTAAGCTTTTTTTCACTGTTTCTTACGTATTTTGATCTGGAAAGTCGAATGCCGCAGTCAGATTTATTGTAAGTATGATATTTTTTATTTTATTTGGCTTTAAACATAACACATAAGGGGTCAATTTGCCCTCAATTTGTTTCGCGATTTTACACAGTTTTGCATACTTCCGCGAGGTTCTGAGGGCTGTATGCAGCACTAGGCCTCTAAGTACGTAGATTTAAGTAATAAAAAGCAAACCTAAATTTTTTAAGATTTTTGAAAAAAACGGAAGGTTAACCCCTTTGGTGTTTTTTGACCCCAAAAAATGAAAAGTGGAATTCGGAAGTTTTTTTCACTGTTTATTACGTATTTTGATCTGGAAAGTCGAATGCCGCAGTCAGATTTATCGTAAGTATGATATTTTTTATTTTATTTGGCTTTAAACATAACACATAAGGGGTCAATTTGCCCTCAATTTGTTTCGCGATTTTACACAGTTTTGAATACTTCCGCGAGGTTCTGAGGGCTGTATGCAGCACTAGGCATCTAAGTACGTCGATTTAAGTAATAAAAAGCCCACCTAAATTTTTTAAGATTTTTGAAAAAAACGGAAGGTTAACCCCTTTGGTGTTTTTTGACCCCAAAAAATGAAAAGTGGAATTCGTAAGCTTTTTTCACTGTTTCTTACGTATTTTGATCTGGAAAGTCGAATGCCGCAGTCAGATTTATCGTAAGTATGATATTTTTTATTTTATTTGGCTTTAAACATAACACATAAGGGGTCAATTTGCCCTCAATTTGTTTCGCGATTTTACACAGTTTTGAATACTTCCGCGAGGTTCTGAGGGCTGTATGCAGCACTAGGCATCTAAGTACGTCGATTTAAGTAATAAAAAGCCCACCTAAATTTTTTAAGATTTTTGAAAAAAACGGAAGGTTAACCCCTTTGGTGTTTTTTGACCCCAAAAAATGAAAAGTGGAATTCGGAAGTTTTTTTCACTGTTTCTTACGTATTTTGATCTGGAAAGTCGAATGCCGCAGTCAGATTTATCGTAAGTATGATATTTTTTATTTTATTTGGCTTTAAACATAACACATAAGGGGTCAATTTGCCCTCAATTTGTTTCGCGATTTTACACAGTTTTGAATACTTCCGCGAGGTTCTGAGGGCTGTATGCAGCACTAGGCATCTAAGTACGTCGATTTAAGTAATAAAAAGCCCACCTAAATTTTTTAAGATTTTTGAAAAAAACGGAAGGTTAACCCCTTTGGTGTTTTTTGACCCCAAAAAATGAAAAGTGGAATTCGTAAGCTTTTTTCACTGTTTCTTACGTATTTTGATCTGGAAAGTCGAATGCCGCAGTCAGATTTATCGTAAGTATGATATTTTATATTTTATTTGGCTTTAAACATAACACATAAGGGGTCAATTTGCCCTCAATTTGTTTCGCGATTTTACACAGTTTTGAATACTTCCGCGAGGTTCTGAGGGCTGTATGCAGCACTAGGCATCTAAGTACGTCGATTTAAGTAATAAAAAGCCCACCTAAATTTTTTAAGATTTTTGAAAAAAACGGAAGGTTAACCCCTTTGGTGTTTTTTGACCCCAAAAAATGAAAAGTGGAATTCGTAAGCTTTTTTCACTGTTTCTTACGTATTTTGATCTGGAAAGTCGAATGCCGCAGTCAGATTTATCGTAAGTATGATATTTTTTATTTTATTTGGCTTTAAACATAACACATAAGGGGTCAATTTGCCCTCAATTTGTTTCGCGATTTTACACAGTTTTGAATACTTCCGCGAGGTTCTGAGGGCTGTATGCAGCACTAGGCATCTAAGTACGTCGATTTAAGTAATAAAAAGCCCACCTAAATTTTTTAAGATTTTTGAAAAGAACGGAAGGTTAACCCCTTTGGTGTTTTTTGACCCCAAAAAATGAAAAGTGGAATTCGTAAGCTTTTTTTCACTGTTTCTTACGTATTTTGATCTGGAAAGTCGAATGCCGCAGTCAGATTTATCGTAAGTATGATATTTTTTATTTTATTTGGCTTTAAACATAACACATAAGGGGTCAATTTGCCCTCAATTTGTTTCGCGATTTTACACAGTTTTGAATACTTCCGCGAGGTTCTGAGGGCTGTATGCAGCACTAGGCATCTAAGTACGTCGATTTAAGTAATAAAAAGCCCACCTAAATTTTTTAAGATTTTTGAAAAAAACGGAAGGTTAACCCCTTTGGTGTTTTTTGACCCCAAAAAATGAAAAGTGGAATTCGGAAGTTTTTTTCACTGTTTCTTACGTATTTTGATCTGGAAAGTCGAATGCCGCAGTCAGATTTATCGTAAGTATGATATTTTTTATTTTATTTGGCTTTAAACATAACACATAAGGGGTCAATTTGCCCTCAATTTGTTTCGCGATTTTACACAGTTTTGAATACTTCCGCGAGGTTCTGAGGGCTGTATGCAGCACTAGGCATCTAAGTACGTCGATTTAAGTAATAAAAAGCCCACCTAAATTTTTTAAGATTTTTGAAAAAAACGGAAGGTTAACCCCTTTGGTGTTTTTTGACCCCAAAAAATGAAAAGTGGAATTCGGAAGTTTTTTTCACTGTTTCTTACGTATTTTGATCTGGAAAGTCGAATGCCGCAGTCAGATTTATCGTAAGTATGATATTTTTTATTTTATTTGGCTTTAAACATAACACATAAGGGGTCAATTTGCCCTCAATTTGTTTCGCGATTTTACACAGTTTTGAATACTTCCGCGAGGTTCTGAGGGCTGTATGCAGCACTAGGCATCTAAGTACGTCGATTTAAGTAATAAAAAGCCCACCTAAATTTTTTAAGATTTTTGAAAAAAACGGAAGGTTAACCCCTTTGGTGTTTTTTGACCCCAAAAAATGAAAAGTGGAATTCGTAAGCTTTTTTCACTGTTTCTTACGTATTTTGATCTGGAAAGTCGAATGCCGCAGTCAGATTTATCGTAAGTATGATATTTTTTATTTTATTTGGCTTTAAACATAACACATAAGGGGTCAATTTGCCCTCAATTTGTTTCGCGATTTTACACAGTTTTGAATACTTCCGCGAGGTTCTGAGGGCTGTATGCAGCACTAGGCATCTAAGTACGTCGATTTAAGTAATAAAAAGCCCACCTAAATTTTTTAAGATTTTTGAAAAAAACGGAAGGTTAACCCCTTTGGTGTTTTTTGACCCCAAAAAATGAAAAGTGGAATTCGTAAGCTTTTTTCACTGTTTCTTACGTATTTTGATCTGGAAAGTCGAATGCCGCAGTCAGATTTATCGTAAGTATGATATTTTATATTTTATTTGGCTTTAAACATAACACATAAGGGGTCAATTTGCCCTCAATTTGTTTCGCGATTTTACACAGTTTTGAATACTTCCGCGAGGTTCTGAGGGCTGTATGCAGCACTAGGCATCTAAGTACGTCGATTTAAGTAATAAAAAGCCCACCTAAATTTTTTAAGATTTTTGAAAAAAACGGAAGGTTAACCCCTTTGGTGTTATTTGACCCCAAAAAATGAAAAGTGGAATTCGTAAGCTTTTTTCACTGTTTCTTACGTATTTTGATCTGGAAAGTCGAATGCCGCAGTCAGATTTATCGTAAGTATGATATTTTTTATTTTATTTGGCTTTAAACATAACACATAAGGGGTCAATTTGCCCTCAATTTGTTTCGCGATTTTACACAGTTTTGAATACTTCCGCGAGGTTCTGAGGGATGTATGCAGCACTAGGCATCTAAGTACGTCGATTTAAGTAATAAAAAGCCCACCTAAAGTTTTTAAGATTTTTGAAAAAAACGGAAGGTTAACCCCTTTGGTGTTTTTTGACCCCAAAAAATGAAAAGTGGAATTCGGAAGTTTTTTTCACTGTTTATTACGTATTTTGATCTGGAAAGTCGAATGCCGCAGTCAGATTTATCGTAAGTATGATATTTTTTATTTTATTTGGCTTTAAACATAACACATAAGGGGTCAATTTGCCCTCAATTTGTTTCGCGATTTTACACAGTTTTGAATACTTCCGCGAGGTTCTGAGGGCTGTATGCAGCACTAGGCATCTAAGTACGTCGATTTAAGTAATAAAAAGCCCACCTAAATTTTTTAAGATTTTTGAAAAAAACGGAAGGTTAACCCCTTTGGTGTTTTTTGACCCCAAAAAATGAAAAGTGGAATTCGTAAGCTTTTTTCACTGTTTCTTACGTATTTTGATCTGGAAAGTCGAATGCCGCAGTCAGATTTATCGTAAGTATGATATTTTTTATTTTATTTGGCTTTAAACATAACACATAAGGGGTCAATTTGCCCTCAATTTGTTTCGCGATTTTACACAGTTTTGAATACTTCCGCGAGGTTCTGAGGGCTGTATGCAGCACTAGGCATCTAAGTACGTCGATTTAAGTAATAAAAAGCCCACCTAAATTTTTTAAGATTTTTGAAAAAAACGGAAGGTTAACCCCTTTGGTGTTTTTTGACCCCAAAAAATGAAAAGTGGAATTCGGAAGTTTTTTTCACTGTTTCTTACGTATTTTGATCTGGAAAGTCGAATGCCGCAGTCAGATTTATCGTAAGTATGATATTTTTTATTTTATTTGGCTTTAAACATAACACATAAGGGGTCAATTTGCCCTCAATTTGTTTCGCGATTTTACACAGTTTTGAATACTTCCGCGAGGTTCTGAGGGCTGTATGCAGCACTAGGCATCTAAGTACGTCGATTTAAGTAATAAAAAGCCCACCTAAATTTTTTAAGATTTTTGAAAAAAACGGAAGGTTAACCCCTTTGGTGTTTTTTGACCCCAAAAAATGAAAAGTGGAATTCGTAAGTTTTTTCACTGTTTCTTACGTATTTTGATCTGGAAAGTCGAATGCCGCAGTCAGATTTATCGTAAGTATGATATTTTTTATTTTATTTGGCTTTAAACATAACACATAAGGGGTCAATTTGCCCTCAATTTGTTTCGCGATTTTACACAGTTTTGAATACTTCCGCGAGGTTCTGAGGGCTGTATGCAGCACTAGGCATCTAAGTACGTCGATTTAAGTAATAAAAAGCCCACCTAAATTTTTTAAGATTTTTGAAAAAAACGGAAGGTTAACCCCTTTGGTGTTTTTTGACCCCAAAAAATGAAAAGTGGAATTCGTAAGCTTTTTTCACTGTTTCTTACGTATTTTGATCTGGAAAGTCGAATGCCGCAGTCAGATTTATCGTAAGTATGATATTTTTTATTTTATTTGGCTTTAAACATAACACATAAGGGGTCAATTTGCCCTCAATTTGTTTCGCGATTTTACACAGTTTTGAATACTTCCGCGAGGTTCTGAGGGCTGTATGCAGCACTAGGCATCTAAGTACGTCGATTTAAGTAATAAAAAGCCCACCTAAATTTTTTAAGATTTTTGAAAAAAACGGAAGGTTAACCCCTTTGGTGTTTTTTGACCCCAAAAAATGAAAAGTGGAATTCGGAAGTTTTTTTCACTGTTTCTTACGTATTTTGATCTGGAAAGTCGAATGCCGCAGTCAGATTTATCGTAAGTATGATATTTTTTATTTTATTTGGCTTTAAACATAACACATAAGGGGTCAATTTGCCCTCAATTTGTTTCGCGATTTTACACAGTTTTGAATACTTCCGCGAGGTTCTGAGGGCTGTATGCAGCACTAGGCATCTAAGTACGTCGATTTAAGTAATAAAAAGCCCACCTAAATTTTTTAAGATTTTTGAAAAAAACGGAAGGTTAACCCCTTTGGTGTTTTTTGACCCCAAAAAATGAAAAGTGGAATTCGTAAGCTTTTTTCACTGTTTCTTACGTATTTTGATCTGGAAAGTCGAATGCCGCAGTCAGATTTATCGTAAGTATGATATTTTTTATTTTATTTGGCTTTAAACATAACACATAAGGGGTCAATTTGCCCTCAATTTGTTTCGCGATTTTACACAGTTTTGAATACTTCCGCGAGGTTCTGAGGGCTGTATGCAGCACTAGGCATCTAAGTACGTCGATTTAAGTAATAAAAAGCCCACCTAAATTTTTTAAGATTTTTGAAAAAAACGGAAGGTTAACCCCTTTGGTGTTTTTTGACCCCAAAAAATGAAAAGTGGAATTCGTAAGCTTTTTTCACTGTTTCTTACGTATTTTGATCTGGAAAGTCGAATGCCGCAGTCAGATTTATCGTAAGTATGATATTTTTTATTTTATTTGGCTTTAAACATAACACATAAGGGGTCAATTTGCCCTCAATTTGTTTCGCGATTTTACACAGTTTTGAATACTTCCGCGAGGTTCTGAGGGCTGTATGCAGCACTAGGCATCTAAGTACGTCGATTTAAGTAATAAAAAGCCCACCTAAATTTTTTAAGATTTTTGAAAAAAACGGAAGGTTAACCCCTTTGGTGTTTTTTGACCCCAAAAAATGAAAAGTGGAATTCGTAAGCTTTTTTCACTGTTTCTTACGTATTTTGATCTGGAAAGTCGAATGCCGCAGTCAGATTTATCGTAAGTATGATATTTTATATTTTATTTGGCTTTAAACATAACACATAAGGGGTCAATTTGCCCTCAATTTGTTTCGCGATTTTACACAGTTTTGAATACTTCCGCGAGGTTCTGAGGGCTGTATGCAGCACTAGGCATCTAAGTACGTCGATTTAAGTAATAAAAAGCCCACCTAAATTTTTTAAGATTTTTGAAAAAAACGGAAGGTTAACCCCTTTGGTGTTATTTGACCCCAAAAAATGAAAAGTGGAATTCGTAAGCTTTTTTCACTGTTTCTTACGTATTTTGATCTGGAAAGTCGAATGCCGCAGTCAGATTTATCGTAAGTATGATATTTTTTATTTTATTTGGCTTTAAACATAACACATAAGGGGTCAATTTGCCCTCAATTTGTTTCGCGATTTTACACAGTTTTGAATACTTCCGCGAGGTTCTGAGGGATGTATGCAGCACTAGGCATCTAAGTACGTCGATTTAAGTAATAAAAAGCCCACCTAAAGTTTTTAAGATTTTTGAAAAAAACGGAAGGTTAACCCCTTTGGTGTTTTTTGACCCCAAAAAATGAAAAGTGGAATTCGGAAGTTTTTTTCACTGTTTATTACGTATTTTGATCTGGAAAGTCGAATGCCGCAGTCAGATTTATCGTAAGTATGATATTTTTTATTTTATTTGGCTTTAAACATAACACATAAGGGGTCAATTTGCCCTCAATTTGTTTCGCGATTTTACACAGTTTTGAATACTTCCGCGAGGTTCTGAGGGCTGTATGCAGCACTAGGCATCTAAGTACGTCGATTTAAGTAATAAAAAGCCCACCTAAATTTTTTAAGATTTTTGAAAAAAACGGAAGGTTAACCCCTTTGGTGTTTTTTGACCCCAAAAAATGAAAAGTGGAATTCGTAAGCTTTTTTCACTGTTTCTTACGTATTTTGATCTGGAAAGTCGAATGCCGCAGTCAGATTTATCGTAAGTATGATATTTTTTATTTTATTTGGCTTTAAACATAACACATAAGGGGTCAATTTGCCCTCAATTTGTTTCGCGATTTTACACAGTTTTGAATACTTCCGCGAGGTTCTGAGGGCTGTATGCAGCACTAGGCATCTAAGTACGTCGATTTAAGTAATAAAAAGCCCACCTAAATTTTTTAAGATTTTTGAAAAAAACGGAAGGTTAACCCCTTTGGTGTTTTTTGACCCCAAAAAATGAAAAGTGGAATTCGGAAGTTTTTTTCACTGTTTCTTACGTATTTTGATCTGGAAAGTCGAATGCCGCAGTCAGATTTATCGTAAGTATGATATTTTTTATTTTATTTGGCTTTAAACATAACACATAAGGGGTCAATTTGCCCTCAATTTGTTTCGCGATTTTACACAGTTTTGAATACTTCCGCGAGGTTCTGAGGGCTGTATGCAGCACTAGGCATCTAAGTACGTCGATTTAAGTAATAAAAAGCCCACCTAAATTTTTTAAGATTTTTGAAAAAAACGGAAGGTTAACCCCTTTGGTGTTTTTTGACCCCAAAAAATGAAAAGTGGAATTCGTAAGCTTTTTTCACTGTTTCTTACGTATTTTGATCTGGAAAGTCGAATGCCGCAGTCAGATTTATCGTAAGTATGATATTTTTTATTTTATTTGGCTTTAAACATAACACATAAGGGGTCAATTTGCCCTCAATTTGTTTCGCGATTTTACACAGTTTTGAATACTTCCGCGAGGTTCTGAGGGCTGTATGCAGCACTAGGCATCTAAGTACGTCGATTTAAGTAATAAAAAGCCCACCTAAATTTTTTAAGATTTTTGAAAAAAACGGAAGGTTAACCCCTTTGGTGTTTTTTGACCCCAAAAAATGAAAAGTGGAATTCGTAAGCTTTTTTCACTGTTTCTTACGTATTTTGATCTGGAAAGTCGAATGCCGCAGTCAGATTTATCGTAAGTATGATATTTTTTATTTTATTTGGCTTTAAACATAACACATAAGGGGTCAATTTGCCCTCAATTTGTTTCGCGATTTTACACAGTTTTGAATACTTCCGCGAGGTTCTGAGGGCTGTATGCAGCACTAGGCATCTAAGTACGTCGATTTAAGTAATAAAAAGCCCACCTAAATTTTTTAAGATTTTTGAAAAAAACGGAAGGTTAACCCCTTTGGTGTTTTTTGACCCCAAAAAATGAAAAGTGGAATTCGTAAGCTTTTTTCACTGTTTCTTACGTATTTTGATCTGGAAAGTCGAATGCCGCAGTCAGATTTATCGTAAGTATGATATTTTTTATTTTATTTGGCTTTAAACATAACACATAAGGGGTCAATTTGCCCTCAATTTGTTTCGCGATTTTACACAGTTTTGAATACTTCCGCGAGGTTCTGAGGGCTGTATGCAGCACTAGGCATCTAAGTACGTCGATTTAAGTAATAAAAAGCCCACCTAAATTTTTTAAGATTTTTGAAAAAAACGGAAGGTTAACCCCTTTGGTGTTTTTTGACCCCAAAAAATGAAAAGTGGAATTCGTAAGCTTTTTTCACTGTTTCTTACGTATTTTGATCTGGAAAGTCGAATGCCGCAGTCAGATTTATCGTAAGTATGATATTTTTTATTTTATTTGGCTTTAAACATAACACATAAGGGGTCAATTTGCCCTCAATTTGTTTCGCGATTTTACACAGTTTTGAATACTTCCGCGAGGTTCTGAGGGCTGTATGCAGCACTAGGCATCTAAGTACGTCGATTTAAGTAATAAAAAGCCCACCTAAATTTTTTAAGATTTTTGAAAAAAACGGAAGGTTAACCCCTTTGGTGTTTTTTGACCCCAAAAAATGAAAAGTGGAATTCGGAAGTTTTTTTCACTGTTTCTTACGTATTTTGATCTGGAAAGTCGAATGCCGCAGTCAGATTTATCGTAAGTATGATATTTTTTATTTTATTTGGCTTTAAACATAACACATAAGGGGTCAATTTGCCCTCAATTTGTTTCGCGATTTTACACAGTTTTGAATACTTCCGCGAGGTTCTGAGGGCTGTATGCAGCACTAGGCATCTAAGTACGTCGATTTAAGTAATAAAAAGCCCACCTAAATTTTTTAAGATTTTTGAAAAAAACGGAAGGTTAACCCCTTTGGTGTTTTTTGACCCCAAAAAATGAAAAGTGGAATTCGTAAGCTTTTTTCACTGTTTCTTACGTATTTTGATCTGGAAAGTCGAATGCCGCAGTCAGATTTATCGTAAGTATGATATTTTTTATTTTATTTGGCTTTAAACATAACACATAAGGGGTCAATTTGCCCTCAATTTGTTTCGCGATTTTACACAGTTTTGAATACTTCCGCGAGGTTCTGAGGGCTGTATGCAGCACTAGGCATCTAAGTACGTCGATTTAAGTAATAAAAAGCCCACCTAAATTTTTTAAGATTTTTGAAAAAAACGGAAGGTTAACCCCTTTGGTGTTTTTTGACCCCAAAAAATGAAAAGTGGAATTCGTAAGCTTTTTTCACTGTTTCTTACGTATTTTGATCTGGAAAGTCGAATGCCGCAGTCAGATTTATCGTAAGTATGATATTTTTTATTTTATTTGGCTTTAAACATAACACATAAGGGGTCAATTTGCCCTCAATTTGTTTCGCGATTTTACACAGTTTTGAATACTTCCGCGAGGTTCTGAGGGCTGTATGCAGCACTAGGCATCTAAGTACGTCGATTTAAGTAATAAAAAGCCCACCTAAATTTTTTAAGATTTTTGAAAAAAACGGAAGGTTAACCCCTTTGGTGTTTTTTGACCCCAAAAAATGAAAAGTGGAATTCGTAAGCTTTTTTCACTGTTTCTTACGTATTTTGATCTGGAAAGTCGAATGCCGCAGTCAGATTTATCGTAAGTATGATATTTTTTATTTTATTTGGCTTTAAACATAACACATAAGGGGTCAATTTGCCCTCAATTTGTTTCGCGATTTTACACAGTTTTGAATACTTCCGCGAGGTTCTGAGGGCTGTATGCAGCACTAGGCATCTAAGTACGTCGATTTAAGTAATAAAAAGCCCACCTAAATTTTTTAAGATTTTTGAAAAAAACGGAAGGTTAACCCCTTTGGTGTTTTTTGACCCCAAAAAATGAAAAGTGGAATTCGTAAGCTTTTTTCACTGTTTCTTACGTATTTTGATCTGGAAAGTCGAATGCCGCAGTCAGATTTATCGTAAGTATGATATTTTATATTTTATTTGGCTTTAAACATAACACATAAGGGGTCAATTTGCCCTCAATTTGTTTCGCGATTTTACACAGTTTTGAATACTTCCGCGAGGTTCTGAGGGCTGTATGCAGCACTAGGCATCTAAGTACGTCGATTTAAGTAATAAAAAGCCCACCTAAATTTTTTAAGATTTTTGAAAAAAACGGAAGGTTAACCCCTTTGGTGTTATTTGACCCCAAAAAATGAAAAGTGGAATTCGTAAGCTTTTTTCACTGTTTCTTACGTATTTTGATCTGGAAAGTCGAATGCCGCAGTCAGATTTATCGTAAGTATGATATTTTTTATTTTATTTGGCTTTAAACATAACACATAAGGGGTCAATTTGCCCTCAATTTGTTTCGCGATTTTACACAGTTTTGAATACTTCCGCGAGGTTCTGAGGGATGTATGCAGCACTAGGCATCTAAGTACGTCGATTTAAGTAATAAAAAGCCCACCTAAAGTTTTTAAGATTTTTGAAAAAAACGGAAGGTTAACCCCTTTGGTGTTTTTTGACCCCAAAAAATGAAAAGTGGAATTCGGAAGTTTTTTTCACTGTTTATTACGTATTTTGATCTGGAAAGTCGAATGCCGCAGTCAGATTTATCGTAAGTATGATATTTTTTATTTTATTTGGCTTTAAACATAACACATAAGGGGTCAATTTGCCCTCAATTTGTTTCGCGATTTTACACAGTTTTGAATACTTCCGCGAGGTTCTGAGGGCTGTATGCAGCACTAGGCATCTAAGTACGTCGATTTAAGTAATAAAAAGCCCACCTAAATTTTTTAAGATTTTTGAAAAAAACGGAAGGTTAACCCCTTTGGTGTTTTTTGACCCCAAAAAATGAAAAGTGGAATTCGTAAGCTTTTTTCACTGTTTCTTACGTATTTTGATCTGGAAAGTCGAATGCCGCAGTCAGATTTATCGTAAGTATGATATTTTTTATTTTATTTGGCTTTAAACATAACACATAAGGGGTCAATTTGCCCTCAATTTGTTTCGCGATTTTACACAGTTTTGAATACTTCCGCGAGGTTCTGAGGGCTGTATGCAGCACTAGGCATCTAAGTACGTCGATTTAAGTAATAAAAAGCCCACCTAAATTTTTTAAGATTTTTGAAAAAAACGGAAGGTTAACCCCTTTGGTGTTTTTTGACCCCAAAAAATGAAAAGTGGAATTCGGAAGTTTTTTTCACTGTTTCTTACGTATTTTGATCTGGAAAGTCGAATGCCGCAGTCAGATTTATCGTAAGTATGATATTTTTTATTTTATTTGGCTTTAAACATAACACATAAGGGGTCAATTTGCCCTCAATTTGTTTCGCGATTTTACACAGTTTTGAATACTTCCGCGAGGTTCTGAGGGCTGTATGCAGCACTAGGCATCTAAGTACGTCGATTTAAGTAATAAAAAGCCCACCTAAATTTTTTAAGATTTTTGAAAAAAACGGAAGGTTAACCCCTTTGGTGTTTTTTGACCCCAAAAAATGAAAAGTGGAATTCGTAAGCTTTTTTCACTGTTTCTTACGTATTTTGATCTGGAAAGTCGAATGCCGCAGTCAGATTTATCGTAAGTATGATATTTTTTATTTTATTTGGCTTTAAACATAACACATAAGGGGTCAATTTGCCCTCAATTTGTTTCGCGATTTTACACAGTTTTGAATACTTCCGCGAGGTTCTGAGGGCTGTATGCAGCACTAGGCATCTAAGTACGTCGATTTAAGTAATAAAAAGCCCACCTAAATTTTTTAAGATTTTTGAAAAAAACGGAAGGTTAACCCCTTTGGTGTTTTTTGACCCCAAAAAATGAAAAGTGGAATTCGTAAGCTTTTTTCACTGTTTCTTACGTATTTTGATCTGGAAAGTCGAATGCCGCAGTCAGATTTATCGTAAGTATGATATTTTTTATTTTATTTGGCTTTAAACATAACACATAAGGGGTCAATTTGCCCTCAATTTGTTTCGCGATTTTACACAGTTTTGAATACTTCCGCGAGGTTCTGAGGGCTGTATGCAGCACTAGGCATCTAAGTACGTCGATTTAAGTAATAAAAAGCCCACCTAAATTTTTTAAGATTTTTGAAAAAAACGGAAGGTTAACCCCTTTGGTGTTTTTTGACCCCAAAAAATGAAAAGTGGAATTCGTAAGCTTTTTTCACTGTTTCTTACGTATTTTGATCTGGAAAGTCGAATGCCGCAGTCAGATTTATCGTAAGTATGATATTTTTTATTTTATTTGGCTTTAAACATAACACATAAGGGGTCAATTTGCCCTCAATTTGTTTCGCGATTTTACACAGTTTTGAATACTTCCGCGAGGTTCTGAGGGCTGTATGCAGCACTAGGCATCTAAGTACGTCGATTTAAGTAATAAAAAGCCCACCTAAATTTTTTAAGATTTTTGAAAAAAACGGAAGGTTAACCCCTTTGGTGTTTTTTGACCCCAAAAAATGAAAAGTGGAATTCGTAAGCTTTTTTCACTGTTTCTTACGTATTTTGATCTGGAAAGTCGAATGCCGCAGTCAGATTTATCGTAAGTATGATATTTTATATTTTATTTGGCTTTAAACATAACACATAAGGGGTCAATTTGCCCTCAATTTGTTTCGCGATTTTACACAGTTTTGAATACTTCCGCGAGGTTCTGAGGGATGTATGCAGCACTAGGCATCTAAGTACGTCGATTTAAGTAATAAAAAGCCCACCTAAAGTTTTTAAGATTTTTGAAAAAAACGGAAGGTTAACCCCTTTGGTGTTTTTTGACCCCAAAAAATGAAAAGTGGAATTCGGAAGTTTTTTTCACTGTTTATTACGTATTTTGATCTGGAAAGTCGAATGCCGCAGTCAGATTTATCGTAAGTATGATATTTTTTATTTTATTTGGCTTTAAACATAACACATAAGGGGTCAATTTGCCCTCAATTTGTTTCGCGATTTTACACAGTTTTGAATACTTCCGCGAGGTTCTGAGGGCTGTATGCAGCACTAGGCATCTAAGTACGTCGATTTAAGTAATAAAAAGCCCACCTAAATTTTTTAAGATTTTTGAAAAAAACGGAAGGTTAACCCCTTTGGTGTTTTTTGACCCCAAAAAATGAAAAGTGGAATTCGTAAGCTTTTTTCACTGTTTCTTACGTATTTTGATCTGGAAAGTCGAATGCCGCAGTCAGATTTATCGTAAGTATGATATTTTATATTTTATTTGGCTTTAAACATAACACATAAGGGGTCAATTTGCCCTCAATTTGTTTCGCGATTTTACACAGTTTTGAATACTTCCGCGAGGTTCTGAGGGCTGTATGCAGCACTAGGCATCTAAGTACGTCGATTTAAGTAATAAAAAGCCCACCTAAATTTTTTAAGATTTTTGAAAAAAACGGAAGGTTAACCCCTTTGGTGTTATTTGACCCCAAAAAATGAAAAGTGGAATTCGTAAGCTTTTTTCACTGTTTCTTACGTATTTTGATCTGGAAAGTCGAATGCCGCAGTCAGATTTATCGTAAGTATGATATTTTTTATTTTATTTGGCTTTAAACATAACACATAAGGGGTCAATTTGCCCTCAATTTGTTTCGCGATTTTACACAGTTTTGAATACTTCCGCGAGGTTCTGAGGGATGTATGCAGCACTAGGCATCTAAGTACGTCGATTTAAGTAATAAAAAGCCCACCTAAAGTTTTTAAGATTTTTGAAAAAAACGGAAGGTTAACCCCTTTGGTGTTTTTTGACCCCCAAAAATGAAAAGTGGAATTCGGAAGTTTTTTTCACTGTTTATTACGTATTTTGATCTGGAAAGTCGAATGCCGCAGTCAGATTTATCGTAAGTATGATATTTTTTATTTTATTTGGCTTTAAACATAACACATAAGGGGTCAATTTGCCCTCAATTTGTTTCGCGATTTTACACAGTTTTGAATACTTCCGCGAGGTTCTGAGGGCTGTATGCAGCACTAGGCATCTAAGTACGTCGATTTAAGTAATAAAAAGCCCACCTAAATTTTTTAAGATTTTTGAAAAAAACGGAAGGTTAACCCCTTTGGTGTTTTTTGACCCCAAAAAATGAAAAGTGGAATTCGTAAGCTTTTTTCACTGTTTCTTACGTATTTTGATCTGGAAAGTCGAATGCCGCAGTCAGATTTATCGTAAGTATGATATTTTTTATTTTATTTGGCTTTAAACATAACACATAAGGGGTCAATTTGCCCTCAATTTGTTTCGCGATTTTACACAGTTTTGCATACTTCCGCGAGGTTCTGAGGGCTGTATGCAGCACTAGGCCTCTAAGTACGTAGATTTAAGTAATAAAAAGCCCACCTAAATTTTTTAAGATTTTTGAAAAAAACGGAAGGTTAACCCCTTTGGTGTTTTTTGACCGCAAAAAATGAAAAGTGGAATTCGGAAGTTTTTTTCACTGTTTCTTACGTATTTTGATCTGGAAAGTCGAATGCCGCAGTCAGATTTATCGTAAGTATGATATTTTTTATTTTATTTGGCTTTAAACATAACACATAAGGGGTCAATTTGCCCTCAATTTGTTTCGCGATTTTACACAGTTTTGAATACTTCCGCGAGGTTCTGAGGGCTGTATGCAGCACTAGGCATCTAAGTACGTCGATTTAAGTAATAAAAAGCCCACCTAAATTTTTTAAGATTTTTGAAAAAAACGGAAGGTTAACCCCTTTGGTGTTTTTTGACCCCAAAAAATGAAAAGTGGAATTCGGAAGTTTTTTTCACTGTTTCTTACGTATTTTGATCTGGAAAGTCGAATGCCGCAGTCAGATTTATCGTAAGTATGATATTTTTTATTTTATTTGGCTTTAAACATAACACATAAGGGGTCAATTTGCCCTCAATTTGTTTCGCGATTTTACACAGTTTTGAATACTTCCGCGAGGTTCTGAGGGCTGTATGCAGCACTAGGCATCTAAGTACGTCGATTTAAGTAATAAAAAGCCCACCTAAATTTTTTAAGATATTTGAAAAAAACGGAAGGTTAACCCCTTTGGTGTTTTTTGACCCCAAAAAATGAAAAGTGGAATTCGTAAGCTTTTTTCACTGTTTCTTACGTATTTTGATCTGGAAAGTCGAATGCCGCAGTCAGATTTATCGTAAGTATGATATTTTTTATTTTATTTGGCTTTAAACATAACACATAAGGGGTCAATTTGCCCTCAATTTGTTTCGCGATTTTACACAGTTTTGAATACTTCCGCGAGGTTCTGAGGGCTGTATGCAGCACTAGGCATCTAAGTACGTCGATTTAAGTAATAAAAAGCCCACCTAAATTTTTTAAGATATTTGAAAAAAACGGAAGGTTAACACCCCTTTGGTGTTTTTTGACCCCAAAAAATGAAAAGTGGAATTCGTAAGCTTTTTTCACTCTTTCTTACGTAGCTGGAGCAGAAAATTGAAAAAAAACATAACAAACTGTTTACTTAACTTAAAAATTGGAAATCGGATGCTATTTCAATTTTTCTTAGGTAGTTTGAGCAGAAAATTCTAAATGTAAAATTTCAAACCTCAGAAATTGTTTTTCACTCTTTTGTAACAGGATTGATATTTCCGTAACAACAACAGGCAAATGGGTAGAAATAAAACCAAAATTAAGTGTACTGTAGCTTAATTATTTTAAACGTAGAATCACAGATTTATTTTACATCTCATCTAAAATAATTACAATAATAAATTACATTAAACTTAGGCAGTGTAAATCTCTAATCAGTACAATAATTGCTAAAATGGCGTTAAGAGTTATTTCTTACAAGAAAGCTACACTAATCTAAATTTTATACAAAAAAGATCTTTAGAATTATCATTTGGTACAAAATTTTCAAAACAAAACAAAGAAGTTAGACTTTAGCGCTTCGTAAGCTTCTTGTAAAGTTTTTTTTTAGAAAAATCAGTCACTCGGTGTGTTAAATAAAACAAAAACAACCAACCACACGTCTAGACATAGGAACACAGTGACGTCAAGTAAAAAAATAAAGATTGCCATAGTAGTTAGTGATGTAACGAGTGTCTTTTTATTTATTTGTTAATTTATTTTTGCTAAAGTTAGAGTTAAGTCTCTTCATACGACTTGTTAGAATTTTAGGCACCCGTTACATCCCTAGCAATAGACCTTTAAGATTTTCTTTATAATTGCCTATATTATGTAACCATTTGTCAAACTAGAAAAGGGAGAGATTTTCGTGGCGAGGAAGTTTTTCGAATTAATACTTCAAAGAAGAGTCTAAATGTTTTGAAACAAGCCTCGGAGCTTCCGAGCAATAGTAATCCAAATCATAAAATTCATTTTCTTAATTTTGTGACTTGAACTGTTATTGCATTTAATGACTCAATTTAGCCCCTAGGCGCATTCTCCGTTTACTTTGGGCCCCTCTGTGAGAATCTTCGAGAAAGGATAAAATCAAAAATTGTTTCGATTAAATAAGAAGGAGAAAAGGAAAGGAAATTTGTATTAAGGGTATTTATTTACACAAAGGATGAAAACCCGGGTAGAGGTGCACGCGAACGAGCCATATTGTTCATTATTATTTGTCCGCCATTTAAGCTTACGACCGCACTACCTTCTGGCTCGGAATCTGTATAACTGGAATAATTTCTCACTGGTTTCTGTCGTTTCCACGATTGCCTGAGAGAATCGTTTACGTTGGCGTAATGATTTACAAACGAATGAGGATCCGACCTAACGCTTTCGTTTTCGCTTTCCGATCCCTGAAAATTTAAAAAATTTAAGAAGATCTAAAAAAAAAATTAATTAATATTTCTATTTACCTGTGAATCTGAAGAACTAATTTCGGATGGTTTTTCTGTTACGCTGCTATCGTCGGGGTTTTCGTCGTAACCCTTCAAGCTCTCTTCGTCCGAGTGATAGGCAACAGATGCGGGCGAAGGTCGAGGTGGTGATTTGCCCAACATCGCGGGTGGCGGCTGATGCATGGGTTTTCGTGACAACGTGCTTCTTTTACTTAAGGTTCCTAACGAACTGACGTTGCCACCGTGGCGAGAACGATATAATTCCATTGCAACTTCGTGTCTTTCGTCGGGGTCCATCGCTAAAGATTCTTCTAAAGTTTTCTTAGCTTCTTCTATATCAGAGAAATTACTAAAGGCGTTTAGTAATACATGTTATACTTACGTTTGTATTTGTAACTTTTGCTTTTGACGCACAAAACCGCAATGATCATGATTATGATGACGATGGAAGTGGCCGCGAGAGCTACCATGAACCAAGTTTGACGATAAAATGGTTTGTGCTGCAGATAGCCATACTCCAGATACAATTTTGATGGAGTTAAAACAACATCGTCGGAGTAGGCAGGGTAACTGACCCCAAATTTATTATACGGAATGAGACGAAAATTGTAGGCTGTCGATGGCAGTAAGTTCTGGTAAGAAAAAGTAAAATCCTGAAGTGGTCCGTTTTTAGTGTGAATCACTGTCTGCCAGTGAGGATCGTCTAAAACAACATTTAGATGAATGAAACTTTTTTGTTCAATTTTGTAAAAATAAACTCACCTTTTCGTTTGGTTTCTATGTAATAACCTAGGAGAGCTCCCTTGCCGGAAGGACCGTTCAACCAATGCAGTTCTACATTGGACATGGTTTTAACTAGGGTCAGTTCTCTAGGGCTTCCAGGCGATCCATCCTGAGGACCTGTAGTCACATTGCTCACAACGGCAGGACCGTAATCCAAAGTTTGAGCTCTTACGGTGAAGGTATACGTTACACTTTCTTCCAGTGATTGAACTTGCAACCACGTGGTAGAGACTTTCTGTTTTACTTGCTTACTAAACCCTAAATAAAAATATTAAAAAATTTCCTGACTTCAAAAACCTCAGACTTACTCTCGTTTTGCTCCGTCGTTTCGTAAGTCACGATATAACCGATAATATCACCATTTGGTTTTTTGGGTTGACTCCATGACACTCTCAAACTATTCATAGTAATTTCGGTGAAAAGTAAATCTACTGGAGCGCTAGGCAAACCTTGTAAAGTTTTAACTGTGATGGATTGCGATCTTGGGCCATCGCCAGCTGGATTGAAAGCCAAAATTTGAATTCTATATTCCGTATATTTGTCCAAAAATACTAAGCTGTGAGAAGTCGACGAAGCAGGAACCACCTCGATCTCTTCTTCCAACTTTTTGTTTGCATCCAACTCTTGTGGCGAATTGGTTACTAAATAAAATATCTAAACAAATTTATCACATACATAAATTCTTATTTCAAAAAAATATTAACTTACCTTATAGCCTAAGAGCTCCCCGTTCTGCATTTGTTGTTGTGGTGGTTTCCACCTCAATCTCACTTCAGTTGACGACACGGCTTCACCTTCCAAACCTCTTGGTTCGCCTGTAGGCACTGCTTCTCCAACGTAAACGGTTACAGGTGGACTCGCAGGTCCTTCGCCTTGGGAATTGAAGGGCACCACTATAATTTCGTAATTTCTGTCTTGAAGTAGATCGTTGAGTACAATTTTATTGGCCTTAATCCCCATGACTTCTTCTTTTGGTGTTGCTTGTATTGCAGTTGGAAAATCGGAAACGGGTTGAAATACTACGCGATAACCACCCGTACTTACATCTCCACTCCAAAATTGTTCGTCAATTGTTATCCAATACACTTCCACGCTAGTTGTGGTTATTGGGACGACCCTCAAACCGCTTACTCCACGACTGGGAGCTAAAATTAATTTATTATGTGTCGCCACTTAATAAAATATGAAAAAGTACCTGCTGGTAAAGTTCGAACGTCGGTCGATTCGGGACTAAATCGGCTAGGCCCAATGTCGTTCATTGCTTGTATCCTAAATTTGTAAGAAGTAAATGGTTTTAAATTTGAGACTGTGTAGGAAGTCACTTGTGGATCCACTCGTTCGGGAACCGTAATCCAAGGACCGGGATATTCCATTTTTTGTACATTATAATACCTGCATAGCAAAAATTTAGTAATCTTGTCATTCTTGAGGAGCTGCAGGAGATCCAGAACACTTTTCTCATAGTACTTTTAATTGAAGAGTTAATCAAGGGGTAAATATTAAAAAAAAATGTGTATATAGCACTGGGAATTCCAAAGATTTCCAAACAAGTTCCAATCTAAAGAATTTCGATGATTTCCAAAGGAATTTCAAACATGTGCACACACAATAATTACCCTACCAGTGAATTAACATAAACCACAAAACAAAGAGAAAAGATTTTTAAATAATATCCTGGATCCCTGCTGTAGCCCTTCTACTTGCAATTGAATACCTTAAAGGTGCAAAACCATCCCTTCCTGGAGTCCAACTGAAAGTGATTTGTTTGCTTTGAATTTGACTTCGACTAATTTGCGGCAGAGACGGCGGTTGTGGGGGTTCTCGATTGATGGTTGTAAAAACTAAAACTCGCGCAGTTTTCCCCCAACCTAAGCGTGTTTGAGCGGTGACAGAAAAGAGGTAATATTTTTCGGATTCTAATTGTGTGGCCCTAAAGGTCCTATCGGAAGGCGGAAATTCTTTAGAATATTTGTTACTGTTGATTCGTGTGTCGTTTAGCTGGTAAGTAACTTTGTACGCTAATATTTCGCCGTTTGGTTCTTCGGGTACGTCCCAAATTATTCGTGCAGTTGTATGAGAAACGTCGGGAAAAGACACGTTCGAAGGTTCTCCTGGAGCTGAAATCACCCACATTAAATTTAATCAAACTTTCAGGGTCGTCAAACTTACTATCCTCGAAAGTTTGAACGCTTACTGGGGGCATACTAGGTTCACCATCGCCCAATCTTGTGTAAGCAAGCACCTGGATGTGGTAAACAACATATTTTCTAAGTTCCGTCAAGGTTGCAGTGAAAGATGAATTACTGCTGATCATTTTGCACTCGGGTCCCGATCTCGTTACGGCTGAACCAGTTCCGTAACAAACTTTGTAACCTTCTATAAGACCATTTTGATGCTCTTTCGGAACATCGCCCCACTTAACGACAATTGTCGTCGAGGATGTGGCGTTTGCTTGAACTCCCAAGGGACCAAATGACGGTACTACAAATATAAAATAATTTGAAGATAAGAAGAAAGCTTTAGAAATAACAAAAAAAATTCGAACCTGATTCCCGCGTCCTCTCCAATGCTCTGGGACTGGAAGTCGAACTTCCTACATCGTTATAAGCCCTCATGGTAATTTCGTACAGAGCGTACTCTTCAAGTCCTGAAATGATATGCGAATTTGCAGTTGGATCTTCGATAGTTTCGCTCATCAACCGTCCGGTGCCAAGTTCCACATACGTCACATTGTAACCTCTAGGGTTTCCGAACCACTCAATTTGTTGCAAAGGCTGCAAAACAAACATTACCACATCTCTTTATAATAGCATCGATGTACTTACAATCCATCTGACTCGAAGTTCTGTAGCACTCATAGCGCGAACGGTAACATTCTTGGGCGGATGTGAAGGTGCAGCTTGAATTGTTTGAAATTCTTTACTGGGTTCAGACGGTTCTGACGCGCCCACGACATTATTAGCTATCAAACGCAACTTATATTCACTGAAAGGCACCAAATTTTGAACCATAATGGTAGTAGCATCCGGATCAGTAACTTCATAAATCATGAACCACGTCATATTTCGAGCAGTCTGTGCTTCCACGACCCATTTCGTGATGGAAGAATTTCCATCAAAACCTGGAGTAAATTGTAGAACGACGGAAAACGCCTGAATATTGCTCAAAGCTAATTTTGTTGGAGGTTGCGGCAAAACCGGTTCCACACCAGATTGAATGATTGCAACTTTTGGCAAACCGCCACCTTGAGATGTCCAGGCGGTGATCTCGAAACGGTAATGAGTCGTCGCTTGTAACTGATCTACCTTTAAATTAGTTTCATCGGAAGTTAAATTTTGTAATTTTACAGTTTCTGGTTTGTCTTTCACTTGATAAACCACTTGGTAACCCGTCAAAATGCCATTCACTTGTTTCGGTTGCGACCAAGAAACAGTTACAGAACGATCACTTATTTGATCAAATTGCAAATTTGAAACTTCGCCTGGAACTACAATAAAAAATAAGTTTTTTTTTTAAGCAACAGTAGAAAAAACTGCACTCACCATCTTCGCTTGTTTTTACAGAAACAAATTCACTTGTCACCCCATCTCCTGGATTCGTAAAGCATAGAACCGTGATGTTGTATTCGGTAAATTTTTCTAATTCTCCCATAACGGCGGTCTGTTTTGCCATGGGGTCGAGTAAGTTTGGGTGGACGGTGATCACTTTCGTTTCTACGTTGCGCTCCTCGTCTTCGTCGTACTTCCAAGACTGTAACTTGTAACCTTGATTTATTCCGTTGATCTTCTGCGGGTCCGGAGGTATCCACCAAATTTGTATGGCAGTCGAATTTAGCGCGCGAACCATCTCGATAATAGGCGGAGCTTCGGGCTTACCCTCCCTGGTTTTAATTTTAGCGCCTTCCGTAAAAACTCCCACACCCTTATTGTTGTAAGCGGCAATTTGGACGACGTAATCCTTCCAGGTAATTAAGTCGGTGATTAGATAATTTCGTTGAGCTTCGTTGGTAATGTTTCTGTTATTCCATGGACTGCCGTTGTAGCCGAAGAGTCTGTAACGTATGATGTAGCCCAATATTTGACCGTTTCTGTGTTCTTCTAACGGCGGCTGCCACTGAGTTATAATTTCTGAACAACTACGTGCAGAACCCACAAATCCTAACGGTGGTCCAGAAGGTGCTGTGCGGATAAACACAAATTTTAAACTCAAGACAGAAAGGCAATCGTTAAGGGCGGACCGGTGCTAACATTGAGCTAAGAGCCGTAGGTGCTTTTCGGCGAAATTTTAAAATTACATGAATATTGGTGAACAATAAAAAGAAAGTTTAAATAGATTGATTCACAGCTTAAGCAAAATTTTAAAAATCTGAAAAATAAACAATTCAGTTTGTTCTTGCCCAAAGGCCATATCTAATTGGTTTATTATATCAGCGCACAAAAACTGATAAAAAATTACTTTGTTGTAAAATTGACTGTAGTACTATAGTATGTTTGAAATTGAATTATTTTTAATAAACCGCTCGTGATGCTTTTATTTTCAATTTTCTTTAGCAAATTAATATATTTTATATTCAAAAATTGCCCGAACTGCTATCATTTTATATGTTCGGCTAAAATTACAGGAAAAGTATTCATTAATTCTTGTTTATATATACAATACAAACTTGTTTTTTTATTACATTTTGTTTCTATATTTGTTCATTTTCACAAGCTTTTCAGTAGAGGATCTAAGAACGTTCTGAACCACATTTTAAATTCTAAGTTCAATTTTATTAATCGAAATTTGATTCGCGGATTAATTTAATAAAAATTTTAATTCGCGGTTTTTATTTATCAAATATTTTTATGTAATTTAAAAAGATATCGGGATATATGGAACGCAATCAAACTCATAAAGTTGTCAGGTCGACGTTTCGGAGGACTTTATTCGCTCCATCTTAATGTTGACGTAATATAACACCAATCCGCCCCTGACGGAATCCGCCACAATTACAGTATTGCTTTTGTCATATTTGTGAAGAAAAAAGTAAGTTTCGACACAACAAACACATTTAAAATTTTTGTGTGCTTAACATTTCATGCTACACTGCGGTATTATAATAATAATTTTAAGGAGGAGAGGAACAGAACAACACAGAAACACTCACTGAGCATGCTAATCAATTACAAATTAGCCCACCTTTAAATATAAAATTCTGTAAACTTCCTGTGTATGTCAAAGAAGAAAACAAATATCAAAAACAATTGACTGTTCCTCGTAGATATTCAAATTATTAAATTCAAAAATACTGACCTTCCTGTGGCAGCATGATTTGATTGCTGGGCTCCGATGGACTCCCTTCTCCCACACTATTCACCGCACTAACTCGAAATTGGTAAGCAGCCGCTGCTTTAAGATTGGTGAGAAGAATCCATTTCTGATCGGCCGATATGTTGCTCAGTTCTGTAATCCAATTCAGTAGCGGATCTGGTATTGGACCTGGAATTGGTGGAACTAAGTGGAGCAAATTAAACCGCCTCTTTGCACATGCGACTACATATTTAATAGTAAGACAAAGAATGAGCATGCATTTAGACTAGAAAAGAAGATATTTAATTACTTGTTTCCTCTCACATGAGGAATTTAAATGTGGTGCTGGGAGGTAGGTACCAGGTACCTACTTCTGGAACCGTCCCTCAATTACTTAAAAGATACACACCGAAACCTCTACCAAAAAGGCATGCCCATGCAAAACATTAGTTTTGACACGCAAAACAAATGCTTCTATCATAAAAATTTCAAAACACTTTTTTACCAAGTTCAGGCAATTCTCGTTTTTGAACAATAAATTTTACAATCGGACTGTTTCCATCAAACCCGGGAGTCCAGCTAACATTAACAGCTCTTTGGGTTTCCATATCCAAGCGATTTGCTTTCACATTAATAGGAGCGTAAGGTAACTCAATTACACTGAGACGTGAAGATCTCGTTTCGTTACCACCAGGCGATTTGACCGAGCATGTGTATTGACCCACGTCGGCTGCTCTTACTTCTTGTATCTCTAGAGTACCATCTGACAAAATACTTACACGCGAATTTAATCTAGGCTGAATAAGTCTGTAAACAATTGTAAGTGTTAAAAGTGATTTGATTGCCAACTAGAATACTAACTGTTTGTCGTGAAGCCAATCGAGTTGGTAGGGGACTGTGGGGTCTGATGACACTTTGCACTGCAAGGTTATGGTGTTACCCAGAAGCACTCGGGTGTCAACTGGAGGTTGCACAATTTGTGTTCTCACTGAAACAAATTTCAATGTTTCAAAGCTCTTCGTGACGAGTGCCACGTAAGGATGCGCCAAGCAAAGCGAACACTTACCTAAAACGGTTAAATATGCGGATCCTTTAACAAAACCAGCTTCGTTTGTCCTAGTACAGGCGTATAATCCTGCATCCGATTCTTTAACAGCGGCGATCAAAAGATCGCCACTGTCTAGGACTTGAATTCTTCCCGAAACGTCTATCGGGTTTTCATCTGAAATATTTTAGTAGCAATGCAACAGGTTAAAATTTACTAGCAACATCACACAACAACAAAAAATTACCGTTGTATATCCAAGTGACGTTAGGCACCGGTGCGCCGACAGCTCGACACATTATGGTAGCATCCTTTCCATCCAGCACCGTTAAATTTTGAGGTCCCTCTTCCATTACGGGCACCGAAGCTACAAACAAACTTACGTTATGTTGTGTAAATTTAAAATAATGATTTCATGCTCGAGCCCGCCCACAACTAAATACATTTACTACCGCTACATGTACAACCATAACAGTTTCCGCTACAAAAATATGTTTTGTGTACGATGTGCAGAGTTGGGCAAGCTACAAGAGTTACAAGCTACTTTTAATTATACCAAGAGCTAGCAGCTACTGTTTACAATTAAAAGTAACTTAGTAACTTACAAACAGAATCATTCATTTCTTATGGGAAAAATGTTGTGGAATCCTCATAGCTACACTACTTAACTTAAGTAGTATAACTATAAAAATGTTAGGACACTTCCTCCATAAGAAATATATGGGACGATTTTTAACTGCTCAAATGAAGTACAAAAGTAGATAATTCGATTACAAAAAATAGCTAAGCTACTGCCCAACTCCGAGGATGTATCATCGGAGCTTTTAACGGGTTCCGATGTTCACTCCTGCCTTAACCAATCCCTGTGCTGTTGTACTTGGATCTATTACCGTTTTCTTTAGAGTTTTTTTCTATTTTAATATTTTGTGCTTAAAAAGTGCAAAATTATAACGAAATAAAAAATACACTTGCTGAGAAAACGAATTGCCAACAATGAAAGAAACTATAAATTTGATTCTTGCACTAACAATTATCTACAGAGTGCAACTAAAACACACATTTATTTTGTAACATTTTCCTTACACGTATAAAATTCAAATTTCTTTTTATTACGATGACTACCGACACTTCTCAATTTCACAATTTTAGGACCCACGCTTCTAGTGTACCTTTTTCTCTCTAAAGTTTTAATAATATTTAGTAACTCTTCAAGCTAAAAAGCAAAATAAAATGAAGACACTTACTTTTGACTCTCAGCCAGGTCGATAAGGAGCTTTCGCCGGCTTCGTTGAAAGCAAAACATTGATACATTCCCGAATCCTTAATTTTTAATTTTTTGATAACCAACGAATTGTCTTCTTCAATTTGGTAGCGTTTGTCGTTTAAATGTTGTATCTTTTCGGCATCCTTGTACCACACAACTTTAGGTTTCGGTATTCCGACCGCATCGCAGGGTAGACTGATTTGTGAAGCGTAGTCTCCTAAAGTTTCGGTTCTGGTACTACTGAAAAAATTTGGTTTCTCTTGCACCACGACGTCGGCGACGGCTTTAACGGTGGGGAATCCCCCACTTCGTAGCTTAACCTGACACTCGTACTGTCCGGTGTGGGTCAAATTGGCAGCGACTAAAGTCAAACTTCGATTCCACAAATCGTTCACGAAGGAAATTCCCGAATTTTCTACCAAGATACCATCCTTAAACCAAAGAGTTTCCAATTCGTGTAGCGGTCGAGCGTTCGCTATACAATCTAACGTAGTTTGACGCGCCCCTTTGACTATTTGTACATCTTGGGGTTTAATTACTATTTCGGGCGCGATTTCGGATGTGGAATCAGTCTCAATAACTTGTAATCTTATAAATGCACTATTTTCTTCTTTACCTTCCTGGGTATTTATTGCACGCGCTCTGAAATAGAAAGAAACGCATTATTGTTTGTTAAACTGTTGGCAAATTAATTGGGTACATACCTGTAAGCTTTTTGGTCTGATAAATCGGTCGATAAAATAACTAACTGGTTTATATTTGATTTGGCAAATTTTTGAGCATAAAGAATTTGTTCGTATTCGGTTTGCCACGTTACGTCTGGTTCGGGCGACGATTCTATTGGTGGCATATCTAATATTGCAGCTTCTCCCTCTTTGACGGTTACAGACTTTTCTGTTAGATCTTGAAATACTTCCATATCTAGAGAAAAACAAAGTAAAAAAAAGAATCAAAGGCTAATTGGGGGAGCAAAATTTACAGGCTACGATGATTTTGATTTCTTCGCTAATGATGGAGCCGACGGTGTTCGATGCTATGCATCTGTAACTTCCTTCGTCTTCGTGTTTCGCCGAAGGTATTCTATAAAATTGTTCCGACGAGAGATCGGTGATGGGATGTCCATCTTTCAGCCACTTGTACTGAGGTTGAGGATATCCTGAAATGAAACAATAAATTTGAATGTTGCCATGCAATGCTCGACCTGCACGAAATAAAATAGTAAAATCATGAAGAGCGATAAAAATGAAAATAACGCTTTTCACAAACCTTAATGGGAAATTACTATAATTAACGTAAATCTGGATTAGATATGATACAATCGATTACACGTTAATTGTTGTGTGGTCAAATGATTATTAAACATTTATATGCGAGTTCATTCTAAACTGCGATTAAAATTATTCATACGACCGTTTCATTATTTACAAAAAGTAACAAAGGTGAACTTTTAATCGTAATTAACTTTTACAACGGCCAACGGTTGCAGTAAATTAGACAATTAAAGAAAAAAGCGGTAAGTCATTTCGCGCGCCATGGGAGATTTTTTAAACCTACCCAAGTATACAGACACTAAAGTCTCTTTACTTTTATGACTAAAACTATGATTAAATATTAAACAATAAAACTAAACAAAGCCAAGTAGCCGGAAATTTACTAAAATTTTATTATTGCGCATTAAAATTTACACAATTTAACTATGTAATTTAATTTGCTCCTTTAGGTTTTCTGAACGGTCAAGTTTATTATTTAATAATAAATTATAATATAAATTAATAATGAATTTTACTATTTAATTAACGTAAATAACTGTTCAGTGAAGGTTTTTTAATTTAGTTGTTATTCCGTGCAGAAGCGTACCAAAATCGACTGGAATGGCTTTGAAAGTGGCGATCAAATGGGTTTGGTATTTGTTATGAAAATATGCCCAAAGTTAGATTTTAATCCGAATAATAAAATTAAATTTCAAAGAAAGAACCAAGCTCAAATAATATTTGAAAAAGTCCAACTTTTCCATATCCGTTTGAGTGAGGTAAAATAAGTTTTTCCGCACTAGTACGGAACAATAATTAATTATTTGAAATTTTTCGTCGTTTCGCGTCTTGATGTAAGATAAGATTTTCGTATCAACTTGGTATGGTGAACTAGAGTAAAAAATGTAGTCAAGTATATGTCTCTGCCTGTAGTATAAGTGCTTGAAGCCACAGCAGAATATTAAATTATTATTATTGTTGCAAAATCTAAATGATATTTTTAGTCGGATTTTCTTTTGAACACAATTACTTAGTGTACCCGAGGGGTATTCCATAACCCCCGGTTTGACAGACCAAAGGTTCCTGTGCACGATGTGTGATTTATTTCATTTAAAAGGAAACTTTTGCTCATTAAATTATTATGATTGCCAAATCTAAATATTATTTTTCTTTTGAACACAATTTCAACCCCCCCCCACCCGGTTTGACAGACCAAAGGGCCTTGTGCATGATGTGTGATTTATTTCATTCCTGCTGATTTTTATGTGGTATAACCTCCTGAATCCGAATATGACCTGCGTTTTCCCGCTATGGCTTATCCGGCCCTGATGACTACTGTAATAAAGCTTAAAAATAAACAACGAAAAGTAGTGAATTGCACTTCAAAAATATTAACCAGGACTAATTAAAGTCAACAAACTTGACAATCTTTTCAATATTATAGAATAGATGATAATCTATAGTATATTAACGTAAATAAATATGAGCTATTTGCTTTATCGAATTTATTGTTGGCAATTCTTCTTATTAGGAAATTAATCGGAGCGAAAAAATTATTTTTGACTGGTTTCGATGAACATATTTTGGGTTTTTTAATATTTTGCAAATTTGATGTCGGTCAAGGTAATAAAAAATGTATTACCATGTAATGTCTGCTCCTGGATCTTGGACAAGGTTAAATTGCTCTCGCTCTACACGAGTTCATTTATTTAGATAGGGGTAAAGGATAAAGTAAATGTGCATTTTAATAGATGATTAGTCTCTAAGTAACTTGGGTCATTAATAACAATAATCAAGTACCGAGTTTATATTTATGAATTTAAGTGTTACCCTTCACTATTTACACAGTTTATTACTTATTCAATAACTTGGTGTGTTAGTGTTTCATTACTTAACGCAAAATTTGCTACCGGTATATTTAATTAGTCGACTTTTTCGTTTGTCGGGAAAAGGATTGTGTTGCTGCCAGGTGACTGCCTTTAGGTAAATTCGTGAATCCGTCTGCAAATCTCAAAACTAAATTTAAAATGATAGGTTGAATCCCAATAGAACAATTTTGTGGGACTTGTTGAATGAAGAGAATTGTGTTAAATAAACATTCCCTTCGGGTTTGGCTAAACGATACAAAAATTTTAAGAAATATACTACTACATTAACTAGCCGCGAGTTTCGCTTCGTCCTGCCAAAGGATCGAAGCGGAAAATTTGTTGGTGGAAAATCAATTTTGAATAAAAAAAAGAAGAGAACAAAAAGGTCGGAATTGTTATTGTCGTTAGTGTCCATTAATTAGGTGTCGCGGTGGCTGGAAAATAAATTAAAATTTAAAATGCGCCGTTTTATATCATTTTTGGAAGTGTATAATCCAGAACGTGTTTGGCGAAAAATGGAAAAAACACTTATCAATTATGAAAATGCAATTACTTTAAATTGTTGACTGACCTATTTAAGACCAAATTTAACTTTGTTAAATAATTTTGCTTTGGGTTAATTTGGCCACCGGGTGCCCGATTCATAGACAGACATTCCGGCATTGGTTGCCTTAAAACTAAAAATTAATCTAGGATATTTACACGCAATTAACGATTGATATAAACAAAATTCTGTGCTGTGCAATCAAACATGGAGTAAATTATTAATTCCATGTTTGAATATTACATTGGCTCTGTACGTTTTAATGGAAGATCAATTGTTATTAATGAATAATTAGTGTGAAAAGTAGTATAAAGTAGAAATGATGAATTATTTAGCAATATTAAATTTGATGACCTACTTTTCGCTAATAAATGTCATCGACAGAAGCAAACGAACAAAATAGTAATTAACTAAGACTTTAATAAACATCACCTGCGTATACCTATTCGATTATATAGCCAATTAACAAATCGATATCCATTTATTGCATACAAGATTTATTAGTTCTTGTGCATAATTAACAATCGATTATTGCATCGACAGCGAGAGAGTGAGAGCTTTCAGATTTTTCAGGATCGGATTCGGATGGCCCAAGTCCAACTACCAGCAACGACGACTTTTCACGTCCAAGTAAGTTGCTCGTTTATCTTTCTCCTCCATGTTTCAAAAGTTGGTTGGTTCACCAAAGTCGAATCATAATTATTTTTCTCGATTAATTATGTCGACGCATTAATGCGGCAATAATTCATGACCTACGCTCTTTTAAAATTAAACGACTTTTATAGCTCGAATCCAACTTTCGTCCCAAGTTCATAAAGTTATCTTCATCAAAATCAAATTAACAACAAAAGTTGAAATTTAATTTACAACTTTTTGTTAAATTTTATTTAATCTTCTATCTTGTACTAATTATTGTATAAGTTTTCCATTCTAGTCGATGCTCATAACAATCAACTGATTAAGATCGGAACAACAACGGAACAAAGTTAATTTAAGTTGCTTTAAATATGTATATCTAAACTTTTACCAATTGTCATTCTCATTTAACTTACGCTATTTTTCAAATTGTACCAAAGTGCCCCCTAAGGTTCAGAGACGGACTGGCACTCGAGACAATTCCGCACGAGACCCGCTTCTCTTGAGAGTCGTTTTCATTTTATTTTTATATTACATTTTTATCTACTTATGGTGGGATAATAATTAATTAAAAGAACTATTAAATTTAATCCCGTTTTATTTCCTACAAAAATATTGTTTTTCTATACAAATATTGTTGTCAAAATTATTTACATACAAATAATCCTTTGGTTAGATATAACTGGAGATTGATAATTGTTCCTTAATTAATTTAAGTTCGGTCATTAATATATTCGTTTTAATTGGAAGGAGAAACTCTGTGTTCATGTTCAAGTATTTCAAATTGTTAGATAATCTGGAATAAACATAGGTGGATGTAAACTTTAGAGCCGTTTTTTTCTAGCACTGCTCGAAAAGTCCTGCTTTTCGATATTCATTAACAAACTAAGAAATAATAACAAATAACAAATGTGAATAATTCAAGTTTTAATTATAAAAAAAATTATGACGACTTGTAACTTGGAAGGAAAATGCGAAACTAAAACAATTCGTAACATTTGCAAGAAATTCACGGCGCTCTACTGAGTGACTTAGTGTTCTTTAAGTGGTTGGAGATATTTTAGAGGTGTGGCCTATGATTATTTCTATTTGGCACGCACTCTAAGCGAGAAGTCATGAATTGTGATTATAGGAAGCTATATTCTGGGACTAATTTTGTTTAGGTGCACTGGAGGGTGTTCCACACCCCCCAGACCCCCCGGTTTCAAAAACTGAAATAAGAGACTATCACTTTTTGAGAATAAGTACATTTGCAGGTTTAGGCAATACGCACTGAGTACCCCAGTATCCAACTGATTGTATAAAATTGATGCATACTCATCTACGGTTTAATCTGTGTAATCGGAGTCATCTCGAAATTATCGGTAATACAGTAAATCCTTGGGGTCCATGTGATGACCGTGTGATGAAATACTTCAGAATTTGCCTATGCCTCCCCCGATTACCTAATTTCGGCGCTGAAATAGCTTTCCCCGGCACTGGTAGTTTGTTTACTTTATCATTACATTTTTTATTATATTAGACTGCGGGGTTATTCAAGTTTGTTGAAATTAAAGAGATCAATTTAAATTGAGTTTAATTTACACAAAAATAAAAAATCCAGAATCTAATTCCCACTGTTATATCAAGAGAAATACTCATTAATTTTCTTTTAATTTTATACATTCGTGTCTACAGCAAAATGTTCAACAATTTTATTTTATAATATGATGTGTTATTTTCACTCTAATACATGTTATTTTTATAGTTATTTAACTTTGTGCTTTATTTACATTTTCTATGTAATTTGTGTATTTAAATGTTCAGTCCACCACACGACGAACGAATCTGGTCACATTAAATTGATCGAATCGTAATGAGGTAATACATTAGCAAGTTTATATTATTTAAGCTTCATTTATACAATGCAGCGTCACCGAGACCACAACAGATTGTTAAATCCGTAAAATGTTACCCCCCACTCCGGTATATATTGAAGTGTTTTATTATGGCCTGAACTGGTAAAATTGCTTCCTAAAGCCCCCCCCCCCCACGTTGGGTAACCAATTAAAATGTTATTTCTATGTCTTTAATTTTTAATTAGCAATCTTCCTTCTCGGGAAAACTACTTAAGATACAGTAAAATTACAAATAGACAGTTTTATTGTAAATACATCAGCCGTGAGCGACGCACAGGGATTGCATTCGATGCATATCATAGATACGTCAATAACAATTTAATTACAATATGGCAGCATTGAATTTAACAACTGAAAAAATTGACAGCAAATATTTAGCAAAAATTGAAGTTTTGACAGACGAATAAACAAAAACATGTTTTTCTTTTATTTTTAACACAACTTAAATCACTTTTCACCCCTTTCACCCTTCGTATTCTTATTTATCCTTATTCATTCGGTAGATTGTTTTTAATTCAATTTCCAAGAGGTCAATATCTCAAAATAATTTTGTACACAGGATTAGAAATTTCAATAATTTCCGTGAAATTCCAAAGATTCTCAAAGCATTCCAATGATTTCCAACAAGGGAGAGGTAACGGGGTAACTTCCCCCCCTCCCATGATCCATCAAAACCAATAAATAGGAATTTTCAGTCTTTTCAGAGGAAATATACTACTATTTTTTTGTAAGTGTTTATTTGTACTTTTTATTTTAATTGGTGATTAGTATCGCCTTTAGGCTTCTTCTGGTCAACGAAATTTTTCTTAATCTATCGAAAAATGTACATGATATGCATTTATATAAGCACAATAAGGTAAGATCCCATCTTGACATATTATTAACTTGATAAAATATGTATAATATTTGATTATCTAGGTGATGCGGCCTTCAGGCCGCACTGCTTAGTTATTCAACACTGTCCTCACGCTATTGTGCAATGATGTGGGGATATAGAACGAATGATTTCACTTCTTGAAAATAGATCAGCTATCATACTCTAACGTAAACCGTGAATTTTACAGATATTCAATTCAATGATTACGTATTATCTGTATCAAATGCAATCAACGTCCCTAACGGCTTAAATATATAAAATAAAAATATGCCACCTGCAACTGTTATGTAGAAAATGTTATGCTCTACAAAATTGCCTACTTGTAAATTTAGTGTATCTAGAACAGTTTTCCCTAAAGAGGCGTCGAAAAAGTACGGGACGTCAATTCGAGTAAAAAGCGATTTCGATAATTCGAATTATGTCTTTCACTTTACACCGCTCTAATTTCCTTTATAATATTGATAATAAGCCAACGAACAAAATTCATTGTATTGATGAAAAATTCCATAGTATTCATAAAAAATATAATTGAATTTATGAATTTGTTCATTAATATAATGAATTTCAGTGAACCTATCTACAAAAACGAAAGTACTAAAATTGATTAAATTATTCAACCCTCGCCCCGCCCCTATTCTGAGGGTATTCATAAATCGAAAATAAGTAATATTTTAGCTAGTAAAGAATTTTCCAATCAACAAGTGTCATCGTGACCCGAAAGATGCAATACCTACTATAATCGATGCGAATTTTTACGGTGAAAATAACACAAACGATAAAAAATTCACCGGATTTCATGAAGATTGGAAAACTTCTCAAGTTCTCATTAAAATTCATTCCTGGCATTAATAAGCATTTTAATAAAGCGATAATAGCTTATAAATCGAAGAAACAACCTGAGAAAATTTTACGTAATGAAACTTACCGAATGCTTGACATTGGATTATTTTTCTCGTTCCTAACCTAACCGTGCTACTGGTTGACGAAGACGTCGTAAATCTAGGCGCTTGAAGATTTTCTGTAACAAAAAAAAAGTATATTAGTTAATTATTCATTCGAATCACCTCGTAGTAGCACAGAAGCGTACTGGCCCAAAGCGACGGTATGGTAGTACGGTAACAATTCAATTAGAATGGGATCAAACTAAAAAATCCAATTTCGTTACAGCACGTTATTGAAACAGTCGTTATATTATTTTCACAAAAACAAAATACAATTTACTTTATTTTATCGCATTGTATTTCGATATACCTGCTAAAATATGTAACAATTTCAATTTTTTATGATAGACATTTCGATCGGTATTACATTATTTTTCAACGGCAAAACCGCACAACATATACCAAAATTCTTCGTTTAAGAGTTCATAAAAACTATAATTTTCAATGCAAGAAGGTTTTGACCCGTGGTTAACGATTCTCTTAAAATTTTCAATTTACGTGTCTGTCGTCTTCGGTGCGTTAAATTATTAACAATATTTACCGCTATTGTCAGTCAGTTCTTATATAAAATAGATTTAAGCATTTAAAAACTAAAACAAAGTCGTTCTGAAACTCAATCATCATTATGAAACACAATTTTTTGCTTTAAAAGGTTGGTAGCTACAATAAAAACGAATTGCGTGCGATAAAAATGACGTTTATGAAACTAGTTTCTTAATATACTATTTCCTCTCTTTCTTACACTTTAATGCGATTGATTACAATACAGTGCAACTGTAACCTCTAGACTACGGCGTTGATGTATTAAACAAAACTGTAACATTTCATATTTTCTATATCTACTTTCTGATATCTTATAGTAATAAAACCAAAAAAACATTACGGAAGGAAACAATGTATGGTACAGTGGTTAAATTACCTCAATAAATTTTTAAGTACTCAAACCGCGTCTTGTATTTTTCCTATAATAACACCCAACCATTAAATATTTAATCAAAACGCAAACTTCTTTAAACAGAAATTATAAATAATAAATCAAGCTATAAATTGATAACAGCCGTACAAACCATTTTGAGTTTTAACAAAGAACATTCGAATGCCTTGCAATGTTTCTGAAATACTCGGCTAATAATAATTATAGTATAATTTATAATTATTTAAATGTAATACACGTTCGTGTATCATTTCTACACGGTAATTACACATATACAGTGTATATAACCGCGATAACTTGTGAGAAAAAAATTAGAAACGAGTTAAAAATTGATCTGCCCAAGGTTAAACAACCACATCAATAGCTGACTACAAAGGCGGGGCGGCCAACAGCCGCCTGATCCACAAGTCATTATATAAATCATAAAGTTTGTGTGTTTCTGTGTTGTTTTTGTTCGTAAATTAATGTTCAAGTTTATCTATGGTCGAGAGGAGAATAATTTGGGAAAGCTAGTATCGAGGAGGAATTGCTAGAAAGATCTAGAATCTAGAAAATCTAGAAAAAAATTAAGAGAAACCCAAGAAAATCTTAAAAATCTAAAAAAAAATGTTAGGAAATTAGGAAAACTATAGATGGGCTCAGGGCCTATTTTACCATTAGACGCATTAGGCACGTGCCTAGGGCCCGAGAAGGGAGAACATGAAATCGTAAAATAAAAATCAAATTTATGCTATTAGTTACACTCGAATATCAGGGGTCCGAAAATTTGCTACAGCCTAGGGCCCAACCCAGTTAAAAATAGGCCCTGTTTCTCAATTTTTTCCTTTCCACATCCTTCCCTCTTCTTCTCAAAACTGCGGCTTCCAAAATCAAGAATCCCAGCATTGGCTACTGAGTAACTCTTCGGTACTGAAGAACTAATACTATTGATCAATAAATAAAGAGTAAACCGTACACTGGGGGGGTATTCCATAGCCCCCGGTTTACCAATGGGTACACTAAAGCTCACTACACCTCAGACCCGTTTTATTGTGGTTTCTGCCATCGATCGACGATGCTCAATTCCTCCCAGATATGCAAAAATAAAACTACAGTACAGCTTCACTTATCCGGACACACTTTATTATGGACACTCCAGTAATCCGGATATTCTGGCTATTCGGACATTTTATATTTTTTATCTCTGCAATCCGGACGAATTTCTGGTTGCAATTTCAAATTAATGCAATTCATGAGTACTCTTTTATAAGACTAAACTATGACATCACTCAGGGCCGCACCCGGCGCCAAAATTCAGAAGGCTCTAAAATTGAGTGTTTTTAATTTAATTTTCTATAAAATATTAAATTTTGAATAAAAAGAAGAAAACGCTAAACGAGAAGTCACGAATTGTGATTTAATTAATATTTTCTTTGATTTAATTGGTCCTGATACCATTCCTCCTGATTCTTATGTAAATTAACCTTCTGAATTCGAATATGACCTTCGTTTTCCTCTATCATCCACCGCTATCTATTTTATTATTTTTTTTAACAATTATTTTAGCCTTTACATTATTTCTGATAAACTAGAAAGGTGAAAAGTTAATATTTATAGCAAGAAAGTTAATTTGGGAGTAGATCTGTCCCCCGAAATTGTAAAAAAAATCATTAAAGATGATCGAATTTTCCGTTTTTCTGCTTAATTTTTTCACTTATTTTTGCTGTTTATTTCAGCAAAAATAAAGCAATCACACAGAACATGTACATATATGCAAGTTTTCAGTTTTTACAACCGGGGGGTCTGGGGGGTGTGGAACACCCTCCAGTATACCTGTAAGTGTGTTAAAAAACACAGATAGCAAACGGATTTCGATTCCAGTTTTAAAGTTGTGATTCCACTGGGCATTACTGGATCTAGGTCACAAAAAATATTTGGAAAAATCTATATAATAAAGCTAGATTCTGGGACCAATTTTGTTTAGGTGTACTGGAGGGTGTTCCACACCCCACAGACCCCCCGGTTTCAAAAACTGAAAACTTGTGTATGTTTTTTCTTTCAAAAACTTTCAAAAACAAAATCCCTAACTTTTCCAAGTCTTCCCGTAGATCAGAGCAACCTGCGGCTCTTTTGATGTCGAGATGCAGCTGTCCAGGTCCACGCACAAATATTACCTAATAATTTTATTATTTTATTTTCAAAACTCATAAAAACTATTATTCTGCAAAAAAAAACTTTAAACAGGGCAAAAATACAGGATAAAAAAAGGATAAAATACCATAATATTGAAATAAAAATGTTAGTGGCTCTTTAAAAACTGGGAAATTTTGTAAATTGTAAGTTTTGGCTCTTCCGTTTCAATAGATTGCCGACCCCTGCCCTAGATCAAAATTAAAAATTTTGCAAATTTTAAAAATTGTAAATTTTTTATTTGTCGAATTTTCCAACAATTTTTCCTAATTAATTCCACGACTTTTCCTTAAAAATAAAAAATTCCTCGACTTTTCCTGACCAAATTTGTGTAATTCTCAAAACATTTGCCCTAATTTTTAATTTTTTGGTCCCCCCCCCTGGCCCTTTAATATGACAAACTACAAGTCGCTGCTTAATCCATATTGCGATCAGGGGCGGTTCCAGAATTTTTTCTGGAAGGAGCAAAAAGATCAGACGGGCAAAAAGTGTTTTCAGATTTCGGATTGTTCCCTTGTCTACTTTTAAACGTCTGAGGAAGGGGTGCCCCCCCCCCATAAATCCGCCTAAGCTCGCGATTGATATCTGGCAGTTTATTTAATATCTTTCATATTCTTATCTTGTACTTCGAAACCATGCAATAATTAATTGATTCGATACCCAGGTCAAATAGGAATTTTATGAAATAAATTAAACAAAAAAAATCATAATAATAAGTATCGGCGTTTTTCCTCTGGCCTGTTTAGAATTGGTTAATTTTAAGTTACCAGCCTAAAAATATTAAGTGATTACGGTGGAGTGATGGATCAGTGCGGCCTTCAGGCCGCACAACCTAGGCAATCACAACTGTAAATTCAGCTCTGTTCAGAATACCCCCCAGACCCCCCCGGTTTCAAAAACTGAAAACTTTTTGAGAGTAAGTGTGCATTTGTAGGTTTAGGCTATACGCACTGAGTAGTACCGAGTACCCCAGTATCCAACTGATTGTATAAAACCATTGCCACAACATATAAATGTACCTATTGGTTTTTTTTAAGTTTTATTTTGACTTTTATTATTTGTTAATTTTGTTTAGTTTAGTTTTATTAATGTAAACTATATAAAATAAAATAATTGAATAATACATACGTATCAACGGTTTTTAATCAATAAAATAAGTAAAAAAAAAATCTCGTTAATCCGGAAAACTCGGTTATCCGACCAACTTCGGTTATCCGGAATAACGAGGCTGTACTGTACTTACATATGCGCCGATCAGTAGATCTAACTCTTTCGTTGCCCAAAGCTTTAAATATATGGTGAGACCTCTACAAGTTACTAAATTTTGAATGTAAGAGACACAAAATAATGAAATAAACCGGGGGGTATGGAGTACCCCCAGTGCACGACTTTATTTTATTCCCAAATCGCTACGCCCAACAAAACAAAGATCATCAATTCCAGGGGTGGCCAACTTCATTGCATACACCATCGGCTATAATATGTCTGATGTTATGTCTGTTTTTTAAAATTTCTTCGCGATCTACCTATTAAAATCTTAAGGTAATAATATAATATTAATATTATATTGACATATCAGGGTTCCCACTAAATTTTTCAAAATCAAATTTCCCTGGCTTTTCCAGGTTTTCCCTAACAAAGGATAAAACATTTCTCTGACATTTCGATAAATCGGAAGATAAAAATGTAAAATGTAAAAAAATCTTAATTTTAATAAATTTAAATTAAAATTAATAATTTTTTTTTAATTTCAAAATTAAAAAAGTTTATTTTTAGTAAAAAAATTAATTTAAAATTTTTAATGTATGATTTTACAGCAGGATGTTCTGTAAAATAAAAAATTATAAGTAGTATAGATTATCCTGAAATATGAAATTCCTGAAGTTGTATAATAAAATCTGTTGTTAACAATAATTTAGTAGATGAAATTTTTGTGTTCCAGGCGAACACCCTTAATTTTGAGAAAAAAATGGTTAAATTATGTACGCCCTATTCGTTATAATTTTAATAATAATACTCGAGTCGTATTGAAATACAAAATTGATGTTATAAATAATGGAAATGAAACTTTGTGAATGTTTTAAGTTTTATAGGTCAAATTAAAGTCCTGACAAGAAATGAACTTCGTATCAAAACTGTCATGAGAAAATTTAGTAGAAACTAAATAATAATAATATTATAGAAGTTGTTCAGACAAAACTTGGTAGCATTCCTCGACAAATATTCATAAAATTACTTGATCGATTTGGATGAATACATTAAATAGTAAAGCTAGTTAAAGCTTGCGTGTTCTGCATAAATAAGTTTTTACGTTTTATTTTTCGCCTGGATTTTTCTAACTTCGTGATAAGCTTTTATGTATTATAAACAGTACCTACAAAAATAAACCGATTTTCACAGCTGCAGCCGAAAAATTGTCTACCGGAACATGAAGAAAAATAAATAAAGAGTGCGCAACAGGTAAAATGGCGATACATTTTAATAAAAAATAAGAGCCACCATAAATATTAATCAGAATAGATTTAAACGCTTCCATTTGTTCGAATTATCAATTTATAATGGAGAATAATACGTCATATTATTGTTAATGCTTTTCTTTTAAAAATAAGGTCACAAAATCCATTAATAAATGTAAAGATTGACAAGAAAAATATTATACAATACGGATTTTCTGGTCGCTTAATTGAAAACAAATTCTCTGCATATTACGTGTTTGTTATTTTTAATGGGGGATTTACGTAAAAACAAGAGATCTCCAAAATACAGGAACCAGTTATTCTTCAAGACTGCAGGATTACTGCTAAACACATGGTATGCTTCCAGAGTCGGAATATTAACGATGCGCTTAATTTATTACATCATCAACTTTTTCGATAGGAGTTATTAGCATCGATATAAAGTAGTTCATGTTACACTTGCATTTAACATCTGGTAAAGTTCAATTCCACTGTTACAACAAACAAATGCTTCCCTATTATTAATATGTTAATAATCTACACATCCAATTTGACTTGCATGTGTAAACATAATAAAAATGCCAGACCGTTACACGTTGCATTTGTGTCAAATTTAATTAAAAACCATAAAGTATGCATGTAAAAATCGCACGCATCGGAATCCAAAGGCATGCCATTCCTGTGGGAAGATACAAGGATCTATGCGGTTCTAATCGGCGACGGCGATGATGGATTGCAGTGTCCAGTATTGACTACCAAGTAATTCGCGAATAACAAGAATGGGTGCAGGGCCGGATAAACCATGGGTTTATTTGGTTTTTTGGTTTAACCCTCTCTCCCCCCTTCTAATTTCACGTGAAATTGTTTATTTTACTTAATTTAATCCAGTTCTCTCGCAATTTCATAGTTTCATGGGAAAAAATATTAGTTGTGATATTTACCGAGACTTCCCCACGAGAGATTGGGTGAGATTCGGTTCGACCCCCTCCTCCCCTAAACGTCCACATAATTAATGGATGTCCCCTAATTTTAATACAGGTCTGCAAATCAAATTTTTTCTCCTGATTCTTTTGTAAATTAACCTCCTGAATCCGAACATGAACTCCGTTTTCCCCTCCATCATCCACCGCTTTCGGGAGATGCCCCCCTTACCTGCTTAATAAGAGACTATCACTTTTTGAGAATAAGTACATTTGTAGGTTTAGAATTAAATTACTTCCACAACATATACATGTATTTGTTCTGAAATTAATCACAAAGCATGCACACATTTATTTATAAAATCGGAGAGTGATTGTTAATGAATATTGTATAGGGGAGCACAGCCCCTTAGAAATCACATATTGGTGTGGCGGCGAATAATCCCCTAACAAATAATTCTTACAGCAAAATAATCCCCAAAGTAAATAATGATTATTTTAAAATTAATTTCAGAATTTGTGCCAGTATCATTTGGTTGGGGATTTACCCGGCGCTGAAATAGCTTGATCCGGCACTGAATGGGTGCACACGTTGCTTTGTGTCTTTAAAATTTAAATTGTTACTTGGGAATACCCTCCAGTGCACCATCATCCTGTATCTTCACCTTAAATCGTTTTTCACTTCATTTTTGTAATCAAGTAAAATTAACAAATCCTTCTTAATGGTACCGATGCGATGTAAGGTAATTTATTTTCTAACGTTTAATTAGCGAAAACAGGTGGTATCACTAGCCTTTAAAATCCTGAAGGATAATTAATTTTCAGTTTTAACTTAAATAGTAGGTAATTAAATTGTGTCGAGTAAATAAACGCGCAATAAAAATAAACTTATGAAGTAAATGCGTATTAGGCGAAAATGTGGGGCAATTTCTTAACAATTTTCAAATGAAAATCCCATTAGGAAATCGATAACACGGTTGTAAGTTCTGAACTAATGTAAGTATAGTACAAAAATAAACATTCGACGTAATCGTTTAAGGTAAAGACTGTTTTACTTATTTTCTATTTGAATAGAATAATAGTCTAATTAAGGGCATTTTTCGCATATAGCGTGAGATGCAGCAGTCTTAACGACTTCCATGGTTTTTACCCTCGGAGATTACATAATATCTAAAAATGTAATGCAAATTAAAAGATACTTTAGTATAATTTAGCATTATACGGGGTATCAAAAAGTAAAAGCTGTATTAGTTGTCACAACAAAACGCAGAGAAAACTGATTGCCCGCCAGAAAAAAAACCAATTAAAAGCTCAAAATAGACACAATTCATTAGGCCACAAGAAAAAGAAATTTTATATTTTGAAAACAAGAATCCATTTGCTGTATTTATCTATAAAAAGTAATTTAAGCCCAAATCTATTGTTGGAAAGTTGTTGAAAACACGTCGGGTGAGCTCTTGTTAGTTCACATTATTATTATCATCATCGTCATCACAATATACAACAATAATCCGTGTATGGTATTGTAAAGCTCTGGATACGTACGGTAATATTTTTGACACAAATATGTAACATTTCACGACTCAAAATATTAAGTCTGCCCAGAGGAGAAAATAACAAAATTGCGTTGTTGTTCAAGTAACATCAAATCAAAAAAAGTTTGACGAAAATTTTTAATCAAATTTCACTTTGGAAAAGTTAAAAAGAAAAAAATGAGAATGACAGCAGTAACTTTGGTTTATACTTTTATTATACGAGGGGTTTCAAAATTTTCTCTCTACGCGAGACCATGTATAAATAGAAAAAAACCAAACAACACACAAATTAGAGCAACGCGCGTTCTACATATTTGTAATAAAAAGATAAATATTTGGGTTTTACCTTTATCACAAAGCTTACACGACAATTAAACGACTTTAACGACTTAACGAACCGTTAAACGTTCTTTATTTTAGCTTTTGATGCCGTTCCATTGCATTACTACATTATGATCACGCTTGTGAAGCAATTTTGTCGAATCTATGACAAAAATGTTGAAACCAACCGAAATTACGTGCGGAAAGCCAGTTTAAATTGAAAAATAATATATTATATATCCGGAGTTTTTCCTTTTACTCCGAGCAAGTTCTGAACAAAAATTAAAATTTTATTTCTTTCCGCTTTGTCACTCAAAAATCTGGACGCGATCGTCGAGCGTCATATTAAATCCATTTCGATGCATTGTAGATTAATTTTTTTGCAATAAAATCCCTCAAGATACGTCTACAACATGTCGTACAATATGTAATTCGGTTATTCGATCCCCTTTTAGTCTTGAAACTCGATTTTAACAACTTTTACATTTCGCTTGTCAAATAGCAGTCGAACTCTTCAAAGTTGCCACGAAATTTTAATACAAAAAACGTGAATTGAAAAAATAATGCCAAGAAAAATTTATTGTCTATTGGATTTTTAAATTATAAATAATTTCAACCAATTGGAAACCCATCCAGAAGGTCGATGAAATTTATTCTCCAGCTAGTAGTAAAGAGTTAGCGCACCTCGAAAAAAAAAGCATTTGTAGAACTAGGGAAGGTTATTTGTGTAGGATACAAACACATAATACCTTGGTAGAAAGGGGAACAAAAAATCGTTTCAACTTCTCTTCTCATAAGAAAATTGCCCGTTTAAAAGTTTAATTCCTTCATAATTATCCTCGCACACCAAACACAAGTAAAATATATCAAATTACAGTAGAATCCGCTTAATGTGATCACTTCGGGCCAAGGTCATTTTAATAATATTAACTGATAACTGATAACAATTAGCGAAATTTAGAAAAAGGCGAATTTTAGAAGACTTGGATTAGAACAAGATAGAAGAAAAAAAAGAAAGAAAAAGTGGCCGGTTTCCAAAAAAAATGATCACAATAACCGACTGATAACATTATCCGAGATCACATTAAGCGGATTCTACTGTATATATCAAATATATCAAAAACCACCGTGAATTCTGCGGATCTGATGAGATGAGTTTTACAGGTAAATCATGAACAACAGCGCCTATTTTTAACTGGGTTGGGCGTTTTCGTTGGACGTTTCGCCCCCGCCGTTTAGCCCCCACCGTTTCGCCCCCGCCGTTTTACCCCGGGATGTTTCGCCCCCGACCGTGTCGCCCCGACCTTTTAGCCCCCACCGTTTCGCACCCGCCGTTTCGCCCCTGGATGTTTCGCCCCGGGATGTTTCGCCCCCGTACCGTTTCGCCCCCGCCGTTTCGCCCTGGGATATTTCGCCCCCGACCGTTTCACCCCACCTTTTAGTCCCCACCGTTTTTAATTAATTCATACGTAAAATGAGGGGGGGGGCAAAATATTACGTACCTACACAGGGGAGGGAGAGCTAAAACATTAGAAGAATCGTCCTTACGTAAATGTTTTCGAAAACACCAACCTATCATATAAGTTAAAGTTTATTTTAAATCAATCAATATTGGTCGGTTTACATAGGGGTCGTCTATAAATTACCTCACACGATTTTTAAGGTTTTTAGACTCCTCGCTCCCCCTGTCACATTTAGTCAAATTTTTATTAACCCCCCCCCTAACTTAAATTAAATCAATTTTGCAGGTCTTAAATAATAATTTATTTTTATAAATATTTAATTTTTTTTTCGGCCGCACCATACAACCGATCCATGGATCCAAAAAATATATTTTTAAAAATTTGACCTCACAACATTTGAAACTCCCCCGGACCCCCTGATACATTTTTGTCGCAAATCTAAGATAACCCCCCCTACCCCCTAAGTGTGACGTAATTTATGGATGGCTCCATACGGGGAGAAACGGGGGCGTAACGGTCAGGGGCAAAACGGTCAGGGGCGAAACGGACGGGGGCTAAACGGTCAGGGGCGAAAAGGACGGGGGCGAAAAGGACGGGGGCGAAAAGGACGGGGGCGAAACGGACGGGGGCGAATCGCCGGAGGCCAAACGGCGGGGGCGAAACGGGGGGGGGGCTAAACGGCTGGGGGCGAATCAGCGCCGGGGGCGAATCGGCGGGGGCTAAACGGTGGGGGCGAAACGGCGGGGGCTAAACGATGGGGGCGAAACGTCCCTATCCCGGGTTGGGCCCTAGGCTCTAGTAAATTTTCAGGCCCCTGATATTCGAGTGTAACTAATAGCATCAAAGGCCCCGTTTTTGGGTTATTTTATCAGAATTTGATTTTTATTTTACGATTTTGTGATGGGCCCTAGGTACGTGCCTAATGCGTCTAATGTAAAATAGGCCCCGTTGTGAGGTTGAGTAGATGATGTAGTCTAGTTTGTTGTGTTGGGGGTACCGATTTGTGAATAAAATAAAACCGTGCACTGGGGGGGTATTCCATACCCCCCGGTTTATCCTCATTGTTTCGTGTCTTTAAAACTTAAATTCAAAATTTAATAAGTTGTAGAGGTCCCACAATAGGAGACGTCCATTAATTACGTCAGGCGTTTAGTAGGGGGAAGGGGTCGAACAGAATCTCACGTGGGGAAAAGGGGGGTCCAAAGCCGTTAATCAATTGCAGATATCGTAATAGAAGAGGTCTGAGGATAAACATATTTAGTTATTATTACAACTTCAAATATTGACTAAACTGCAGCTATTGACAAACCGGGGGGTCTGGGGGGTATGGAATACCCTCCAGTGCACCAGTTACTCTTTGTTCACGCACTGAGAAGTTCTGAATAACCAATGGTGGGTATTTCATACCTCCCTACCTAAGAGCTGTCGAGATAAAAGTAAAAAAAGCTAAAAAGTAATGAATGGAATACCCCCCGGTTTACACCCACTGATTTTTATAAGTTAAATTTTGGAGTCTCATAAAATGCTTCGAGTTTCGGACTCCGAAAAAATTGGTTCGCTTTACACTTTATTCGTGGATCAATAGTATTAGTTCTTCAGTACTGAAGAGCTACTTAGTAGCCAATGATGGGATCCTGGATTGTGAGCGCCGTAGTAGTTTTGAGAAGAAGAGGGAAAGATGTAGAAAGGAAAAAATTGAAAAGCAAAGCCTATTTTTAACTGGGTTTTAACTAATAGCATTGACGGCCCAATTTTTCGGTTATTTTACCAGAATTTAATTGTTATTTTACGATTTTATGTTCTCTCTTTTTGGGCCCCTTTAGCAAATGAACATTGCTACATTGCTGAATTGATACTGCTTCTGAAATCGGCCTAGAAAAGAAACTGAACCGCTAACAATGACGACTTGCAATCCTCAATTTGAATAATTGAAAATTGTGTAACCGATTTCAAGCTTTCCCGGTTAATTTTGCAGAACACCCAACCGCCCTAACCTAAAATATGAAATTTGTAATTCCCTTCCAATTCATGAAATTAATAACCTCTTCGTCGACATTTCCATTAAAGTTGAGGACAAGTTATTTTGACCTATTAATTTTACAGTACCTAAACCCTAAGACGAGTAGGAGAGGGGGGGGGGGTTAATAAAGATTTGTTTATCTCGTTTGAGGACAAAATTGCTTTGCACGTAGTAAATTACTGTGCTTACTAATTATATTTTATTATTAATGCAATCAAAAGATAATCTAGACAAGTTATGCGATTGTACTTTGGGGTATTAATCGTTAATGTTAAATTCTTAACTTGAGTGTTGAAAATAATCAATATTTACGAAAGAATTTATGATTTTGAATCACGTCAACAAATTTCGTGTCGAACAAATCGAAAAGAATTCTCGTCGACGATGGGAGAGAGACCTAGGTTCGTCAAACCACTTCGCCACGCTAATCCGTTGTAATGCCGTAAACTTTAAGCCTGCATATCAAACTTTTTGATTAATTTAAGTGATTTTAATGTGTGGTTTAATTTTCCAGAACGCTTTGTCAAAGCCCCGATTATATATCAAAGAACGTCGTTGCACAAAGTTGCCCGAAAGTCGCGAACATTGGGCAGATTATTCCGCAACGGCTTGCAGGTTAGTCACGTGAAAAGGAAATTCAGAAAATTCATTTAGGAAAAATTAGAAAAATGTAGCCAACGACGACGACGTCATTAATTTGCTAAAGTAATTAATTTATGAGCCGGCGGTTAAATAAATAAAAATTAAATTTGGGTCACTTAAACGAATTTAAATTTTTAATTTCCCAACTTTATCATTTCAATCGATTACTTTTTGCCATAAAAAACGGAAGAGGATTTAATCAGCAAACTTGCATCGAAAAAATTTGTTTTGCACTTTTTCGATATCGACAGAGTTTTCTCTGCTATATCAAAGTTTTCTTTTAAAATAGAGAATTTCGTGACAAGTGGACGGTGTTTACAGCCGACATAAATTGGATTCATGTAAAATTGAAAGTTTCAAAATTTAAAGGGAATGTCAAGAAGATGCATGGAATGCAATAAACCGAAAGTTTTTCCTACAACTATCCCATTTTCTTCTCTTAATTTATGTTTCAATTTATTTCAAATTAACTCTCGTTGGTTGTTCATTTTTTTGAAATTTTAAACTAAATTGCCATTATTATCCCTTTCGAGAGGGTTTATAATTTTTTCAGTATGCAATTTAAAAAGTTACACAAGATTTTAGTTAACATTTAATCGAAACTTTTGCAATTCGTCAGGATTAGGAGACAACTTTCGACAAAATCTAACTAATTTAATTTCTTCTTGTAGTTGCTTTGCAAAGCAAATCCTGGAAAGTTCAAAAAAAAAAAAAAAAGTTCAAACTTCAACCAATTTATAATAGGTACCTATGTACTATAAGGTAATAATTATGTATCATCAGTTTTCTGATTTGATACTTTTTTCTTAAATTTCAAACTGTTGCGAACTTCCTTAGACAAGGTTTCTGAATCGCTCGATAAACGAGTATCCGACTTGAAAATTTATAAATGACTTTAATACAGCAGACATTAAATAATAATTTCCCAAGTGTGATTTTACCTATGACCCAAAGTCGCTGTCGCCTCCCCCCCCCCCTGTATTAGAGGCATACATTTTTAGTGTAAATGGAAAATACATATTTTGAATTACTAATTGCGCACAACCATGTAACCGAAAATTGTTTACGCAGCCTACATAGATTAAAAGTATTGGTAAGTTCTAGAATAATCGTGTTAATCTGCGAAAACAACGAAATTTCGCGGTCTACCGAGTTGTTTGTATCGACATGGAATAAATTATCAAGTTTACCGTTCGTCTTTATCAATAACCTGCACGGTAATAGATATTTAACATGAAAATACTAAAAACTGATAAACTATTTTATCTAAAGTCTCTGCGCTCATTGCTGAAATAGTTTCAATAACCTCATCCTGATCTTATTGTCTTGACACGAACGGATGTGAAACCTTTTGTTCTCAGGAATTTTCTCACATACACGACGAGGTGAAATGGTAAAAATGATACCCACTTGCGGAGAGTACCTACTTTTAGTTCACGGCAATTTATCAAAATTCCAACTGCAATTTTTATTTCTGCAGCGAAAGTGCAGCAACAATAACGCAGCAGGTTGGTATCCACAAAAAATATCAATCAATGGAACAATTAAAAGAATGCACATCAAAGAAACCATTTCGAGAGAGGAAATTGTACAATCGAAAAGGAAGTGCTGATGGGATATTAAGTTTCATCTGCGATTCTGGTGTTCTCTTATTGGGCAAAAATTATAAATCCAGATGCTCACTTCAATGGAAATTTCGCACGTTATAATAGCGAAAATATTAAATCTTGTTTATGTTAAAAAATAAAACTAATTACTTTTGATGATGAGAAGAAAACGACAAAAGTAAGCATACTAGTTTGGCGATAACGCGAAAAGGGGAAATGGAAAACGCAATTTATAAAAATTTGGATTTCTGTCGTACGCCGACGAGCAAAGCCGTTTTCAATAATTCGCTTTCGTCTTTAATTTGCAACTTCGAATGTGAATGGGATTCGCTAGGAATGATTTTAAAACATTTCTACGAATTCTTTCTCTCGAACGACATGGTTCGATCTTATTCGAGATTGGCCAAGCAAAGTAAATTTCGTCAACGCCCTGTATAATAGCGGTAAATTAAAAAAAAACTAATTTGAATTTATGAAACCCCTTTTGTGCTATTTGAACATTTTGCTTTTATTAGAATAAAAAAAATTTCGTTAAAAACTCACAATTTTAATTTGTAACAAATATGCAAATGAAAGTGGCGATCGTTAGTTAAAAGAAGCAAAAAAATGCTAAAGAGCTGAAAATCTATTGAATAAAATAACAAAAGCTATAAAGTGGCTTAAATAAAACACACAAATTGTTGGAATTTAGGCGTGACCACACTTAATGTAGAAGTTGTACAAATTAAAAGCTTTCAAAAAGTATTTTAGAAGTCTTATTTGCAAAAGATTAATTTTTTTTTTATACGTAGTTACATTGCACCCAGATTAGAAATTTCAAAACTTTCAGCCATGTTTGGAATGAGAATCAAGATTAATTTGCTTTTTGGACCTACATAAACACACTCCCAAGTTAAATAAATAGCGAAATTGGTAATACCGAAAAAAATTGTTCACATGTAATGCCAATTCGTAAATTCGTTGAATTGGAGAGATACAGTTTCTTTTATTAAAATCCTAAGCGAAAAATGCAAACTACCTAATCTAAATGATTAATAATAAGCTGACGACCTGACGTGGTCAGGTGTCCTTGAGACGTCGGGTACTCTCTGTAGAAACGTACATGTTAATCAAATTAAAAAATTTTTTATATAAAAATTATTAGTCCAATTTGAGAAATTGAAACTACGGTACTGAATTGCATCCTCAATTTCACGTAAACGGCTGCCCGCGAATCTATCTCTAATATTGTAGGTTGTCGTGTTCCTCCTATTGGAATATCATGTTCACCGCCATAACTTCCGATAATAATCATTGGATAACTTTGGTATTCAAAATTATGTAATTTAATTCGCGAGACTTGAAAGCAACAAAAACAAATTCTTCTTGAATGTCATTGTAAAGGGCCAATTAATTAACTTCGTCAATACATAATAGTTACAAATATTCCAATTAAACGTCAAAACTAATATAAACAACAACTAATAAGTAAGTTTATCCTGATATCCTTCCATTGATATAAGCTTCTCCTCGACATTGAGTAAGTTTCACGTGAGAATGATTATGATTTATTGGTACTTCCGGAACAATAAATAAACTAATTTCTCATATTTCAATTAGTAGAAAATTACAAAGAAAAAAAAAACAAAGAAAATTGGAGGAGCGATAAACGAACCCCTAATGTCGTTATTATTTAATAAAAAGCCCGCGAGTTCTTCCATCGACAAAAAATATTGAAACAGTATTGATTAACTAAATAGAGAAGTTCTAATTTGAAGTTACGATCGTTTACCTAATTGCTCAATTATGAACTAAATATTACAAAGCAAGTTTGACGGTTGACACGACAAAATTGAAAGCCAACAACAGAATTACTCGAATCTTAAAGATGCATGAGCTCTTGAGGAATTGCGAAATTACCAACTATTTGCTGCTGATAAACTTCACATTATGTTATAATATAATTTCCGAATTAATTTTAAACCTCACTAATCTAGAAAAGAATCGAGGAAGCTCTAAAAAAGAGATTGCGAATAGAATAAGGAACTAAAACTTTAATTAAGATCGTCCACAAAGGCAGCCGTTTGACATTTCTTATGGTCTGGTGGCACAAGACTATAAGTAATTCAATGTTAATTATTTTTCAATGAAACTACCGTTTCTATCGCGTTTGTTTGTCTTAATTAAAAGAAAATTCAATTTCTGCCCTTTCCGAATTCACTTAAAAGTCAGATTTAAAGATCTATTTATTTTCTATGTACATGGCGCCGTAGGAGATTTTTTTAGAAAACTTTCGAGTAAAAGAATCGAAACCGACCCGACCTCGTACAGGATGCAAATGTTTCGAATGCAATTTTAATTGCAAATTGCTGCGTATAACCCAAACCGACTAAACAAATCACATTGTTTGAGAAGTCAAAATACAATATTTAACCGGCTAAAGCGTCTTTCGGATGAATAATTTATAAAATACAGATGGTCGTTCCAATTGAAATTCGATTTAACTTTGTCTAGTTTGCAAGTATCTAACATTCGAAATGGTAAATATTAAATAGAAAATACAGAAACTATCAAGTAGAAGAGAGCAGGTACACTTTGACATGCAAATGGCTTTACATGGTGCAACTGAAAGCACTCAAAATAACTGCATGATAAATGCATAACATTACTAGATAATTCAATTAATTTACAGAGAAAATTGTTGTGTAACACAAATGTTTCATTAGAATAATGAAACGCCATTATAATAATGAAATGCTTTTTTAAGAAACTCGACAATTCTAAATTAATTCCGACATTTGAATTTCCCACTACAAAAATATGATTTACACTACCTTTTGGGTTTAATCCGATGTTATTCAGAAAGATAATTGTGTAGTCGTTTTATTGTATTAACCGCGGGACAACGAAAATACATTTGAGCATATATTTAAATATTACTGGTCATAGCCAGAGCCGGCTCTAGGTTTACGCGGAGTCGCGACTCCGATGACACCAAAATATAAAAAAATTAAAATATACCCACCGCACCCCGGTAGTTCCACCTAGGGCTGGGCGATATCAAAAATCGATATCGAATTTAGATAATTCAAAAACTATTGATAACTTCGATTAATCGATACTTGTCGATAATTGTCGAAGTATACTATCGAAATATCGATATTTCAAAAATATCGCCTCTGATCTGATCTCATCTGATCCTAAGCCTCTGATCCTAAGCAGATATGAATGTAAACTTAGAAACTCAAAATTTATAACTTCAAAATCATATCTTAAGAACTCAAAGAACACCACTGCATAGCAGAAACCGCAGCCAAACACCTTGAAATTATCCTGAACTTCAGGATCAAGCTGAAACGATATCTCCGCAGAAACTTGAAACATCGAAAGATGTACTACAACTAATCATCTAATTCCTAAATTACCTTTTCGCCAATGCTATCATTGTGTTAATATTAATTACAACCCTCTTCTACTAATTGGTTATCAAATCGAGTTACACCCACATCTTCAGCGTCTAAGTCTTATGGTACGACACTGCTTATATACAGCTTGATAAGGAAGCAGTTGGCTTGCATAAAGATGGTTTCAAAACTTCCTGTGTTTTCACAAAAATTAATCGGGACAAACTTGCGTTTATTAATAACTCATTTCCAAACCGGCACATTTCGTAACTTTTCCCAAGTTTTAATTAGGCCAGAGGAAAAGAAGTAAAAAATGCAGTTTTGGTTGCAATAACTTCCCAGTGCAGTGCAGTTCAAAGGAATAAATCATACAGGTCGAAATTTAGCGCCATATGCGCGCAGTACTTCACTCAAGTACAAATCCACCATAACCAACGAGCCAAAAATAGGATATCTATTACATTAGACATCCGCTCTATTATATTATTTAAAGCTCTCTTTCTGCACCCTTATTCTGTTCGACAACCGGTAGCATCCCCTGTGGTTTTTTTCCATTCCAACCGCTAAAACACTACACTTAATATATTGGGGTAGTAACGTTTGGAGATAAATTATACAAAAAATGTAACAAATATCTATTAACCCCTCTTATCGGCGCTAACAATAAAAGCAAAATGTTTGCCATAAAATTTACACCACCCATCAATATCGAATGCACCAACCCCCAAAATTATTTAAAAGCTATCACGATTATAATGTGTAATCGTCAATCACGGACCTATTATCACGAAACCCTTCTCCACGGGGTTACAGATGTTACACACTTTTAAGGGTTTGATTTTGTTACACTCGTTAATCAAAATTTAATATTGAAATTCGAAAAATATCGATCAACAGGCTAGTAGTACAATTAAATTTTTCTACGTGCGGTCACAAATTAAAAATTAGCATTTTATTTTACTTCGTGCACGTGTTTCATGCTAATTAAAAATCATCAGTTGGGCGTGACCGATCCTAATCGACTCGAGTCGATTTTTAGGAGAGGGAACCCGATTATAATAATTTGAATTTTTTCTCGAGTAAAACTTTTGTTGTGCTGTTAAATTTAAAATATTTTATTAATTACGCGATGGTATACGCAGACTAAATTTTAGCATGCCTTTTAGTAATCAACTTGCGCGCTAAGTAGAAAATAGCATGAAGAAATATAATAAATGATAGTTATTTTTTTTTTTTTTCGAAAATTTCTTTCACCCAACACAAATTATCATTGTGTTACCGAAGCATCGTACTTATACCGTACACCAAGTCGACGTGAATGTCAATCAATTATCGATAACAAGCATTAATAGCCTATCAATTTTCAATTACTCTGTATTTGTAAATAAAGGTGAAAAGCCCCATAATCGATATGCAAACAAAAATGTCGGTGTTAGAATTTTAGGCAATAAATTTATGTTAACGAGAACGAAATTTAAATTCGATAACCAACCACCGAGTTACGGAAACAAATAATACAATGATCTCAAATTTAAAAAAACAAAAAATTAGTTAACAATGCAAATTCAAAACTAATCAATCCGTTTGACTGGAAAGTGTCGAACTTCTCCACGAAGAAGTTATAATACTACTCACAGAAGTTTAAACCACAGTTTAACTAACGCAAACATAAGCCCAAATATTACCGGCCCAAATATTATATTATATAGCAAATGTAATGTAATGAAATGTCAAAAATGAAGATAGGGAATATTAATATTAGGTAAATTCACAAGACATTAAACACAAATATTCGGTAGGTAAACATAAATAATTGCGGATGGCATAAAGTAGCAGTTTCTCCAAATTCGATGATTCGATTATCCCTAAATCAATTATAAGGTAAAATGCCATTTATCCATAGGCATACCGAATATACTCTACTAGCCTAGTCGTGACAAATGATTTATATACCTGCGTTTACCATTTAGGTCAGAAACAGCACGTAAGCAAACAGCCGCTTTGAGAAATGTTTAGGATCAAATAAGAATGTTATATTGATTACACTGAAAATGACGGCAACTTGTAGACCTCGAGCAAAGCATTTCAATTATGGCTAAATAAAATGAGAATTTAACTAGCAGACTGAACAATTTTATAAATCCTGCATGCATTTTTATCTCAACAAAAGGGACTTTTATACAAAGCATGAGCGTCCTTACGGTGCGAGCTCCCCCCCCCCCCCCCTTTCGACAAAACATCATTTTTTACCTGTGTAGATAATATAAAATACATTTGTCATCGGTATATTTTTGAATTTTTAATAAATATTGGCATGCAGGTAAGTGATTTCCCCATGTCGAACCTTTTAGTTTTAAAAAATTACACCGAGTTTAAAAAATTGGAGGACTAAAAATTAATGGAATAGTTAGAATCACTACTTGGGTCATTTATCCTTTCGGCTAACTACGTAAATTAATTCAGCTTGCGGAAAAAACATTTTCCAATCGAAATAAACGAGTCGGTAGTCGTTTTTCTTGACGAAATGTATACAATCCAAACCAGAGTGCATTTAATTCGACAATAACTGAGAACGGAACCCGTGACTATTTATAGGTCCTCTGCTTCGTTCAAAGCTTCAGGCCGAGAGGGAAGCTGCAAACCAAATTTGCTTTCTTGAGGTTTCTTTGGATTTTTCAAGATTTTCGGAATTTTCTATGATTTCCTTGCATTGCCTCAAGATCTTCTTTCGAAAAAGTTAAAAAAATAAAAAAAAATATTGCCTGTAGTACCTACTCCTAAGATTTCCGGATTTCTTAAAAATGCATTGGATTTTCTAAAATTTCCTATCTGATCAAGGGGTAAATATTTCGAAAATTTTGTGTACATTTATTTGGAATTCCCTTGGAAATCTCTGGAATTCCTTGCAAATCATAGAAATTCTTTAGATTGAAACTAGTTTAAAAATCAAGGGCGGATCCAGGCAAAGTTCATGTCGAGGGTAAATGAAGCTGATAATAAATATATTTTGATAAGAATTTAGGTATAATTTTGAAATTAAAAAAAATTTAGTAGATTTTGTTGGTTTTTGCCGAAAAGAGGGGAGGGCGTTAGATACACCGGTTATCCTCCCTCCTTCCAGCCACCTTTACCAGGCAAACTTAGAAAATGGAAAATTCGATGAAATTTAAAATATCCAGAATATTTTAGGGGGCGTCCATTAATTACGTGAGGCGTTTAGGGGGGGGAGGGGGTCGAGCCGAATCTCACCAAATCTCACGTGGGGGAGAGGGGGGTGTCGGCATATATCACGTAATTATTTTTTGTTAACTATTCTTAAATAAAAATTATTATGCAAATTATGCTTTTTTAATAAATCCAACGCAATGAAGCACAGATTAACGTATTTACACTAAAAATACGCATTTTAAAAAATCTCACGTGAGATTAGAAAGGGGGGGGTCAAGCCAAATCTCACGACATCTCATTAAGGGGGACGGGAGGGTCTAAAAATCGCTAAAATCACCTCACGTAATTAATGGACGCCCCCTTAGGAAGGCCAAGGAAATATCTGATATCATAATTTCCTAAGATTTTCATACACTTTTGTATATCAAGATTTTCCCGTGGTTTCCCAGCAACAAACTAGAGAGAAATCGTTAGACAACTACTCCGGTGTACTAGTGAAGAGAAATCTGAAGATATTCGGGGAAATTCCAGAAAATCTTAAAGAGTTTTTAGAGAATTTCAAAAAATCCATGGAAATCTTACGAAATTCAAGAAAATTTTGAAGAAAAAAATTTAAGGAAACAGAAAATTCTAGAAAATCTTTAAAAATCCATAGAAATTTCAGGAAATTCTAGAAAATTCTAAGATATCTTAAGAAATCTCAGAAAATCTTAATAAAACCAAGGAAATCTCAAAAAATTGCAAAAATAATAAAATACATCTATAGTATTCTTAAGATTTCCTTGCATTTCCTATTTCTTAAGACTTCCTGGGATTTTCTCAAATTTCCCTTCACTTGTACACAAGAGCAGATTCAGGAAAAATTCAAGGTGTATTTTTCAAATGTTAACAAAATTTAGTCATTTTATTGGTTTTGATGAATAATAGGAGGGGGGGGGGACAGTTACCCTATTACCTCGCCCTTGTTGGAAATCATTGGAATTTGAGAATCTTTGGAATTCCATGGAAATCATTGGAATTCCGAGTCCCTTGAACAAAATTGTTTTGAGATATTTCCCCCTTGATTAAAACTAATAAGTAGAAAATCCTGGATCAGCGATCTCGAACTACAAAATGGGACTTCTTAAAAGTTAAAAAAATCCTGTAAGGATTGATTTGGTTGTCTTTTTTCTGGTAAACCCTTACAATTAGGCAGAGGGGACTGAGAGATATAAAATACTACTTCTCAACATTGCCATCTGAATAACTTCACAGTTTTGCATGTGAATAAAGAGCAATGGTGCACTGGAGGTCATTCCATGCCCCCCAGACCGTCCGGATTGACACAAACATTCCTTGTACTTACGGTAAGCTAACGAGGAAAAGTCGTCAAGAGTAACTCTAGAATCAAGTCAAGCCTTTTAAACATTATGCCCAACAGTTGCTGAGAAAATAGCGTTTGAAAGCTTGAATGCAGTACTTCAGCTAGTTTATACAACAATAATCCAAAGCTTCTAGCTGATGAAGACCTTAAAATTAAATAAATTTACAAGTAACATATGGGGTCGTTCGTAAATTACGTCACACGTTTTTTAAGGTTTTTAGACCCCCTCCCACCCCCTATGTCACATTTTTATTACACCCTCCCCCGCCGAATGACGTCACACTTCTACCCTATAAAATTTAATAATTCGATCAAAAAATAGATTTTTTAAAGATTTGATTTTTAAAATTCCACAGAGCCCCTGTCACATTTTTGTCACAAATCTCAGATGACCCCCCTTCTCCTAACGTGTGACGTAATTTATGGATAACCACCTAGTTTGTTTATTTCATTTTGTTTATAAAAATTTACAAAAATAACAACCGAGGATTAATGTTTCGCCAATTATTTTACCTCGAAGCCACTTATCCAACAGTATATTACAGTTTGGTTGTACGATCTTGAAAACCAGGACTATATCGTGAGTGAAATTCGATTGTATAGTCTGCATGATGCCATCGACAGAGAATTTGTTAATAACAGCAATCAAGATAATTTCACATATTATATTATACAATGATATTGATTTTTTAATAGAATGAAGAAATTTTAAATTTGCGTTTTCGTAATGGAGATAAAATTTTAAGTTCCATATATTCATTGTCACCGTTTTGTGACTTAAATGTAGGTCAAAGAAGAATAAAAAAATTTGCGAGAATATTTAGATATCACAAAAAAGTCAGATGTTTTAAGGAAGCGGAGTTTGGATTTCGAAAAATAATCCAGCTGTTTTGGTTCAGATAATATCGGACTAGAATGTTTATTTTGAAAAACAAAATTGTATACGAGATGAACTCCACTTAAAGTGCGAAAGACAGCTGTAAAGCAGGCTTTAAAAACCGTGATAACCCTCGCGTTTACATTAACTAAGCTTAAAATAAAGGAATATAAAGTTAAACAGCCAGCGTCTGCAACCAACTTTTTAGTAGAAAAAAAGAAGTAATCTAAAGTTTACGTTATGGAAGAAAATGCATAAAGACGTTGTTTATTATTTACTTGATATTAAATGGGGTATTATTTTACGAAAGGTTTTTTATTCCGAGATAAATTTTAAGTCAACATCGAAATGAAAAACTAAAGAAAACTGCCTACTTAGGTTTACATGGTTATAAAAAGACTTAAATCTGGTGGATCAAATTAAAGACCTCGACAGATCCACGAATGTTTAACAATAGCGACTGACTTGAATTTTGTTTGATTTTCCGAAGAAACGCACCGGAATTACCTATCTTCCTGCAAATATTTATTTAGTTTCGGCTTTAAAATGTGACAGCTTACATACACTCCAATATTTTAAAACATCCCTTCTGGAACGAACGTTCAACAAAACAATGCAAGTTATAATATCAATATTTTCGAATACTTCGTTTATAAACAGACACAAAATTAATAAGAGAGAAGATTTTTGGAAGATAAACCACCCAAATAAAATTGAAATCAAAATTTTATTTGTAGTAGTACCTACTTATTTTACCGCCATTGAAATCGAATATTCGTGGTTACAACTGAATTACCAAGGTATTGACACCAAATACACCGAACAAAGCCCTAATAGAATAATTAAATTACATCGATCGCAAAAAAAGCAATCAAATAAAACTATTCTCCAACATTCCAATTTGATTGAAATCCTCCGTCAAAAGTCAATCTTTTAAAAAACTAATTTTTTCTCTTCCACGTCTATTTTTTCTTCGCAACTTAAATTAAGGGTTAAATTTTCTTTCCATTATACTGAAACTGTAACGAACGATCGCGTAACTAATAAAAATATAATTAAAAATTTTTTTAATAAAACTCCAACTGGAAAATCAAATTTGAAACAAATACACGTAACTATTTTTAATCAAAAATAGATTAGTTTTATTTGGGATCAAAATAAGTAGGACATTTACCACATAAATCCGATCATATGAAAAAGCAGAAGAGTTCAACTCGAGAGCTTTAATTTATTGCAGGATAAAGTTGAAATAAACCAGAAATGAAATGATAAACAAAGAAAAACCAACAAGAGAATTATGTTCTGTAAATTGTCAACTTTAACTACTAACAATATTATTAAAATATGCAAAGAGCGGAAAGGGGGGAGGGGAGAATACCTTATTTCCGGAATTATACAAAAATTTAAATAATCACTAACATTCCAGTAGTTTAAAACATTCAAAATTAAATTAAAAAAATGTTATTTGAAACAAAACTGCTCTTATTTTCAGTTACCAATTTTTCAAATCAATCAGTTTGCTCAAGTCCGTGAGGTGAGATGTATTACAATTATTGTATACACAGTTAAGTCTTTTGACTTTTTAATTAAATATAATACGGCAACTAAGAAATAGCCATTGTTACGGAAATATTTCATTCCATAATCTCGATAGTTCTAACGATGGCCATTCTGACTCATTTTAATTGAAGAATGATTAAAAAATTCAAATGAAAACCATTACTTATAAATAAAAGGAATAAATTTCGAGTAAACGACCGACCAGTCTTAATATTTGAATTTTCCTTAATTGCACTGAATTAAAACTGTAGATTAACGATCCAACTGGAATACATTTGAAAGCAACAGGTCGCTCTCTCATTTAGTTAATCACAATAAATTCCTCACAAATTCAAATGAATGTCTTGCGATCATGGTAAATTTGAAAAAAATTAACACCCAAAATCAAAGCACGGTCGATTTCGAAAGTAAATGAAAAATAACATTGCATGTCCGTGTAAAATTTTAAAAATAATTGGATATTATGTATTTTCGCTTTATTGGCCTGTTTAATGAATAGAAAAGTAATAAGCGGCTACTACCACCATCGAAGATAAGAAAAACGGATAAGTTCTTCGTGCTGCCACTCCAATTGCAAATTAAAAATTTCACAATCGAAATGAAGTTTCCCGTGTCCAACCAAATTTTCCGGCAAGTTGTTCCTGAACATACATAACGAATGGTTGGGTCAAAAATTTCATAAGCGAATGCATAATGTATAAACAAAAGTGAAGCTATTTAAATCCAAAAATAAAACTCAATTATCGTTATTAGGTGCGTGTATAAGCAAAAAACACCCGCAAGTTTAAAGAAGGAATTATAAACATCCGTACATAATAAACCCGAAAAAGAAATTTCTATTTTCAGTTGGGCAGGAGCTTCCTATTTAATATGAAATTCGTCACATGACGCCAGAATGATTTTATTAGCCCGGTCCTATTTTTATAAAACGAATTTTATATTTTATAAACAGTAGGTTATCATAACATCTTCCAGTGGGTCTCAAAATGTTCACGTACGTTATTTGGTTATCACTTCAAAACATTTTTTAATTAACCTTTTATTGCTGTAGGTATGTTAAATCATGTCAGGTAAATAGGTACTGCAAGTAACAAAAAAAAATGCAAAATTGCAGACTATCAAGTAATTAAGACTTTCCTATATAAGTATAAGAGTTACCGGCAGCTTACGTTTTAAACGAGGGAAATAAATTATACACTTCAATGTTATAAAACGCAGGTTTGAAGCTAAATAATTTTCATGTTTAATTTAGTTTCCTGTTGCTAGCCAAACCCTCTTTTCTAATTTCACCGATCAAGATTACAGGAAAGGCGAGATATTCAATCAAAATGCAAGAGAAGGCAGAAAACGCGAAAAGTTGCTTCCGCTCCCATAGGATAGGTTTTTCAGTTTCGAATAGCAGCTTTTGCAATAAAAATCAAATATGTTTTACTAAACCAAAGCATTGAAATTTTGTTACAAGTCTCGGGAGACTTCTAAATGGCCAAGAATGAGAATCACTAACTAAAAATTTATTTGATGGCACAAAATAAACTATTTATCCTTTTGAAAAAATTATGCTTTTTATTATTAATTATATCTTTTTCCGTTTAGTTCACCCTCTCGAGAACTGTGGTTTAAATAACATAGTTAGCTAGCTAAAGTTTACTTACGGTTTCGAATATATGGAATATTCTATCATACGCCTTTAAGAAATTGGAGAAGACTTACCTGAAACAATAAAAAAACATGAGTCAAAAAATAAAAAAAAGTAAACTAAAGGAAAATCACCGTTAAGTGGTAACATTTGAAGAAATTACTCATAGAAATAAAAACGAGAATCTCGTTAATACTTATTACGTTTTTTTCACTTACAACGAAGACTAGGAATAATTATTTAAATGGACTGCGTTCGTGTATTCGACTGATGGTAACATAAACAGTTTTTATTTAAAAATAATGATGGAAAAGTGCTCAAAGCATTTAGTTTTTACACGCAAAGCGTGCAATTTTAACTATTCCGAGATTACCTTATCTATTTCCCATATATGTACGAGTGGCACGAAAATATTCTTCATTACCTTTTTAATTCAAGATAATTCTAGCCTGCCAAGTGAAAATAATAACATTTTTTTATAAATTTTACTTAACTTACTTTACTTAACATATAGTTTTTTTTGTTTGTAATTAACCTAGAAGAGCCTACTTGAGATGAGAAATACTTGTGACGGAAAAAATCAGAATTATAAACAAAAATGTATCAGGTGCGGTCGATTCGACGCCGCGCGCCTTCTTGAAAGTTAACTGATAGTCCACAGAAATTAGTCAAAAAATATGCCTTGATACGGAATAATTATATCCTACAGTTTTTTCGCGTTTTCATATAATATTATGGTGTCTCGAATAACGTCTCAAAAGTCCGAAGGGGGGGGGGGAGTTCCGCCAAACATGTGGCAACAATGTAAAGGTGCTCTCAAGTGGTTTTTGACGATTTTCTCGGTTCCTATCAGTTTTACGAACAAAATACCCATATTCAAAAAGAAAGACATGATAATTCTATTCAAAAAAGGTTCTATAAAATTTTTCATTCCGAGCAATAATTAGGACTACATTACTCATCAGTTTGCGTTAATTGCCATGGCCAATCTTGCTCAAATGCTGCACCAATCGAAGACGATTCATCACTACAAAAAACTACGAACAACACAGAACCTGAAATATCTGATAATATAAACCCTTCAGATTCTTCTTCCTACAATAAATAATATTAAACTATAAGTTTAAAAACAAAATTATGTTTTTTTATGGTTTATGGTTTATCATGAAAAGTATTGCTCGTACTGAAAAATTTTATAAAACCTTTTTTGTATAGAATTATCGTGTCTTTCTTTTTGAATGGAGGTATTTTGTTCGTAAAACTGATAGGAACCGAGAAAAACGTAGAAAACCGTTTTAGAGCACCTTTACATTGTTGCCACATGTTTGGCGGAGCTCCCCCCCCCTTCGGACTTTTGAGACGTTATTCGAGACACCATAATATATATGAAAACGCGCAAAAACTGAAGGATATAATTATTCCGTATCAAAATCCTAAATGCAGTGGACTAGTGACAAACAGGCACATAAAGTCCACCCTAGATTTCTTTTTAAATCGGACTACGGAAATTAAATCAATACAGTATATACGAATCCAATAACTGACCATTAATTTTGTAATGACCAAATAAAAATTTTAAATTAAAATCCTACATACATTTTTGTACATCGTCAATCGCTAAATATTACCACATTACATTTATATCAACCAGCGGCTCCTCTAATTTACATAAATATGCATGCATTAAATGAACAAACATCAAAATATTTATAAACATGAAAATTAACTTAAAAAAATTCACTCCTGCGTTGCATTTCCACTTTTTCCCAGCCATAAACGTAATTCCCAGGTTGAAAAATGCTGATGACCAAAAGTTCATCTTAGATGTCAGTGGTCGTCAACAACTTTTTTACAAAAATGAAAAAAAAACTGGTAGCACGGTGTCCGTATGTTGACCTCCCAAGGTTGCATTGGACTTGATGCGTAACCAAGAGACGGTGAAAACATTCATTTTATGAAACGACAAAGTAAACTCTGTGGTATTACATAAGAACTGAGCTTTGTAAATCATTTAGTGTTTTTCGCCTCTCGCTAAAATGCGAAATTTTGCGAATAGTATTAGCATAGTACACTAAATTAAAATATATAAAATTGTTTCACAAATAGGAAAAAAAACGAAACTGTCGATGCTGACATCTACATAAATTTGGGAAATGTAGTCGGGGAGCTATGGTTAATTTAAAGATTTGAATGAAATTAAAAACAAGAAAATAATAAAAACCGCTACGGCAGATTTTCCTACATATTTCAATTCAATTTCGTTTCTCACTTCGCAACGGTGGCACCAGTCGGTACACTAAAAACTGTAATATATTTCTAATTAAGCGAAAATTGGAGAAAATGAAATCACAGTTTACGCGATTTACGTAATAATTAGCCGCATTGTTGAAAACGTGTACCTAATCACTAAAACTTACAGGTCGTAATTAGGAAAAAAGTGGCGAAGTAAATTTTCCACCCTAATTGCTGGAAATTTTTGCATAACAATGCAAACCACCACCTAGCTACTTGTAATGCAAATTTTCAAATACAGAAATATTAAAGTAAATAATATGTTTTTATGTAAATCTATGTAAAAACTGATAATTTGCATACAATATTTTTTTAATCAACTTCAAGTTTCAATTATGCAATATTTTCTTCTTTATGTTAAAAAAGAAAATTCTACATGCCGATTTCGTCAAGTCATGTCGATGAATAAGAAAAACGCTGCTATAATTTTAGCGATTCAGCGATAAGAAAACTATTGCATGTTAAAAGGTCGAACAGAAATGAAACTACCAAGATCTTAAAACAATTTACGATGTAGATTTGTATAACAAACTGCCCTGGCCATTCAGTAGCACTTGGAGAATTAATTACGGTTTTTGCAGCGATTCTAGTGTAAGGTCGCGGCCGTTTTACACTTAGCTTCAAAACAAAAGTCTAAGATAAGAAAATAGTAACCAATGTTAGTAAACATTCTTATCGTTTAAACATAGAAGTTCAGAAAATTGGGCCGAGTAAATGGCATTTATTTTTTTGCACAATGGCAACAGTTTCATACATAAAAATTATTTTTAGATTAATCAAACAGGGTAACCAGGTAACAGGGGACGCACGAGTAATTTTCCATCTTTTAATGATGAAAATTAGAAAGGAGAAAAACAATCTCTGAAAATTTTACTTTGATAAGCGATAATTTATACGACGACTGATCAAATTAGAGATACTAATTAAATTGGAGGTTTTTTAATAAAAAGTATAGTAGTTTACTCAAGACGGTGTAAATTTAATGGAATTAATCAAGAATCCCGATTTTGTCGTCACGGAAGATAACTTCTTTTTACTGCATCACTTAATGGTAAACTGCATTTTCCAGATACTCGCATGAACTTTGCGATCATATATGGCGGATAAACTATGGTCAGCGAAATAGAAAAGAAAAGTAAAATGCAATTTTATGCCAGGTTGAACAAGACAGGTATTGATCAGTTTTTATTTTAAGATACAGCAAAAATAACAAAACTACCTAAGTCAAGTACGCAAAAAAGATAACTTTCACACAGTTATCCAAATAATCTGTTATCGTTTTGAATGGCTTTTTGTTTAGTTAAGAGAAGACTGCATGGAAAACGGTAAGTTCTATTCAGGCTACAAAACAATGAAATCTGATTCGTCTTTTGTAAATTAAAACAATACAAACATCGGTAAATTTCATGCAAATTGAAAACACGCAAAAAAATTAATTAGCGTAATTCCGAGATAAAGCGGACTAAAGTTGAAAAAACGGACTCTCGAGAGAACAGCCTGAACAAAACTGTTATTTAAGTTTTAATTTGGTTTGTGGCCAAACACATCAAGTGCAAGATGATGGTGTTGAAAATCTCGATTTTCGAATAAAATTTACGTTTCAGTAAATGTCATTTGGTCATCCCCGAAACCGCTCAATCTCAAAAATTATGGATCTAGAACGGCAGGTATCTGTTTTTAAGTTAAATTCGGTTATAATTAACGAAATCGAATTTACGTCGAGCACACGTACCGTCAACAGAATGAGCAAAACATCGACTTTTATGTGAAAAATCGAATTTTAAATGTCGATTACACTATTAAAATTGCCTTTAAAACTGACGACGTTTGAGTTAAAGATGCAGCATTTAAATGTTAATGGATTTTGAAGTCGAATCACATCTTATTCGGTTATTGCGGGTTTGTCAGTCTCGTCTGTGGTCATCAACATGCCCTAGCAACAGTTGCAAAAGATGTGACTGGATTTATTTATATAAGCTCGATTGTAAATTTAAATTGACGTGGTGTCTGTTTAATTAATATGGGTCAACGTTTATTTCAAGTTCGTTCACATTGATTGTTGATAAATATTAGGATTGGGTCGAAATTCAATTTTGAAGTATTTTTCATTTTACTTTATTTTATGCACTTCACATCTTGTGGGAACGTCTGTTGCATTTTCAATATGCACATAATGTAACAAAAGGACGTGCCTCCGTGGACTTCCGTTCCAGGTAAAACATCCACCACCCAGGTAAATGTCCCGCTTTTTTTGCACATTCCACCAAGTTACATTAATCTACCCCCGGAGTTCCTGCACTTTGTACGGCTAAAGCTGTCGGCTTACATTATTTTGATATATGTACTACACCCATATACCACTACGTAATTGGGGATATTACGGACAAAGCTAGAGGATAATTTAAAGAAATATTGGTTTAAACGAACAACAACCCTTGGCTACGTATGCATACATTCAAGTTATTTTTGAAATTACACCTTAACATTCTTCCTTTATGAATTATTTATCAACATGACGTTTTGGTTTACGTATATGTATGGACAACAACTGGGCTTCTACATAGTTTTCAATCGTTTTCTCACCCCAAACGAAAAGTTAGTTTAAAGGGGAAATCATACAAAATTAAAACAGTAGCGTCGATCATGAATGGGGAAGTAATTAAAACTAGGAAAGAGCAGTAGATTCTATTAAAAATAAATTCAGAGCTAAATATATTACGAAGATCGATTGGCTTTTCTTCAATTTAAAAGGTCAAGACGTTAAAATCGAACAATGACTCGTTAAAATTTATTAACCATATTATAACTTGATTGACTACGTGCGATGCACTTCCGTGGTGATTCGAAACTGCAATCTGCAATATTTATGCGATCCTTTCGAGTGGTGGTACGCCCATGTCGAAGAGAGTTCTAATTAGAACATGTTAAAATTTTAAACTCAAAACATCATCGATAGCAATGTCGTATTTAGCATAAAAGTTGTTTTACTAATTTACCATTCAAACATAAAATCGTAGGGATGAGAAATCCTTTTAGTTTTCAAGTAAAGGTGCAATGTTAGAAAGTTCTTAAACGTTAAACTTTGAAACCCCAATCTGAATAAATAAGTGATTTTGCATTTTCAAGTTTTAGCACCATTTTGAATTTGCTTCATTTTTATACACTTCTTTAAGCTAATTTAATAAAATTTCACCGACGAGGAACATATTTACGAGACAATTAAGTTTTGTGCTGAATTCCTTTGCGATGAAACATTGGAAAATAGAAATTAAGTTACCGATAAAAAGACAATAAAAATATTTGTTGTTAGATTTACAGAAAGAAAAATGAGCAAGAGTATAGTATGTATGCGCTCGAGAATTATTGCCTGTGCACATGCAAGCAAGTTGATTAAAACCGAGACGAACTTGTTTAATAAGACATGAAGATACTTCGGCTAATTGTTGTTAATCAAGCGTACGTACTGATGCAAATATGTAAAATGATATCATACAAAAACATCAATTAAAAGTTTCGTCATAATACATTTTTGTTTCGAATTGAATATAATTAAAGTGCTAGGGGAAAAACTAAAGTTGCTCCCAGAGATAGCTGTGCTCGTGTTTTGTTTCCTGCTGCATACATTGGAAAAGTTAATTCAAAAAAAGGTCAATTCCTGGATTTGTGCAGTTAAATAACTTTTCTTTGGCTACAAAAAGATTAGCACAGTTACTCGTAAAAGTTTTCGGACACTCCTATGTTACCAATGTAAATTGAACATTTTTTGTCGCAAATTTCGTTGCCTTCAATTTTGTTTATATGAATTTTTTTATTTTGTCGCGCCGTTTTTGACTGACAGCGATTTAAACAAGACAGTTTTAGAGTTGTGATTCCGCTGGGCATTACTGAATCTAGGTTACAAAAGACATTTGGAAAAATCTATAGGAAGCTAGATTCTGGGAGCAATTTTGTTTAGGTGTACTGGAGGGTGTTCCACACCCCCCAGACCCCCCGGTTTTCAAATTGAAAACTTGTTTTTATGTTCTGTGATTGATCTTGCCTACTTTTTGAGAATAAGTACATTTGTAGGTTTAGGCAAAACGCACTGATGTGGGTACCCCAGTAACCCCCCCCCCCCCCAGTAATGTATTGGTTCTGAAAGAGAGAAAAGCTGATATGTAATAAACCTAATAAATCATCTAGGGTTTAATCTGTGTAATCGGAGTCATCTCGAAATTATCGAAAAATCCTTCACTTTTTTGAAAATTTTATTAGTTTAATTGATACTTCGAAATTTGCCTATGCCTCCCCTGACAAGCCGCCGCTTATCAAGGCGCCATTCACCTAATGTGCACAAGGCGCTGAAATAGCTTGATGCGGCACTGACTGTAGGTACTTCTAATGTGCGAGTATGTTATGCGTTTTCCGTTTTTAGACTTTCGTCCGAGAACGATCGATGAAGTAACATTTTTCAGTAAAAGTCAAGTTTGAAAAGTATTTGGGAATAACTAAAATAAATAGCAATAAGATAGGTGATAAAATTTGGCTCAATTTTTTACGAGGACATTAGGTTAATGCAGGCTGTAAATAAAGTAATCTAAAAAGGATCAGATAAGATGCACTGTCCGAAAGCACCTAAACAAGCAAATCAATAGCTCCGTGGTCGCAGAACAAATCCAATAAAATAATTTTCAATTAAGTATCTCACGTTAGTCACTTTTGTGTTGAAATGAAAAAAGAATTTAATGGAACAATTTACGACTTATAGGCTAGTAACCTTTCAATTCGTTTTAAGATGTTAATCGTAGTGTGCGTGTCGTCTACATAAGTAAGGTCAAGTGGTGGTCAATTTAATTTCAAATTAGAATTAGCACAACATTGTAAATATGTAATGCTGTAAGTTATTTAGATTTTGTTGCACAATACATTATAATTTTGTGTTTTTTGCATGTAACTACTTTAAATAACATGGAACCGGATGGCATGCATACTGAATGGAGAAGCAACATTCGCCAACCGATAAAAGTATCAGACGGTGAGCGTTGCACAATAACCAATACAGCAACTCGGCATCGTCTAAACAAAAAATCAAACTAACACGAAGGAAATACCTGTAGCTATGGAATGTGGCCGGCCAGTTCTCGACAAGCTCATTTTACCTTCTCTTTTATAAAAGCACATACGTGAAATTGCTGTGATAAATAATATCCTTTTTATCTTCAATTTAAAATACATATAACAGGGTATTACACGAACGTTCGTTTCGTTTGAGCGTTTGCCCAAAAGTGACGACATTGTTAATGTCTAAACAAATAATGTGAAAAGGTTAAAAAAAAAGATCAAACAAATCCGAGAGAAAGTTCACATTATTATTAAAATATCATGTACGAAACAAGAGACCAAGTATAAACGTAACACAACCGTAACTGTAATAGAAAAAAAAAAAAAAATAGATCAGTTTCGAACTTCTTCGAGGATCGAGCCCGGGTTGTCTAGCGACACCTTAGCTAGCTAAGGCATTCCACCAGCGCGAATGAAAAAAATTGTAGTATCTGTTGCAGCCGAGAAATAATTTATTTTAAATATTGGTTTGGCGACGACGGAGTTGAAACGACGTACTGTTTACTGTCATCTTCAAGAAACAGAGAAACAAGCATAGAATTAACGACTATGTACTAAAGGATTTTGAAAGCCCGTTCCAAGAGACTGTTTGTTGGATATCAATATAGATTGTGTTCAGACTAATGATTACGATATCTACTCGTAGAAAGGCTCCAATAGAGTTTCCTGAGGTTCCGAACAGTTGGTTACCCTGATTAAATACTATGTACACGTACTCTGGGGGGTGGGGTTTTGCCATTACCTCAATTGCATTGTCACCATATTACCATATTTTATTGTCCCAGTCCAAAAATTAAATCGAAATCCTAAAAGATTTATTAATTACCTATAAATTATCTCGAATAAGTCAAGGACTCTCTTAACTTAAGTGTTAATATTACGACTGTGCAGGGCAAGTGGGGTATCTAATCTCGAGTATCCAATATAAACAAATGAATAAATAATAGACAGAAGTACTCAACATTTTAAAGAAATAAATAACAATGAAAATGTTGCGGCTATAAGAAGCAGACAACGAAATCCCATAAAATATTCTCGACAATGGGAAAACTTAAGGCATAAAAGAAAATCACAAATAAAAAGTTTCGATCGTTTCACGATTTAATTGAAACAAAATTAAGGAAAAGTAGATAATGCTCATGGACGTATATAAGCAACAAGGGTTGATTATGAAAGTGGAGCACCAACAACTATCGCAATAAAAACAATTAACCCAAAAAGTATCCAACAAGAAATTTAATTAAAAAAAAATTAAGTGTCAATATTGTACGCAGTATGTCGCATGATTAATGATTATATAATCAATAATTATCGCTAAAACGCACTTGATAAATTAACTCCCTTAAATGCCCAACCACCGCATGATGAAGTATTTTTTTTTAAATTTCATCTTTCGCGTTTGTTTTGAGCAGCTTAGAGAGTATCAAAAGATGTCACATAAATAATTTTAAAAGGCAATTTAAAAGCCTTTAAAGTACAAGTATTTTAAGTGGCAGAATTCTATGACATCTCGAGGAGGGTAAAATCATTGCTTTACATCAAACAACAGCCCCTAGATGAAAAATCCTCTCGGATAGTTTATTAAAATCCATAATTTCGACTAATGAAAACTTTTTACGAGATAAAACCCCAAACGTTGGGGTGTTTCGGCAAGTTATTTACAATTTAAAATGCCGCTTTTATTGGGAGGCAATGTTGCTCACATTAAAAGTTCTTCTATTTCGGATTTCCCCTAGAACTTTCGGCTCGGATTTGTGACGCCGCCGACTTACAATAACCCACATTCAAAAAATAAAATTTCGAAACCCCGCGTATACTCGCGAAAAACTTTTAAGTCGAGTTATCGATTTTCTGGGCTGCATTATAGAAAAGTTGTTGCTACTCGTATTTACCGAGTTAACTAAAATTTTATTATTAGTTTTCCAGCTTTGATTATCGCAACTAGCGAATAATAAAAAATATTATTACTTTTAAATATAAAACAACCGAGAAAACCGCTTTGTTCGCACAATTTAAAGTATTTTTCCTCGTTTGAATAGGACACATCACAAACGCATCAAAAAGTACAAGAAAAGTTCAAAAGAAGTTGTAAGAATGTTAGAGCCCAATTAACCCTGTGAACTGCGCATAAAATTTTGTCGAGAAAGAAACTTAAAGCAGAGAACGAATTTTTAAAAAAGGATTTGTTCAAAAATGGAAGAATATAATAAGCAATCATTTATGTCAAGACAAAATAAATTAATTGAGTATTTACGATAAAGTTTCAATAATTTAATCGAAAATTGAAAGCGGGGAAGTACTCACCCGAAACAAAATAAAAAATAAAAATTTGAAAATTAACATACTAGATATTATTATTGTTAAAAATATCCCTCGTGGTTGAAATTTGATTAGATAATATTAAGTTACAAAATCTCTTCCTGTGTTAAAACAAAGAAATAACAAGAAAATCGTCTGATATTCCACCTAAAAGGATTTTATTAAGTTGAACGATCTCGACTCGTCGTTACTGACCTTTCTTCTTTTGCTGCCAAAGTCGTTCATATAAATCCAGTTTTAATGTTTGAATCTCATAATTTATTTTATTCGAAAGAAGAAAAAGTAAAAACTTCTGATTAAACTCCCCAAATATATAAGTAGACGTCACGTGAAAGCTTTTAAAAAAATTTAATATGCGACTGCAGGGAAATAAGCAAAAAGGTGAAATAATCTAGGAAATTCGTACGAACGTCAAATGGTAAAAAGAGAGACCTTAGTAATTTAATCCTTTTCGACAAAGTTTCGATCAAACGTTTTAAGCTAAAAATACACATCAATATTTTAGAAAAAGAGCCTCTTCTTTTAGTTTTCACGTAAATCGAAAAAGCTTCTTCCTTAATAAATCATCGAATTCGAATTTGTTATTCTCTTAAACGTGATCGGATGAAAAGCAGTCATCGTGAACCGTTTGCAAAATAACTAATTTTTTTTTAAATTTATTGTTAAGAAGGTCGCGCAGACATTGGGCCGCTCCGAGCAACATGCGCGAGAAGTTACGTTCGTTTAGTCCGGAGTTTTTTTTTAGAGCTTTTTAAGACGTTACATTAATCTCTTTAAGTGAGCCACTTACCACTTAAGGAACCACCCCAAAATCTGTCTAACAAAGTTATTCGAGTAAGCTAAAGAAACGTTTCAATTCGTGGGGTTCTAAAAAAAGAACACAAGTTTATTAATTCTCTCGTCAACTTCGTAATGAAGTTTATAATTGACTAGCGACCAATAAAGTTATTAATTATCTAATGTCAAAAAGTAGCAAACTTTGTACGGAAAATAGAACTCGGGGGATGGAGAACCAAAAATATGTCGATAAGAATAGTTTTAAGGGGTAAACAAATTGAGGTAAAAATAACATCTTTCATTCGTGCAAAGCCATCACGAGATGGAATTAAATTTAGAAGTACTGGGTAGCATAACCATTTAATCATGAGATGATGAGAAGAGAGAGTAGTTGACCTAATTTTGCATGGTAATTCCCAATGTTCCTTTAAGGCCACCTCCAAGTAAATTTCAGCACCGAAAATCTTATTAAACAAATATAAATTCAAATAAAACTTAATTCAAAAGCCTCTCCAGAGAGCAGAACATTTGGAAAACACCCGCCAACTGTTACCGGTTATTTCCGACATTCAGGAAATACAACTGCACTTAATTTTACGCAAAAAGTTATAATAATAATTAAGTGTAAATAATTGATTCGGTCATTCCGAGCAAAATAACCGTAAATTTTTATTTCAGCAAAATTTCCCAGCCTAGTAGCCTTGAAAATAGAATTGCGTGAGTTTTTCCCAACACAAACATTAATTGCTTATTGCATGAGCACAAAATAAACGATTATTAACAAAGACTAAAATTTCGATATAATTATTATGTGCTCAAAGTTAACGGCTTTTTTGAACAAATTTTTTAAATTAAGACAAAGCGTTTTGTTTTTCCTTGCCTGACAATTTCTTTTGTACACACAAAAGTTGCAAAAAACTTTAAAGCACTTTGAGTTAATTAATTTTTTTTGCTTCGTCTATCAGAAAAATCTAAACTGTTATTTTAAGCTTTACAATAAACCAAATAAATCATACAGAAGTTTAAAACGATCGATAACCCGGCGTTGGTTCACAACAAACTCTGTTTTCGAAATGCTTCGACTCTATAACTAAGTGTTAAATGGTTTCTCGCCAGTGTGAATTTAATATTATATCTCTGCTTACGGTCTGCCAGTCGTAAAAGCCCGTGAGAAAAAAACAACCGCACCAATCATCGTTAACAGAAAAAATTATGAATAATATGTAGGTATAAATCCGGGAGGTCCGGGGCACCCTTTGTCCTCAGTTATTTAGTTAGAAATTCTGACCTCGTCAATCACAGATTATAGTAAAAAGTGAATTATATAGTTCAAGTAAACTTCGCTAGCCACCATTTTAAATTAGTCCTTACTCCTTACAGATATAATACGCGGTAGTCAATCCGGGGGGTCTGGGGGCCTGACAGTTTTAAAACCCTTCTCCGACTGTTGCAAAAACAAAATTGATTGGCAATCACGCGATTCATTACAATTATTTCCCTAATTTTTAAAAGATTTTAATTAAATTAAACTGTGGCTTAGACCATTATTGACCTGGACGCCCCCATGGTTCATATGTAGGAAATTTTTACTGCTGGAATGTTTGAAGACTAATTCAATATATTAAAATAATATAAAAAAACTAATATTCATTATGAAAATCTAAGTTTGATGAATTTCCATGGCAGCAATTATATGGTTTTTATGAGATTTTTGTACACAACCAAGCAGCATGAAGGACCTACATAAATTTATCCAAGAAAAGTTATGTAATAAGTAATGACTATCACATAAACATGTAAAATAATTAATGCCCTTGTTACAAAGTAACAAAAACTGGTTCCTGTGGAGAACCGCATCGTGATTCAGAGAGAGGAATGCTATACATTTTTTAGATGAATCATAATATTATACTAATATATTTTTTTTTAAATAAAATATAGTAACACTAATAATAATAGAGAAAATATTATTGTGATATCATTAATGCAGTCTAGGGCTATGACATTCGTTTAATACGGTCTGATTACGACAATACAGAGCTCGACGTTACGAAATAATTAATGATGGGTTCAAAATTGTTTCCATTACGTTATCAAAAACTATACTTATAAAAAAATTTAATTTTATAAAAATGTCTTGAACAAAACGAGAAAACTTTATATTTTAACTTGTCGTGACATATTTCATGTCTGCTGTGAAAAATTTGCAATGAAAACTAATAAAATATAATGCGTTTGGCAAATAAATTTTTTATTTCTTCATATTTTGAACATGTGCGCCCATTTAACCGTTTAGAATTAATATTTTCACACAATAAAATATCGCATTGTTGGAATCTCGTTAATCCAATAATTTTGGCAAAATTAAAAAAAAGAAGCTATTAAAATTATGACGTGTCAGGACTATAATAAATTTTCGGCTTCATTTTAAGGGTTGATATTAATACACATTACGGCGATAATTGCATATCACCCATCAAAGCACGAAACGGCAAAAGGATACCTATAGGAAAATGTTATGGTATAATGGACCTGTAGCGAGCGTACGGGGTATAATTTTCATTTTATAGCAAATATTTCGTTTTATAATCATAAGTAGATATAAACACAACATCCTCACAGTAGTAGTTTTTTTCAATTAAATTATTCCGCTGGCGTCGTTACACAACAACTCGACGGAATTTACATGCAAACCGAGAAAATACTTTTAAATTTCATTTGGCTAATCGGCCATTAATAAACATGTCCATTTCTCCAAGGGTAAAGAACAATGGCGAATCGTCTACAGGTGCTTATTCTACAATGTATAGTAAATTTCGTGTAAGATTGTAGTCCATGAACTACGTACACGTAATAACGCCTACCGATTGGTTCAAAATTACTTTGCATTTAATGGCAGCAAACCAAATATAATCACTTGACTGAATTTTATTAAAATCTCCGAAATATGATGGATTATAATATTTTATCATGACATGATACATAAAGTGTAGAATTGAAGTGAATATAAAGGTATTCAGTAATATAACGTTGGACAGGTTCTGGATATCTCTTAAGAGATATGAAGATAAATGAGAAAATTATTGAGTTCTTATAGATAAGAAAAGTAAGCAGTAAGCCAATCAAATGCATCAAGAACCATTAATTTTGTTTCTAAATTGTTATTGGCGTGCACTTACATTAAAATCTGTTCACTTTTACTTTCTTCTCTCATATATAAGTTGCAGACTCTTGCAAATATACCGGGTGCTGAATGAGTTAGCCGAACATAGGAAATTAACATGTAAAAACTTATTTATACAAATTCCTGATTCCCTAATTATTTTAGAGAAAAAATGAAAGACACAAAAATAATGCAGAAATATAAACTACGAATGATAAAAGCATTAGATTTCATCTAACTTTTACTTAAAGAGCCAAAAAATGCTTTTAAAATTGTTAGAAGTTTTATTTATCGGACTAGCCATGAAAGTTTCCATGGTAATTATTTTGGAAAATATAAATTAAATTGAATTTATTACATGGCCAGTGCGATAAATGAAAATTTTAACAATTTCGAAAGCATTTTTTGACCTTTTAAGTAAAAGTTAGATGAAATCTAATGGTCTTATCAATTGTAGTTTATATTTCTGCATTATTTTTATGTCTTTCATTTTTTCTCTAAAATAATTAGGAAAGCAGGTATTAGCATAAATAAGTTTTTACATGTTAATTTCCTATGTTCGGCTATGTTCAGCACCCGGTATAAATCAAAAGCAAAATGAAAACAAAGTGAACAAATTCAATTAAAACCTAAAAGGGGAAAACAAATCAAAATATTTTCTTTATTCAAAAAATAATTTACCTACAGACACTAACGGACTGGTCAGGCGAATGTGAAAAATCTCACATGAGCTTCCTATTTAATTCTGCAGATCAGAAAATGCCGGTTTCCTAGTCTGGAAACCTTTATAACTTTAATAATTTAATAACACTACTTGTTCAAGTCAATAAAAATATGTATTTCCATGTCAAAGAATTGATTTAATCGCAATATTATAATAATTCATTACTTGCTTGTTAAAATAGATATCAACCCTATATAATATAAACGAGAGGTATTTAGACGAAAGAAAATTTTCGATATCAAAGATAACTATACGATAAAATAAAATAAATTTTGATTAACAAGATTTAAAAGTTATTTTCTATTACACAACGATTTCTATGCAATTTAACTTATTTAGTGAAAATCCGGTATATTGGAATATCTAAACAAATTTACACATTAGGTTTTAATCACCCAAGGCTATATTAAGGTGTTCTTTTGTTTAAATTTTACAATACAATTTTATAATATAAACTCGGCACATCTAAAACTAACTTTACGCCCATTTACGTAATCAGGATATGTAAGTTAAGATTTTTCAAAAATTTAAGTGCTGCTTTGCTCTAAGTTCGTGCCATTTACCTTACAATTATTGGGTCCGTTACTTTGGCCCCCCCCAGTTAAAATTTTTGGCCAAAAAGCTAGCTCCCGAATCGATATAGCTAGCACCGGCTAGCACCCTAATATTAAAGCTAGCACCATTACAGTTTTTTCACAAATCCACATTGAAACTGGGGGGGGCTAAAGTAACGCTAGCCCCCCCCAGTTAATATTTTGGCTCCAAAAGCTAGCTCCCTAATCTATATAGCTAGCACCAGCTAGCACCCAAATATTAGAGCTAGCACCATTACAGTTTTTTCACAAATCCACATTGAAACCGGGGGGGGCTAAAGTAACGCTAGCCCCCCCCGTTAATATTTTGGCTCCAAAAGCTAGCTCCTTAATCTACATAGCTAGCACCAGCTAGCACCAAAATATTAGAGCTAGCACCATTACAATTTCTTTACAAATTAGTATTTGATAAAAATGATAAAAATGTTTAAATGTTTCATTCCACTGCGCATGATCCGATATATTTCACACGCTCCGCCCATTCTAAACTTGACTAACAATTTTTTAACAGCTATGGCTTATTGTTAATCTATATTATGTCATTTATTTAAGAACAAAACGATAAAGTTAATAAATACAACCTTAATTATCATAATATATCGCTTTGTATATAGTAGACAAAGTAAAATAAATTTATTTAAAAAAATATCAACAAGACAACTTTATGTGAAAATAAATCACAATTTTCCGATATCTCTTATAAGGTATAGATAAGATAATGACACCTGACTGTTTGACTTGGCGAAACATCTTCTTTATTTTTTAATAGGTCATTATAAATTTCCCATTTTCCGTTGTGTCGTCTCCCATAAGTCAAAAAATGTCCGATACAATTTGGAGTACTTTGAGAAGTTCCTTGAAATGCAACTATACCACGTAGAACATATTTATCGCCATTTATAGAAAAATGTGGAGGTATATCTTCCAAATTTGTTGTGAGTTCTAAAATCATATTACTAGTTGCAATTGGTTCTATCGCAATATATATTCGGTCTAAAATTTTCTTTCGCAAGAACCCATTGTTTCCACATTCATTGCAAGTTTTTCTGATGACATGTTCGGATATATGTGCCTCTAATTTCGTCGGCAGTTCTTGAATAGTATTAAGTTCTACCGATAACCATTTTAGATCACTTTGTTGAATATTTTTGCAATTGTTGCATTCATCCGTTTGCATTCCTATCTTAAAACTTTCTAAAGTTGTATTAGCTATATTGGTTATACTATCTTCACAGTTAATTTCTGTAATGTTTTCTGGCAATGAATGTTTCGGAAAATGTTCGTACAATAGTTCTGCTCGAGTTCTATATGTATGAATGTTCACACCTTTATTCACAACTTGTACTACTAATTTTGCGAACCTATTGCTGTCTTTAATTGATTCTATGTATTCTTTGATAACTAACGAATCACAATATCCAATACAAAATATTTGAATTAGTGCATCTAGTCCGCAAGTGTTTCTTAACGTTATCAATTGCTTGAAGATTTTTAGTGGTTTTTGATGAACTATATTACCATTTCGCAGGAGTCCAATTGTCGTTATATTTATTTTTCTCGTCCAATCGACAACAGCCATTTCTGACTGTGGCTCTAAATATGACTTTCGGGGTCTCTTCTTGGGAGGAACGTTCATTCTCATCCATGATTCTTCAGCGACTCTTTCGGATAATGTTTTATCTTGTGTACCTCTAATATAACATTCTTTACAAAATATATCATCTTCGTATGAGACAGTGCAGTTGTCATTGTTATGCAACAGCAAATTGCATAATTTACATACCACATTGGCACTTCCAATTCCTAACTGACAAGAAGCACACAGATTATCAGGCAACAGAAGATTACGTTTTGGTTGTGAATTATCTGTTTCAGATTGGAAATTGTTAACTACGGATGATTTTTCTACTTGGCTTGTAGTAATTCTATCAACTTGAATATTATCGTTCATATCATACTCTACAGCTAGCTTCATAGCACCTTCGTAGTGCCTGATGTATTCGCTAACAAACTCATCCACACGTAGGGGAAGTTTTTCGTGAGCAAAAATTCTGTTCTTGACTTGATTAAAATTACTTTCAGCCGATGCTGAGCTGGCAATTCTAGGCGAAAATGGAAAATTTTTACACATAATACTGCTCCATAAAGGCAAAAAGTTCGAAATCTTTAAAAAATCGTCGACGAAATGTGGTAGAACCTGTTGATTTCCTCGGTCACCTGTTTCTTCTGGTGTGTTGACTCTATTTTTTGCGAATTCAGATATGTTCTTGCACCAACTTGTAAAATTATTATCGGTTTTAATTTCTTCCTTTTCTTTATCATGTAGCTTTCCCATAACGTCTTCTTCTGCAAAATTTTCCTCATCCATCATCTTGTTGAGCTCAACTGTCCCTGTAGATATACGTCCAATAAGCCACTTTTTATTAATTTCGCAAATTGTCGGGTTTCCATTGTAGTGCCCTTCTGTATCGGAATAAGCAACAATAAACATAGCATCTAATAATAACTGCAAATCTTCTATTCCTTGACATTGTACAACTTGTCCCATACATCGAAGATAAAATGTTCTTGTTAGTTTATGCTGATTTCTAAGACTAGGCCATCTAGTAACGAGCTTTATAAAATGGGCCACGTCAAAACGAAGAAAACATTTAAAAATTTTATCATCATTTCTAAATAGTACCTTGTAACATTGTTCAATGTATTGGTTGAGGTTCTTATACTGAGTAAATGTGTTTGCGCACGAATGCATTAAAGCAAGAGACATATCAGTTACTACTTCTGACGGAGTACATCCTGCGCTTCTAAACCAAACGGATAGCCAATGCGTTATTTCTTCTGTGTTTTGCGAATCACTAAGCATTGATCCAACGGAATATTGTTTTTGATTTGGATACAATATTACAATATCATATAAAAAGATATGCCTTGATTTGCTTCCATCGGTGTAGATAATACGTTTTACAACTGATCCTGTGGCATCGATAGCTATTCTACTATAATTGTTTTCACAATATCGACGATACACAAGAAGCTGAGAATTTGACCACCAAAATACAAAAAAAGGGGAATAGCCAATATTGCGAATAACATTAGAAAATTCTTGAACGTTTTTCATTTCGTAAAGAGAATCAATAGGTTTTTCATTAAGGTAATTCTTTTTCTTTTCTTTACATTTTGCAGCTCTAAGTGTACTGAGTTCAGGCATCATTTTTCCTGTTTCTAATTCGTTATTAATAATCATACTTTGAATTCTACTAGATGAAAACTTCTCATTCACCATTTTATTTACATAGTGAGATCGCAGGTCACCCCGAAGTGGACGTCTGAAATTTAATGTGTGCTTCTTGCTAAAATTTCCTTGAACAGTACAATTCAGTTCCGAAATTTCATTTTGTTGTGGTTCGTTAATCAAAACGCATGTAATTCTTGATTTGCATTCTTTGCAAACTGCCCAAATCTTTAAAAACAGTGGACCAAACGGAAACAATCTGTGCCTGTCAAATGTTAACGTACATGTAAGTGACGAATTTTCTATTAATTTCTTGTGTATTATATTTGTCCAATTTGAATTTGCGAAAACATATGTATTTCTAATTTCACCAGTGTGCTTTGATTTTCTCACAGACTTATCCTTTCTTTTGTATGTAACAAGTTTTTTATCAAAACTTACATATTCAGTCCATGTCAAAGCAATATTAAACCGATAAGTAGTTTCCAGTTCGTCAACACAGTCTTCTTCAATATCAGTGCTAGTATCACTGTTACTGTTAGTATTACTGCATGATATATTACCGATAGAAACTTCTTCGTATATTGCTTGTACATCTTTAACATCATCCGGATAAATTTGTAGAACATTCCATAAATCATAATAATTTTTTGAAACTGCCGTGTAAATTCCAAGTTTTGATATGTTCAGATTATAAAGTATCATAAAATCTTCCGATATTTTCTGCCAAATTGCATTGTGTTTTGAAACAAAACATTTTTTCTCTCTATCGTACAGTGATTCTAATGGAAACTTCAGCAATCCTTCTACAATTGTGTGAATATCAGATTCAGAACGTTTTTTTCCCATTTTAAGTTATATTTGGTATAATTTTTGTTACTTTTCCTTCCCAAATCTCCTATATAGACTAATCCCATTATCTGTTAAGTAGATAATTCCCTAAGCGTATTATCCTTTTTAATCATAACTCGGGGGGGGGGGGGTGATAAGAAGTAAATCTTCAATCTTGCTTGTAGCGCCAGTCCTGGCTATTATCGAGACCGAAATTATCTTATTTATGACGTAGTCTTATAATTATAAATAATAAATAAATGATGTCACCCAAGTACGGACCTGATAAGTGAATATTTGAACCTTTCCATACAGGGCGGTTAAATTAAATAAAATTTATTTTACTTTGTCCACTATTATAGTATATCTACGTATTTACTATTTATTTCATATTATACGATATTAGTGTATTACAATTTGATATAGAGAAACCGTGTCGATGTACAAAGCGATATATTATGATAATTAAGGTTGTATTTATTAACTTTATCGTTTTGTTCTTAAATAAATGACATAATATAGATTAACAATAAGCCATAGCTGTTAAAAAATTGTTAGTCAAGTTTAGAATGGGCGGAGCGTGTGAAATATATCGGATCATGCGCAGTGGAATGAAACATTTAAACATTTTTATCATTTTTATCAAATACTAATTTGTAAAGAAATTGTAATGGTGCTAGCTCTAATATTTTGGTGCTAGCTGGTGCTAGCTATGTAGATTAAGGAGCTAGCTTTTGGAGCCAAAATATTAACGGGGGGGGCTAGCGTTACTTTAGCCCCCCCCGGTTTCAATGTGGATTTGTGAAAAAACTGTAATGGTGCTAGCTCTAATATTTGGGTGCTAGCTGGTGCTAGCTATATAGATTAGGGAGCTAGCTTTTGGAGCCAAAATATTAACTGGGGGGGGCTAGCGTTACTTTAGCCCCCCCCAGTTTCAATGTGGATTTGTGAAAAAACTGTAATGGTGCTAGCTTTAATATTAGGGTGCTAGCCGGTGCTAGCTATATCGATTCGGGAGCTAGCTTTTTGGCCAAAAATTTTAACTGGGGGGGGCTAAAGTAACGGACCCACAATTATTGAAGGGCCTAGTGGAAAAAGTCACTAAGTCACATTATTTTATAATGTTATTTTTAATTAAACCAAATTTAGAAATCCGAATATTTCTAGCCATTCTTATAGGAAAATGTCTTTCTGTAGATTTGGCTGATTTTTGGATATGTTGTACTTCTCATCATTCTGAACAAATGTCTCAATGAGCACAACTTGATATAATGAGCAGTTTCCGAATTATAAGTTGTAAAAGGTTCAAATTTAACAAGAAAGATCGCCAGTCGTACATGGGAGAGGTGTACAACAGTGGCTAACGAAAATATTCGAACCCTCCTATGTTAACAATGTAAATTGCACATTTTGAAACCGTTTTTTGACATATAAAAATCGATTTTACAGCAAAACTTTTTAGACATTTTTTGTTAAAATTTTCGTTGTCTTCAATTTTGTACCTATACATTTTTCAATTTTGTCGCCCCCTTTTTGATTGGCAGCGATTTAAACAAGACTCTGTGAAATACAAAAAATATTATTACCTGTATCTCAAAATCGGTGCAACGAAATAGAACTATGTACTATGTATGAACAACTTAACTTAATTGCCCCTTAAATTTACAAAACGTAAAGTGTCAATCCGGGGGGTCTGGGGGGCATGGAATGCCCTCCAGTGCACCCTATGCCAAATACCTCATTGGTAAATATTTCTCATCTGAAACTACGTCAATTCGAGGTATTTGGTAAAAATTGTACTGGAAGGCATTCCCCCAGACCCCAGGATTGACACCCACGTTTTGAATTTAACCCCCAATCTGGGGGGGGGGGGTCATGGAATGCCCTCTAGTGCACCCTATGCCAAATACCTCATTGGTAAATATTTCTCATCTGAATCTACGTCAATTCGAGGTATTTGGTAAAGAAATGTGCTGGAGGGCATTCCATGCCCCCTAGACCCCCCGGATTGACATCTACATTTTGAATTTAAAAAGAACTAGGGACATACAGAGGCTAACGAAAATATTCGAACCCTCCTATGTTAACAATGTAAATTGCACATTTTGAAACCGTATTTTGACATAAAAAAATCTTTTTTGACATTTTTTGTTCAAATTTTCGTTGTCTTCAATTTTGTACCTATACATTTTTCAATTTTGTCGCCCCGTTTTTGACTGGCAGCGACATCATTGTGTCCTCGGTAGTCGAAAATTTAAAAAAAAGTTACTTAAGGACTTTTTCCGCTAGGCCCTTCAATTGTCTTTTGTTGTTTATTCTTTCCTTAACTTCAAAAATTGCATGCGGCAAAACCAAAATAAAAGATAATAGATATACGATGTAATTGACTTTGTAGTCTGGTAATAACATAATAATTGCCAGTAATTGTATATTATATTTATTTATTCTGACTCATTGATTTTTTATAAGCAACGATTGTTTCATCTTTTAGTTCTAATTTTAGCAATTCTAATTGGTTTCGACACGACAATTCGTATGTATGTACATAATGTGCAATTTGGGTGAAAAAATCTTACGTTAGACTTTGGAAATCATCAGAATTATTCAGATTTTTTGTTTGATGACTGTTAAATATTGACCAAATCAGAAAATTTTTAAAAACAAGTAAAAATGATCAGACAAAGACATAGACAAAAAAGACACTGGGAATCGTTTGGTCGTTAACGGTCAACCCAGTGAAGGCATTATTTCTATTATGCATGTGATATCCTGATATCTCGTGTCCACCGGATGCAAGTCTTGGTATGAGTGCTTTCTAACAGGAAACATAGTGTGAAGAAACAAACGCAATTCAGTTAAATGAAAAAACGACGAAATGATCAATACCAAAAATTAGATTTTTAGTTGCACCTGCACTGTACATATAGGCTAGGGTGTTGAATGGGTTAGCCGAACATGGGAAATTAACATGTAAAAACTTGTTTGTACAATTTCCTGCTTTCCTAATTATTTTAGAAAACAAATTGAAGACACAAAAATAATGCAGAAATATAACTACGAATGATAAAAAAGTTTCATTTATCAAACTGGCCATGTAAGTTTCCAAAGTAATTATTTTTGAAAATAGAATTTATTGCATGCCAGTCGGAGAAATGAAACTTTTAATAATTTCAAAAGCATTTTTCTCTAAAATCTCTAAAATAATTAGGGAAGCAGGAATTTGCATAAATAAGTTTTTACACGTTAATTTTCTATGTTCGGCTAACTCATTCAGCACCCGATAGACGTAGGCAATGTATAAAAGCAAAAAAAAAGAGTATTAACCTTTTACATTTTTCTTATTACACGTTGAACCGTTTCCGTTTCACCCTCACCCTATTAACACGACAATACAAACGTGCAACGGATCAATTAATCGCTTAAATTGTTAAATAAAACAAGTCATTAGTGTGCAATTTAAAGTTCAGTTTGCGTTTTTTAGTTTAAGTATTAATTTAATTACTTTCCGTGTTATACTCGTGTCTAGTCCGACAATTTAATTTATCTAAAACGCAAAAAAGTAAAGGTAATTAATTTTGTGGGATTCGGGTAGCTACATAATATTTGAAAAAATTTGATGAACTCGTAAGGGTCGGATGACAATCCTTCATTTTAGCTATATTAATTTATTTAAACCCAATGAATAGTCTATCAAGCCGGCACCTCGTACGACGGTTGGGCCCTTTATGACTCCAAACCAAATTAGTTTATATTCGCACCCCTGCACAGACGTATGCATAGATAATCCGCAAATTAACATGCAAAATTCATTTCGTGCATTTCTTCGTCACTCGATGCAATATTAAAATTTTAAATAACTCGAGAGAGCTGGGTACGCAAGTATATTCGCACAAAAATATTTTTTGTCAAGAAATTGATTCTATCAACAAAATTTAATTTCCTCGATGAAAACCATTTGAAATGTGATTCGAGGATCGGACTTATTCGCAATTGTGTTTATTGAAAAAACACCTACCCAGCATTTTTTCAAATTGTTCGTGTATCTAGCCAAACTTCAATTTACGGCAACCGAAATGAGGTAGTATATATCGAGTACCATTTTGTAGTAGGTACTCTTAAGTTTTCAAGTACTATATTTTTAGCCCTCCGCACGTGTCGTCGATCAAAATGATAAAAGGGAACTATCCTACTTATGTTGCGATTCTTCTACCACCCTGTAGTGTTACATCCGGAATTTTTTGTCAACTCACAAAAAATAAATTCGTTTCAATCGCCGAGTGATTCAAACTATTAAGAATGTGATTAATAGAGTTTACTTTTGCCAAGATAACGAGTCAAACAAAATATTTACTTATCAACCTGTTATCGTGTGACACGTTAACAATTAATTCCTTATCGGTGCTAAACTCAAATAGGAATTGCGATGAAAAATACTACAGTACATATTTATGTAATATTTATCTACTAAATTTAAAAAAAAATTCATAAAAATTTGACACCCTTGTCGACAGGAGGCTATTTTAAAACACACACACACGCACGAGAATAAGAGGAAACAGATGGAGATATAGAAATTACCCACGGACCAACCCCAAACAACAAATGGTGGTCGATTTTAAAATGCAAAGCTAAATAAAACAACAACAATAATAATAATTACCGATAAAACTATCGATTATCGATAATCAAGCCCGATATTTTCATTAAAAGAGATTGTTTCGTCGAACTCACTAATAGCAAAAATGTGATTACCGTTATTCTGAAAGCCCGAACAATATCAATAAAATTTAATAACTTTTAGATGAAAAGTAAATAAAACTGTTGGAATTAATTCAAAAAAGGTCGTTAACAAATGTAAAAATAATTGAAAATTAATAAAAGAAAAAAACACGACAATAAAAATCCCAACAAAAATCCACAAATGCAACATAAATCTCGCAATGAATAAGTTGATTGAACTTGGCCGGATTGGAGGTTCATCCCTTATTATATTATACAATACTTATCGACTCCCTATGCTTCGGGAATTATAAGAAAATTGCAAAAATGTTCCAATTTTATTAGAAAGCCAAAATCAATTTTGCTAAAAGACTTTTCAATAGATTTTGGTTATATAGAAAATTCAAACAACTACAACTATCGTCAATTTAGCAAATTAGCCGTAATTAACTCTTTAATTGCTAATTTAACATCGTTGACCTAAATTTGTCAATTGTAACAATTATTATTTCACAAAATTAATCAAATTCTCATTTTTTACGCTCTTCCGTCTTCATAACCAAATTGAAGATGACATTTAATTTAATTCTAAAACACGTAAACAAACGAGAAGGTCTTAAAATAAATATTAAAAGAAACGAAAACATCGGATAAAATAAATAAATGGATATCAAATTTAAATTGATGTGTATTTTATATTTTTAAGATGTAATACTACAACAAATCGATATAAATGCCTAATATACCATTTCAATTGCATAATTTATTCTTAACGACCGTCATATTTATACAAAACAAACAAAATTTTTTTTTAAATCGTTCAATTTATTCCAATCTAAATATAAAATGTAATAATAATAATATATCGAACATCCTTTTTCAAGTTCGTTCAACTAATTACGTAATCGTTCAAAAACAAAAACATCGGATGGGGGAGGGGGTAAATTTTTTGTTTTCGACCATATTCAACTGTTTGTTGTCGTCTGGGAGATTGTTTTGTTTTTACGTCGAATATTTTGACACAAAGATGGCGACACGTTATTGCCGATTTCCGCCAATCACAATTAATTTAAAAATAGGGACAAACTTGGAAAAAATTAAATAAATTCGATAATTCAATCGATACGGAATGAATACCGTCACGTTACTCGTAATTTCGTTGCATAATTTACGAAATAATACGGTAAATGACTTCCGTAGGTTGGAAAACATCTAACAAGTCACACATCAAACTTTCATTATTCAATTTATTATCGAGATATCGTTTTATAGATCAGTGACAATAATTCAATCAGTGGGATTTTGATATAAAAATTTGGTTTGTTTATTTTGTGTGCTACATGTAAACTAGGGATTTGCAGAATAAACATGCTGAGATGCAAATTAATTTGATTATGCGTGTGTGTATGAATTAGGTGCACAGAATATACATACAAATTAGAGAATCAAATCGAAAATTTAATCATCGCTTGAATGAGATCTCAATATAAATCATCGTTTCGGAAAATTCAAATTATTAATTTGATGTTAAATTTTTCGTTGGCAATTTTCCTTGTCAGTTTACGTTTCGGTGTGAGTAAGCAACTGTTCTTGAAACCTTAGTAATTGACACAAGAATATTGTAATAAAAAAATATATAGAACAAAGGTGATTCCTTCAACTTGAAAATTTAATTAACAGTGAAATTCTAGATCATTACACTTCGATTATTGATTTGCATTGCTAGGTAATCCCACGCCTATGTCGATTTGTCATTTTACTCAAAATTGAAAACGTCTCTCTGTTATTTATTCCTTACAACCCGACATACCTACCCCAGGTAAGTTGACAAAAGTAGGACAGTTTAGTAAAATTTTCATGACATTATTACGTTTAGTTCGATCCATATTTACCCACCAAGTCTTTTGTTCGTTGTACTTCCTAAGCGGCTGACCAATTAGCAACAACAAAATAAATTGAACATAAAGAAAATGGCCTTTTTAAACAAAAAGAAAACAATTTTCCTTACATTATTCTCATGAGAAACAAATGATATCTCAAATTTTTACGTTTTTAAAATATAACTTCGTTATTTTACTCTCTTAATCAAGAAACGCCAAGAGTGTAATTTTGCGCCACGAAAAGATGAAAACAAATCGATTTCGTTATTTTCAAATCGGATAAAAAATAAAGAAGCCATGAATGTCTAAAAATAACTTGTAACAGTTTAATAATGAACATCATCGAAAACATTTAAGAATTACACTACTAAAGGAATCCCCCTTGTGACGTCAGAGCGGAAAAATTATTTTAAATTAAATGAAACTCGGAAAATATTTAGCAAAACAATCTACGTTCGACTCGACTAATTATTATTTGACCTACACCGATTTCATCGAATTATATAAATACCTACAAAAAATATCCATTATCTCTTCAAATCAATATAGTACATAAATGATACCTAAATTAACTTTCTGATGGTAACAATAAACGTCAAAAACTTGCTATTTGTTCTCTTTTAAGCAACCTCACGTCCGAGCAAGTTACGTCCGACTAGATCTAGCCTATAAAAAAATTCATTGATCAATTTCTTTTCTAATTGCACAAATAATCACCTTGTAAGCGTTATCTGTCGATATCAAACCTGAATAAATTTCACCTGTAATTTTAAAGTAAATTTACACTTATCAAATATTAATACTGCTGATAGTACACGAAAATAGCACACGTATAGTAATTTCAAACTAAAAAAATTGACCCAACATATCAATTACTGTACTTCGCAATTTTACTAAATATTTAGACAGTATATTTTCACAAAAAAACAAACGAATGTAGCTAGGAGAGACCGGGGGTAAGGTCTGAAAGTTTCATTTCATTCAAAAACAGCCAATTTACTAAAGGTCATTCCTCGTCAGTGTCCAATTTATAAATAAAGTGAATACAAAATTGATGGTGACCGGACAGAACAGAACATGAAAGAACAGAACATGAAAGAACAGCACATGACAGAACAGAAAATGAAAAAACAGAACAATGAAAAAACAGAACAATGAAAAAACAGAACCATGAAAAAACAGAACATTGACAAAAAAGAACTCTGAAAAAACAGAACACTGAAATAAAAGAACATTGACAAAAGAGAACATTGACAAAACAGAACTTTGAAAAATGAGAACATAAATTACTAACTACTTGTTTGAGATCCGGCTTCAGAAACTAAAATTAAATTATATTTGTTTTTAATTTATTTTTTGTTTATTTATTTGTTGTTACTTGTTGTATTATTTTATCAAACAATGGAATATTCATTGACGCAGAAAGGAAATAGAGTTCTTTTGTACCAGGGGTATGAATATACTAGGTACAGAGAGAACGAAAGTGGAGTAATCACGTGGAGATGCAGAGTATACTTTTCGACCAAATGTAAGGCGTTTTTAAAGTCTTTAAACAGATAATTGGTGCGGTTCCACTACATAGTCATGATTCCAACCCACAAGTAGCGCAGGCCAATATTATTAAGGCCAAGATGAAGGAAGAAATGAAAGCAATTGGAGCAACCCCACGAAATATATTAGGTAATTAATGCATTAATTGGTGTTAGTTCCGATGTATTGGAACATTTGCCAAAGCAATCTTCATTGATCAGAAATTTGTTTAACCACAAGAAAACGGCGCATATTCCAAATCCAATCACGACAAATTTTGCGATCCCGGACATTTACGCGGACTTAATTTTGTACGACACAGGAGCGGATGATTTAGACAGAATGCTAGTAATTGGGAATGGTGAGCTGCTAGCAGAACTAGAAAAGGATATACGTGGTACTATATACTATATACGTGGCATGCTAAGGTCGGCAACTCCTATCCACCTTGCGTTTACTTCTTGTTGCAAAAGAAAGATAGAAATACGTACCAGCGAATGTTTACAATTTTGATTGATTTTGAGAAAGCATGTATTTGTGCTGCTCGGATTGCTTTCCCGGAAGCAGAAATCAAAGGTTGCTACTTCCACTTAAACCAAAGTTTATTACGAAGAATTAACAGTGCAGGCTTGAAAATAGAATTTGAGTCTGACATTGATGTAAAGTTAAAACTGAAATCTCTGGCTGCTTTGTCGTTTATTCCAGCAGAAGAAGTGCGGCCCGTATTTGACAATCTAGCTGCGACATTTCCCGACGATGATCGCTACAACGATGTGCTGACGTATTTTTTTTCCACATACATAGCTGACGTTGCAGGAAGATCACCTCAATTTCCTATCGCGTTGTGGAACCATTTTGAAGCCGCTGGAGAAAATAGCCCCAAAACAACAAATTGTTGTGAAGGTTTTCACAATGCTTTAAATTCCATATTTCACTGCAGCCATCCCAGTGTATGGAATTTTTTGGATGGATTGCAGCGTGACATTGCTTGCCAACGTTTGTTGTTAGCCAATGCACAAACTGGCCGCCTAGAAGTAAGAAAGAAGAAGTATGAGAATCTTGGCATACAAGTGGCAGCTGTGGTTCAGGAATACGAAAGTTATGATAAGTTGAGATTCTTGCGGCGCATGGCAAACTTGCAATTTTTTACAGTTGTTTTTTATTTTTTGTTTTTATTATTATTGACTTTGGTTGTTTTGTTGTTATTATCTTTGTTTTATTTTTATGTGAATTAAAATAAAATTTAAAATTTATTTAAATTTATTGTTCTCATTTTTCAAAGTTCTGTTTTGTCAATGTTCTCTTTTGTCAATGTTCTTTTATTTCAGTGTTCTGTTTTTTCAGAGTTCTTTTTTGTCAATGTTCTGTTTTTTCATGGTTCTGTTTTTTCATTGTTCTGTTTTTTCATTGTTCTGTTTTTTCATTTTCTGTTCTGTCATGTTCTGTTCTTTCATGTTCTGTTATGTCATGTTCTGTTCTTTCATGGAATCAAAATTGATTACTAAAACGCCCGGTCTCCCCTACATACTTGCCCCATTAGTGATATCTTCTGTAAACGTCAACAAAATTAACTTTACAACATTAAATTGTCAAACTAAAGTGTTCCCTTTTGTGTTAATTAAATAATTTATTATAATAATTAATTTTTAACGTTTGAAGAAGAAAGGACATGCTTTACTCGGAGTAAAAGTGACTTTTTGTGACTAGTCTGTAATTGTCCGGAAATTTAAAATTTACATCAAGAGCTTTTACATGAAGTGTCTAAAACATATTTTGATTTTTAACATCGTTTCACAAGTTACATTTCATACGATGTCGCATCGGTATCTCTAAAATCCGACAGGCATATCATGCCAGGCTTGATCAACTTCAGGTACTTAAAATCTTTAATAACTTTCGTAAATTCAAATTGGTTGATCTGTTATCTGTTGGCAACGATGCTTGATGTCATAACTACATCAAGGCAAATATCAATATGTATCTATTTCAGGAATCATACTATTTATAATAAATTAATTTATTAAAAATATCAGAAGTGTAATCTAAAATTTTTCTGTGAATATAGAAATAAATGGGAACAATAAAATACATAATATATTTTTTTTTAAATAACAATAATCAATAATTGGAGATAGGGTTCATTTATTATATTGAATAAAATACATCTATAACCAAGTACAGTTACTCTCAAAAGAAGTGGGTCACTTCTATGCTAGCAATGCCAATTGTACATTTTGAAGCCTTTTTTGTCAAATAAAAATTAATTTTACAGCAAAACTTTTTAGACATTTATTTTTGAAAATTTTATTACTTTCAATTTTGTTTACATACATTTTTCTACTTTGTCGCACCGTTTCTGACTGACAGCCAGGGCCTATTTTACCATTAGACGCATTAGAAAAGAGAGAACATAAAATAGTAAAATAAAAATCAAATTCTGATAAAATAACACAAAAACTGGGCTTTCGATGGTATTAGTTACACTCGAATATAAGGGGCCCGAAAATTTGCTAGAGCCTACGGCCCAACCCAGTTAAACCCAATTTTCCTTTCCACACCTTCTCAAAACTGCGACTTCCAATACGGCGCTCGCAATCAAGGATCCTAAGTAACTCTTCAATACTGAAAAACTAATACTATTGGTCCATAAATAAAGAGTAAACCGTGCACTGCGGGGTATTCCATACCCCCCAAACCCCCCGGTTTGTTACAGTTTAATCAATATTTAAAGTTGTAATAAAAATAATACGTTTATCCTCAGACCTCTTCTATTACGATATCTGCAATTGATTTACAGTCTCCGACTTCTGGGCATGCAAAAATTCAATTTCTTATTTGTTCAGCAGCGAAACAAGGTTTTTCGGGGTCTAAAGTTTTAAACATATTGAGGAACCCCAAAACTTGTTAAACCTTGAAGTTAAGTTTAAACGACAAACAATGGGGATAAACCGGGGAGTCTTCCATACCCCCCGGTGCACGCTTTTATTTTATTCCGAAATCGCTACACCCAACACAACAAACTAGACCAGGGATTCCCAAACTGAGTTCCGTAGAATAGTCATCAGGGTTCCGCCAAAATTATTTATTATTAGCTATTAAATTAAATAATACCACGGTTATAAATATTATTTTGAAATAGCGCAAAATATGTGATGAGAAGGACTCATTAGTTCAATTGTTTCGCATAAATTATAGCATTCCCTTGAAAAACGCGAAAAATCTAAAAAAAAGCTCATTGATGATATGGGGTTCCAGGTATTTGGTTGCTGTTCCGTTATCTTTAAAGTTTAGAAACCCCTGAACTAGACTATATCATCTACTCAATTTCTCAACAGGGCCTATTTTACCATTAGACTAGAGTTGGCATAATTGTGTAAGTACTGACCGGGACATTTGGCTATAACTAAAAAAAACTCCTAAAATCTTAAATAATTATTCGGGGCAACTAAAAAAGAAAAAAAAGCTCTTAAATTAACTAAATACTTCGGGGTAGTATTGCAAAAATAAAAAAAAAATGAAAATGAAAATACTTCAATACTGAGACATTTTATAGATCAACCGGGACGGATGGCAACCCTACATTAGACACATTAAGCACGTGCCTAGGGCCCAATGGCCAGAGGGGCACGAGAAAAATCTCGAAAAAAAAACGAGATAAAATCGTAAAATAAAAAATCAAATTCTGATAAAATAACCCAAAAATTTGCTAGAGCCTGGTGCTCAACTCTGTTAAAAATATGCGCTGCTGACAGCAACTTAAACAGGACTCTGCAAAATACAAAAAATTGGCATCAATTGGGCTAAAAAAAATTAAAGAAAAAATGTTTATTCTTTTTTTTTATTTCGTTGCACTGTTTCCGAGATACAGGTGACAATATTTTTTGTATTCAACAGGTTTAAGTCGCTGTCAGTCAGAAACAGTGCGACAAAATAGAAAAATTTATAGGAACAAAATTGAAGACAACGAAATTTTCTACAAAAAATGTCTAAAAGGTTTTGCTGTAAAATCGATTTCTATTTGACAAAATAGGCTGCAAAATGTACAATTTACATTGCTAACATTGAAGTGGCCTACTTCTTTTGAGAGTATCCGATCACCGAAGTCGAAATAAAATTGAATTAGGTGTTTTTAAATTGGCAAACAGAGCAAGTTTTTTAAGCAAAATAAAAAAAACTGTTTATAGTAATCCACCGAAAAGTAAAGCCTCATCCAACTACGGATTTTTCATTTAACAATCTCCCGTAATCTCGTTATGTTTGTGTCTACCCCCGACGAGCATGAACGAATTAACCAGAAATATTTTCAAAAAATTATTCGGTAACATGCAACCCGAAAATCGTGAAACATTAGCGGGAATCTCGTTAATCTAGTCGCGCGCGTCAGTGGTAGACTGATACCGGAAAAGATCCTAAATTAGTTGTTATACCAAATATTTCACTTTGATTTTTACCCAAATTCCACAGTTCAAAGTCATCGTTTATTTGAAAACCTTGGTGGCTGGACTAAAAAACAGTTACATCAAATAGATGACTTCACTTTCAAATAATATAAATAAAGAAAATTTAAATTGATATGCGAGAATGTGAGTCGTTCCACACCGTTGCGTTAAAATTCAACGAACCGCAATCAACAATATCATTGTTATTAAAATAATTGTTTAAAAAATACAGCAACAAAATTCAATTGTTGAAACGATGAGACTTAAATGGCAATAATAATAATTATTGGCCAAGCGAGTGTTATTTGAACTTTCTTTTTCAATTTTTTTCTTTTAATATAAAACGGATTTGCCAGTTGGTGGGATTCTCGATATTATGCAAGAGTTTCGCCTACCTTTGCACAAAAAGCAGGAAATTCAAGGTCTACAATCTGATGTCACAATTCGAAACAAAACGAAATAATTTATACTAGATGCATTTTCCCGACGTTTGTTATGCAGAAAATGCGAATTTGTTTTATAATGGAGCGGCGTTTTTGTAGCAACTGTCAGAAGCCGCGTTTCAATTGTTCAAGAAGGAAGCAGTAGAAAAACAAAAGAAAAAAGTAAACAAGTTCAATTTGAAGTTTTTAGGTTTCGTGTTTTAAAATGGAGTTTATTCAACTTTGGGCAATTTAAAAATTCGTCTCCGCTAATTATTTAATATCTTTCGGTGATGATTATTTAATAATTTGACTTTTAAGAATAAACTAAAACAGCTGGCACGAGAAAATCTAACCAATAACGAAATTATAAAAAAAACTTACCGGCTAAACATGAAGACGAAGAAGTGAAGAAAACGATTAATAATAACGCAATATTCGATAAGGATGCAATTTTTTTCTTAATTCTAGGAACGTCACCGTTGCTGCAACTTCTTTCCTTTTCTTCCATATTAATCACCGCCGACTTTCTTTGTTTCGAGTTTTTGCACTTTGAAAACACTCGCACCATAATAATTTCGCACACCACCACCCCCCTTTATTTTATATACAAAATATTACAAATTTTCACTCTCATCGTTAACTCCATTTTACTTCAACCGGGGACCATAACGACTCCAGACGAAGTTTTCAAACACTAAACACCTGTGGCACAGGTAACAAACACCGTTAGTTATTTTACATTTCTAATAACTTTCGAACTAAATTTTCCGCACAACCTTCATTTAAACAAAGTGAAAACGTAAGCACGCCGTAAATTAATTTGATTTTCGCGTGATTTAATTTAAAATGTTTCCGAATTAAACGTTCGTAAATTTAAACAGGCACGACGCGAACCACCGTTTCCAACGGACACCGAACAAATGCTGCGCGACGACCGAATGGTTTCAAACTTGGTGCGCGAGGTCTCTGCTGTCGCGAATTAATTTACTTCACTTTCAAAATATACAAACCTTTTTCATTTGTTTGCGCTTGTAATAATAATTAGTTATAAACACCACAAGTAATTAAAATTAAAATCACTCATTTGCGATTCAGATCTTATAATCCGGGAAGTTTAATATTTTAATGCTTCCACTTTGCTAATTTTCACAAACCAGGAAGCAATGATTTTGAAATTAAAAAATCTTACGTAATTAGTAATAATTAGTTTTATTAGGTAGAAATTTTTACCGAAAGATTTCAATGCGCGCAACGACACGTACTTTTGTCATACCAGGGGCGTAACAAAAATTAGGATTCAGGACTTAAAAACAAATCTTAAAAAATATCGCATTTTTATTATAAAAATAACAAATAAATTATTAAAACTTAAATGCAGTTTTGCAAACTCAAATGAAAAATCCCAACATTATTCCACCAAGATGTTTCCTTCTGGCTTCTTCATGATCCATAATACCTCCGCTGCTAGTCAAGACAACGTATCTGTAAAATAACATCTGCAAGTCAACATCGGCAGTAGTGGAATTTGGAAATGTTACCCAAACTGTCGGGACGGTAACAAATTATTGTTGTTCCACTTTTCAATATCGGTAATGGGAACGTCAAATCTAGGTGAAATGACACTGCACTTATTTAGCCGACCTGTTAAATTTACTACAATTTTTCCTCAGCGATGGTTGTCTACGATTTCAATTTCTCCAATATAACCGTGCTTCATCATCACGGTCAAAAACTTAATGACCACTTTCGAACTTGGCCGAATCAAAACCTGTCGTTTTCAACGTTTTTTGGCATCGCTTAGTACATTTACTCGAACCATGGCTAAAAAAAAGAATTTTAAATCAAAGTTAACCTCACAAAATTATTTGTAACCAAATCTTCGGCAAATAAATTACCTTTTTTGTTTATCGTCAAATTAATGCCGATAAGGTCAATAAATCTATCTTGATTACAGTAAAAAATAAATACCGTTATAGAGGTTATAAGTAACCATGCAATGCTGCCAATACAATTTGTTTTTGGTGGAAAAAAGATCGGTTCACATTTATTCCAATTAGTTCTCAAAGGGGGGGGGGCAATTAACTTTTATTCATCGGCGACAAAATTTATCATCTACAAAAAACTAGTTTTTTTTAATATAGTCAAAGAAAATCTGGTTTAGAAATTAATCAATAGCAATTAAGTGGATCCGAACCTATGTCCTCGAGTCTACATCTAATGGTACTCATTCAGACTACAAAAAAAATATGTAACGAACTGAGATTCAGAGTTAAATTCTCTTAGGAAGTAAACTGAACAAAGTATAAAATTTTCATAACAGTACGTCTACTAATCGTAATTATATTAGCAATTAAGTCTACATCAATTACTAATATTTTGAGTAATCCCCATGCCCACTGCATAATTATTATATCCAACTGTTCATCTTAAAAGTTAATGTCTTTTCATTTTAATTATTATCAAATCTTTCAATTTAAAAAAATAAATGCATTTGTACCGTCAAGGGTTTTGAAATTTAACAAGATTTTCCTTATAAATTCATTCACCTTTTAACTAAAGAGCAAAATTCTGGAAAGAACCCACTAGAATCTACTGTCGATGTTCATTTAAATAAAACTGAAATTACCAAAATCACCCCCATATAAGTGATCATAATTAACATACACAAACTTGAAAACTCAGGCAAACAAAATCTAAACTGCAAATTAGGAATTAAACGTTTATTTTATTAACATTAGAAAAAGAATCCTAAAATTTTGCCTCCAAGATGTTTCCGTCTGGCTTCTTCGTGATCCATAATACCTCCACTTGTAGTCAAGACAACATATCTGTAAGCAAAACCAATTTTAGTCCACACGAACCCTAAAAGTTTGCAACGACTTACCCGAACTGCCGAGAAGGTAACAAATTGTTTGTCCATTTTTCGATGTCGGTAATGGGAACGTCAAAGCGAGGCGAAATAACTCCACATTTGTTTAACCGTCCAGTCAAATTTACCACAATTTTACCCGAACGATGATTATCGACGATTTCGAATTCGCCGATATACCCATGCTTCATCATCACGGTCAAGAATTTTATGACCACTTTCGAACTTGGTCGGATGAGAACCTGTCTCTTGCCACGTTTTTCTGCATTGTTTATCGATTTGAGAGCGTCACTGAGCACATTCATTCGCACCATGGCTAAAAGAAGAATATAATGGAGGTTATGACACACAAACACCTCAAAATCTAGCTAGTTAATGTTTACTCGTTACAAATGATCAAAAATAGAATAAATAAGCGGAGTTCATTGAGTGCAAACAAATTAAAAGGGAAAAAACATGACTTTTATGGTAGAACCTTTCACCACGCTGAAAGTAACAATACTAACCTAATTTACCGAAAAAATTTTAACGCAAAAACCAAAAATGCACCTCAATATTAGTTGGTTGAAACGTAAAAATTGCGATTCGAAAGGTTTTTACTTAGGATGATTTAAAAATATAACAATTACCTGCGATTTATTTTCTTCACTCACATAAACACCAAATATACAGAAAACGTATGAAAAGAAGTTGGTTACTTTTCGTACAGGGTGACCAACAGTTTCCGAAACCCCCCACTTAGATTACCTACAGCGGGAATTTTAAATTGAAATTATTTAAAGTCGTCAATGCTCGATGGTAAAATATAATTTATTTTTTATGATAATACAGATTTAATTAAAAACACAATAAAGCTGCTTATAATCTAATTGATACATTTTCTATCTATACATAATGGGAAAAATTTATTGATTTGTTTTGGTAGCCCTTCACATTTACTTGTAAAAAATAAATCAAGAAATGGCAGTACAAAACATATTTAGGCACCGTCAAGGAATTTGGATACAATTTTATTTGAATACTAAAAAAAACCCAAAACCTTATTGAGATTTCTAAGTTAGCACCTATACATGAAAAACAAACACAAAATACAATAAATTATCATTAAAATTTAAATTTGGCAAATTGTACTTAAACAGACTATCTAATAACTTTAACAACCAAAAATCCAAACGCCGTCGCAAGAGCTAAACCTATACCTGCTTTCCACCATGCAGTCGTATCCGCCGCTATCAACCCAAAGTTACGTAGATGTCTAAAACAGTTTAATAATTAAAATCAAAACTTAAACTGGAAAAAAAAAACAAAGTGCAAGTAAATCAAAAGCAAAGAAGCCCCATGCCACAAAATTTGCAGATTTTTTAAAATAAGCAAAATTAAGTTGTTAATATTTCGCATTTGAGTAGTAAGTATACAACTAAGCACAATTATTTTAGTGTTTTATTATTAATTATTAAAAAAATTATCATTCCGAAAAAACATCAAATTTTAACCTGCAAACTTGATTAAACCACTCTGTAGGTGGTGGACGTAATAAAAGCATATGAACCATACGGCGTAACGGACTGAAAATAAAATTTCAGAGTTGGGATCAACACTTATTTACAGTATAATAGGTCAATGTTTTATTTTTGCACTATCTGTTTGTCATCTTATGTTGACATAAATAACAGATGGGGCACCAATAACAAATAAAAAAGCTACAACAGAACAAGTAATATTAAGAACATGGAACAGTAAGGATGCATTCCGTTATGTCTAAAAGATTTAAAAAAAATCACAACTAAAATAATAGAAAGATGGTAGACGTCGAAGATCAAACGTTAATTTTTCGCGTGTAACTTCCAACAGGTTCTTCCTATACAAAAATATCGAGAATGAAATTCTCTGTAAAACAGATTCACAATTCAATAAATCGGTGTCACCAAACCTTTTCCTGAAAAGTTTGAAGTTACAAGAAATTTTGTCCTAACGTGCAATGTGCTCGGATTACATTAAGTTTTAAGTTGATGAGTAACACAGAGATGATACACTTAATTAAAAAGCTTAAAATAATAAGAAATCATGAGTGCCCAACATAAAATAAATACAACGCGCACCATATGAAAAAGTATCATCAGTAAACCAACCTGTGCTTGTAAAACAAGATCCAAGCAGCTTGAAAACGTCTAAAGAAATGTCTTCCATTAATAAAAATAAAAAAAGCAAGGGATTGTTTGTGTTTAGTAATTTTTTTTTTATTAATGATGTATATTTATTTTATTAATTAAAATTATCAATGTTGAGCTACAGGACACAAATAAAACACATTTTTAAACGAGCTTTCGAAAAATGATTTTTTCTTTTTCAAGTTTAATATGAATTCATATGCAAGAAAAAGTCATTTTTCAAAAGCTCGTTTAAAAATGTGTTTTATTTGTGTCCTTTAGCTCAACATTGATAATTCTAATTTATAATTATTTTCTGGCCAATTGCTAAGTTAGAATTTTACCAATCGGCAAGAAAACAAATCTAAATAGTGAAGGGATCCCCAGTTGCCAGACATTGTACCGAGCAAATATTGTTTTCATTACACTATCAAGCTTTTTAAGGGCCTGAAGCTAAATATATTCTAGACGAGGGTTAACATAGCTGCAAAAATCTGGTGTACAATTAAAGGGAATTCCAAGAAAACCTTTAAAAATTCTTAGAAATCTCAGAAAATCTCTATAGTGTGGCCAGAAATCGATATCTAGGGTCGAGAAACCCAGAACAATATTTCCAGGAACTATCAAAAACTTTCTAGGACATCAGACTACCCGGCTAATTTACCTCTTTAAACATTTCAATTTGTGGTTAATTTTGAAACGATGCCTGGTTAACTGGGTATCCGTTACCGGTATTTCCCCATGCAAAATTTAAAATATATGAATTATTTGCCCACTTCCCGAATTAATTCTATAAAAAACGAATCCAAAAATTGTTAACACCGCAATAAATTTTATATTTTTAACTGAAAATCAATTATTTACATTCTAAAGAAATGACTTACGGAAAAGCCGCCATAGTTGCCAATTTAATGTAGATATCCTTCCTAAGATGTTTTTTTGAACTGAAAGATTGGGGAGGTAATATTTTATACTTCTGACAGAACGCAAAAGGTTGCAACAAGTAATTTTGTTTCACTTCGTCCAAATCGCTCTTGCAGGCAACCATCAAAACGGGTATTTTGCTGTCGGCAAAATATTTCTAAAACGCCACATTGTAACCAAAAGTTTAAAAATAATAATTAAACTCACAATATAAATACGTGCAATGTACTCGAACGATTTCGGATTGCTGGTGTCATAAACTAAACAAGCCACATCGCAGGTGACTTCGTGTGGTAACAAAGGATCAGACACATTTCGAACACTGATCTCACGCATCACCATGATTTTCTCTTGTCCGTATACTTGTACCATATTTACTGTACAATTGGGGGTGCCCGTGTTATCCAGAAGAGAATTATACTATCAAAAAAACAAAACTTTGTATTGTAAAAAATTGTGTTTATAATTAATTACTTCAGTCTGTGATCGAATAAAATTTCTGCAAAACATCGACTTCCCAGAAGAACTTGGTCCGATGACGTGGCACTGGTAAACGTTACGGCTTGATTGTTTCTTAGCTAAATCAAGTTTCTTATCCCTCGTCACTAAAGAAGAGTTGGTCAGCAAAAACCTTTTCAAAAAATTTAAAAAACTTACTTTGTACTGCAGTTATTTGAGATTCGTTCTCGTAAATGTTATATCCTAAGAAAGCCAAATACTGAAAAGCTCTCGGTAAGTCGCAGAGTGTCATTAAAGCCCATTGACATATGTAACCTTGATATGTGATCCAACCGTTTTCGTTTGTTGGCACCATAGCACTCACGTCTACTCCCCAAGCAGGATTCGGACAAGTCGAAAAATAATCTTCAAATTCTGCCGGCGATAGAGCACTGTCTTTATCTTTATCAAACCTTTCAAACATGTGGGTCAAAAATTGGTGACCTTTGTGTGATAGCTCGGTGGTGCAACCAGAGCTGACTTTGAAACTAAAAATTCACAAATTATTCTCGAGTATTTCAACGTTTCAATAACACTCACGTAGGAGATAAGTATTCTTTGGTCATGTTTAAGTTGTCGTTATATCCAAACTTTCTGAGAACTGTCCATGTCGTTTCGTTCCTTCCTCTCTGAATAAATAAACTGTGAAGGTACAAAAAACCTTTCATGGTGACTGCATTATTCAGAACACCTCCGTCAATATTTTTATGTATTACGCTTTTGACGTCATCTAATACTTGTGGTTGTAAAGGTGCATTAAAGCATCGGCTTTGAAAATTGTTCAACTCCACGTCATTCAATAAACCGTCGTTATCGATATCGCAAATTTTAAATATACGGATTAAAGCTTTTTGACAATTTTCTGTTAACTAGAAAGAAATAAAAAAATCAGACCCTTAATTCAGTAGTAATGATGATTATGAAAACACTTACGTCAGTTTTTTCTACACTGTAAAGTGGTCCTGTCGGATGTAAGACAGCTTTTTGGGCATAATAAAACATTTCCGATATGTTTTTAAGAGTTTTTGCCGAGCATTCAATACAGGTTTCAATTTCCGAATAAGTATCCATCAAATCGTAAACCCCCTAAAAAAGATCAAGGTAATTTTGCCGGTTGTATTATTTTTGTTTTCACTTACTTCGATGGTTGAATAATCAACGGCGTCAATTTTGTTTCCGACCAAAACAACGGGAACGGCGCAGTCCTGATTGGTTTCTCTAATAAGAGGCAGCCAATAAGAAGAAACTCGCTCCAAGGTATCGTCATCATCGACAGCATAAACAAGACAAATAACACTGGCCCTTTTAATCTGTTCCACCAACTGTTCGTCACTTTGTTCGACGGCCGAATAATCTACGATATTGGTGGGTACTTGTTCGGGAGTCACATCGGCAGGAATGGTAATTTCTTCCGATTTAGGTGGAACTTGTTCGGGAAATTCTTCACTAACCAACGAAAGTATCAAGGAAGTTTTACCCACGCCACGATCACCCAACAAAAGTATACGGACATTGCGTTTATACGTTAATTTAACAACCATCGTCTAGAAATAGTGTCAAAATTACACAACACAAACAGAATTTTACAGTTAGAAACCCTTACGGAAAAATTAAGTGTCCAGGTTCAGCATTTAGCATGGGGCCGATTAAATTAATTAATTTGTTAACAATTTATACATTTGACTAGAGAACTTAGTCATTAATATTAAGAAATTACCAAAATACCACCTACAGCTTTTTATAACCTACAAAATTTTGATGGTTCTCGGTAGACCTAATTTCATTTTTTCCAAAATGACTTTACTTATTTAAAAATGTTGATCTATATTTTGCAAATATGTGCACGATTCTTTCATTTTGTCCGTAAGAATTGCAGGAGGCAACCATAACTAAGCATACGAGCTTTTTCCGTTTAAAAAAAAAAATTATCAAATTTGATTCACATTGCGATGCACCCTGTATATCGAATATATGTAATAATTTATGTGCAGGTTAGTGGTTATCAACAACAAACAAACTAAAAACAGTCAGAGTAAAAATGTAAAAACTGACACAATTAAAAGGAATCAGTACAAAATAACCATCTATATCAATATTAATCTAATAATTTAATGTCCTACATAAATTTGACGTTTACATAACCTTAAAATTGCGGCAACGCAAATATGGATCGTAACAAACCGAGTACGGGAATTAGAGGTCCCAAAAGCAAAGTAACTCAACAACCACCAGATACTTTCATAGCTTTGGGTACTAAGCCGTCATCTTCAAGAGATGTCGACCCGAAACGCAGCGGTTCTCTTAGTAAATCGACACCTCACTTACCACCGAGCACTTCGAAAGGTACCAGCATTTGAATCTTCTTTCTCTGTATTGACAGCTAATTTTTGATTTTTCTAGTTGTACCCGAACGAAAGCGAGAAGCATCTTCCAGTATACCGGGACTACCACCGTCCAAGAAAATAAAAACTGGAATTTCGAATCGATCTCCTACTATCGGAGTTGTCAACGCTCCATCCCATATCGTAGGTGATAGACCTGGAGTAGCACCTAGTACAGGTGTAGAACCGTGGGAGTCTTTAACAGTCGACTGTGACCCAAGCGAATTATTTGAAAATGTTGTCAGCTGTGTTGGTAATGGAAACATGGATAAAGCGGTTGGGTATGTCCTGGGGGCAATTAAATTGTTTCGGGGGCAACGTTTCAAACCCGATAAAATAATTTACAATAGTCTGCTTTTAATTTGTCAGTGCAAACCTTCCTTATTTATAAACGAAAATGTTTGTAACGCCATCGTAACTGTGATGAGGAGAGACATTTCTACTGGCTTTAAAACACCGAATAAAGGAAACATTTACACTCATATTTTATTTGTGAATTTGTTAACACGCGCTTTTGATGATGTGTTTCATTGGCCCGAAGTTTTTGTCAAGGTAAGCTTACTCTTTTGTTAAAAACTGCATTTTTTAATAATTTTAATTTTTAGCTATATATTGAAGACGCTTTAGGAGATCGTGTTTGGATCGATAATCCATTCTGTAAATCGTTTGTCGACAATATCGTGACGGCTTTTAATACAAAACAACCGCCAAAAATTTTGTTAACTTCAGAAACTTGGTTAGCAACTGGTAGGGATACTTCGAGTCCGTTAACCGTTAACACAAGTTTGGAAGACGATGATAGTAAGTTTATTAAGTTTTTATTTTGCATTTTAGTTTTTAACTTGGGTTTTAGTTTTTAACGAACACAAGTCGATAGTCGAAAATTGGAAACTGAAAGTTTTGCCTCGCTACGCCCAAAGTCTGGAAGTAGTAGAAAAAATTGCAGTGGAAGCTATACAGGAACAAATTTCCCGTCGTCAACAACCCGAAGCGATTACTAAAAACTTTGTCAGATTTTTAAGTAACGCCTGCGGATTGGTCGAAATTCGGATATTTTCGATTTCTCGTATCGAAACCTGGCTACACAATCATAAGCTTATGAAGGCTGCACAAGAACTGTTGGCTTATGTGTGCTACAATTGTGCCGCAAGAACTCAGAAGGACGTCGAAGTTGTTGCCCAACTCAGCAAGTTGCGCTTGAAAAGTAAACCTTTGGTCAACATGTTTAATAATTGCCTGAAAGAAATGGTGATTTCTTTTCCGGAAAACTTGTATCCGTTATTAAAATATACAATCTACAACGAACTGTCGAATGCTAGGAATACAAATAATTTGGTGGTGGTTGGAGCAATGTTTCAGGTTGCACCGGACGCAAGTGCGGACGCTTTCGCCGATATTTGCTTGGAATTGCTGTTGAATAAAGACGATTATTTGCGGTCATTACGGGCGCTGCTTAAGGAAATTAATCGGGTGTTACGGCACGATTTCAACTTGTTGAGCGTCGTGCATGCGCTTTTACGAGAACGACTTGAAGTTTCGTCCGTTATCAGAGAATTTGAATTTCGAGATCGCATGTTTTATTCGTTAGCAGATTTAGTATGTATGTGCATGCTCTTGTGCGTAAATCCTCAAGTGCGAGACGCGGCGACACAAAGTAAACGCGACGTATCCATTTTACGTGCTTTTCAACTACAAGTAAGCAATATTCAACGAGAAGCTGTGACGTGGCTACACGATTCCGCTATACGATTGTTTCGACCCAATCAAACGGATTTTGTTCACATCCTACACAAGGTTTTGTTCCTCGTCGCCAGCGATGAATACACCAAAGTCGATTCGTGGCCTGGCGAAAACGAACGAAATTTATTTTTACGTTTATCGAGCGAAGTTCCGTTACTTCAAGCGACGCTTTTGAGAATTTTACTAATCGGTTTATCCAAAGAACACCCGATGGGTCAAGCTGACGTCATGGAAACGTTGGATCAGTTGGTAAAAAGGGTTGCGAACTTGGCGCCCGACTGCACGCCGCCGCTCGTTATGGATAAGACCGAAATCGTGGATTTCTTTTTTAATTTGAGCAGCTTCAACCAACCCGAAAATATAATTTTACCCGTCGGTTTCGTCCCACCGACCGTCGCAATTTCAAATTTGTTATGGAAAGCGTGGCTCATTTTATTAATCTTGGCAGCGCACAATCCCACAACTTTTGGAAGTTTAGCTTGGAACAAATACCCAACTCTGAGGACTCTCATGGAAATGTGTATCACAAATCACTTTTCGTTTCCACCACCAACAATGCTCGCGGGGGCCGAAACCGTGGAAGATTATATTTCCAAGGAAATGCAAACAAACACAATAGAACGGCAAACCATATTCGAGTACGAATCGCTGTTGGCCGCCGCCAGCAAGACGGAAGAACCGACAGAACAGAAGAGTTTTTTGTTGCCGAATTTGATGGAACTGAAACCGTTGGAAGGTGCCCGTAAACCTCCCCCTACAGTTCTGGAACAGCTGAGTGTGCTGAATACGTCACACCGTTTGGGACATTTGTTGTGTCGATCACGTAATCCTGACTTTTTGCTTGATATTATGTCGCGGCAAGGGGGTACCGCTCATATGCCGTGGCTAGCAGAATTAATTCACAATTCGGAAGGAGCTTTCGCGCATCTACCCGTTCAATGCTTGTGCGAATATTTGTTATCGACGATGCCGACCGAAAAATTAACGAAACACGGACAACTTCTGTTTCACTTAAGGACCGTCGTTAACGGCCCAGATCCGCAAAGCGCCAGCGAAGTTTTGGAATATCTCTTAAGACGTCTAACTTCCATACACGCCGCTAGTAGAAATCAAGCAATCAAGGGACTTACCCTCATTTTGAATCCAAATGAAGATAACGAAATCGGTGAAATCGGGAACGACACGCAATGGTTAACCCGATTTATTCCAGCGTTCGTTCACGCAAACACCGTACGACCTCTCCTTGCTCAATTTTTACGACAAGCGCTTTTCGTCGAAACCAACCCCGTGCACATTTCCGACTACGTTTTGTTTTTGTCTTCTCAAGACTTGGAAGAAACCGTACCCGACCTGCTGGAGTTGGTATTAGACTTGGCATCCATTATAGTCGAACGCAGCTGCATCACCAGCCATGTCCTGCCCGGAGACAATATGGAAACCTTAAAGGCATTGATAACCTTATTTTGTTTTTATTTGCAAAAAGCGCGACAACCAACGGACGAAACTTTCCATTGGTGCGAAAGTCAAGACCAAGTGGTCGTGACCTGGGCCAATGGCGACCAAAGCACCTTACAAATTCTGATCGTCCACGCTTCTATAATTTTGTTAACTTTCGGTCCGATCGAAAACTTCGTCAATTTTGACATTTTAATGGACGCTTGGTTTCCCATAAGTGAAGATCATCCAAAAGCGTATCTTGTTGACACATCGGAAGAAGCTCTTCTGGTGCCAGATTGGTTGAAACTACGTATGATTCGATCCATGGTACCTCGTTTGGTGGACTCGGCAATAAATAAGTTGGAAGCTCCTCAGCTGGTGCTCTTCATCCAGTCGTTTGGCATTCCAGTTGTGTCGATCAGTAAGCTGTTGAATGCTTTAGACAAGGTGACAATGGTCGACACCAAACTGGTGGTCGACTCGGTTTTAGACAAAAATTATATGATACAGTTGGTAGAGGTCCAAAATCGACGAGGCGCCCAGGGGGGTGAAATATTCGTAAAATCTTTGGAATTGCAAGCTCCAAATTTGGACGACGATGACTGCAGCAATATGATGTATTCCAAACCGGCATTGCATGATTTTAACAAAAACGACGAAAACCAGCAGAAAGCCAACTTTAACGAAGTAATCAATATATTCAATAATTTATTTTTGGACATTGACAACCTCGGCAACAAGAAGAAAGAATTTCGTCGGTTAATGAATGTAAGTAAAGATGCTCTTATCTAATGCACAATATCAATTTGAATTTTATTTTTAGATAATTTCGGCTGATGTTAACTTAAAGAATTTTATTTATGAGTATTTATCGAACGCCACCTCCAGCAACCTACAAGTCTTGGTAGATAATCTTCAATTTTCCATTACCTTATTTAAATTTTTGTTCAACAAAATTTATAATGAATTGGCAATTTCGAGTGCTCAAATTTTGTTGACCAAATTACCGGCTACTAACAATCTGCTGACACTTACGGTTAAGCAATTTTTGAAACAAAATAAAGGTAATCATACGAAACAAGAAGTAGACACGATCGAGACGATTTTAAGTAAACCGGTGGTTACAAATCAAATGATCGTGCGTGTGAGCGAGACACCTGAAAGTATTACAAAAAAATTGGGCAAGTTGCTTGTGGAGAACGACTTAAATGACGAAAAAGTTGGTTTAATAGTCGACTGGTTGTATTCGATCCAGTTGGAAGTGACCAATTTGAATGAAAAGAACGTTCAGATGGATCTTTTATTTTCCAAGCAGGGATTGCCGTTTAGGCCTTCCCTAATTTCATTGCTACTACAAAGAGGCAATTGGTCAACCCTTTACATGATCGTAGAACATTTGCTGAAGGAGATCAACACTTGTTATTGTCCAACTTCGACTTTGGATTTCTTGACTGCCCTAACTCAAAGTCCAAGATTATGGCAGGGACGTGACAAAAGTGTACCAAAACATCATCACGTGGAGAATGTTTTAAATTTAAACCCACAACAGGTGAGTTATCGCTGTTAATTTGCAACTACAATCTAACGGCTTCTCCTTTTTTTGTTTAGATAATTGTGGTAATAAGTTGTATAATTGAAGAAGCTAAAGTGAATGACGAAAATTGGAAAATAAAAATGGAATCTCGTCTTTCGTTGCTACTGGAATTTATGGACGGAAAGTGCGACGAGAAAATAGCCTTGCACCTAGTCGATAACGCACAAATCGATCCAAAATATCAAGAATTACTCTTGATGCTGTACCTTTCCATCCCGGCAATGGTCAAGAACCTTGCAAACTTTGATAAAGAAAATCTAACCAAGGAGATTTATTCCAAAACCACCTTTAACGTTGTCGATGTTTTGTCACATAATTTAATTAACGCTCTATCGCCGACCGCTCGCAGCAAGGACTGGGCGCGTAAAAGTTTGGATTTGGATTTGTGCGTTCGTAAGCTCACGTCGACCCATCCCGAGTTGGTTTTACGACAGTTAGGTATGCTGGCGGGTTGTTTAAAAGGTCGCGCTTTGTACGAACTTCAAGTTCTGAAAAACAAAGGACATCTGTTGTTGTTTGGACAAATTTTAGGATTATTGGAGCTCCTGCAGCCCATCGTATTTCAACAGAATGAGCTGTTTTGTTCGGTCTTGGACTCATTTTTCGATTTGTTACAATTTCAAGGTCAAACCAAAGAATTGACCCTCATTTTGAATCGAATCGTGGTCATTTTACAAAACTGGATGATCGCTGATGTAAATTCCGCCTTGAAATATTTGCAAAAGTACGGACCACTGCTGAAGTAAGTACGCACCACCAACATGGAAAGTTTTAATCTAATTGCTGTTTTTTTTGTTTCAGTGAACTGCAATTGTCCCAGCCGAGCGTCCGTCCTTTATTATCGAGCGTATCACTTCCCGTGCAGGATCAAAGTGCTCCTGGAGAATTGTTAGTGGGTACGGCTACCCCTCCGGTGCCCGAACCCTTGCCACAACAGTGGCCTTCTATATTGGCAGCCCTACAATCGCAAGACATTTTACCAGCATTGGCAGATTTGGAACATCTCACACCCAAGAAGCCGCACCTTCTACAGCATGTCTCCCAGCATCTCTACAACTGTTTGAATTCTTCAAGCAACAATGTTCGTGCAACGTCTCTGATATTAATCATCCGATTGTTGAGGCATAACCCGAAAGAGAGTTCGAAGGCATTGTCGCCGATTTTGATGTGCTTGAACAGTAAAAATCCCGACGTTGTTGCAAGTATTTTAGAGAGAATGCCCGAACTTGTCATTTGCATGCAGGAACATGCCAAATTAATCCTGACTCGTGCGTTTCAACTTGCGGTAAATTCAAACTTGCATGCAAGTACGAGCTTAACGAAAACCATCTCTTTATTAAGTCTTCAATATGGTTGTTAATTTATATAGTAGGTACATATTTTTTCTTATATTTTAATAAAGTAATTAAGTATTTCTCGAAAAGAAAATAAAGTTTTGTATAAAATTTATTTCTCATGATTTTCTACAATTTCCCCCCTTCTATAAATTAATCTTCATTCGCTAATTCTCGAGAACATAAATGGATGAATGCAATATTAAACGAACGTGCCAAGCTTACAATCGATTACCACTTGTCATAATTATAAACTTTACATTTTTCCAATTATTTTTAAAGACTCACTTTAAAAACTTAAAATTTACATTTGCAATAAAATCCCTTAACATGTAATATTAAGTGTACTTATACTAAAATAGAAAACAAATTTATGATAATTTTTAAAACACTGTATATACACAAAAAAAAATTAAACCGATTTAAGCGATGACAGTATCTGAATCACTCGGAGGCAACGAATAAGGTTTTTGTTTACGCTGACGCCTTCTTTCGCGTCTTTCACCCATAACTAAACGCAGGTGTTCCAATTTGCCGCGTGTACGTGAATTCTGATCTTCGCTTAATGCTGGCGGTGTTGGTTCGTCCAATTTCTGAGGTGCAGTCTCCATTTGTTCTTCTCCTTGCCTTGTGACACGTTTAAATTCGGGCGCCGAACACAATAGATCGTTTAATATGTGAACTATTGTCGCCACGTCTTTACGAGGCCGCCCTTTTGTGTCTTGAAGTGCCGGATTCAATGCACCACTGAATGTACCCGAATATACACTTCCTCTTCGACCTATCACAACAAACATGTCATATTCGTGCTATAAATTAGATTAACTACATCCAGTAATCTACTGAAGCTAATTATTTAAATTAGGATTTGGAAAAAATGGAGTTGGAAGCCGCATAATCCATCTACTTCAAGAAACAAGGTTGGCAAATGGTAATTTCGTTGGTTTTTCATATTAACTCACTTATTAAAAAAAAAGGTTTAATTTAATATTCGAAAAATGTTGGAAATATTATGTAGCAGATGGAAAAAGTTAATTCTATTTGGAATTCAAGATTGTAATAGCGCAAAAACAATCTTTTACATAATTTAATTTTTTTCAAGCAGTTAAAGTTAAAATGTAAACAAAAGACATATTTATTACTTTCTTCCAAGTTGATAGACTAAATAAGTGAATTTTTTTGCAATAAAATGACGAATTTGCAATGCAGATGCAAGAAAAGATTCCGACCGAATCCGATGTATATTAATAAATTCTATTCAATGTTTAGCTTTAGCAAAACCATTAATAAGTTAATTTTATGTTAAAAATATAGGTAATACCTAGTCTTAAGGATTTCACCAATATATAATTTTATTGTAAAAAAATATATAATAAATTCATTCAATTGGATTCTTTGAATATAAATAAATTATGCTTTGCCGAAATCCTTAAATCCGAGTTTAAAAATGGAAATTCAAGGAAAAAAAGAGAAGAGACAGATTTTAAATTTCTACTTATTCGTCCGGAAGTCAAAAATTACTAAAGGAGACCCTTAAAAGTTCACAATAAGAAGCAAGCGTCTGCGTTTAATAAATTTTGATGGCCAAGACGTAATTAATAAAATAAAAAAGTAAAGTACTTTGTCTACCTTCGCCCTTCCCAGAAAATACATCTGCGGAAAGACGTCTTAGGGTGTGTTGAAGATTGCGAGACGCTTGTGTGAGACTAGGCGGATGTTGAGCTGGAGGCGATTGAATTGAGGTAGGTGGCGATTTTGTTCCGGAGACCGTACTCAATTGCAATTGTATTAACATCATGTGGTCTCCTAAACGCATACTTAAATTTAACGGCGCTTTTCCACATAAAAATTCATTAATTTGACTATCGTTTAAGGATTCTAAAGCTTGCATTATTCCTATTTCTGAACGCTGCTGCTGTAATAAAACATAAATATATAAAATTTGTATGAAAAAAGTAAGTACAATGCTTTTGTTTAAAAAAGTCGACTTCCAACTCAACACGAAGAGATGATTTAACTAAACCATCTTACCAGGAACTGAGACCATTTTATTTAAAATTATATTATCACCCCGACAGCCTTTGAATGGTAAAACATTAAAAATTATTCTTCAAATTATCAAAGTAATTTTAGGATACCTGAATTTTCGCGGTTTATGTGCAGGACAATGCCAAGTGTGTGCTTTTTTAATTAAAATCGGCTGACACAGCCAGTCTAACCTAGGGTTTGAAGGAACCAGACAGGCCCGGAATCGGGAAGTTCCAGGTAGGCCGTAGGTCTAACGAGGGCCTGTGACTGATTCCTTAAAATTGTTAGGTAATTAAAATTCAAAGATATAAAAATGTCCAAAAAATGCCCCAACGGCGTATTTTAATATTTCATACGTGATGGTGGCCGGCTGCGAATCCCGGTAAATAATTTGCTTTCAATCCGGCCCTGGTACCAGAAGTTCTTTTTCAATATGAATTTAAACTACAAAATTTAATGCATTCTTTGAATTGGAATTAATAAGAAAATCGATTTTGGGAAAAGTTGACTTTTCCCTGCAAGTTACAGTAATGATTAATATTTTGGGATTTCGTTAATCCTTTCATAAGCGTCAGACAAATAACGGAGATAGGTATATTACAAATTAATTTCAACATTATTTAATTTAAAGATCAAGACCTCCAAAACTGAAACAAAAAATCAATCAAATCAAAATTCCAAGGTTACACAAATTCTGTTGTCACGGAAAAGAAAAAAAATGTTTACAACTATGATAACATTATGGACGTCATGTCTACCTACATAAAACAACAAAGTTGGTGTCAATATCTTGGGCCCGAAATCTTTTATAAAATAACGTAAGTACAGATTCAAAATCTGTACAGAGTTACAGACACTCTGCATATTAAAATGCAGGCATAACTACCTTTTGCAGAGTGCATACTTCAATTCGGTGAAAATAATCAGGTTTTCCGGGTTCAAAATGTGGTTTTATCTGTTAATAACCTTTAGTTTAGAATCAAAATAGAACCTCTACGTTCTCTACATCAATAATGAACTGACACAGGGTCAAATTCGTTGAGTCAAGATTAAAATCACACGATCGTGAATTGGCCGTTTCATATGCATCCTACGCCCAAAATAGGTCAAGTTCTAGGCTACTTCAAACAAATCATCAAGTTTCAGCTTCACATAAATGTGGTTCTTAAGGCAATCCAGGGAAATCTTTTTTAGATTTCAACAACTTTTTTTTATTTGGTTTTTATTGTCATACAGAAATTTGCACTTCGGATTCACTGAAATGGGGAGTCAAAAATCATCAATTTTGAAAACTTACAGCTAAAGCTCTCTTAAAAACAGAAAGTAGTTCTATGTAGGAATCGAGTCTGGTTTCAAGATGTGGTGAAATGTTGGGAAATACGAGTGAGCTGTGGTGTACACATTTTTAAAAACTTTTTATTGGGTAAAACTCAAAATAAAGTGGGTGTTTTATGGTCGACTGCACCTCGGAAATTATAAGACCTAGAATAACATTTCAGGCAGGATTAATTTCACTAATATCTATTTTGAATATAAGATGGATAGTAATCGGGTAACTTGTGACTAAACTACAGAGTTTAAGCAAAAAAATAGCATTTCCGAGTTAGAATAGTTAAAACTGTCAAAAGTAAAATTTTGGTAATTTATTGGTTTTTAGGCCCGAGATAGCTAAACGATGTTACGTTAAATAGGCCAATTTATTTCCAAGTTCATCAAACTCATGAGTAAGCTAAAAGCTGAAAGTTAATCAACAAAGATAAATGGACATTTTGTTTATAATTCAATTGTGCATTATTTATAATACAATTATGAATAATTTTGATAAATAAATTCCTGGCTATCAAATGTCTCTTTGTCGTACACATTTATTGTTGATAGTGGAGAAAGTTTACAAAATAGACTTGAAAAAAAGTGTGGAATGATGAAACAAAGAAAAGGATAACTTACAACTAGTCCTGTTTCAACATTGGGTAATAACGTAACTTTGGATCCATCTCCAACCCCATGTTGTAAAATATTTCCCTCTTGTAATTGTCTGCAAGGATAAACGGCAAGGTTTTAATTGCTCCAAGTGGAAATTAAAAAAAAACTTACTTATCACGAAATAGTAAACATATCCGATCTCTTGGTACTTTAAGTCTTTTGGAAATGATTTTTTTAAGGTCGTCGACTGGTATGTCTTGTGATACGGTTAAATTAAAGTCTCCACCTGTGGTAGGGCTTATGTGGATGGATATTTGTGAATGTGGGCCACACCCCTGAGAAATGGGGTTAAAATTGGGTTCTGCACTGTCTTCCATTTGTGCACAGCCTTTATTTATTAATTTAAAGTCTCTTTTCGTCACTTCAACACTTTTATTGTACTTCTTTTACTTAAAACTATCCCAGACACCATTTCCAAATTCACGACACTACACAAAAAAAACAATAGGATTACGGTACTGAGCCCTGAATTGTGACATCTTAACATTGCTTCGATTCTCCACAGAGCGCACCACCGATGAACTTTACTATTAATTTTCTTTTATTTTATTTTATGTACAGGATGGAAAATAAATCTACATAAGTAATTCAAAAAATAAATCTTTATTCGAGCAGTTCATAATTAAAATGTGACAATTAAGCTTTTCCATAAACTCTGATGCGACTGAGACCTCCATCAGGTGCGATGGTGATTCTTAAATGTGAAAATGGCCCCCGTTCTTCAATGCAATCGCCGTATACGTGCACCGAATCCGCCGATAACTGTAAAAATAATCATATTAACCCTTAAAAATACCCCGAAATAAAATAAAAACCTTAGAGATTGGAACGACTGTTTTCCAATTGCAACTTTGCAAATCTGCAGTGTCAGATTTCAGCAGCACTCCTTCGACCTTAATAGAATCCGGATAGTTCCCTTTAAAATGCTTTGTATCCACGTGAACAACCGCTACGTTTCCCTTACTTCCAAGTTTAAAAATCGCCCACTCCCTCCCGGGGACTTTCAAAATGCCATTGGAATCTTCTTCTAAGATTTCTGGCCTATCCAGCCGCCTTGCCGTTTCCCAACCGTCGCCCATGTTTATCCCCAATTCTGGTTTCATCAAATTATTGGGATGCCCATAGTGGGCATTGGAAAACTCCACGCAATTCGCACCATTATTCCGTGCCATCAGATCGATTACCTTGCCGGGCCGGGAATCCCCGTTCAGAAAAATGTCGCCAAAAACGCGAAGCCTGGCAATTCCACCATCGGGAAACATATTTAACCGTAAATGAGTCCAAGCCACGTTAGAACCAATTTTAAAATAATTGTGTCTGGTTTCTTCCACGCCGGACCGTAACTCCGACATCGGAATTAATTCGGTCCATTTGACTGGAATTTCATTTATAGTCTTGATTGCTTCCTTAGCTGCCGCAGTGCCCATCATATTTTTCTCACGTTTCGGCATGAGAAATTCATCTTAAAAAAAATTACTTTTAAAGTTGAATTCAAAAATTATAGTTTAGTATTAGGAACCTGCCAGAGTGAGTTTGGCCGCTTGTATGGAAAATTTCGGAGTATAGTTTCCGGTGAAGAACGCCGTGTCGACGTGGACGAAACGGATTACACCGGGGAGTCCCAGTTTTATGATGCACCAATCGTGACCGGGACATCTCTTACGTCTAGTTTCCCAACCGTCCATCCATTTTCCAAATACGGTGAAAACCCCATCTTTGAAAACTGGCTCTTCGTGCGATAACAAGTTCTCGGCTTGCGCGAAAAAATCATCCGTCGCAAATAAAATTTTACCTCCAATCTACAAAACAAAAGAGGAAAATTCCGTTTGAATTTGTTTTCGACTTGAACGAAACTATCAAAGCTTTCCATAGCGATTGGAAAACTACCTCAAACTAATAGAACTAATTAATGTTAGGACTTACTGAGTCGGACACCAAATCATTAAATTTGATCAATTCTTTTTCCATTTTGGTCTGGTAGCTTTGATACAATCGAACGAAGTAATATAATAGAAAATTCAAAACAATATGAAATTTATAAAATGCTCCATGACGAATAGAGAAAAAAAAACACAATTAGTGATATGTTATCTATTAAATATAATGTAAGCACGTAATTCAGTGAATGCCAAACAAATTTTCAGGCTCTCTGCAGCTATAAACAGTAATTATTAGATTCAGCAGTAAACAGAATATCCAAATGAAGAAAATGTATGGTGAAATACTTCACCATTCATTAGATCAGCGACGGAAAAGTAAGAAATTAAATTTTTTAAAATTAACAGGTTCGTAAACAATAAAAATGGAATTTTCCAGAAGCTTTTAGAAAATTTTAATTTCAATAAATATAAATTTAAATTTTTTTTCAAAAAACAACTCAAACTGTAAAATATTATTTGATAATTAATTCAAAAAAAGCATGAAAAATTCTTTTAGGTAAAATCCCGAAACCTGTCTTGCGCTGAGGCTATGTATGCTGGCCATGTTTTGGAGATTTACCTACATGTATGTTCTGTGTCTTATGTTGAAACTTTTATTATTAAAGAGCATTTGATTAGTAACAGATCCAGGGGGAAGGGGGGGGGGCAAATAGGAGTAATCATCCCCCTCTAGTGATCAAAAAACATAAATTTTTACAGCAAACTTTTTTTAATTAATTAAAAAAACAAAAAATAAATTTATTTTTGATATTAATACTACCTTTTTTTCTATTTAATCAATTTTTATTTTGTTGCCCCCCCCCCCCTCTATGGAAATTGTTTGAATCGGCTACTGCGTTTGAGATAAAGTAGTGTAGGCAAATGTCGTCATAACAACATAAATACTAAGAAGTAAAGAAAAAAAAGTAACTAATACCAATACTAAAAGATGACAAATCTTAGAATGTAAAAGCAAAAAATATGTAAAAATATTAGATAAATAGAGATAATAATTAATAAATAAACAAATATTTACACTCATAGATATATTCAGGTCAGACGAAGCAGAAATAATATCTGATGACGTTTAAAGCAATCATAATAATATATAAGTTGATAGACTCGGCCTAATTTCATAAATAACTACTATAAGTAAACAAGAGTGCATCCTCCCATTGTTTTTCTTTTTTCTTTTACTTTGATATGCGTATAGGGTTGATTTTACTAAAACAGTAACACCAAAACAGTTTTTAAAATAATTAAAAAATGTTAATAAGTACTCTCTCAATTTTTTCCTTTCTACATCCTTCTCTCTTCTTCTCAAAACTGCGACTTCCAAATACGACGCTCATAATCAAGGATCCCATCATTGGCTACTAAGTGACTCTGCCGAAGTACCGAAGAACTAATACTATTAGTCCAAACCGTGCACTGGGGGGTATTCCATACCCCCCAGACCCCTCGGTTTGCCCATGGCTACACTAAAGCTCAATTAATATTTGAAGTTATGATAATAAATAAATACGTTTAACCTCGTACCCGTTTTATTATGGTTTTTGCTATCAATCGACGATTGATTTGACCGAGTTGGTTTGGCGCCAAGTTGGCGTGGCGCCGAGTTGTACCTGACCGCATACACCTGGGAGTTGAATATCGTCGATTGAGAGCAGAAACCATAATAAAACGGGTCAGGTTAAACGTATTTATATATTATTATAATTTCAAATATTAATTGAGCTTTAGTGCACCTATTGACAAACCGGGGGGTCTGGGGGGTATGGAATACCCCCCAGTGCACGGTTTACTCTCGGTCAGGTACAACTCGGCGCCGCAGACTCGGCGCCAAACCAACTCGGTTTGAATTACTTCAAAAATTGAAGTAATTTTTACTTCAATTGAGATTCAAATCACACAGAGAAAAAAACAATCCTCGCAATAATTTTGATGTAAATATTACATCAATTTATTATAAAGTAAAGTAAAAGTAAAATTTACTTCAAAATTGGTGTGAGTCTGATTTGAACTTTTTTCTCTGTGCAGCCTCACTCCAATTTTAAAGTAAATTTTACTAAATTTGATATAAAAATTACTCTAATTGATGTAATATTTACTTCAAAATTATTGCGAGGATTGGTTTTTTCTCTGTGTAATGTTTTATTAGGTCGAGATTAGCTCACTTTTAGGGGGGGGGGAGCAACATGCAACATGGAGATTTCTTTTTAGCAAAACCTATTAATTATTAAAATAATGTATCGTATTTAAAAAAAATATCGTTTTCTAACCTAAGCTTGATCGGCGCCAAGTTGTCCTAGCGCCGAGTTGTCGTATCCCGGCGCCCATATGTGCATGTATCTCTCTCGTTACCCAAACTTGTAGCATATTGTGGGACTTCTATAACTTATTAAATTTTGAATTGAAGATTAAGGGTCAGTTGTACAACAGAGGATCAATCTCGGATCAAAGTAGAACCAGGGTTAACTTTGACTTTGAGCACTCTGATTGGATCAACAGTGAGTAGATCCTGGTTTAACTTTTACCTGAGCTTTATACAACTGATGCTAAGAGACACAAAGCAATTAGGATAAACCGGAGGCTTTGGGGGTATGGAATACCCCTCAGTGCACACTTTTATGTTATTCCCAAATCACTATACCCAATCAAGGATCCCAGCATTGGCTACTAAGTAACTCTTCGGTACTGAAGAACTAATATTATTGGTCCATGAATAAAGAGTAAACCGTATACTGGGGGGTATTCCATACCCCCCAGACCCCCCGGTTTGCCAAGCCAAAGCTTTAAATATATTGAGGAACCCCCAACAACTTCTTAAACTTCGAAGTTAAGTTGAAACAATACAAAACAATGGGGATAAACCGGGGGGTCTGGGGGGTATGGAATACCCCCCAGTGCACTTTTTTATTTTATTCTCAAATCGCTACGCCCAACACAACAAATTAGACGAAATCATCTATTCAACTTCATAAAAGTACATAATAATTAAATCTCCAAGACTAGAAGTAACTATTTTTTTTTTAGTTTTCGGAGCGTTTTCGATACGGGATTCCCCTAGTATAAAAATTAATGTAAATTATATAATTCCCCCTGTTATGTCTGCTTCCGGATGCACACTTTGTGAACACAGTTATTTGTTTACTAAGATTTTCTTGAATTTCCTGAAAATATCTATAAGATTTTCCTTCACTTGCACTTCAGATTTCCCCAATCATTTCCCTACTTCGTAGACGGTATTACACACAATAACCAATAACAACGGAACACTAACCCAATACCTTTTATTTTACGGAACCCCATATCATCAATGAGCTTTTTTTTAGCTTCTTTTTAACCTCGACGACTGTTCTACGGAACCCCAGGTTTCGGAGGAACCCAGTTTGGGAATCCCTGCTCTAGATAATGGTATTCTGGAAAAATTGAATTGTTAAAAATTGCAAATAAAAAGTAAATAACTAAAAATTCCACAAAAACGTGAAAATATTATTATGATTTCTTATTTCAACCTTTCATATCATAGATGATTTCTATTTCTCAGATGATGCAGAACTAATGCTCAGCTTATAATTAGAATTCAGCGATAATGGAGGGATAGTTATTCAAAAAAAAGGAGCATTCTAGTACCTACCTATCAAACATGATCAGACACATTTTTTCGATAAATACAACTAGGGAACGCTGGAAATTCGCATTTGCAACGTTATAACCTTATAGCCTAACTGGGGGGAAGGAACTCTCAGCATCAGAAGGAACTCGGTGTGTGGTTCCCCAAACTTTCGACATCTGTGTACCCCTTCTATAATTTTCGTAACACTGATTGTCTCTCGTAAAAAGGATCTTGAAGAACTGCAGTGACAAGCATTGTTCTCTAATCGGTCACCCATCCTACTTGCATGGCTTGACTGAAGTAATCAAACAAAAATGTTTTTCCTATCAATGACAAATTAAATATTTAAGGTGGACATACTTATTAAAATTAGTTGTAATCGATGCGTCGCGACGGAGACGATGCGCTGTTGCTGATGAGAAGTTAGAGACCTAATTTGGTGTTTTGTTAAAATATCAATTATTTATAAGGTATCGCACTTGTTGAGCAAATAAATTAAGAATGAGTTAATTGTATCGACCGCATTTTGAGAGACCGAAAGTGGAATTACATTATGGGTATATTACGAAAGCGTTCGAACAAATCCTCGGGCTAAATACGACTGAAATTGTTAGTTTTTAAAAAAGATCGCATGCACATATTACTGATATTGTTGTTAAAGTGACCAATAGAAATGTAGAAAGGAATTCCAACACTTTCTAACCATAAGTAATTGAAAGCAAACAGTCTCGTGTTGACTAACTCCGTACCACGAAAATTCGGAAGTCTTTTGCTTTCATTTAAGTTTTATGGTTGGTGCTGTTGTTACTCAACATTTTTTAGTTTTTTCAATTTTTCGTGTGCGTATATTGGAATTTTTAAAGTGACGCCATTTTCATTCAGATACGCTCATTCGCACTTTACGTAATTCTTGGCCAATATCTCTGCCTCCACCTCACTTCATAATCTTATGTAACAATTAATTATTAACAGGAACGTTCTTATTATGTCTTTTTAACTTCTCCGGACGTTTTTCAATTTTCATAATTTTTTAATGGGCGGTCAATTTAGATTGGGATCAATCGATTTATACATAAGTTACGTTATCATTAGTTTCGATTGAATAATATATGAGGATACTTCCTATTTGTAAACACACATGGAAAATGTTGAATTATTATTGACACTTTAATCCCACATAAAACTAACACATCATAGTCATTAAATTTTGACATTTATATACGTTAGAGTTTGGAAAATTCATTTTTCAGCTTTCCTTCCATTTTCATTCATATTCGTGCGATACCTTGTCATGGAAGAACCCACTGTACGGACTCCGGGTGATAATAATTATGTCGCCGGCCTGGATAATAATCGACTTCAGAAAATGTTCAGTTGGAGTAACAACGCGAGAGGGTAAGTTGATTTTTCCAATTTTTTTTAATTTTCGGCAAAAATTTTCGCAAACTTTAAAATTCGTTTTTAAGCTCCGGAGTGAAATAGGGGAAGATTTTCAACTTTTTAGGGCTTGAAAATTAATTATTTGAAATTTTACTTCGTCATTTCCGTAAATTTTAAATTAAAATTTATATGAAATTCAAATTAGAATCCAAAAATATTTTGAACAATTGTTTACGATTGCGAACAAACGCAGGATGGAGTTTCGTTGTCGGATGTTCTATCTTTTTTCAAATTTTTTAATTGTGGGGGGTTTGGTCAATAGTAACTGCATTCCGTAAAAGATGTCGTAACTTACGATTTAAGAAAGAAGTTTTTACTTTTTAAGAAAGGAAAATTTTTCAAATGCTTTTGCTTTTATTCGAAAAATTAGGATTATACTTTGATATGCTCCAAATATTGTAAAAGCTCGCAGCAGGTAATTTAATTATAATATCGCAGAATCATAATAATTATAAATAATAATAACATTTATAGCTACAGCAGAAATTCTTGCATTTATTTATAAAATGAAAACGAAAGCGTACAGCTTCCCACATAGTTTAGTGACTAGAACTCTAGATTTTGATGCTCAGGATATTTCTTCAATTTTTCAGTTGGTATAAAAAGTTTTTTCTTTTTTTTTTCTTCTCAAGAAACTGATTCTTAAAAAATTTGTAGAAGTATAGAAAATCTCAAGAAATCCATAAAAATTTCAAGAAAATGGAGAGAAATGCAGAAAACTCTAGAAAGTCTTAGGAAATTCTAGAAAATGGAAAATTCTAAGCTATCTTAAGATAATATATCAAAAATTCGGAAAATTTTAAAGCCAATGAAATCTCAGAAAATGGAAAAATTAAAAAAATGATAGTCTATAATAACCTAGATTTCCTCAAATTTCCTTTCAAATTTGAAGAAATGTGGAAAAATTTTAAGGAATTTCAAAAAATTTTACAAAAACATCCAAAATCTAAAAAATTTCAGGATCTTAGGAAATCTTGTGAAGTGGGGAATCACAGAAAACTCGACGATATTTTAGGAAATCTAGACAATCTTAGAAAAATCAAGGAAATCTCAGAGAATTGAAAAATAAAAAACTCATCTATATATTTTTAAAAAGATTTAAGGTATAATTTTCAAATTTTAATAAAATTAAAGGGGGGCCGGTCTCTATATCCGTCCTTGTTTGGAAGGAATCTTTAGAAATCACTGAAATTGAATGAAAATGGTCTGAATTCCAAAATTACGGTTATTTATTATTTTCTTTTATTTTTGTCTTTCATAAAAGCAGGGCCCCCGTTCTTCGCACACGGACCCCCACCTGCTTGTTACGCCACTGCTTTTATCTAAAAACAGCTTTCTTACAGCTTCTAGCTTTTTGAGACCCGAAACTTGCAATTCAACTCACCTCACTAGCAACAAAACAGTTTAATTTACGTTCAAATGATTACTTTCTCCGTTTTTTGACTAAAAAAATCCGCAAACCGCCGCTGGGAGGATTTTGAATTACCGGAAAAGTGTTTTGCCTTCGTGCGCCATCTCCCTAACTTCTTCGGATTGCATTCATTTGGGTTTCCGGTCAAATTACAGCTTAAATAAAATTTTCCACTATTTTTAAACTTGCAAGCTGCTACAACAGGCCCGGGAACAGGTTTTTCTGGTCAACATTTCGATTTAATTTTTTTAAAGTTTTTTTTTACCATTTTCTATGATGCGGCAGACTACTCACATCTGACGCAAATACGAAGGTAATAAATGTTTTTTTGCGGAAATCAAAGTTCATTGTTTTAGTTACAGGCATTATGTGAAATGAACCTATAATTAGTATTTAATTTTTAAATTTAATATCTTCTTCCGAGTCAGTTCTCTCTGTTTTCTTCCTCCCAGCTGACGGATCAATGTTGAACTTTAGATACAACTATTTTTATAATTATTATCTAACCGGATAATTAAGCGTGGCAAAAGTGGGCTTGACTGATTAACCGCTCACCTAAAAGCGCAAGTTATGTGGTTATTGTTTTAAATAAACAAATAAAAGTTAGGCTTGAAGCTAGGTCAGACTCCATAAAGTCAGAGGTGGGCAGTAGTCCAAAGAACCGATTCAACTGAAAAGTGGATTGGGGTCACAAAGTGATATCTTTTCGCCCTAGAGCGATAAAGTACATTTTTACGGACTAGGGCGGTAAAGTGGAAATTATGTAACGTGTGCGTTTCGAACCCGGAATTTCCGCATTCTAACTAAATCGACTGTCCTATCAAGCGACCGCTGTTGTTAATTATTAAAATATGCACATTTTTCTCATAAAATCTTGTTTGACATTAATTTTTTTTGTAAACAAAAAGTTAGCCTTGTTCTTACGGAAATGTCACCAATTTCAAACTATTTACTATTTTCACCGAAAATTAAAACTGGTTCATATACAGGGTGTCCGGAAAGGAAGCTTAAAATTTTGTTACGTAAATATATAGTAATGGCGAAAGTTGCAAATCAAAATTCCGATTTACATTTTTGTTTCCTGTACAATGATTTTAATTATTCATTGAGAATATTTTTTGTGTGTGAGTTTTCCTAGAGCAATTAAAAAACAGGTCGACGTGCTTTTCTGATGAATTATTGAAAATTGAATCAGCCTACTTAGAAAGTTCGGTCTAAAATGACAACAATTTATTTTTCAATTAAATTATAAACTTGAACTGTTTTTTTATGATCGACTGTTCTACTTGGGTCACGCAACCTAAGTTTTTCGAATGAAGAATGCTAAGGGTTCATATTTAATAAGTTTATTCCAGTTAAAGATTCAGGAGTCGGCATGCCTTTCGGTTTCCTTCAAAAAGTTCTTTTTTTTCTGATTTGCCTTGGTATTATAATATGTCGGCTAGGCCTTTACTTTCGTTTTGATCTCGCTCTATTTCGCTCATACCAGCGATGTTTCAATTGAAATTTTTTTTATTAAGTTGAATTATTAAATATTTAAGTTTTGAGTTTGTCGAGAAAACCCACATAAATCTGAGAGTCTGAGATGTGTCTGCCTAAGGGTTTACACGGAGAAAGTATTTCACAAGTCATTTCCTACTTGTTTGCGTATAAAATCTCTTACATAAGCCATATTATTCATATTATAATAATAACTGGTCAAGTTAAATCGGAATTTATTCGCCCGTACCTTACTTATAAGTTAACTTAAGATTCTAAAGGCCATTGATAAGGAAGTTTTCTCACGACAAAAACTTAACAGGTATCATTTGTGTCAAAAAATCTTCATTTACTAAGATGTATTGTTAAGGTCAGCTATATACTTTGAATTGTATTTTGTTTAAGTTTTACGAACCATTGACCCACAGTAGGCAGCGAAAATTTTGTTTACCAAAAAATAAAGGCCACACACTTGAATGATGGTCCAAGAACACATCAAATGCCTCGCAAATTAATTTGACAAAAAACAAACGACAATCGCACACTAATTATTATACCCTACAATATATTTTGGAAAAATATAATACTACTCTAGAAAGGTAACATAAACCTTACTTGAATGTTAATCTAACTTCCCTACATTCTTAGTAGCTTAAATAACTATTGTTGTCTACTACGATCACAGGTGGTTTACAAATTTTCATTTCGATGATCGACAAGAAAAAAACCTAAAAGAACAGATAAAGGAAGGTTAGAAAAAATATTGCATCTTAAAATTTCAGAGGAATACAAAATAAATAATTTACCTACAAGACATCGCAACTCGGATAATTCCTTGTCAAGTCTGAATTACAATTGACGCTTTTTGAAGTACAACTGGTCATGGCACTATATAGTACCATGCAGTGCCGGATCAAGTTATTTCAGCGCCGGGTGCAGATTAGGTAAATTTTCGATTGTGAGAACTATCAAAAGATAGTTGGACCTACTTGGACCGCCAGGATTTATTGTATTACTGATAATTTTGAGATGACTCCGATTACATAGACTAAACCGTAGATTTTCGCATCAAGAGATTAAGAAGCACTGGGGGGTATTCCATACCCCCCAGTTTCAAAAACTGACACTTTTTTCAAAACCACTACGAGACGCGGCGTCGTCCTCCCAAAGCAGAATATTAAATTATTTTATTGCAAAATCTAAATATATTTTTAGTCGGATTTTCTTTTGAACACAACTACTTAGTGTACCTGGGGGGTATTCCATACCCCCCAGACCCCCCGGTTTAACAGACTAATTATTTATGTTTATGATCTGGGATCAACATTATTAAGTAGTAGGAACCTTTCACTTGAATGACACATCAATTTTTGTACTCTGAATTTTTTCATAAAAAAATAAATTGCAAATTTATTTTCAGTGCATACGGGCTGATTATTATCTGTAAAATTACAACTATGTCATTTGGATAATCAATTGTGCAATAACTAAATCTACCACATATGGAAAGCCGTCATTGAAAAAGCCACGAGCCGCCACTGGCCTTTAATACTAAATATATTGTATATAATATTCAAGATTTACTTTACCGTTGGCCGCGCTCATGAGGCTACCAAATATTAAGAACATGGCCGCTCTATTACGTACAATTGATGTTGTTTTGAGTTTAATTCTGAATTATTATTATAATCGTAAAACCGCGGTGAAAAAAGAAGGCAAACGTTTGATTTTAAACAAAACTTTCTATACCAACTATATACGTATTAGATATTTGAAGTTTTAAATCTGATCTGGGGAGGAGCCTAACGAAGAAAGAGTGATTGCCGAATCATGAAAATAGCAGTGCGATTTTGACAAAAATTTTGTTCATTGGGGCAAAAATGATGAATTTTTCGAATTCTTGGAAAATATCTCAAGTATGAAAACTTCAACTGAGACTTGCTTCCGCGACGGGGCGCGTGAAAAGAACCGATTTTGATAAGATAAACATACTGCTACACTCCCAGACCTCCCGGTTTCAAAGAACGAAAGTTTAGGTGAAAATATTGTGATTCATTTTATTAAATAGAAACTTTTGCTAATTGAGATTAAATACCTAGCACATCTATTATTATTATTATTATTATTAAAACGGGTTGTGGTTCTGACACCCACTGCACTGAAGCTTGAGCTTATTGTGCCCCTCGTTCCACGTTTTACTCCAGCAACTGCGTTTCCTCGACAAAGTCGAGTAAGCAGTTGTAGGGTGCTTTAGCTATCTCCTCGGCTATCGGATATGGAAAGCCAAGGTGGCGTAGCCTGCTTCCAGCTAAAGCTGGGCATTCACATTAGATGTGGTGAGGGGTTTCATCCTCTTCACCACACATCCTACAAGTAGGATCTTCAGTCAGCCCCATCATTTTGAGGTGTTTCTTAAGGCATCAGTGTCCTGTGAAAAGTCCTACTATCCTCCTCAACTGTTTTCTACTCAGTTGGATAATATTTTTTCCTTTGGATTCCCTAGAGGGGCCCCCAATGAACATCCGCGACTGCCTCAGTCCAGGAAGACCCTCCCAGTAAGCAAGGTGTTGTTTCCATAACATGTCCCTGATCCCCTCCCTCGCGGTCGTGTATGCGATCCCGCAGGTGGGCTCAGGACCTATCATGGTTGTGTTGGCAGCTAATCTGGCCAGGCGATCTGCCTCTTCGTTCCCCTCGATGCCCTGGTGCCCCGGAATCCACATGAGCGAAACGCTGTTGCAGACTGCCAGTTTCACCAGTGCATCAAGGCATTGTTTAACGACTATGGAATGTATTTCTACTCCTTCCAAGGCCTTCAGAGCTGCCTGGCTGTCTGTCATGATGCAGATTCGTCTACCATCGTAGTTTCTCCGCACCAGTTCAGATGCACAGGCCGAGATTGCAGTTACTTCTGCCTGGAACACGGTAGCGTGGCAGCCCAGGTTAATGCCAAAGGCATCCCCTGTTCTTCTCCCACATATACCTGCTCCAGTGCTTATCTTTGTTTTAGATCCATCTGTGTACCAGATGGTATCATATCGGTTGCCCAGCTCTTGTATGGTTTTTTCTTTGCCCCTCTCAGGTATTATTACCCTGAATGGTTTTCGGAAGTCCCTTACTGTGCTGGTTCTGTCCGATTGCATGCTAAGCATGTTATTACTCTTGATTGAGTCGGTGTACGTCGGTGTACAGATGCATCGATGTTAGCGCGCGAGTATGTACCGAAGGGGGGGTTCTTGGAGGTATGGAATACCCCCCAGTACACCAGTAATTGTGTTCTAAAGAAAACTGTGTTATTGGTCTGAACTCATAAAGTCACATCCATCTTAGAATCTTTGACGTACAATTGATGTTTTTTAATACCAAAAGAAGGCAAACGTTAGGTTTTAAACAAAACTTTCTATACCAACTATACGTATTAGATTAATTTAATATTTTTCCGCGTGGTGGCGTTCGTTTAATGTAAATCGCGAATAATCAAATAAAACCAAGATTTTTATTATTTGGGGGGTGTTTTAAAAAAGATGAGGGTGGCTAGAAGCTGGAATATGCAGAAAATAATTGAAAAAATTGATAAACAAAGGGAAAATTCGATAATCCCCCGAAAACAAAAGAAAAGCTAAAATAATCGTTTTCGTCCCTTCAAATTATCGAAAAATGATAAAAATAGATGGGGGGGGGGCTGTCCCAAAAATCTGCAAATTTAAAAATTAATTGCTCAAATCAAATTATGAATATTTTACATTTTAAACATAATTTTAACTGAATTACGTGCATTAGTGATGTATTATTTTTTTTTACTTGAAGTAATAAATAATATTTTTTACTATTATTATTACTATTCATAATTTAATATTATTTATTATCTGGTAGGTACATAATAGCTAATGAATAACTGAAGTAAAAAAGTTTTAATTGACGTATTTATTACCAGTTTTCTTTTATTATTACTCTTTTCTTTTATTTAGTTCCATGACATTTTGTTACTGTAATATAATAGTAACCGCATAATAATCTGAAAATAAAAAACATTGAAAAAATGAAAATAGTTCGCTTGGTGTTAATTTTAAACACAAAAACAAAATTAACTTTTTTTACCAATTAAACAGTCAACTTTTGTTTTTCTCATGGCTGCCATGTCGGATTTTGTTTTTGAATGCAGGGTATTTCCCGATTAAGGTTCTTTTGTTTTAAACAAATTTAAAAAAAAATAATTGTTTTGATGAAATGAAGTAACTAATTTCGAATACTAAGTTCGAAGCAATATTGTTTATTAATCAAATTTAAGGACCATTTTTAGTACTGCAACATGTTTACAAAAGCCAGTATCGCGTTTTGATAAAGTATTGTCGTTTAATGCCCTCAAAGTTAAATAGTTTCATTAATTCAATGATTTAGACTATTCTTTCGTACATTGACGTTTGTTACCGATAAATAGTACACAAAAATGCTGAACTTTAACCGCAGAAAGTAGTTATCTAAAGTCTAAAATCATCAGTTTGAATTCAAAATTTTAAGTGAAAATAACTCGAAACTGTTAATTAATCGGATATAATTAAAACTAACCGGTAAAATATTTTTTGTACCTACCTAAATTATATCCCAAAAATATGAACGAAAAGTTTTAAATTGTTGTGTTTGGTAGTTAAAAAGGTTAAAGGTTATCGCAAGAACAGTTCAGAAGTAACTAACATTTTCAAGTTTTCGGACGTAAAAACGCAGACAATGGTAAGATAACTTAATGTTTCACAATTTAATAATTAATATGTATTATTTCGAATGAATTATTATTAACGGTAGCTGCATTCACAACCTCAAAATAGTATGTTTCACTTTCCATAAAATCTTAATTTTATTTAAAAAAATAAAGCTTCCCGCCAAATATGAAATTTGTCAAGCCCGGGGTGGGCTCGTAAAAAATATCTTTACAAACTCCAAATGTTTGTTTTTAATTGAAAATATTCTTCGTTACGCTCTTAATTTCACTCGCGAAGTTTATCAAAATTGAATGGTAATAAATCTGTTACCTACGCAAAGTGCAAGAAGCTTACAATAGCCTGACCACGTTCGCTATGCTTCGTTTGACTTAATTTGCGATAAATAAATTAATTCAATTTATAAAACAATGTAAAAAGTTGAAGGCTACAAAAAATACGAAATGGTGTGGACTGTGGAGTTTTACTTAAACAAGAAAAAGAAATAAACGAGAAAAAATCGCAGACAGGGCCTATTTTACCTTTAGACGCATTGCCAATTGCAAAAAAAAATTGCACAATAGAAATCGTAAAATAAAAATCAAATTCTGATAAAACAACCCGAAAATTGGGCCGCTTCTCAATTTTTTCCTTTCTACATCCTTCCCTCTTCTTCTCAAAACTGCGACTTCTAAATATGGTGCTCACAATCAAGGATCCCATCATTGGCTACCGAGTAACTCTTCAGTACAGAAGAACTAATACTATTGGTCCATGAATAAAGAGTAAACCGTGCACTGGGGGGTATTCCATACCCCCCAGACCCCCCGGTTTACCGATGGCTATACTAAAGCTCAATTAATATTTGAAGTTAAAATAATAAATAAATACGTTTAACCTCGGACCCGTTTTAATGCTTTATTATGGTTCCTACGCTTGATTTGACCGAGTTGACCTGGCGCCGAATTGACTTGACGCCGAGTTGTGTATCGTCGTGTGATAGCAGAAACCATAATAAAACGGGTCCTAGGTTAGATGTATTTATATATTATTATAACTTCAAATATTAATCAAGCTTTAGTGTAGCTACTGGCAAACCGGAGGGTCTGGGGGGTATGGAATACCCCCCAGTGCACGGTTTACTCTCGGTCAGGTACAACTGTGCTCCGCCGACTCGGCGCCGCCAACCCAGAGCCGATCAAATTCGCCGCCAAACCAACTTTATTCTAATTATTGTTACCAATCTTCTTTTTTACTATTGTTGTAAATGTTCTTCTTCCAGTGGTGGAGCCAAGGGGTGGGCTAGGCACGCTTTTATTTTATTCCCAAATCGCTAATAATTCAAAATTTGAAATGATCCATTTATACATCTTGTGTAATAAACCCTTTGTCAGGCTTTTAAAAAACTTTTTTTTAGAGCGGGCCTCTCCCCCCAAACTAAATTCCTGGCTACGCCACTGTCTTCTTCCATTTTCTTAACTAGTTCCTTGTTTCTTTCACATTATCAACTTATTATTACGTATTATCGTACGGAGGTTTCACATACAGGGTCGTTCGCATATTGTAACAGTTCTCTTATCAGGTATGTCCGTAACAAGGGTATGTCTTACTGATTCTAACATGTTTTATAACTGTTTTGACTGGCCCCCAAAACTGGCCCTGGCGACAATTGGCTTTCGGGACCTCTGTATCCAAAATATATATATATAAATTAGCTCGACAGGCCATGAAGGCCCAAGGCTTGTTGCACCACTCTTCTCCATTGTTGTCTACTTTGTGCCTTCTCTTTCCATCCATTAACTCCCATCAGTTTCAAGTCCGATTCCACCGCATCCTGCCATCTGTTTTTTGGTCGTCCTCTTTTTCTTGTGTCCAAAAGTCTTCCTTCCATTGCCTTTCTTGTACTTCTGGTTTCCTGAAGCCGTAGTACGTGTCCTAACCATCGAATTCTTTGGGATCGGGCAACATCCGTTATTTGAGGTTCATCAAACAACTCATAAATTTCTGCGTTGGTTCTTCTTTTCCATTCGTCTTCCACTTTCTTACCTCCGTAAATAATTCTTAGAACCTTTCGTTCCCATATCTCCAAGTTTTCTCTATCTCTTCCACTCATTGTCCGTGTCTCACTAGCATAAGTCACCACTGGTCGGATAACTGTTTTATATATCCTCACTTTACTTTTTCGTGATTCGCTTTTGTTTCTTATCACTGACATCAGAGAACCCAAGCTTCTGTTTTCAGCTGCTATTCTAGTGTTAATCTCTTTACTGGAATCATTATTTCGTGTCACAACCGTCCCCAGGAAACAAAACTTGTCCACTTCTTCAAAACTATATTGCTCCCCATTCTCTGTTTCTCATATACATGGTCTTATTCTCGTTGATTTTCAAGCCCAGTATTTTAGCCATTGCTTCTAATTGTAACATAACATCTTTTAAGCTTCTACTAGATCTCGCCAGTACCGTTATGTCATCTGCATATGCTATCACTTGATGTCCTCTATTGTATAGCGTTTCTTCGCGTAGGATCCCGGCTCGTCTTATTATCCACTCCACTGCAACTATGAAAAGCATTGCTGATAAGGGATCCCCCTGTCGCAGCCCTTTACTCACTTGTATCCAAAATATGCCCAAATCAATTTCAGAACTAGCCCCCCTAGCAGCGCCGAGTCGGTCGGCACGGAGTTGGCGGCGCCGAGTTGTCCCATCTTAGCGCCCATCAGTGGATCTCCTTGGCGCAACTAGGTATAATATTTTGGGAGGGCTAAAACGAGGACTTATGTCGATTACGCTTTCTATATTGATAGAATTATCCATATTTTTACCGTACCGTAATCAATTTATTGGGGGAGGGGGGGATAAGTCCCCCCCCTAGTTGCGCCTATGGTCGATCTATCTCTTTCGTTGCCCAAACTTGTACCATATTGTGGGACCTCTACAACTTATTAAATTTTGAATTTAAGTTTAAAAGACATAAAACAATGGGGATAAACCGGGGGGTCTGGGGGGTATGGAATACCCCCCAGTGAACGTTTTTATTTTATTCCCAAATTGCTACGCCACACACAACAAACAAACTCTCAACAGGGCCTATTTTACCATTAGACCATGTTACCATTACCAAAAAGAGAGAACATAAAATCGTAAAATAAAAATTAAATTCTGATAAAATAACCTGAAAATTTGCTAGAGCCTAAGGTCCAACCCAGTTAAAAATAGGCGCTGATCGCAGAGGTGCAGTAAATACAAATAAAAATTGCACTTGGTTGTTGGTTCTGACAAAATTGCTGTTAAATATTGCATAACTTCAATTTGAGGATAGACATTCGGACAAAGGTTATAGGATGTGAGGATGTTGCTCGTCGGTCGCTAATTTAGAAAAAGTTTATTATGTAAGCTTTTAAGCAAGTAGCCAACCTTTAGTGAACATTCCTATAAAATTGCATAATTGGTGAAAGCAAACGTTTTACGATATTTTCAGTCTGTTTAAGTGTTTCCATAAATTTAAAAATTTGATTCCGATTCGACCAATTTGAAAAAACGAAATTCATATTATTACAAGCTTATCGCAACATCTGAAAAAATCCATTATTATCATACGAGTATAATGTGAAGTTTGTAAAATATCACAAATTTTAATAATATCAGCTAAGTGTAGGACAAAAAATAAACAATTATGGTTAAGCATATTTGGTAATCGACTTATTGAGAAAAAGAACTGACCTGTATTGGTTATGACGTACGTGTTCATAATAATTGATTAAATACATATATAGGTTCGATATTTAAAACCCACGTCAGATTACCAAATCTCTGCAATGAAAGAAACTCCTCGAGTTCTTGTGTTCCAGAGTATGCCTACAACAATAATTAAAAAACTATAAATAATTTTTATTATATTATAAAGATACACTTTCCTTAAAGAAGTAAAACTAGGGAAAACTTTCATTGGACAAAGATGAAATGACAAATTGTTAATGCAAATGAGACACGTTAATTACGTTTTATAACAGCAATGCAAATTAGTAATAAAAAAACTTCGCCAAAGTGAGTTTTAATTTCGAATTTATTTCAAGTATATACTCGACTTAAAAATTTGTAATATTTATTTAACAATAAAACATTACGTAATTAACGCGACAAATTTGGAAATGGGTTAGTGTTACTTCATTGTGAAATTGTAATAAGTAAATTTAGATCTGCGTGAAAAAATTTTTTTAGCCAGAGTACAAAGCATTTTGCAATCATTCTTTAGCTTTCCAATAGTTTTCTTCGAGAAAAATCAATCTGTTTCAGAGATAAAATCGAAACAGGTCATCCCTTAAGATTTTTTAATTGCAAAGATTTTCCACCATTATAATAAAAATTTAGGGGGAAATCTGGGGAAATTTTTAGGAAATCTTGAAAAATTCTCGTAAAAGAAAATTATTTACTAGTTTGAGTCTTTCTTTCTTTCATTTTGCTTTCTTTCTGTCAAATATACCATTTAAAAATGCAGAATAAAATCGTTTGAATAAACTACAAAATTATTATAAAATTTGTCAAGCCCGGGGTGGGCTCATAAAAAAAACAGTTAATATAGTATTAAGAGTAAGTATTAATGTTCCCTAAGATCCTGAAATTTTTTCGATTATTTTTCTAAGATTTTCTGTAATTTTCTTAATGTTTCTGATATATCTTAAAAATTTTCCGGATTTTTTCAAATTTCCCGCTCGGTTTTTACTAAGTGAAAAAATGATGGAGAAGTCATATGCAAAACTAAAGCTAAATCAGAGGAAATTTGAGGAAATCTAAAATAATATTATAGATTATGTTTTTTTTACTTTTTCCATTTTCTGGGATTTCATTGGCTTTAAAATTTTCTGGATTTTTTGTGATATCTTAAGATAACTTAGACTTTTCCATTTACTAAAATTTCATGCGATATTCTTGAAATTTCTATGGATTTCCTGAGATTTTCTACAATTTTCTAAGAATCTGTTTCTCGAGATGTCTTGGAATTTTCCAGAATTTCTTCAAATTTCCCTTCACTAGTACACACAATTTTTTCAGCAATTTTCTCTTAGTTTTGTACTAACTGGAAAACCGAAGGGGAAATTGTGACATACAAAAGTGAAAAGAAATCCAACCAAATTTTAGAGTATCTTAGGGGGCGTCCATTAATTACGTGAGGTGATTTTGGCGATTTTTAGAGTCCCCCGCCCCCCTTGTTGAGATATCGTAAGATTTGGCTCGACCCCCTCCCCCCCCTCTTAACCTCACATGAGATTTTTTAAAATGCATATTTTTAATGTAAATAAGTTAATTTGTGATTGATTGCGTTGGATTTATTAAAAAAGCATAATTTGCTGAATTATTTTTATTTAAGAATAGTTAACACAAAAAAATTACGTGATATTTGCCGAGACCCCCCCTCTCCCGCACGTGAGATTGGGTGAGATTCGGCTCGACCCCCTCCCCCCCCTAAATGCCTCACGTAATTAATGGACGCCCCTTAGGAAATTCTATGAAATCTTATCAAAACCCATAATATAGTTATTCCCCTATCCATGAACTTTGCCTAGATGTTTTAAGGTCACGCGCTCTAATGAAAATGTAAAATATGAAATACAAAAATAATTTTTTTTTAAATAGTTTTTTTTTTATTAATTTAATTAATAATTAATTTTTTGATCTAAATAAATTTATTATAAATCAGGATTTATAATCGCTGAAGACATTTAAATATCAAATACAGAGGGGGCCCAGACCCTCTACGCCACTGTTCTTAAAGGTTAATACGATAATTAAAGCGTTCCCACTTCTTTTGGAAAATCTGGAAAAGTCATGGAAAGATTTTCCTAATTTTGTTAGGGAATTTTTCATTTTTAGTGCGAAGTTGAAGAAATTAAATTTTCATTCGAGGTAAACAATTTAATATTTTGTTTTAATTTCAAAATAAATTTGTTTTTAAATTTTAAAATTAAATTAAATTTATATAATATAAATCTGTACGAATTCGCAATTATGTATATTTACACAGATTATCATAGGTTACAAAGTTACCAATGATTTGCTATGTAAATTTACATAAATTTTTTTTACAGTGTAGGATATCTATTAAATCATAGGCTACCGTTCGAGTAAATTTTTTTCCTTTCCCCGAGAGTGAAAGGCTTTTTTTCGTATACATATCCGACTTATATAATAGCAATAATAATTTTTCACAACAACACACAAGAATTTTTTTCAAAAATAATTGTCGTGTTTTTTCTAGCTTGTTTGTAATTATTATACAGCAAGGCTGTACAACATAATTAATTTACTGGCGAAGGTTCCATCTTTAGTAATTTATTAATGCATTTGTTAATCGAACAGGTTAAAAGTGAAACATCAGTTGTTGATCTTCCAAAATTACCCGCGCATATGATTTTGAAAAAACATTTCTGATTTTAAATACAGTTCAGTGATTCCATTAAGTTATTTATAAATTTATGCAAATTTATAAGGTAGGCGATTCAGTGTTTAACAATTTTTTTAATTTATTTATTTTTCAATTCCAATGCATTGCACTCCTGGATAAAAATCAGGTTTGAACTCACACGATGAATTGTTTGGAAGGGGGGGGGGGGGGGGATTACTACAACTGACAGTGGTGTGCATTGTTACTATTTTTAAAATTTGCAAGCCAAAGCCTGAAGTGATAATTTCTCTCAAAGTAGGAATTACTTTTATTGCTAAGACTGAATCATAATCTTTAATTTTACACTTTGATCCTCCACTGGTTGACATTGCCTATGCCAGAGCCTCCGGTTTTTTCAAGGTTCAAGTGGGAGGGGTTTAACAAATAATAGTTACTTTAGTTTCAAAATCAACTTTTTATATTTTAATCCCCCCCCCCTTCAAACTAAGATTTATTTACCGTACTGAAGAGTTTAGTGACTCGAGTTAATTTGAAAATTTTCCTGCTCTTCTCTTCAAATCTAGAATTAATTAAGAAGTACAGAAATGAAATGTTAGTAAAGCCCCCCCCCCCATTTTTAAATGACTACTCCGCTGCTGTCGTGTTAATGTTTATAAAAATTATCATAATCTGTAATTGATTTAGCTTGTGATGGTCAATCGGAATGTATAATTAACATAGTCAATACGACGTTGACACTTAAATGACGAAATTTGCATTCGATGTCGATCGTATACGGAAAATTGCAAGCTTAATAATCCTTTGCTGCAACAGCTTCAAATTCTGAACAAATGCATTTTTATTGCATGACTAGATTAAAAATTGTCGTTTAAAAAACTTGTTCATAATTTTATTGTTGTGATGTGTTTATTGCTGTATACCTTTTTTTTATTGACGCTTTTTATGTTTTATTGTCGTCAGCCATTCTAGAGGCATGAAATATGCTAATTATAAAATTACAACGCAAAGTCTGCGTTTACAAATCGCCAAATTATTTTTCAATTAATTAACACAGGTGGTTCATATGACCCTAGGTCTGACAGCGTTAGCACACAAATTATATTATATTATTAACAAATTTATTTAAAGATGGGATAGTATCCGCTTTCTTAATTGTATTGAATAACAATTTGTTACATAAATTTAACTTTCGTTATCTTCTTTAACAGCAAAAGTACATTAAAGTGAACCAGAAAACGGTTGAAAAGTTTCACCATCAAGTACATCTTCAGCTTGAGCACGCACATTACATAAACCTTTATTTCCTATTAATAAATTTGTAAAATCTAAGTAGTTTGTCAATATTGCATATTATAGTATGTTGTTATAAAATATTTTAGGAAGTAAAAAATTTAAACTTTCTTCGGTGTTAAAATTCGGTTATATAACACCAAACGGCGAAAAATGTTATCATATTCACGCATAATTTTTAATAGATCAAGTCGGTTTTTTTTATTTCGCAACAAAGCCGATGTAACTTTTGTTTCCTGTGCATCTAAAGGTTACATTCTTTTTTTATAATAAATTCATATTTCGATTAATTATATCAATTACGGTTATTCCTGTTCGACCTTGCACAAGAAAAATTTAATTCGGATGGCCTTAAACACATGAATGAAGCTAAACGCATAGTTGGGCGAAATGTCCCGAGAAAAGTCAGTTTTTACATTTTAAAAAGAAAATTCATTTTGTTATTCGACCGTCAGCAATAATTGGCCCCATAGAATTTTATCGCCCGAGTGACATAACTTTTGCATTAAAAATTAACAGATTGCAGTTAATTGATTTTGTATTTTTAAATATGGAAAATCGTACAATATTGTTAGTTACGCACACAATTCTTAGAATTTACAAAAACCGGCTGCAATTAAATATCATAATTATTTCTATATTTGCATAGCTATATATAGGTTATATATATAGCCTGAAATAATATACTGAAATCGATTGAAACCAAATTAATGTCTCTCCAGTCAATTAGCTTTTTTTCCAATTATTTTGGTATACTAATTCATCTTTAATGGGATAACAAAAGCTAATTGAAGGTTGCGACTCACACTGGAATTTCAAAAAGTTAGCAAAGATATACCACAGTAAAATTATAATTTTTACGCAATTTTAAAATTGTCTCCGTCTGTGATGTAAGAACTCTCAAAGTTCGTTTAAATATTAAAAGAAAACAAGAAAGGAAAAAGCGATCAGAAGTGAAAAATAATTTCTGGCTGATAAGTGCTCGTTTATACAACGCAGCGAGACGCTTTAAAAATTCCTGTTAAAATATTTATAAAAATTAATGTTCACAAATTAAGAAAATCCGGTTGGAAGGAAAGGGAAATCTGAAGAAATTCTAGAAAATTCTGAGGAATTCTATTGATTTTTCTCGAAAAAACAGTGAAACCCATCAGGGATATTTCGTAAATCTCATTCCGTTTTCAGAAATGATATTTAAATGAATTGGTGACCTTAATCGATGTAAACTGGCCAATCGAGAAAAATAAGTTAATTTTCCTTGACCAATTTAATTATCATACTTGGCGTCCTTATCGATTTTTGATTTTATATTTTGGAGTATAGAGAATTATGATTTTCGCGATGGTTGGTATTCGAAAAATTGAAAACGCAAGTGTTAATTCGTTTCAAGGTACGATGGTCGGTAGTGAGGGTACCAAACGACTTGAGCATTGAAATTGGAGATTTCAACGATCAGTCGATCAACAAACCGCGCTCAATGTAAATCCTTCGAACAAATTCGCGGTATATACGAAAGTGAATTTGGTGATTTGAAAAGTGAAGTTGGTTTTTGAGTTGTTTTATTAAGCGAGCAAATGCTAGTGCTTTAGTTACTAAATGATCACTTCTTTTAGTGTTTTTTACGCTTTATTGCATAATAATTTAAAAATAATTAATTTAATGTGTGTTATTTAAAATATTTACATAACCTACCTCTACTTTCGAAATATTGCAACTTAAGCAATTGAAACCTGCTTACAATTGCAGTTTTTCTGGTTTTTTAGTTGTACTTAAAAATTTTCGTGTTGCACACGGAAAAAAATAATCGAAAGCGTAAAATTAACTAAATTTGTGATTTTTCTTAGTCTTCTGATCGAATTATCGAAATCTGACTTCTTGACTGTTAACTAAAACGATGAACAACTTTAACATCATGTGCAATTTATAGTGAAAGTTTTGTTGTGTAATAATCAACTTTTACATTTCATTTAATTTATTAATCGTTCGTTTAACACTTGGCAAATAATATGTTAATAACGTAAGTTATCCTTAATTTTATTATAAAATCATTATACACCGCCATCCGCGGAAATTCTCGAGAAAATCGCCTTTACGTCATCGAAACAAGTCAATTACGTCTTAAAATTTCTTAATTACACCTTTTGTAATTTTTTTAAATAATCTCGTCGATCGAGAACTGCCTAGGTGAAACAGGTAAATAAAACTTGGATGCAAGGACATTAACTCTTGAAATCGACTTGGTAACTTTAACTTGTTTCTTTGTCCAAAGTAAAGTTTCAGCTGGATAAAGTGCATTTTGGGATGAGAATCGAGATTTTTATTCAAACTTTTCAAATATGCTCTGGAATTTATATACATATAGTATATCGTCGCCATCGCTACCGGTTTCTATATTCTTCAGAATCCACGGAATATATTTTCATAATTAATTAATTTTTTTGTAATATCAAAAACTTAAAAATTAATTATAAGTATTTCAAAATTTTCCACTTTTTTCAACTAAGAGGTTCCATAGGTAACTTTGCTATTAGAACATTTGCCAGACTTTTTCGTGCGGGAAATTGCTTTTTTTTCTCAAGAAATGTTACAAATCTACGTAATTTTGTTACCTCCAAAGGTGCAGATGGCCCATTCTTTTTGTTTTAATTGCAGTTATAATTAAACAATGAAAAACAATGACGATAAAAAATATATATAAAAGGAGAAAGAACTTCGTGAGAAATTTCCTCGTGCGATTAACAGATAAATATTGATTTTACTTCATTACGTAAATTAACTTACGTCAGTTTCTCGCAAACTTAATTACTTTCGTTATTATATTAAATTGTGAATCACAATAATCTATCAGGATTCTCAATATCCAAACGTGCGTATGAGCAAATTCAAGGACAACCGAAGACTCTTCCAGTCTGAAGTCTGAACATCTTCATCTGATGTGGTAACGCTCGAGAGGATTTTTCTCAACAGAAACCACTGAATTTTTCAACATTGCTACGGTAACCTTTCAATGTCATAACTCAACAAATTCTCGAGTCCTTTGACCTTAAATTATGGTGAGATAGGAAAATAACTTTCGTAATTAACTATCGACGAGGAGAAGACCGGTTTTTAAACCCTTCTACTTGCAGTCGCACCTGCATTAACTTAAAACAGTTTAGGAATTTTCAATAAATCCTTGCTATCCTATCCCGATCGTGGAAACTGGCTTTCTCCTTGTCGAAACAATTAAGCTCAATGACAAAAATTTTGTGATCAGATGAAAGCGAGATGATGAGCCACCATCAGTGAAAGTGTTATAGAAATCTCGTTTTCGTAATTAGCTAATTTTTTACCAAAGTCTCGATATTATACAAAATTAATTAATAAATCGCTAATTAATCCCAAACCTGTCGTGCTCTAATTTTTCGCTATTATTTACTTACTGTACAAAGAAAGTTATTTATATAATAACATCTTTAACAAGTAGGTTATTTATCTATCATTACCCCTATTATGAAACTTGGGTGCCACTCGCATTATGCAATAATTTAAAAATTTTTCTTTTCCGGGAGAATTAAAGAAAAAACAACGATTTAATTTGCAGTCAATAATAGATCAATTACCTCACGCGACTGGGTCTTGATCGCACTAGGGATCAGCCTATCAAAAATGCAGTCGCGATGTTAAGATGACATAATAACATAAATAAATTTGTTTTTGAATATTGTGAAAGTTCATTTCCTTATTAAAAATTATTTCATAACCATCCGACGGTATTGTTTAATTTAATTATGATTAAATTGATGTGCCGATTAAGAAACGAACCTTGAACGAAATAAAAATTGTTTCTCAGTCATTTACGTATACATATACCTACGTAGCTCGTGCCCCCTTTGTTTTGGAAATCCCCGAAAAAAGAAACGAAGAAAATGGTTTTATTAAATTACTTGTGGGAATTACACGAAAAAAAGCCTAATTATGTACTTGATGTTATATCAATGACGCAGAGCGTGATTTATGCCTAAAATGAATAAATCATAACTATTTGCTCGTCCGTTATTATATTTCTTGCATCTTCAACAAATATTAAGCTATTTACAAAAAATTTATTTCTAATAATAACTTGAAGATTTTATCAAACACGAAGCTTGATGATCAATGCGGATTAAAAATTAATACAAATGATGATGTTTAAGAATCATTCATCAAGATTACAGACATCAAATTTGTTCAAATGTTAACTTTACATGTATAATGATCGTAAATACATAATTTTTTCATTTTAAATTAAAAAAAAAGATTCATATACGAATCATATTTATACGAAAATATATTTATTGTTTTCCTCCAATTTTCAGCTCAATAAGTCGATAATTACTAAATAAATATGAGCGATTGCGTCGGTGATTTAATTAAAAACCAAGTTAATTGCAGTGGTCTAATAATTACAACAATTTCCTGTTCTTTTACTTCGATCCGTTTATAATTCGATTACCTAATTTTAAATTAACCCAATTTTCATCATAATTCCGAAAATTTCAATTTGTAAGCCATTTTTATTTTATTTACGGACTTTCACTAAATACGTTATGAACTATGCTATTTGAATTATGCAACTGTTTCTTGGATTCAAAAATAAGCCGGGTTTTCCCCTATAGATAACCTCAAAATTAAGGACTTACTTGGTGGTGATGGCCAAGACTGAAGAATGAATTATTTATTGAACACCCTAAAGAAATCGGCTGTTCGGTAATCTGTGGTTCTAAATGCTCAAAAACAAAAAGTAAATGCTATTTTCTAAAAATAAAACTTTTGTTTACATTTAAGACCAGACAACCGAGAAGCATTCATTATTTTATTTTCTTGCATTGACCTCTCCTTATTAAATTTTTTGGGAGGCATTATGTGAAATCGCCAAGTGATAAATTACTTGAAATTATGAAGTTGTGGTTTAAGTTATTGTCATTGACCAGAACAAATGGAATTTAAAATTTTAGAAAAATATTGTTTGGGTTAAATTTTATTTCTCTTCTACCATAAACAATATTTAAATTTTATAACCAATAAAAATTGCTAATGACGGTATCGAAGATGGCAGGTACGGATCGGCTACACTTGACGCTTCTTATTTTATAATCTGCAGTGACGATGCATAAATGCAGAAATTAGTCAAATTTCACCTAATTATACAAATTGCAGATGTTATTTCACGTAACAAAATTGCAACCATTCTTTTAAATAAAACGAAAGTGGTCGCCTAAACAAATGCTGCATCAAAAAGTATAAAAGAAATAGGAGAAAACGAAATGTACTGCTAACTAGTTTCATATAAAATTGAAAAATATCCGGGCCCCCTCCTGAATAATCATAATCAATTGTAAATATATTAAACGTAATTTTTTAGGTCTTCAAGTACGCAGGAAGATTTATTACATTACAAATTGCTTTATTCATTAAATATTTTAATTATTAATAATAGTTTTTTTATTTTCGATCCAAGTTGAAAAACTCAAGAAGTTATTTTTGAATCGTCGACCTTCCCCTGTACAATTTTTGCTCTCTTAATTTGCCCTAAATTTCAGTCTCGCAATGTCATAATTATTTTTTTAATCTTGCATAAATGTTCATTTCACTTTCGTATTGTTCAAATTAATTTGTCTGATTTACTACTTCACAGTATCATTTCCAACGACTCATTCGGGACGGATTGAAAAGATAGTGCGACCTTAATAGCGCGAACCTTAAAAAATTTTCAAATAAGTAATTATTGCATAAACGTTTTGTAATTATCGAATTTAGCGCCAGTATCGACGTCAATTGTTCAAAGTTTTAAATTCCAAAGTCGAACAATAATAATTGCTATTATTGCCATTAACAACCTCTATCTTATGTAAAACATTAATTTGAGATCGTAAATGGTTTTACGTTAAAGCAATCAGCGATCACAAAAAACCTTAATTATTTAAACAAAAACTTGATGTATCTGTGGTTCTCTGCCATTTATACACACGTTTTTGTAGAAAACAGAAGCATAAAACTATAAAAAAAAAATCGCAAAATATAGCAGTTAATTTTCCTCCAATGTCGGGCTTTTGTTTTGATCAGGTTGTGTAGGGCTGTAAAGGATGCTTATAAAACGCATTTGTCTATTTCAAGAAAGGGGGCGTGGTCAAGTAGAAACAAAAAGTTTGTATTGTGTTCCAGGGGTGGACTATAGGGTGGTAGAAACATTTAGACGATTGCAGGAGAATATATTCCAATCGTCATACTAGAAAAAAAGTAAGAGTGTGTCGACGCTCGTCGAGTAATCCGGTTTATTTTCACTTTTATTTTAAAGTCTTGTATGTATTGCATAATCGGGCTATTGCGGGCTCTTAAAGTCTAACATTGGAAAATTCATTGCAACATTTGCTCTTAGTTCTTGTATGAAGTAATGGGCAAACTGTTGTATATTTTATTGACAATATTTACAAATACAATTAAATATTGTTTAAGCGGAAATTGCCTTGACCTAAAGGGGGAAGTTTATAGATAAGAATTACGAAGATATACATAGTTTTCAAATAAGTAATTAAAAAATAACGAAATGACAATAAAACTGTATTTGTACATGTCCGGTTCCATAAAATTGTTATATTGTTTAATATTTCTCAAAAAACAACAAATTCGTAATTGTTAACTTTCGTAGTACATACAATAAAATTATAGTCAATTAAGAGATATAACAATGACGAATGAATTTTCTTTTAATAATTGAAGTAATGGCTCCAGACTGTTGCAGAAATTGGTAAGCTCTTCATCGCCGTGGTGATAAAATGGAAAATTTCTTTGACTCATGGTTATAATTTTAGAAATCGGTTGACTTGAGAGTCAAGTAACTACCTTGGTCGTTAAGATGAAGGCTTGAGGTCACACGAGAACGCTTGGTATAGTACTATAAAAAATTTTCAAGGCTAGAATAAAAATCTTAAAATGTAACTGTAAAAATACATAATTAGATTTTCTGTGTAAATCCCCCTATTGATACTAAAATCCAAAATCTCATTTGCGCAGTCGGGGGATGCACGCGCAACATTTAAACAAAAACCAAAGTGGATTATTTTCCTTGAACTAAATTCGAGATAATTTGCAAAAAAATCACACAATACGGTAGCTGATAATTAGGTGTCTAAACATTTTAATAACGTAATATGGTTAGCCTTTGCAAAAGTATTGAATTAAATTTGAAGTATTCCATGCGGATAGCGAAAAGCAAGTTCAAATGATTAATTCGAAACACGCGTAGGTACCTATATTTATAAAATTCACATAACCTTTGCAAAAATTGAAATATTCTATTGGCATTTTTATAATTGCCTCTGCTTGCTTATTCCGAATCGCACTGACAATAATTTATTAGTCTACATCATTTTGAATATTTATAAATAATTTAAATAAAACTTGACCGAAATGCCAAAATTATTTGCATAAATGGTCCAAATATTGGGATCTAACACGCCATCTAGCGGCAAAGATGTCGTAAGTTGTAGGACCAAAATAATATAAAAATTATTAGGCGATCGAAATTCAGATTAAAATTATAAATATCGGTAGTAGATGGTATAAGAATAATTTATGATAAATACTCCTATTTACATTGTAATAATATTGTAAAATATTTTTCAGACGAATATAAATGTTTATTGCATGTTGAGTATCGAGCAATTATTCTGTTTCATTATAATTTATTGATTTAACATTGCATTAACAATCTTTTGCAATTCTATAAATTTCCAATTTTGTATCAATAATAGAAGTTTCCTCATAATTTAAACATAATCAGATAAACACTACAGACTGTTTTATTAAATAGCCTACTTAGTGTAAACAAACCAGCTACTCTACAATCTATGTATCTTCGCCCCCCCCCCCTACGCCACTGCTCATGACTCTACCAAAAAATATCAAGAACACTAAATATATAATATAATATAATAAAAATATAATTCACTAAATAAAATACCAAAAGAAGGTAAACGTTTGGTATTAAAGAAAACTTTCTATACCAACTCGTTGAAAACTGAATAGCCCGTGAAGAAAGAGCAAATCTGTGGTCACGTGCTATAAGGGAATACGTCCACTTATGCCCAAATCCATTTTTTTTGTAGAAATAGATTCATAATAATAGGTGTCAACTTCTGGTAAAAGGAGAAGAGTCATGTCAATAAATCATTGAAAATTTACGATTTTTTTACAGATATAATATTTTCAAAGTAAAAGTTTAGTGGTTATAAGGTAGTAATTTTTAAAGTTAAAATTTAAAAAAAAAATATTTTTTGCTTCTTCTGTAAAGTTAGCAATTTGTACTTATACCCATTTACCAGGTGACCACAGAAATAGTGCACTGGAGGGCATTCCATGCCCCCCAGACCCCCCGGATTAATCCTACGTTTTGCGTTTTTAAAAGTTTACGCTGGGGTACTAAAAACATTTTAGCATTTAAAATAACCAACTGGAGTATTTTAAAAATGTGGGGTACGGGACGTCCTCCAGTGCAATCTAAGATTATTCCCGAATTTCTTATTTTCTAAGAGTTGCTAGAATTAGAACATTTTGTGCGATTTTGTAGGATGCTCCTTAATATCATAAACTGAAGGTGCAAATCCGGGGGGTCTGGGGGGCGTGGAACGCCCTCCAGAGCAACCTTTGTTACTTTTCTACCGTTGATAACTGAATAACCCGAATCTAGCCGATGCATATCTTCGCGCGGATATCTCTTTTACGAGCGATTTTGCTAAAGAATAATCATAAACTAACACAAACCTACATAACCGATGCATATCTTCGAGAGGTTATCTCTTTTTTACGGACAATATAACTACAGTAGAGCGTCGATAATCCGGATTAATTGTGACCGGACCCTGTCCGGATTATCGAAAAGAACCAAAAAAAAGATTGATTTGGTTCATAAAAAAAGAAAACTTGGTAAAACCGTTAATAATTCACTTTAGTGGTGTTTGAGAAATGTGCATGTATTTTCTTTTTCAACTTTTTTTTCACCGAAATTGAATCCGGATTATCGACGGTCCGGATTTTTGACCTCCGGATTATCGACGCTCTACTGTATCACCAAATTACAAACATGCAGAGGATCAATTTTGTAAAATTAGGTAATTTAATAAATTATTCGTTACAAAAATGCAGTGAAATAATATAAATAAATTGGGGATGAAATTATCGGGGTCAAAACCGGGGACGAAATTACCTGAAGATGAAATTACCGGAATTAAGTTACCGGGGAGCAAATTGCTGGGGGTCAAATTACTGTCTATGTACATCATACATTTAGCCAATTCGAAAGGCTTGTGTTTTCATAACTTCCGGATATAAATTCATGAATTATAATCTTCATCTTTCCCCCTCCAGTTGTTTACATATCTGCATATTTAAAATCATTCTTATTAATAAATCAAGTAAAAAAATGAAGGTTAACAGCTTCGATTCAAAAAGGTTAACTATTGGGTAAAATATTGTCGGTTTTAGATCAAAAATTCTTAGGTAAATAATTCCTTGTAGAAGAACCCAAATATTTTTCAAATTTATTAAACAAATCAATAGGAAATTTGGTATTTTTACTTTTGTTTTCTTTATTAGTAATATACTTCGTTAGCTAATATTTACATAATAGTCGAGTCACTTAGGTATATTAAAAAACTATTTTTTTTTAATTTTCAATAAAATTATTTAAAAAATGATTGGATATACTGACTCTAAAAATCGGGGGGTCTGGATTACCCTCCAGCGCAGCCTTTGATGCTCTGTATCCGGATACAGAGCTTTTTTATTTTTACTTATTTGGTTAATCAGTTAAATTAATTATACAAACAAATGCATAATTTTTATTGTGTATACTAAAATTGCTTAAGTTATCTAATGATTGTAATAATAATAATATACAAAATATTATGCATAAATAGCTAGATATTGTATTCTAATAGCAGGAAATACTTATATTATTACTTTCACTAACTAAGCTAATGAATTGCTTGCCAGACGGACTGTCGAAGACTTTTAAATTAAGATAATCATTGGTCAAATTGGCCAATTAACGTGGATTCCAAGCCATGATGACGAAGTTTAGACGAAGCTAAAAATTGTTCCACTTTCGCGAGCTAAGGTTTTGGGCCGATTTTGATGAAGTTTTGGCCTAAACTAAATAATATTTTGTACTGACCTGACTGCATTTCCCACATTGCTGGTTCGTCTTTTTCTCATTTCCAATTGTAGTCTGTTCCTCTTCCTGCGGACAATAGTTTTGAGTAAATTAACCCGATTTGATGGTATTTCCGAAAATTGTCCACCTAGAAAGCACAAGTTTTACATTGTCTTTGAAAAACAACGAAATTGTTTCCAATTATTTCCTCGATTGTTTAAAATTAAATAAACATCTTACGGCTTATTTAACAAAATTACTTTGTTTTAAGAATAAAGCAAACAGGAAGTGGACTTTAGCTTTGATTTAGGTAACATTAATTTTGCAATAATTTTAATTTCATTTCCTACAAATTACGATAATTATTATCAACAGATGTTGTACATAATCGACGATCGCTAATCGAATCTGACTGACGGCCGAGCTGGACTCTAATTATTGGATAATTTTAGAATCGGCTCGTTTTCTTTTAATTGGCCCATAAAGTCGTTAAGAATTTCTCAATTTTACGGTCACCTTCATTTTCGCATGACTATGCAACTAACTGGAAAATTGGCGTTATTGTTGTGTTGGATAATTTACAAGACAGGTTGAAATTTTTATTTATTTGTCAATAAAATATAAATGACATAACAAATAAAGTAGGTATAATAAGTCAAGGTAAAGATGTGTACATCTAAAGCCAATTAGTTGCATGCACTTGTCGTGCTGACCTACAATTTTTCTACGTATGCATGATAATTTTTCGATTTTGCAAGTCTCTTCAGAGACGGGGCATTAAAATTCAACAATAGCCACGATCAAACACAATAAGCCCACGACCCATCCGTAACTAAGTGCTCCTTACCCAAGTACTTCAGCTTCGGACGAACCAACTCACTTCGATTTCAGCCACTCCGCAATTGACTTACAATTTTGTAAGTATCACTCGAAAAATGCGTTAAATTTTATCACGCAAGTAGCGAAGACCTCGGAAAGTGAATACGTGATTAGAGTTAACATATGGCAGTGTTACAACAACCCATGCACATTTTGACCGGAATATTAAGTGAAGACCGTGAAAAGTTGCTCCATCAAAACTTTTGGGACATGCGATTTCTGGAACGACTATCGCTGATCTCATCCTCCTGACGAGATCTGCAGGGATTGGCTTTATTCGACCATGACACACTCAATTTTGCCTTTGGACATTAGGATTTTTCACTTCCAACTTCTAAACAACATGAAATGTGCTCGCTTGGTTAATGCATTTTCTCAATCAACTACAAAATTAACATAGGTTTTTATTGTTACGATAAAAAGCGATGCAATCTAAACAAGATTACAAAATGTTATGCTAATTAAGTAGAAATAAACGAAAGTAAAATTAGAATTATATTAATCCTCCAAACATCTTTTATCAAATCACAATCAACCTACTACAAAACATCGCCAATTTAATCGTTTCGTAAAATTAATTGTCTTTTCTTTTGTTTTAGCGAGAATAACGCAATGGGAGAGAGGGTGGAAACAGTGATATCGCCGAGTCCGGATTTAGTAGGAGTTTCTGTCGAGAGACCGCAGCTACAGCAACAGCAATCGTCGATATGGGCCAAAAGACAACAGGCTGTTTGTGTGCGACACGCTTTCAAAAATTATGGTTCCAAAAAGAATCCCAATCACGTTTTGAGCAACCTCAACATGACGGTTGCAAAAGGAACCATGTAAGTCTACAAATTCGGCAATATATTATTCTCGTTAGTTAATCGAGTTACTAGGTTCTTGTTTTGTACGAACTTTCCCTGTTCGCTGTTCCACAAATGTTGTACTGACAACAACTTTGTTATTTTATATGGACGCGAAACAAGAGTCGGCCCAAAAACAGGAAAAACAATTGCTTACAATTAGTAACTTTCGAAGCCACAAAAAGCTAAAAGCAAATTGAGAACCTAGGTTTTCTAGATCATCCGGTGACCAATCAAATTGCTATATTACAGAAAAAAAAAGTTTTGTTCATCCATGACATGGACATCGTCTTGTGCGTCATATCCGTATAAAATAACAAAGTTAGCTTCAATGACTTGAATCATGCTATGTCAAAATTGTAAATACCAAATCAAAATCTGCATAAAAAGTATTTTAAAAATTCTGAAACTGTTGCCATCCAAAAACCCTTTAGTCCTGCATAAACCCAACGATTAGGAAATAGTCTAATATGGCTGTTAGAGACCGTAAAGTCAGCCTTTAGTAACCCAACTTTGCTAATCCACTTCAATGTTTTATTATACGCAAACAAATATCGTAATGGGCAATACAAATAAGAATACATTATCTTTATTTGAATTACATAATTAAAACATAGGTTACTCATTTGAGTTATTAACAAAGAAAAAAACTGATTAACAATTGTCTTCAAATTCAAAAACTTTATAAATATAATTACCTTTAACAAATTATTAAGCCTTGAAATTTAATTTACAAAGCAGTCGAAGGTCCTACGGATTTTTCCAAAATTAAGAAAAGAGACTGTGCTTATCAATAATTACTATTGGCATATATTTTGTTCAAGTTAATCGAGATTCAAGATGTTAAAGGTCAAAAACAACTTATAATGTTATTTAAAATACCTACCTATTAAGAATTTCATTCCGCATCCTCATTCATTATCCTATACGATTTGCTTCTTCTTCTTTTTTTAACAATAAAATTGCAGTTTCTTCTAAAAGCTGCACCTAAACAAAAACACAATTTAATGTTATTTTGAGTCATTTATGTTTTGTGGCAGCTTGCATTTCGAAAATAATAATAAAAAAAAATTAAAATTACAAATTCTAGTCTGAATTAATGAATTCGCACTAAACAATAATCATTTTTCAGATATGGACTTTTAGGAGCATCCGGTTGCGGTAAAACCACCTTATTATCCTGCATAGTAGGAAGAAGGCGATTAAATACCGGCGAGATATTCGTATTAGGAGGGAAACCCGGCACCAAAGGTTCCGGAGTGCCCGGTAAACGAGTGGGGTACATGCCTCAAGAAATAGCTTTATTCGGAGAATTTTCAATTCGAGAAACCATGATGTATTTTGGATGGATCTTTGGAATGGAAACTCCAGAAATTAACGAAAGACTGCAATTCCTTTTAAACTTTTTAGACTTGCCTAGCCAAAACCGTTTAGTTAAAAATTTAAGGTTGGTAAAACTTCTTCCATCTTCGTTCGTTCATTTTTAACGATCCAAATGTTTTAGTGGTGGACAACAACGTCGTGTTTCCTTCGCCGTTGCTCTTATGCACGATCCAGAATTATTAATTTTAGATGAACCAACCGTAGGTGTAGATCCTTTGCTTCGTCAAAGCATATGGAACCATTTAGTCCAGATTACGAAAGATGGAAATAAAACAGTCATCATCACCACGCATTACATCGAAGAAGCACGTTCCGCGCACACAGTAAGTTATTGTACCAACAAAAAGAATTTAATCTAATGAAATCACTTGCAGATCGGCTTGATGCGATCTGGTAAACTCCTCGCCGAAGAGTCCCCTCACGTTCTATTATCCATGTATGGTTGTCAATCTCTGGAAGAAGTGTTTCTAAAGTTGTCTCGAAAACAAGGACAAGCCAACAGCGCCACTTCTAACGTTAGCAATAATATTAGTTTAGCCACAATGAATTGGGGGAAGAAAGATTCCATCTGTGCAACCGAAGAAAGCGGAGTAGTAGGATTAAATTTCCATCAAAGTAAAGAAATTCTTATCAACGAAGCCGCAGCTAATGGACACATAGACGTATGTCGTTTCCAAACCTTTTACCAAGCATCTATTAATCAACTCTTTTTTTTAGATTAACCGAAAAAGTCCTAGTAAAGCAAAATCTGTTGCATCCGAAGTGTATGACGATTGCACGGACTGTTCAAGTTTCACAACAAAGGGAAAAATTAAAGCGCTACTACAAAAAAATTTCCTTAGGATGTGGAGAAACGTTGGCGTTATGCTTTTCATTTTTGCTTTACCGGTCATGCAAGTCATCTTGTTTTGTATGGCGATTGGACGCGACCCCACCGATCTAAAAATTGCTATTGTTAATCACGAACAGAATTTTTCAAACTCGTCCTACCAATTTTGTCCTTATAATGCCGGCTGTAAATTTAGTAATCTGAGCTGTCGATATTTAGAAAATTTGAGTAACAATACAATACAGAAGGTTTACTATCCGGATCCTCTATCGGCAATCGAAGCGGTGAAAGATGGAGACGTTTGGGGAGCGATGTATTTCACGGAAAATTTCACGGACGCTCTAGTTGCTAGAATGGCACTGGGGAAAGATTCGGACGAAGAAACCTTAGATCAGAGCGAGATACGCGTTTGGCTGGATATGTCAAGTGAGTACAAACTTGATAGTTAGCGTGAAAAATTTCGAATTAAAAATCTCTCTTTTTTTAGATCAACAAATTGGTGTAATTCTCCAGAGGGACTTCCAACTGTCCTATCAGGACTTTGCCCAAAATTTGCTCAGATCCTGTAAACAGAATCCAAAAATTGCAGAAATTCCAATTTCGTTTAAGGAGCCAATTTATGGATCGCAAGAACCGTCCTTTACCGATTTTGTCGCTCCCGGAGTAATTTTAACGTAAGTTAAATAACTATCGGATTTGTCGAAACTATGTAAACATTTTTATTTTTCAGGATTGTGTTTTTCTTGGCCGTGGCTTTGACGTCGTCCGCATTAATTATAGAACGAATGGAAGGTTTATTGGACAGATCATGGGTGGCAGGTAAATATGCGGATGATTGGAGAAAAGCTTCCGATTTCATTACGACTTAAATTTTAGGTGTGACTCCGACTGAAATTTTGTTCTCCCACGTGGTGACTCAATTTGTTGTTATGTGTGGACAAACAACTTTGGTCTTGATTTTCATGATTCTCGTTTTTGGAGTTCAATGCAAAGGCGACATCGGATGGGTGGTGACTTTGACAATTCTTCAAGGTTTGTGTGGAATGTGTTTCGGATTCGTTATTTCTGCAGTTTGCGAATTGGAAAGAAACGCTATCCAACTGGCGTTGGGAAGCTTTTATCCAACTTTATTGTTGAGCGGTGTAATCTGGCCCATCGAGGGTATGCCAGTTGCGCTAAGATATGTATCAACATTCTTGCCATTAACCTTAGCGACGACGTCGTTGAGATCAATTTTAACAAGAGGTTGGTCTATAGTAGAGAGGGACGTCTACTTGGGTTTCATATCCACCACCGTCTGGATAATTCTATTCCTTACGATAAGTTTATTAGTTTTGAGGTTTAAAAGAGGATGAATATAATCACACTTTTTGTAGAAATAGAATTTTCAATGTTTTTATTTAATAACCCAACCTGTCTGTGCTTTTCACGCACTCATTTTGTACCTATATTTTAATTATTACCAATATTTGTTTGGCGCCGATGAAATTTATTTATAATAGCAAAGACAAAACCCTTCAGTTTGAAAATATTTAAATTAATTTAATTAATTTTAAGTAGACATAATTATTTTAACGTTTCTGTTCCAAAAAGAATATATTTTTCGTCCTCTTTTATCCCCTCGTTTGACAAGAAAATTATATCAAAATGTATATATTAGTACAACTTAAATTTCGGAGGAGGGGGCAAAACTGGAAAAACTTTTCCCTGTTTACTAAATTATGTAATTCGTTAAGAATGTGCTCAATCATTAGTTTAGTTTTTATGGTTATTGTGATGATACTGTTTGTTATGAGTATTAAAATAAAGACATCAAATGTAATTTGTTTATGGATGATTTATTATTAAATTTGTACCTACCCATTATCGTGTAAAGTTTAAATAAAATCTAATACGAAGTAGTACTGTCGCAGACTTGACTTTTTGAATTGCCAAAAATTTAATGTACACAAAAATTCTTAAAGTAAAGAATTCCTACAGAATATTAAAAATTATTCAATTGTATATAAAATAAAGGGTTTTTTGTACAGAAAAAATAGCTTTTGTATTTGTATTATTTAATAATTTATAACATTTTCCTATAAAATAAAAAATAGTAAAATTAAAATAAAAATTCTTCCCTGCTCTGTATGTAAACTGAAATAAATGCAAAAACCCGATAAAGTAGGGAACCCGTTCGAGTATGCAAGTGAGTATTCGCCCCGTAAAAAACTTTCTAATACTGAATAAAAAATGAAGAAGGATCTTACCCGTACTTGAACTTCAAGGTTGTTTTCCTGAGCTGTTTACCGGTTTGTATTTTGATATAAAATTAAATAAAAATTTAATTACATCTCGATAATTTTTTGTTTATCAACAATCAAAGCAGGATTTAATCCTGCACCACTCTTAACATCTGTATCATGTTTTTTAATAAAATCTATAACCAACGAAGCCACAGGTTCAGGATTATTCAGGTGAATATGATGAGTTCCATCCACAAAATGAAACTCAAAGTGCTTATTTGAATTTACAAGCTTCTCTACAAATTCCACTGAATGTTCCTTCTTTTCGACAAATGGACCATGGGAGGCTCTACAAAATAAAAGGGGACTTGTAACTCTGTGTACGTTGTCTATTATATCCTTTTGGGCCCAACCTAACAAAGCTTGAACTTTCAATCGTGGATCGCGACCGAAATAGTACTTATTGGCAAAATTCTTAGAGGGGCGAATGTTACGCTGCAAAATATATTTACAATTTTCTAAATCTATGGATTTCCGAGAACCTTCGTACAACAATTTTATAAGTTCTTCGGTTGTGTAACTTGGGGGTTCTCCAGAAATATTTAAATTGTCGTACTTAATAAATCCCTCAATCGATTTAACCATTCGTTCCAATTTTTTCTCTTCAAAAACCAGCGGTTTCAGGCCTTCGATACAAATTATGAAGTTAACTGTTTGGGGATACAGCATTGTGTAAGTGAAATTTATAATGGCACCTAACGAGTGACCCATTAGAGACACCTTTTCCCATTTAAAGTAATCAATAATTCTTTTAATCAAGACAACCGAGTCAATTTCATGATAAAAAGAACCGGCAGGTAAGCGTGATGATAAGCCATGACCAGGAAAATCAACAGCTAGTACTCCGGTGGTGGGTAGTAAGTGAGGCACAAGGCGGTCAAAACTCCCTGCGTTGTCCTGTAAATAAATGCAATTCAGTGTCGTTCATACGAACACGTAAAAGCAACTAGAAGCACAAAACAAATTTGTTCAAATGTTTGCCTAACCCAAAATTAAATTATTAAATTTTACCTGCCATCCATGCAACGCTAAAATTGGTTGTTTATCTTGGGAGCCCCACCATTTTCCCGATATGTGACCCCAAGGTACAGGTATTTTAATCTCTTCGTACGTTGCCTTCGATGACGACATTCTTCTAACATATTTGGTTAATTCGCCAATAACAACTCTGCCATTCAATTTGGTAGCCAACATTTTTTCTGCCAACTCTTCGAGTTTAATGTGATAATATAAATCACAACTTATTAAACTGAGTCAAAGTTCACTTATTGTCAAACTGAACATTCATATCAGTGTCGTCTAACTGCAGAACACAATTTCGCACATTACTGATTTAAAAATTCTAATAGAGGTTATGTAATTGACGTATGACGCAAGCAAAAAACCATAGAAACCAATGGCAACCAATAGAAACTTTTCGCAAACTTCAAATGCTATTTAAAGCAAATTTTTAGGTCGAAGGTTGAAAATGTAATAAAATAAATAATACAGGACGTAAGTTTTAAGGAAATGGGTTAATATTAAAGATAGTAAAATTTTAATAATAATAATAATAATAATAACTTTATTAACGGCAATTGCCGTTACAACAATAATAATTTAAAATAATACCGATAATCTATATCTATAGGCTATAAATATTATACTTATTTATTACTGGTGCGGTTTACTTTGTTGATTTAATTTAATTTAAGAAAAAATATCGGCTCTGTATCTTCTAAACAAAATTTTGTACTTTCTTGTATGAACAAGTTTAACCGTGTCACCCGGTATATCTTCAGAATGACTATATAAACAAAATTCCTAACCTTATTTTTTTAAACGTCAAAAAACGATTTTCTAATGGCTTTATCTGAGTTTAATAGCATTAATGATTGGTGAGTACCGAATTTTATATTTCTTCTTGATGGTTTTTTAATTTCATTTTAGGAAAACACCAACTCTGGAACAATACGAAGACTACTTCAAATATTCTTCAAAACTGATACCTGACTTAACCCTAACAAACCAGCACGTTTTAGGAAAAAGTAGCGGTGTGAAATCCGAAGAAGAATCCGATTCCGACAATTACGAACTTGTTTCGTATCGCAAGAGAATTTACATCCCTGGAAAGGTGTTTTTCGCAAAGAATAAACAGTCGAAATTGACCAAAGGCGATCAAGCTGTTTGCTTGAAAATTTTAAAGCATTTTAAGACTGGAGGCACTGAAGCAAATTTGACAGAAACTGAAAAACGCGACTATGAAATTTATAAATCTTTACTGAACAGCATTCATCAAGAAAATGCTGAATTTGTCAGTGTGGCCCAACAAGAGTGGGAACAATCAAAGAAAAGCCATTTAAGCAACATTCACTGTTTGATCAGTAAACATGCAGAAAAAGTGTGGAAGAACAGGTTGAACATGCGATGGCTATATCCTCGGTACTATAAGTTCAGCAACGAAATGATTTCCTTGTCGTACGAGGAAAGCGAACCAAAGGTTTTGGTCAATCTTCTGCAACATGTTGGGCATTTCGTAAGCATATTAGATTCTTTTTAACAGATGATTTTATTTCAAATTTTTATTTTAGGGAAAAATTGCGGAATATTTGTCTCCTAAAATTTTCTTAGAGCGATATTTACATTGGGGGTTTCCTAATTCTAGCAAAAGATACACTTTGAACTCTAAACTTCCGGTGAGTCAGGACGATCATATAAAAACCTTTTTAAAGAACCACGATTTTGATGTGGTTTGTACGGCAAGTACATTAACAAAGTTGATGAACGACAGCGATTACAACAGTAATTGGGATATACCGGTGGTTATCAAAAACCACACCGTGGCTGGTAAAACGATAAAAGTGGTGTATATCGATAAACCTTTACCAAAGAAACATCCAAACCAGTACGATTTTATGATAAAATCCTTTAAGGATTTAATTAGAACAAGCTACTGTAGATTTCCTTCCGTTTGGTAAGTTTTTCTTTCATCTGGACAAGTCAGAATCCAAATTTTTATTTTAGTTTTCCAGTGGAAGAAGATCTAAGATTGAACCCTAAAACTGTGTCTGTCGATAAGCAGGAAGAAAAAAGTAAACATCTTGGTTCTGTTGAAAATTTGCAGAGCATCAAAGAAGACGACCAATCTGAACTTCACGGTGATACCTGCAGGAAACGACGTGCAGGAAGTCTTCCACCTAACTATGCTTACCAGCCCACACCTAAAAAATCAAAAATTATTTTACCAGGTAAATCTCGATAGAAATTTGTTTCACCCATGTACGACTTTAATTTTCAGTGGATCCCTTAATCAACACCAAGATAATCCACAACGTAAACTACAAAATTTGGAGTATCTCTTTAACTCCGACAGAAAATCATCTTTTAAAGAATCAAGTTTCAAAGGCCGAAATTAAATTCTTAGTTCGTTGTAAAATTGATGCCTGCGAGGTAAGCAACACATAAATTTATTTTTTAGCCTAAATTTATTTCGTTTGTAGCCTTACAATAAAAATGAAGTTAATAAACAACATACAGCCGATATAGGACCTGGGGAAACCGGCAGTCCGTTAAAACCCTTAGTTATTTTACCGAAAATTGAACAGCAAATAAAATTAGGTGCAAATATCTCGACAAAAAGTGAAGTTGTCAAACAGTGGTCGTCACTGTTTTTCAGGCCGCACTCTGAATTAAAAAAAGGTAAATCGAAAATTAGTTGTAATTTTTAGATTTGATTTGTTTTCTTCCATTTTAGTTCGTCTTACCAGTTATAACCGGGAAGTTATAGCCATAGACAGTGTGCAACTACCAATGGTTAATCACGAAGCAATGACTTATTACAAATACAAACCAGCTTTAAGACTGGGTGTGCTACACAAAGTGTTTTCGAAATTACTCACCTTGGAGGCTGGAAATTACCTGTTGCATCATAAAGCAAAGCAGGGGTATTTTGTCAACGTTCTGAAAGCAGAAAAGTCTGATCTGCAGTTTAGTGAAAGGTAAAAACTTAGTTTGTTATAAATTTCCTTATCTAAACCTTTTTTTTGTGTAGTACAAACCTCAACAATTATAACTTACATTCCGAGTACAATAAGAAGAACTGCAACATGGTACTGATAAACGAGGTGCCGTGGTGTTCGATCGATGTGCATTACATTTTACCGCAACATCTTGCTTACAAAAGAATGCCTGGATTATTTGCACCATACGTGATGGCCCCAGAAGAAATAAAACGAAGTGAGTTTTTCAAATTAAACCGCTTATTTTACTAATACACATTTTATTTTAGGGAAAAATGCGAATAAATCAAAAAAGAGAAAGATGAAAAAGATGCTAAAGGAACAAGGAGAATCTGTTGATACTATGGATATTTTTTAAATTATTTGTTAATAATATTTATTTCGAAAATTTTATTTAAAATGTTATTTTAGTAAGTACATAATTTTATATTATCTATTATTGTTGTGCCGGTGGCCTACCATATCTTATTCCGGAATTGACTCTCCCGTGAGGGGGAGGTCACAAGGCAAATTTTTGTACATTAGATTTCAAGATTTCCTCCTGTACACCAAATTTCTCCAGCAATTTCTTAGCAAAATAAATAAAATTTATTATAAAAAGAATAAAAATATCGTTGGAATCGTTAAAGTTAGGAGTATTTCTACTGGGATAAAGAATTATTTACGTAATACCTAATCTCGGAACCACACATTTCTTAAGCAAACAAAGTACGTTGCCATTTCAAAAGTGGGAATATCTTTTATAACTGAGACTGAGTTACTGCTTGAGTATCGTTAACTGGTGATTCTATAATTTTTAATTTTGTCCCTGCTTCAAAACTACGATCAAACTTATCGCACTTTTCAATAAAACTGTTAACTAACGGTGCCACTTTTTCCGGATTATTTAAGTGAAAATGATGAGTTCCGTCAATCAGATGATACTCGACATAATTATTTTCTTTAATGACATCCAATAATTTTAAAAATATGTTTTCAGCCGTATAAAAAATACTCTTCTTTCCGATGCTTAGAAAAACCGGGCAGGATATTCTTTTCGTTCCATCGTAAATTAACTCTTCGCTCCAAGTCATTAAGGGACCAACTTTAAGTCTCGAATCGCGGGTGAAATAGTACCGATTTGGGTCGGTTTTCGATGGTGCAATATTTCGGTCCAAAATATATTTACATTTATCCAAATCTATCGACTTTCGAGTTCCTTTATAAAGAAGCTCTTCCAGTTGCTGATAAGTATAGCTGGGTGGTTCCCCGTCGTTGTTATTTAACGCGTCATACCGCAAAAATTTATTTATCGTTTGAACCATTTTATCTACTCGCTTCTCCCTGTTTTCGATTACGAAACTTAAATTGTCGAAACAAATTAAAAAATCTACAGTTTCTGGGAAGAGCATGGTGTACGAGTAACTTGTTATTGCGCCAAACGAGTGGGCCATTAGAGATATTTTGGACCAACCGAAGTGTTGCACAATCATCCTCAAAAAAACGGCTGCGTCGATTCCATGGTAAAACATTCCGGGTGGTATTTTGACCGACAATCCATGTCCTGGTAAATCTAACGCCAAGAAACTTACATTTGGGGACAGAAGCGGTGCCAAAGTGTCATACGTTCCTGAATTATCCTAAAAAGTAGAGTTGAAAATAACAAGTATTACTGTAAAAGCAATTTTTATATGACAAACGGAATCTCGTTAATTCATTCGTTCGCGTTTGACATATTTGATGACAATTAAAGTTTTGCTTGATTATAAAATTCAAAATTGGGACTAACCTGCCAGCCGTGGAGTCCCACAATTGGACGTTTATCGAGGGGACCCCACCATTTGCCCGCCACCTCGCCATATGGGGTTGGAATTCTAACCTCTTTCCAAGACATGTTTTTTGAAAACGAACGTACACTGGAGGAATAAATTCCACTGCCGATTAACTTTATGATCGAGCGAACGTTCGTCATAGCAATTATAATTTAATAAGAGTAATTTGTTATGCAACTTTTTTGAGGTTAGAATTTAAAAAAATTTAATCAGACATTTTACAAGTTTTCTTTAAAACCAGGCTACAAAGGTCAAGTTTTATAAAATTAGATGTATAAGATGTTCCGTAATTTTTGGGAGAGCAAATAATAAAGAATAAATAAATTTTTGTAATCTTATTTATTTATAACAATTTAAGATTTTATAAGAAAATACAATCAAACTGGCAGCATATTAAAAATTGTGACGAAAGAATTGTTATAATGCAGCACATGACAATTGTAATCGTGTTTACTTCCTTACTTATAGAATAAAAATAGTAACACTTTTAAAACTTTTTTTTATTATTTATTAAATATATTTTGACAAAATGTTAAGTTTATTAATTTAACCCAAAATCCAGAAACAACTCACTTAATTTGTTAAATAGCATTCGATATTATTTACAACTTATTTGTTAAATAAAAAAAAGATCAACAGTAATTCAGGGAAAAAAAAAGAAACTTAATGTTAAAATTTTCTACCAAAAGGGTTATCGAGAGAAGTAAATTACAGTCTGTTTTTATTTCATAAGTTCAGCTTGCGATCACCTACGACAACTTCTTAGCTTTTTGATAAAGTGTATCTACTACTTTGCTCATGCTTTGTATCGTTTCTAGTGCCATTTCGTATGTCTTATCAACTGGTGTGTCTTCAAAAACGATTAATACTCCTAAAACAAAAGAAAAATCCTTTAGTTTGAGTTTTTAGTTCATAAAATTTGAAGAGTCATGACAAATGTTGTAAGTTGCTGTCGTTGTCATATTTTATGTTTAAGGGCAACGTCCAGTGCTATACAGTTTAATTTGCGTTTCATATCCTGTATTTCAAAACACACAGAAATAAACTAATTTTCTCATTTGAATGAGTAGCATAGACCAGGGATTCCCAAACTGGGTTCCGTAGGACAGTCGTCGGGGTTCCGCCAAAATTATTTAATATTATGTATTAAAATTAAATAATACCACGGTTACAAATATTATCCCGTTCCGCAGTCGTCACCTTCTATTGTTTCTTAAAAACATGCTGCGAAAAAGCTAAAAAAAAAAGCTCATTGATGATATGGGGTTCCATAAAATAAAAGGTATTTGGTTAGGGTTCCGTTACCTGTAAAATTTAGGAACCCCTGGCATAGACGAACGCTTCAAGATTGGCAGAAATTGGAGATGACGTAAACAGCAAAAGGGAGAGATATGACAGAATAATGGATGAATATCTGTCTGTTGTAATTACAGTTGTAATACAACTACGGTCAACTGTTTCGTGAGGTTCCAGAAAAACAAAGATGATCTACTAATTAAAAAATGCTAATTACACATGTGTAAAGTACAATGCTCAATAAATCGTATTCGCCCACCTTAGACATTTTTAATTTTAAAATATTCGAGGAAGATAAACAGCTGTTTCCGAGAAAGCGAAAGTTCGGACTCCAATCAGTGCATCCCATTCGTCTCATGTGCAAGTCTCGCACTGGCGTTTTTTTTCTTTGCATTCCATTCGGTTTAAATAAAACATAATCTAAATATAGAATATGATTTCTGAAATTTTTCTAAAAAAAAATGGCCCCACTTCGAGATATCTTTTACATAAATCAACGAAGTAGCCAATCGGACAGCAACAGATCAAAAATCTAATCGGTAAATTACCGAAGAATTCTTTTATTTCACCAAATCTCTACCTCATACTATCGATAAAACCACACCGCTATTGCCAGAGCTGTCAAGTGTGGAGGACATTGAACTTTCAAAATGTTTTCATTGTTTCGTAAAATTTGAATTTATGAATGACTAAAATAAACTGATACGCAAAAATTTTTCCTTGTACTTGACACACTTGGCATTCTCTCGAGACAATGACATGCACAAATTCAAACATGTGCGTTTTTTATGGTAATTTAAAAACGCAGTTTCACTGTGCCGTTAAAAGAAAGAAAGATAAAGTCAAAAATAATTACCTTCTCCTTGATCCAAAATTCCGTGAAATTTAGCATCTAAAATCATCTGAGACAGCTTCTTCTCCACCTGTGACATGGGCAGTTTGATTGTTTTGGCGATATAATCGACTTGTACCCTGGAATATGGTTCGATGATTCTGCATAAATTCTGTTCCAACATGTTGTCGTATAAGGTACCCAAATGAGCCCTAACTATGACGTCGTCTTCGAGTTCGTGTTTGTACTGCTTCACGGCTTGTTGAAAGTCGGCAAGGGAACGTTTATGGGAGGCCTGGGCCACACTTTTCATTGCATCGATATCACGTCCGGCATATTTAATGGCCAACTTACCGCTGATAATTTGTTGCACATCGTCTGGCGTCTTGAGCATGATTTTTGACAGCAACATGTACTTGAGAGCCGTCACAGCTTTGGTCGATTCTACACTGTCGAAACCTTCAAACGCTTCGTAGAAATACGAATAGGCAGTTTTAAAATCTTTCTCGTCTGCAGCGTGTAAGATCCCCGACTGTAAATCCAAAGATGCCTGCATTTTTGGTGGACAATAAATGGAATTTGCGGTGGTTCGTGCAGAAGTTAGGGCGGCACGCGCCTTCGGTAAATTACTCAAGGCATGGTAAGTCTTACTTTCTAACAATTGAACTTCAACCAATAAATTTTTATCGTCTAATTTTTTCAATTCTTTAAGTAATGTCGATCCTAACGCTAATGCTTCCGTGTACATTCTGGTGTCGAAATATAAGGCGATAAGTCTCGCCTCGAGAGATTGCCTCAAAAACGTCCTCCTCTCTTCTTTCGCCCATTCGATACATTCTTTACACAATTGAACTTCGATGCCGATGCCGGCTTCCAGGTCCAAGAAGAAGTCGACCAAAGAACGAACCAATTTAGCCGCCTTGGCTTTGCTGATTAAACTCAAGAAGGGTCTCGTGCCCTTAATCAATTCGGCGAGTTCCTTAGCCTTACCTTCTTTTTTGAATTGTTCGCCTTTATTTAAAATATCCTGCTCTTGATTTTTGATCTTTTCTTCTTCATTTTCGCGTTCTTCTTCGCCGATAAGTAAATGCAAATCTTTTTCGGGAGCACTAACAACTTGACTACGTTCGAACAACATTGCACCCGCCATCTTAATAATCTAGAAAAGCACAGTCATCGAAGTACAACAAGAGAAGTGGAGGGTAACGTACAGTGCGTTTCGACGTTAAAGTGACGTTACGATTGGTTAGTTCAAACAATAACCCTTTTTCAGTTCCAAATTTATTTTTAATATGTGAATAATCACTACGGACCTTCTATAAACGGATTTAAAAACTTGTCAAATAAAATGCCAATACGTCACAAGAGCTCTTTTCGTTCGCGATTTCGGCGCGTTATTCAAAAAAAATTTACGATTTTAGTCGTTTTTTTACACTTTAAATTTATTAATGACGTTTGTTTCACTTTTGTTTCGATTTACACAAACTACTTAATTTTCCAAACGGAACGCCGATAAATAATTCTGCCAATGTGAAATAAATAACTTCTTGAAGTCAACTTCAAAACTTAAGTTGTAATTTTATGTTTGCCATTATTTGATTGGATACACCAATTTGATATACAGAATGTTTCAAAATAATTGTTCGAGTAAATTTGGTATTTATTTGTGACGTTTAATCCAACCCTGTTTGTTCTAAAAAGTCTGAATTAATTCCCTCATGTTTTGTTACTGCGCAATATCCGATGATCTAATTTGAAAATTTACGAATAAGCGTGACTGTGCAGGACATTTAACCCTACTTTTGCTTTATATTTTACGAATTTTGTAATGGCTCTATTTCTAGCTCTACAAGCTGGGCATATGTTCCACGATTGTGATTGGCTAAACGGCATTTGGGATTCGCATTTGACCAACCAGTGTCACGAATTGTGGCTGGTCTAATTTCTATATTTACACAAATCTGGCTGAGTGACAAAACGCCAAGATTAAAAAAAAAGAAAGAATAACATTAACCAAACACGTCGTGGAATTTGGCGTCAAATTTAAATTTTAATTAGTTTTAAAAAAAAAAAAGGGGGGGGGGGCGAAAAATTGAACGCAGCCACTGAGAAAATTTTTTAGAAAATTCTTAAATCAGAAAAAACTATTTATTTCTCAATATTGTTTGGTCGACTGTAAAGCATGAAATTAAAATTAATTTCCACGATGTTTACCAACCGTAGATTATTATTTAAAAAAAATTGTTTATAATTCAAAATTGCCACCGATCTAGTGTGCGCATGTGCGTTTGAAATTTCCGTTTGTGAGTAGACGCCGAGCATTCCGCCATCACAATCTGTGAGAATTGCTAGTTCAACATTAATTCGTTTAATTGTGGATTTACGACGCGTTATTGTTCATTTTTTGTAATTTTATTTCAATTTTCAGACAAGTAACAGCAATGAGTGATCGAGAGGTAAGTTTTTACGTATTTGCTTAATCACCACGTTTCGTACGTGGTACGTACTATGCCGGTCGCTTATCATATTTTCGCAACCGTCATTTTTATTTCGCAAATTCTATTATTGATTTAACAAATTTAATCATTTTCTTATTGATTTAATAATTTTCTCAATTGCAGGGAAGTCGCTCGCCAATGGGGCACAAGTCGATTAACGATCGCGATCATTCGCAGCACCCTAGACGCGATGATTCACCCCGGAATCATAAAGGAAAAAGTTATTCCAGGTAAGATTTTTCTCCTAAAATGTCAAAGGGTAACCTGTGACGTTATTGGAAGTATTACAGCATCAATTGTATTTCTTTCGATTCACGCAGGGAGATCATTGTGACAAGTTTTGCTTTTGGTGTACACTTACGATTGTTCACTAGACAAACTCACTTCGTCTACATTACATATCATACCAAATTTACTGTTGATGTTTGTTTAACGTGCCGACGACTTGAGCAATGGCAATATTTTTAGCACAGTGCCATTACGTGACGCTAATTATGTCTAAATTTAGACTTGTTTATCAACGGTGATTAAAATGTAATTAATATGTTATTAGAGTTTCATAACCTAGCATTTTTGTTAAAATCAAAATGGCTGTCTTGATAAATATAAATTTGCGTTTATCAAAAATACTTGTCTCAAGTCGGCCGTGCGAATATGTAACCTATACAGGGTGAATCGATAGTGTCGACTTCTTCCATAGCTTTTGTATTTAACGGCTGATTGATGGCTGATTACAGAAATTTTTATTGTAAATATTCAGATTTTTAAGGTTTACTTCTCCGTCCTAAAAACACATTTTCACCTAACATCGTAATTTATTTTTACATAAGGACAGTTGACAGACCTTGCAACTGCCCCTTATGTAAAGGTCAAAATACAAGTAAAACTTGCTCGAGTACAATGCTACCGTTATTTCTGGGGTTGGTTATGTATTTTTTCTGAATGAATATCACTTTTCACTTTTTGAAAGATGAGCGGTTGTTTCCCCTACAAGTAAACTAAAATGAAAGGGTCAAATGCCCTTTCTGCAATCAAATCTTAATAGGATTTAAGATTTCACTGGACATTTGCGAAATTCATACTCATTTTCTAAAATCCACTAAGGTGCGTTCTTACGAGTCAAGTTTAGTTGACCGATCTTGAATCGTAAGAACGCGTCTTTAGCTAAATTTTCAAAAGGTTCTTCTGGAAGTTAAAACCGTAATTTTAAGGATAACCATCGAGTTATGGAAAAAGTTGACACGGTTGATTCACCGGCGAATATTTCACTACGCAGCAAAAACTGAACCAAACTTTCTGTATTATTAAAACAACTATTGACTTTGCATGAACATTTCAGACTAAATTGTCAAAAATATCAAGAAAGAAGAACAAAATAAGAAAATGTTCTCTTGAAGTTTTAAAGAAAATTGTTTAAATTTTCCAAAAAAAATTTTAATTAATGAAAAAAAGGGTGGCATCAGAGTAGCGATTCTCACTTGCACACCTAAATGGACCACAACCACGGCTTATGTAGTAGTAGTTGACATGGGCCAGGCAGGGGTTTAGAAGCTTTAAGAATGGATTGCGTGGTGAGACTCGCTGACTAGGGGGATGTAGAAAAATTTTTATCACTTAAATTTGAAAACCGAAGATAACTTCGCTCTCGTATAAGCATTTGACAAGTTTAGGAAAGTTTTCAAGCAACATTCGTTTTTCTCGTTTTACAGAAGTCCAAGTCGTACTCGCAAGATATACAGGGAAAGCGAACGCGACCGCGATCGTCGCGGTAGGGAGGACAGAGATAGAGACCGTGACAGTCGAAGATACAGGTACTTATAATATAAGGTTTTATTGCTTTTGTATTTATCGTACACCAAATACGGGATCGCGGTTTTGTTGCAAAATATTTGCTGTACGATTAAATTATTTAACCCACTTCAAATCCGACAATTTTTATGCGAGTTGCGAATTGTCGACACGTAAGCCTCCCATTTTTGTAATTACTTTAAGTTCACTTTTGTTTGTAATAGACTGTAACATTGGATTTTAATATCTGATCTTACAGGTCTCGTAGTGGTTCACGTTCTGAAAGACGTAACAAGTCTTCTAAATATTCTCGCAGTAGATCCCGCTCCCATTCACATGGGAGAGGTTATGGTCGTCGATCGCACTCACACAGCCCTATGTCCAGTCGCAGGCGCCATCTTGGAACAAGGGACAATCCTAAGCCATCCCGCTGTCTAGGAATATTTGGTTTAAGCGTTTACACTACCGAAGAGGATTTGTACGAAATTTTCTCCAAATATGGACCAGTGGAAAGAGTTCAAGTTGTAATCGACGCCAAGGTAATTATTATTATAATAATATCCTCGCAAACCTACACATTTGGGGAGGTTATGAACTTGCAGTTTCTTTTCTCCTGAAAAAGTAGGAAGATTAATGACTTCGGTTCCCGTGCTGACACTTAACAGCTAATGCTTGCTCAGCTCCGTTAACTCGATGACATTTTTAATTCTTCATTTTGTTAAAGTGAATTTGATTTATACGACGTGTCTGTTTAGACGGGCCGATCCCGAGGATTCTCCTTTGTATACTACGAGAGCTCCGATGACGCCAAGATGGCCAAGGACCAATGTAATGGCACAAAAATTAACGGAAAGAATATAAGGGTCGACTTTTCCATTACGGAACGAGCTCACACGCCCACGCCTGGAATTTACATGGGCAAACCTACCTAGTAAGTATCCTTCTTTTGTTTTTCTTCTTCAATTTCCAAAGCACACTACAGAATTTGTGTCCAGTTTCACATTTTGTTTTGAGTCTTTGGAAAATTAACGAACGGGATAATTTAGATCAGAAATTTTGGAGTTTTGAATTTTTGTAAAAGGCTATCCCGTACATTCCTCCTGCTTTCTTGTGATTGTAAGTCGGTAAACATTAATTTTTTTCAGTGTGTCAAATGATCGCTGGGATCGCAGACGAGGAGGTGGTGGTGGCGGCGATAGGGACAGAGAGTAAGTAATTTTCAACTTTTTCTTGTAAATTTTGTTTTACAATTTTGTTTTGTAGCGATTACTCCAGATCGCGGTACCGCCGATCTCCCTCGCCTTATTACAGGCGTTCCTCTAGACGCTACGAACGATCGCGTTCAAGATCCTACTCTCCTCGTAAGTATCTCTAACTTCAACAAAATTTTACATTGTGCATGGCCTTTATTGATTTTCAATCAATAACGGAATTTTTTTGTCGATGTTTGAAACATAATTGGTTCAAGATAAATGGAACTTCTTCAATTCAAATTTACTTTCAAAATGTTAACCCTTTGCAGCCCAATTTTATGTGTTTGGGATGCCTAAAATTTTGAGAATTCTTCACGAAAGATTCCTTTCCCACTTCTGATTATCATCTTGTTTTTTTTTTGAATTGGGTTTTTTCTTGACCGATTGTACGTTTCTGATAGTTTGTTTAATGTTTCTTCTCCTATTAGCAGATTTAGATGTGCGCAAATACTGAAGACCTAGGAGTTATAATAAAATTTAATTTTTAAACGCGTTTCATTTGACTTGAAAGCCTTTGAAGGTTGGAAGAACAAATTAATTAGTCTAATTAGGTATAACTAGATTCAAATGAAAGCACGGAAGGTTTGTTTTGGACTGCATAGGGTTAAGAAGTCGGAAATGTTTTAAACATCTTACACCGTCTGCTTTTTGTTATTTTTGTTTTTTTATTATTTAAGACCATGCCTCTGCTATGAAATGTAGTTTTAAATAATTGATAATGGGTTTTTATTGTAATCCTACTTACAGGTCGTTATTAAACCGAGGAAGAGCACTAATAACGGAGCGCGGAGATTTTGATTATTGTAATAAAAATATTCAAATGTTAAACGAGTTTGGACTAAATTTAAAATTTGACTAGAATTTTTTTATTAATGATTTCTTTAGAAACTCGTTTTATTTTAAAAATTTGACACTTCTGTGGATTTGGGTGGTTTGTGAAATCGCCTCTCGTGTTTGCAGTCACTGCATTTAGTTTAAGAGTTGTTTTTGCCTTGTTTTGACAATTCTGGCAATTTTTTTTTTATACATAATTAATTAATCTTTGTGTATTTAATTTTTCATTTAGTTGTACATACAATAAAAAAACTTGTCCTTAGGTTTAGAGTAATAAATAATTAATTTTTACACTAATATTGTTTTCCTTTGTTTGAAAAGGGTTAAGAACAAGACCCAATGGATGAATTTCAAGTTTGTTTAAGAAATAAGAAATTTCTCCCATGAAAAAATTCATCTCTCTCTGTGAGAAAAATGAAAATAATGTCAATCGAAAATTCAATTCAATCAAAGTCAAACTCTTTGAATTTGTCAAGAGAATTGAAAATTCGTTTGCAACTCTCTTGAAATTGTGAAGAATGAAATTTTAGGGTTGTATCTGTCTAAAGGTTACGAAGACTACCAAATAATTGTGGTTGTCGATTTGAAAAGAGAATAGGGAAGATTTTTGAGAATGATTTATTCGAAAAAAACTGATCAACTTAACCGGTTTGTTTGTTTTTGCATTTATGTAAGGTAGAATTATTTATATATTATGTTTGTTTATTTCATCTAAGCTAATAAACTTTAAAATATAATCGACGCTGACTTTCTATACCACAATCGTTCCTCTTCCAAATTTCCTCACCTCTTTTAGTTTACACCGGGACTTTAAAACAGTTGGGTTCTTTAATTTGTTAATTATAAATTTTCTTCACAAAAAATTGTAAAAAAGTCGGCAAAATCTTTCGATTTCGAAAGGGGAGCTAAGTTTGTTTACAAAACGTTAAGTGCAGTTTACGTTATTCAATTATGCTTCTAAGTTGCCATAAACAAACTTTTCGAAGTTCACGTTATGCAATTCGACTGGAAGATGAAGTTGTGAACAGAAAATCAGTCCTACAAGAGAAATCATATGTAAAATTGCATAACGTAAACTGCACTGTTGCCATCCGCAAGAAATTCAATAGGGTGGGCATCTATTGTGCTGCTTGTAGTTCGACAGTGAAGAACAATAATTATCATATTTGTAAATGAGATAAAAAAACTGGTGTGGCCATCCATGTGACTAGAAAAAAACTATCTTTTTTAAGTTCACCTGAACCGATGTTAACCAAAATCTGATCGGCTGGAAGTCTCGATATTAAAATACAAAATTTACTATTATTTTTTGAGGTAAACTGCAGACAAACTTGGACCACATACACACAGACATATTTTGAAAATGATGATTTTCAGCTGCTGGGACCCTAACAGTTATTATCTCTGTTATCTATGCCCTAACAGGTGCGGATGCAGGGGGAAATGGGTGAAATTGCACTCCCCTGACTAACGAATTTTCAGGAAGATAGGTAAAATCGTAATCCTGTATCCGCATCTGGAAATCGGCACAAAATTTCCCAAACGATTGCGTACTTTTCAAAAAATTTGAATCAATGTCAATAAATCTAATTTAAAATTTTCGCGCCGAAATTATGGATCACTACCCGTGTATATTGAACGCCCCCGTTATGTTGACATTCCAATGTCATACGAGTGTGACAGATGGTGACAGTTATCAATGTTCATTGTAAAAATTGATATATTTTATTGAAAATGTTATCGTCTATGGTAAAAGAACACCAAAGTAAACAATCTGCACGTAAGGAATCGCAAGGTTAGTAAAATTTTAGGTTATGTTTACAAAATATCTGATAATGTAATTTTAGAAAATAAACGAAAAGAGGCCGTGACTTCGGCCAGTGATTTGACTCAAGCTCTGGTAGATCATTTAAATGTTGGGTAAACGTCTTACAAAAACCTTATTTTCTTTAAACTAAGTTGCAAACATTTTAGTGTCGCTCAAGCTTATCTCAATCAGAAGCGTTTAGATGCCGAAGCTAAACAACTTCACTCGAGTGCTATTAACTTTTCCAAACAAACTCAACAGTGGTTACATTTGGTGGAAACCTTCAGCAGTGCCCTGAAGGAATTAGGCGACGTCGAAAATTGGGCAAAGACAATCGAAGGAGACATTCGGACAATAACTATGGCTTTAGAGAATGTTTATAAAGATTCGCAAGACACTCCGGCACAGTAGAAATAATGAATTTTACAAGTTGAAATTTATATATTTTAAATGTAAATATTATTTTATTTATCAAAGAGTTTATTAATTTAATTTAGATTATTTATTTTCCCAATGGAATCGGGTGATGCTACACCACTGGCACTGATGTGAATTATCCGGAAATGTGCGAAAGAATTTGTCAATAGATCCATAACATTTATGAATGGCAATTAAAAATGAGTCACCGAATTTGTTAGAATTTTCATGTCGCTTTAGGAAAAGGAGTGCAATTGACATTCGCATTTTTTAGTTGAATTTGTCATCATCGCTCCAAATTTGTTGCAAAACATTTGCCGCATAAATCCTTGCAGTATTTAAATTTGGTAGTTTAATGGCCTGTTTAATTTGCGCGGTTCAACGCATTTACGATCGCCTATTGTTTACATTATTTGATTAACTGGATAAAAATTATCGCATTTGCTTGTTGACTGTTTATTTCTTTCGAGATCAAGTTCCTTTTAAATTTGATCATGATTCATTATTTTATGATTCAATTATTAATGTCACTTACGAAAGAAAGGTGAAGTACAGGACCGTCACGAAAATTTTGTTTTTATCATTTTGATTGAGTCCCCCCATTTTGAATTTTTTTTTTTTTAATTTTCAAGTTCAATTGGCCAGTTTCGTAAAAATTGTAAAGCTGTTAATTTTTAAAAATTGACAAATAGCATGCAGCTGTTTTTTTTTCAAAATTTTTCGCACTGAGAAATAAACTGAAATAAAATATACAAGTAGGCTTAAAAGAAAAACACCGACAGTCGGTTATTGTTTAACAATATTGAATGTTCTAATTCCGGTACTGAGTTGCCTATTTTTAAGTCAAAAATAATGTGGTAACGTGGGAGACAGTTTAAAACAAAAAATAGTCAGCCTCCCTCGATGACTTGTAAATATAGAAATTGCAATAAAATCGTTTCGACCTCTGCGTCATCTTCTAGCAAGTGAATTCCAGCTTTTACATCTTTTCCGTAGTGTTAATTCGGTTTATTTTGTATTTGTGTGCTAGTTTTGCGTAAAATTCGCGAAAATTAAATTCGAATTGTCCGTCGCGCAGGCGCACAAGTAAAAAACTTGAGCCATTTCCACCATCTTTGAATTTTTAATGGTCGACCAAGTACTGGCAAGGTGGAGCAGAGAAAGTTTAAAAAAATAGCGTGTAGTGAATAATGTCGTTTGGAATATTAATAAAAATGTAAACATGAAGTTGCGTTACCAAGTTTTAAAATTTATTTAGTTTCGTGGGGGTTTTATTATTATTTTTTTTGAATTCGCCAGTAACGTAGGTGAGTGGAAGTTTACGTTGGCAATATCCATTATAATGGTTATTGGTTTACGTTAATTCTGATAGATAAGATAATCAAGTGCCGTCTATATTTAGTCGAAATTTCGACAGAGCACAAGTGTTTTCCTCTATTTACAACCAATTCGTGAGGTGTGCATGTTGACACTGTTAACCTTGATTTTACTTTTTTCCCAAATTTTGTGCGGTTTTGTGACCATAGTTTTTCCTGTAGATCGAGATGCCCGGGCCGCCACCGCCTCCGCCTTTGGCTCCCCCGTCGATGGGGCCACCACCGCCTCCGTTCTTCGCCTCCTCGCCATCGAAATCATCAGGTGACAGTCGAGGTGCTCTTTTGAATTCCATCAAGCAAGGAAAGAAATTGAGAAAAGCGGTAACTAACGATCGAAGTGCGCCTTTAGTAGCAGGTAAAGTGTCAAGTGACATTTGTCACGATATTTCATTAACATCCTTACTTCGTCAGGAGGGGTCAAAGGAGCGCCAAATTCGACGCCGAATGCACCCACCGGGGGTGGTTTTTCCAGCAAACCGTCCGTGCCAAATGGATTAGGCGGACTTTTTAGTGAGGGCATGCCAAAGTTACGGTCGACAGCAAATCGTGGCGGTGAGTAACTCTTAACGTCTTTGTTTTAGGATGCTGACCACTTTTTTGCGTTCTTTCAGATGGCATCAAGAGCAATAATGGCGGCTTTAGTAGTTTAAATTCTGTAAACAATTCTAGAAACACAAATACAAATTCAAATGGCGGCAGTTCCTTGCCACATATGCCGGCACCTAAAGCTTTCAACAATTTCCATAATGAAGTACAATCTGCCTTAAAGAAACAAATGGCAAGTGATAGTAATAGAAGCAGAGGACCTCCACCGCCTGCGCCAACACGAAACATAAGTGTGAGTAATTTGCATGTTTATATCTATGTCAGGATGTTAAAATCCTGTTGTTTTTCCTGCTTCTTTTGTATTGTTTATTTAATGTCGACGCACCTAAATTTTCGTCATAAAGAAAATTATCGATTGATTCGATAGCACAATAAAAAAATTGTATGATAGCTAAATTAATAGTTAAGTGTTTGATAAAAAGGGTAATTCTAAAAATTTTACCTGCGGCAAGATAAGATAAAGTGAAATAGCGAGCTTTATTTTATGGAATATTTCTTGGTTAAAAAATCAAATATAAATTAAAAAATTTGCCTGGAAATGAGCTTGATGACCCCCCAGTCGTGAGCGTCAATATTTCATTTTTCAAAGGGCCAGTTAACTTAAAATTTAAAAAATTCAGATTGGGATGCTATCCCCACCGTAAAAAGTTTAAGGCCAAGGCACAGAAAAGTTTGATTAATCGGCAGATGTTTACTTATTAGGTTCTTTTGTGTGGGTTGGGATATTTGTTTATTTAGTGATAGGTTTGGTGACCCTCCAGCCATGAGCGTACATGGGATTTTTTTAAAGGGGAACTAACTTGATTTAAAAACAACTTCCAATTTCAAAATTTTATAAAAATTATTTTAGTTTGACGTCTTGAAAAAACCTAGGGTTTTCGGATCTGGCTCAAAATTGCCCAAAAAAGTCACACAATAGTTATCATAGAAAGGATTCTGTTCATTCGACGTAAAAAATGGCTTAAGTTACATTTCCGAAAAGCACAAGAATAGGAAAACAAATTTGCATTTCTGCATTTTCGTGACGTCTCATAAGTACAGTAGCGGTCATGGAAATTGCATAAGGATTTTTTTTTTATTTTAAAAATATACAGCAATGTAAAAATTAGTTTCACTTTGTTTACTTCCATTTGCTCAATTTAAATTTTGAGCTTCTGAACTAGACGTGGTGAGATTATGAGGATAAAAATTAAATTTGCTAGGTCAAAATTAGTTTGCAAACTTCCACCTATCAAGATGATTTTTTTTCGATTTAAAGATGTGTCTCTTGCAATTTACGTAATATATTCAGCGTGTTGACCACGACTTCCTATCAAAGGAGTTAACATAAATAAAATCATATTTTCGTAATTTTCTGCTTTCCAAATAATTAATAGACCTAAGATAATGAGTTATATAATTTTCAAAACTTGATCTCCCAGGAGCTAGCTTAAACCGTTTGTTTTGTTAGACAGAAATAACTTGACGAATTTTTAAAAGGAAGTTAATTTTCCTGTCTGTTTTTAACTTTTCCTTTTTAAATAAGTATTTTTATCACTTATTTAACCAATTTATCATTGCTTAACCTTTATATAGATATTTTATCTGAAATTATTAATCATTTCTTTATCTTTACTTCACGCATTTAAGTGGTTTGAAAAACCTTTTACACATTTTTAATTATAAACAATCAATGGTTGTCCGATGTAAATAAAAAATGTTTTTTGGCTGTTTTTGAGTTGAAAAATTAAAAAGAAAAATTTCTGGAAAGAAATAAGTACAGTAACCACACCTTTGAGTCAAAAGTTTGATTTCAACAAATTCATAAACCCAAACGTCTGAATAAAACAAAAGGATTTCAACTTACCAAAGTTATTTCATTGCACAAAATACATTTTTTCTTTTTTAAATTGATTTTACAAAAATTAAAACTATAGTATTGATCGACCAACCTACAACATGAAATGAAACAATTTGAATCAACACTGCATTACTAATTGGGTTTCATAAGTCATTAATTGTTTTGCATTCCTGTCGAAGAGGAAGTGTGTTTTTGCATACTTTGAAATTTGTAGTATTTTGGACTTTAGGTCAGTTTTGCTACCTATTCCGTAAGTTTTTTAAAACTAAATTAATATGATTTTGTATTTTTGCGTGTTTGTTAATTTTTTGAAGGACAAAGCCAACATTTTGCTAAAACACAGTTCATTACAATGAGTAATCTCATAGTGCATTTTAAAAATTTTTAAATAGTAATTTTGGTCGTGTAGATCTTCGTGAAATTTCACTTTCTAATTGTCTTTTAAACTGCAACTTCTCTAATGCAAGATTTAAATATCCATTAGCCTGATATTTTTTCAGCTAAGCTTTAATGCGCAATTATTTTCGTTAATTATATAACATTTTTTAGCTCAATTGCATCCCTTGAAATGTTTGAAAATCAGATTTCTTGTACATTTTTATAACTGCAGATAATTATTATCTTGGTCAGTCAAACAATCCATATTTATTTTGATTGTATATACCTGAAACGGTCACCAATAATATAGGTAATTTAATTGCATTAAATAAAAAAACTAAATTGATAAGGAAAATTTTTTTAATCGCTGCATTGTCCTGTTATCATCGATTGACAGCCCGATTAATAATATGTATTGAAGTACTGGCACAGCTTTGCACATCAAACGAGGATTGAGATAACGGACAATGAAATTGCTCTATTTTTTTAAGTTCTTACCTTAATATTCCAGACTAATCTCTTTTATAAATTTCCTAACACCTCCATTTTGCCGCTTGTTTTTGTATTAAATTGAATTATTTATTTTTTACAGCAAAGCATAGAAAATTTTCAAAATTCAGAGAAGCATTCATATCGCTCAAAAATTAGTAATACAAACGGTTTACATTTGAATGTGAATAATTTACACAAATCGTTTGCCAACATACCGAGTCCCACTTCGACGCCACCAACGCCAAAAAGTTTCAATTCGTTACAAGTGAATTCTAGCACTTTACATCGAAAAGCAAATAGCAGTGCCAATTTGACTGTGTTTGATTCGTCAGATATAAGCAATAACTGTTTACCTTTGAGACCTTCGAGTAGAAAACCACATTTAGCACCTAAACCGCCAGTGTTAAATGGAAAACCTGCGCCTCCCGTTAAGAGGGTTATCAATCGAGCCCATAGTATGAGAATACCCAGATCGCCTTCGCCTCAAAGTCCCGAAGACAGCACGTATCCAACGAAATTTGGTACCGTACGAAATATGACTTCGATGTTAGATAAGGCGCATCATAGGTCAAGACCCACGTTAAACGGCAGACCTCACCAAAATCCACCACCTCCGCCTAACAAAATTGTTAAACCTCCAAACCACGCGCCTCCACCGCCACCAAATGTGATACCCCAACCTCCCAGCCATGCTCCACCTCCGCCACCACCCACTAGAACAAATTCACAATTTAATCAACCTCACCTTCCTCTCAGAGCTTCACCTTCGGTAAGTAAACAAAAAACGTCTTCTCGCATTTCTTAACTCACGATTTATTTAGATACTTCCAAATTCGACCGCCCCACCCCCACCTCCGAGGCACTTGTCAATGCGCGACATGTTAAATAACAAGCGCGTACCCCACATTGACTTGGATGCCAAATTTAGAAGCGAATTTCGTCCCATACATCAATTTCCACCTCCCGGCGTTTATCGTGGTCTTCTTAAGGCGTACACAAGCAGAACAGGTCAGTAAAGAAACAATAGATTTGTTGTTTGTGCTCGTTTTAACATTTTTGCTCTACTAATTATTTAAACTTTATTTCTTTAGAGTCGACGTGTTGATGGGGAGCATTGCATGATTTAACCGATCTCCTTCAATGCATGGCATATTTTAACCGTTGATTCATTTTATATTATTTTAAATGTTATTGTTACATTATTAAAGGTGATGGCTAGATTTTTGCTACGTTAGATGCGCGCTTAAAGTTAACTTTCTTGAGTAGGTAGCGGTAGAATATTTTGAATGAATTGCATGATGCATTAGATTATAATTTGAGAGGTGTTTCAAATTTTGATTAAAATGAATTGAGCGAATGGCCGACCTTTTACGAAGAGTTTACAATTTATTTATTTATTAATTTGAAGAGACTTTTTTTGAGAGCAATAACGACCCAACGTTGTAGATTGGGTCTTTATTATTCTCAATGCTGTTACTACTGAGAATAAATATATAAACAAGGGGTAAATATCTCGAAATATTTTTTTTTTAGATATTTAGCTCGGAACATAAAAATAACATTTTTTTAAATTTGATTTTAATTTTTTGTGACTGATGTTAAAGAAGGGAACTAAAAATAATATATATTTTTGATGAATTAATGTTTTTTATAAACCTAATATGAGTTTTGTCACATAACTCGTAAACTGTGATAGATAGCTAAGTTTTTTTTTAAATTACAAAGTTTAGTCTGAATTATTTTATTAATTTGTAGACATTCCAAAGGTTAACAGTTTAATTAAATTATTATACATAATAGAAGGGTCGTGAAAGCATGATTGAAGGAACAAACGAAAGTTGTGAATGGATCTTTTTTGTATTATAGTAGAAACCAGTTTTCTGTTATTCTAATTTGTATGTTAGAGGTTGCAAGTGGTATGCGTGTTAAATTTGAAACATCCATGTTGCGTAAATCTAACAAGTGTTAAAATTTGATTTTCTTGTAGTTGGTAACAAACAGCAAGCGCCACTACCGCCAAACCACATTCAGATCAGCAACCGAATGTGGGATTCGTCGACGTGCTAGCGGCGTTTTAATTTTGCTCAATTTTTTCGTGCAATGAAGTGTTTTAATAATAGTAATTAGCTAATTAATTAAATAATTAAACTTTTGAATTGCTTCCACGATTTTAACAATAATTGTTATAGATTTCTAGGACGAACAATAGCGGGCGGGAGAGAGTTTGTTAGTTTTTATTAGGTAAGACGATTTTTAGTGGATAAATCAAAGATGTGTTACATTTTATAGTCTTATGGCTGTGGTATTATATCAGTTTATGCTCGTAACATATTTTTCAAAGTAAAAGAAGATGGATTCTTTTTTCAAATATTTTTGAAATGTAAATTTTGAGAGAGACTGATGAATGTTGAAAAAATATTTTTATCGCACTTTCAAGTGATTTATTTTTTACATTTTAAACATGTAGCAAAAATACTAGCCAGTGTATTAAGTGAACACAAATGAAAATTAAACTTTTACATGATTGTGTGTGCGTCAAAATGCGTCAAATTTCATTTTTTTAAAAATTTTATTTTATTAAGACTGCAAAGTTCTTTGAATAATTATTATTATTATTATGTATATGATGTACCAAAATTATTGTTGATTATGAAACATTGTTTATGTTAAATAAAATTGGAGACACTCGTTAGAAAAATTTCACACATCTCCTCGATTGGTTTAAATCTAAAGTTTTGTTTATGTACTTAATTACAGTAAAATGAAGCGGTGGGTTATATTTGAGGTAAATGTATTCATTTTAGTATTGAATTTTATTAGTTATGTCCAATTTTGTAACTTATTTATATAATGAAGGTTTTTTTTTAAAGCAGTCGCTTTCGAAAAATACCCAAAAATTATTTATTCTATTATTGTATAATAATTGTAATTATTGTCTTATTTTTACATTTTTTAAGTCATCAAATATTAACTAGTCACTCCTTTAATAATAATTCTTCCCCGATAAGTAAGTAGGTAGTCTTCATAGTTTACAACTCCAGTGCCTAACAAAACTTTAAAAAATATTAACTAATGTACAGTTGTAAATAGCTCTATGTAAAGAAAGTTTCAATATAATGTATTACAAGTTAACCTTTTCAATTTTACCTTAATTTCATCCAAAATTGCCCAAACAACTGCTAACGCACCAACTTATGACCGACTAAGTGCTGCGTTGCCATCAAATCATCGTTACAATAATTAAACACAGTCACAGACACATCTTACTTTAAATTTTGCAACTTACCTCGGATGTAAAAAAATTTCTATTATAGATGGATTCAAAATCCGGTTCCTACCTCAAACGAGGGATGTAATCAACGCCTAAATGAGGGAGCTTATTGCTTAGGGCAATTATAACAATTAATCAAATGTAGTCTAGGTGTCCTATATAACTTTTCTACTCTTAGCATTATCTCGATAGGTACCGCATCACCGTTCTGTGCATGAGTGTGTGCATTGATACATAAGACGTCTAGCTCAAGTCGGCCAATGATCAGTGGTCGATAGCATGATCGTATTTGCTTACAGCCAAGGTGCTCCGACAGGGAATGGGACATTTCGCCGTCGGAAATTTACTAAATTAAATTTTAAATTTCCCACTGCTGGGGGAGAAATGTTCTAAACTGTTGTAGCACTGTCACTGCTAAGCTACTAATTATTTATATTTTTACTAATATTTTAACTCTAGTTAATGTTATATTATGTATTTTTTAAATTTTAAGGAAACGTTGAGGTGTCCTGTAATAGAGGACGAACAGAAATGGGAGTTTCTGCCATGATGTTTATGTTTTTGGGATAATTACAAAGTAAATGTCTGGAAAAACAACTATGCCGAGAGAACTGAATGTGGCTGTGGTACACAATTGACGTAACGGTCGTACTGACCAATTGATAGTAGAGGGCGCTTACCCGTGCTGATACAGTTTCTCTGTAGATACGAAAGAACGATTCGGCAATTACTGTATGCAGACCCGACTATCTAACGAGGAGACAACCCGATTCCCACATCACCGATTTAGTTCATTTTTGGTGTGCGTGCGGGTTGTGACCTGAAATAAAACAGGTTAAAATTATGTTTCCGCTCACCCCTCCACTGCTAACCAGGAAAAGCAGTTCCCTTAGCATAGTGCATAAACTGCACCCTACATACATAGTTTCTTACATTTTTCATCCGGATTTTGACATATAGATGGCGCTGCTAACGTTTTGGTGCAGGTAGTTTGGGTTGCGTATGTTTTTATCGATTATTATGCATGCTTTGCCATATTCGGCTAATGTGGTGCGCATACAAAGGGAAACGTAAGGCGCATCGCGTGGTGGTAACGCAAGTGATCAAGGCAGATACAAACAGTAATTTGTTGGCAAACGCGAAGACAGTACGTGTGCACGTACCACGTTGTCGTTTTAATGTGATTTTTTTGTTTATTTAATGTGCGAATTGAATTAAAAAGGGATAATGACGGTGCAATTAAGGAAAAACAATGGGGATTTATTACGAATTTTGTAGTTGAGGATTTTTAAGCTCTCGTCCCCAGTGTTGCTCAACAAAAGCAGGTAAAATGCATTTTTGTGTCTTACGAAAGTTTATTATACTCGTTTATTTATAAATGGCAACAGGTGCAGTTTTGATATTTCATAAGGTGAAATTTGTTCTTCTATTTTTTTCCAATCTTCCCCATTGGTTGTAAATTGTAATCGTTTTTCGATACGGAGTTATGCAAGGTATTTCTTGTGGTAGCAGAGAATGTCTTGCCAATTAATTAGACACATATCGGTTGATTTTAGAAGGGGATTTTAAAAGTAGTTTTCTAATAAATATTAAAGTTTTCAAAAAATTCGTACCTCACGTAGGCGATTTTTCCGCTCGAAAAATCAATTTGAGAAAACTGAAAATTATGACGAAACTTTCCATGTAGTAAATGTTAATTGTTGCACCAATTCCTCTTAATATGGAATTAATTTTCTATCGGACAAATCACAAATATTAACTTTCTTTTATTTTTACGCTTTTAATAATCATTAATTTGGCGTAATTGGCTGTTTTAGTTCTGCAAAATTTGGTGTTTACATACAAGACTAAGCAAAATTATTGCAATTCTAATTTACTACGCTCTAATAGTAGTAAAACTTAATATTTTCGGCTACCTGCTAATTCGTGTGCGGATTTCCCCACTTTTTTCTTGTACAAAGAAAAACACGTTCGAGTAACACTTATTAAATTGAGCGTAAAAAAAGTTTCAATAACCTTGTAGAAAGAAAATCGTATTACTTACCTACGTACATGCACGCAGTCTCCCTCGAATCCAAGATACAGCAAAAAATTTGTATTGCCAAAGAAGTTGGGAAAATCGTGTCAATATGCCAAGGAAACTCCTGGGTGGAAACAAAAGGATAATGCAAGAACAATAGAAGAAAAACATTCTGAAAACTCAGTACTGCCTTGTTCTTGCCTGGGATGGCCCGATACCGATTCGATTACAATTTAAACAATACAAATACCAAAAAACAGTAATCAGCAGTATAATGCAATAGCGGTTTTTTGTATTCCGGTTCCCATACATCATTTAAGTGCATCTAAAGCAACTTTGCAGTTTATTTCATTGTATAATCAAATAACATGTGTATGACAAAAACGTTAACCTTCTAAACGGTTTCAAATCAAATGTTTTTAAACTTTTGTTTTACAATTTTAATTTTAACCATTGTGCAGACTAGTGGCGTATTCAGAAAATTATTTGGGGGGGGGGCATTTTTACATTTTTAGAATCTCGTTAACCCATTCATGCGCGTCGTCAGTGGTAACTGAACAAATGCATAAATTAACAAATACATAAAAAGTTATTTAAATTTTAAAATCTCGTGGTAACCATTATTTTTGTCAGGTAGGGCTTGGGGGGGGGGCAATTGCCCCTTTGCCCTTCTCTAAATACGCCACTGGTGCAGACCCAGGGGGGAATCATTGATGAAATCCAAGGAAATCTCTCAAAAACCTTGTAATTATTGTTATTTTTTGGAGTAGTTAAAATGATAATTATGCACAGGATGCGGCATACGCAACCTTGAAATCAGTGGAGTAAGGCAACAATTAGGAATTATTGTTTACCGTTTGATTTACGTTAATTATTGTAAAGTTTAATTTTAGTTTTTAATTTTTTTAGATAATAAAATAATTAAAAAATTATTAACTCAAGTTATTATCGTAATTAATATAATTGCGTAAATACAGAACCCAATCTATGTTTTATATAGCAATACAAATTAACCCCCCCCTTTTTTTAATGGAAAATTACAATAAAAAGGAGCCATTCATCAGGTTTTTTCGATGGTTTGTCATTGCCGGTCGAGGGGAAACATTGCAAATGCAAATTTCAAACGTTTCATGTTTGAGATAAAATAGGGAATAGGGAAAATGTCATTTTGGAGACATCGATTCGACAAGCACAAAAACGATTCGGAGTACTTTGAATTGTTTTGCATAATTTGCATAGAAATCTGAGTTTTTCGCAAGGTCTCTTTTAATTTAGAAAAAGAACTCAAAATAAAAAATTTTAAGTAAATTTGTGGTTTTTAGTATGTATTTATGGTTAAATTCAAAAAATATAAGAATAATACAATACGTAGAAAATCAAAATTCAAAAAATTTAAAAAGGTTTTCTTTTTTTTTTTCAAATTTTCTTAATCCAGACCTGTTATGTGTTAAACCTTTTTAAATTTTTTGAATTTTGATTTTCTACGTATTGTATTATTCTTATATTTTTTGAATTTAACCATAAATACATACTAAAAACCACAAATTTACTTAAAATTTTTTATTTTGAGTTCTTTTTCTAGTTTTACGCCTCACGGTTAAAAAACGTGGTAAAATTTTTGAATTTTGAATTTTTTCAAAGTTTTTAGAAATCATATTAAGAGGGCAGTGCCTTCGGATTTCAAACTAGCAGTGCTAGGTAAACGAATTTCTTAGTTCAAATCATTTTTAAATTATTCATACCTCGTGTAACAAGTTCAGTTTTGATAATCTTTGGAGGTTATGGTAAGTCAATTTTGTACAATTTAGTCGATAATTTTGTTTAGTTTGAAAAATTTTTTCTTCTTATTTTACAATGTAATCGTAATCGATGCGTACAACTGAAGAATGGCAATAACCATGAAATAACGTTATATTGTACTTCGTATTACGAAATTTTCATTTTTTCAAATTTTCTTAATCCAGACCTGTTATGTGTTAATTGTCTCCTTTTTAAATTTTTTGAATTTTGATTTTCTACGTATTGTATTATTCTTATATTTTTTGAATTTACTCTTTTAATTTGTTTACTTATTGTTGTATGCACTTTTTAAATTGTTTTCGTCATAATCAGTCGAGCAAAGCAGATTCTTTGCTTGCTGACGTCTTCTTCGAGGAAGACGAAATCTAGATTGATACCTTTTTTTAAAGTTGTTTACGTTATAACCAGCCAACCAACATTTTTTGCAGCAAAGTTAGTTCAAATCATAATAAGGATTTTGTAATTGGTACAGGGTCGGACCTACCTGTAGGACTACCTGCAAGTGCGCGTGCAAGTGCAAGTTTTTTTGCCGAAAAATTGATTCTTTTTCTGAAATTTTTCCAATTTTTCAACATTTTTACCGTTTATTCCACTTTTCCAGCCATTCATGCGCGTCATCGAGGTCGTTCTCGGGATAGAATCTCGTTAATCTATTCATGCGCAAAATCGAGCGTTGAACAATGCACGAAAATTCATAATATGTACATAAATTCGAATCACAGTTTCCGGATTAAAAAGGCGGAAAACAGTGGACGTACATACATTAAATAATTTAACAAACTAGAATTTTAATCACCACCTGTGTAACTCTTTTAAAAAAGTTTCCTATTTAAGTTTCGCAATGGATGCAAAATTTCTAATTTGTTAATAATAAAAATTTTAATTTTAAAATTACGAAACCTTACCGGTAGTTTACATCAAGTGACAAAATTATTTCGATGGTCGATGGTAAAAATTCGACCCTGTATTTAAGTTTTTGGTTCACTGAAGATTTCCTTTTTTTTTTATTATGTTTTGTTTTGACGGTAGATATATCATATAAAAATTATATGTCGTACATTTTAATAACTGTTTTTAAATATAATTTCTCTGTCTTATCGTTTTGCTGTATTTTAATGAGATTTTAATGTAAATACTAAGTTACAGTAAAAAAAAAAGGTTACAATTTACTTTTAGCACGAAATGTTCCACTTACAATGTGTAATTGTTAATAACATTCAGCAATTGAAGTTTCCGGGGAACTACTTGCCTATTAATTTTAAAATTAGAAAATTGTCATCTTATAAATTTTTTGTGATTCCCCGGGTACATTGCTCGTAGCACCTGATGTACAAGGTAAATTAAGAAAAATAAAAAATGCAGTGCGAGGAAAAAAATTCGGATGTACTGACGAGAGTCCAAAGTGCTATTCGCTAGACTACCGCTACGCTGAAAAAATGGCCCTTCAAAACTCGAAAATACGTATAGTTGGTATAGAAAGTTTAATTTAATTTTATTTATTTAATTAATTTTTGTATTGACGTCATACCTTGAAGATGATTACAAATCGAAACTGGTCGACATTGAACTTGTATTTTATTTGGCAACGGAAATACCTACCAACTTTTTATAATTTTTGTTGGTGATCAACTGAATTCATACTACTGGCGAACCAAAATGTTTTGCATTCCTAATCGGTATTCTGTTTCCCTACGATGAAAATTATTTTTCAGGCTATATACAACGTGCTTGAAATGTAGCGGTCGCTCAAACCGCTACATCGCTGAGATAACGGAATGAAAAATTTTATAATAATGAAAATGAAGATAATCTCGAAGCTGCAAAGAAAACAACGAGGGCCAAAAGTATTGTTTTATAATATTGCGGAGTATTTTGAAACAGAATGGTGCAGTTTTTCCAGTTTGCACCGCTCAGGACCTAGTTAATATTTATAAACCTTGAAAATTTGAATAATATATTTATTCTCTAGAGATTAACCTTTACGTATAGACTGTTTCCGCAATTTCTGCCAATTAGGCAAAGTCATTTTATTATGGAACAACACTGAAATGCACTTACGTGTTATGTGTAATCTCCGCATAACGACGACATTGTAAGACGTAATTATTATCTTTTTGAATCTACACGACAGTTCTATTTAAATTTCAATCCTGACGGAATAATAATAAAAATGTGCTAAGTGTTTAAAAAAATTTAAGAACTAATTTGCACAAAACAGTTCGTTTTACTTTCTCAATTTTCACTTCCTGATTTTTACAGTTTGTCGATTGCCGGTTTCTATTTATATAATAATTTAGTTAAAATATTTATAAGTTTTTGTCAATGCTGATGTAAGCGTTTTTTAGCTTTACCGAATTTTAAATATCAAATATTTAATTAATAACTGCTTGTTGATCGCAACAGTGGCTTGGTGTGACCGCATACAAATTCATAAGATTAAAAAAATTCGATTTGATGCAGTAGCGGTCATGGAAATTTCCATGTTTGTCTCGGTGCTTCGGGGGGTACGTAATGTCACCGGGGGTTCCTATGCTGCATAAAATTTACACATTAATCCTTTCCTAGAACCAGAGAAGCAAATAGTACGTACGTGGTCGGATTATAGTAGGCGTTTCCAGCAGAAACAAAACGTGTCTTGTCTTTTGTTATAATCTTGTTTGTTCGTTCGTACGTGTAAATGGTATAAAAAATTTAAACTATTTGAGGATTGACCCCGATCATATTTAGGTAGCAAAAGAAATAAATAATTTGAATTCGCATTGCCACGTTTACATTTTCGACGAAATTGCGTTTGAATTATTCAGGCTCAGAAGCGAGAGTTCCGGAAATTAAATGGGCTCGAGGTTTCCACTTCGACCCGGGAAAATGGTAAACCTTTTCTGTTCTGTTTAAACGCAGCTGAATTTCATTTACAGCTTTGGACTATTATATGTAAGCTAGAAAAGGGGATTAACGAGATTCTCATTTATAATAATATATTTTAAAACTTGGACCGTAAAATAAAATTTTTTATTAAGTTTCTGGAAAAATTCATGCGGTTCTTGGAATTTCGGAAAAACCGCGTCACCTATTGGATCACTTGATTAAATCGTGGTCTAGGTGCAAAGGTTAACAGCCCACGGTGGCTAGAGTTATGCTCTGGTCTGACAACCTATTGAATAAGACGAAGAATAGGAAGGAAAATTACATTCAAGGCAATAAATAAAAAAAGTTAAACAAATACATTGATTGCTGTTACTTAACGTGAGGTCATCAATACTTGCCTTGCGGAATGAAAAATTGTATTTTAAGTTATAAAGTTCAACAAAAACAGTTCAATGTCGATATACCTATATATCGACGCAAGGTTGTGCATAAAACAATAAAAATAATTAAAAATATAAATTATAATACTATGAATTAAAAAAAAATTACCAACGTTCTGCTGGAAATTTATAGGTCAACGCAACTATTTTAAGGGCTTCATCATTTCCATCCCGAAATATTTATATTCGAACCGAACTCAGTCCAAATTGCATTGTTTTTTGTGATGTACAATTTAAGTTGTCATGAGATAATAATTAGTTTTCGTGCTAGCATGCAACAAAACTCATTAATGTTTTTTTTAATAGCCTTCGGCTGATCGGAACTTTTTTGCCCAAATAGAAATTAACAGATGGGAGCTTGGATGTTCCGAAAACTAAGGGTGCTATGCAGCGGCGTATTTAGAAAATGCTTTTTTGGGGGAGGGCAGATCAAAATATTTTTCAGAATCTCGTTAATCCATTCGTGCGCGTCGGTGGTAACCGAATATTAAATAAATAAAAATGATTAAAGGCTCCTCTGTATCAAGGAGCGCTTCAGGGATACAATCCGAGTCGTCCCCTCTAAATACGCCACTGGTGCTATGTTTACTCTTTCAATTTCGACAACGTCGTAAATTTGGTCACCAAGTAACATGGGCCAAATCTTTCTAATTTTCTAATAAAAAAATTGTGGTTTCCCTCGAATTTGACATATTTACATATTCTTTAATTTGGTTACCTCATCGCATTTTTAATTCCAAAACAAGTTACCTATTTGTGACGCAAAACAACAATTTTAATTCCATTTTTTTATAATGCAGTACCGCATATGTATCACCTGAGAATATCCGTGTAATTGCCAATTTCATATTACCTACACGTGTAAATGTAATTAGCTAATTGAAAAAAGGAAGAGTTAAAATTGAAGTGTCCGGTTTTGTAAGAAAAATAAAATTTCTTTTCCAACTAATTTAAGTTTTTTTAAATTGCAGATTTAATAGAAGAAAATAATTTATATTTATAGTAAGTAGGATAACTTCCCGTTATGCGTTCTAAGGTGAAAAGCAAATAAACCAACTCTTTTTTTTTTTATTTAAAAATTTTGATTTCCGAACCGGATTCGTCTTATTATTTCACCCTTGAATAAAATAATCTTTTGATGTTAATGTCTTTTATTAAGCAACCGCTTTAGCAATTAATTTCAATTGGTGAATGTTGATCAAAATAGATCTAATTAAATAAGTGATTGCCGTTGTTGTCAATAAATTGAAAAAAATGTTAACTATTCACCACTGACGAATGAATCAGCTCCTTATTTTGAAATTTTTTTTTTATTTAAATTTTAAATTTTGTCAACTTTAGCCCGAAGAAATGTAATTATAGAGTGGATTAAATTTCTTCCAGTCGATTTAATCCAACAAAGGTCTGTTCGATTTGTTCAGGACGTTGATTAAATTTAAACTGAATTATTGAATGTTTATTATGCAAAATAATATTGATAATGCTAATTACCTTGACCTACATCTGTGGCAACCTTAGATTTCTATACAATTGCATTTTACTACGTAGATAATTGAAATCACAAAGATGAGTGGTTCTTAATTAATAATCCAATGTCGATTGATTTCTTTATTATGCAAACTTTTCAAACAATATGTCGTAAAAACCAATCTTAAATCGATTGCTCAAAATACACGTCAGTCCAGATTAAAATAAATTTTTGCACTCTAGTCTCTTGGTGCACAATTTACTATTGTCTACTGTTTACCCTGCAACTCAAAATGGGGAGGGGGGCAAACGTTTAATTGACCGAATGCCAATCTTTGTTCCATTATAATTTTTATTGTTGAATGATAATAATAATAATAATAGTTAAAATGAAATAAAAAAAAGGTTAAACTTGAAATATATTTTAATTGGTCGAAAACACGAGCAACAAATTGCGATTTGGTTTAATACCCCCATTATCTGCAACATTAAATAATAATTATTGTTGATCGAAAAACGCCAAGCTAGATTTTATACGATTTTTTGTTCAGTTTACGGTAGAATCATTAACATCCTATTTGTGTCGCACTGGGTTTTTTGGCGATCAGTTAACTGGAAACTGCAGTTTTCTTTAATCCAAAGGTTTATTTTCCCACTTTAAACTCTTAAAATATAATTTTTGCGCAGAACACTCTAATCTTGTTTCTGCGCAGAACCACTGCCGATTTTCGATGTGTGGTTGGGGTAACTATTTATTTTTGTAAGGCTTAGGGATAATGAACCGAACTGGAGTACAAAGGAAATAGGTTTTCCAGTTTACAAGGCCCGGTGGTCAGGGTCTATTTTAAACTGGGTTGGGCCCTAGGCTCTAGCAAATTTTCGGGCCCCCGATATACCATCGAAGGCCCAATTTTTGGGTTATTTTATTAGAGTTCGATTTTTATTTTACGATTTTATGTTTTCTCTTTGAGTAAATGATGTAGTCTAGTTTTTTGTGTTGGGCGTAGCGGTTTGGGAATAAATGAAAAGCGTACACTGGGGGGTATTCCATCCCCCCCAGACCCCCCGGTTTGCACCTGTTGCTTTGTGTCTTTAAAATTTTTGTATTTTTTTAATTTCAAAATTCATAATTTAAAATGCGGACCACCACAATTTACGAAATTAAATATTTTAAAATATGACGTTTGAATGAATTTTGGAAATTAATATTGTAAATAATATATTACAAGAACAGATAAAAGGGGGTAACGGACCCCCCCTCCGCTAATCTCAACAAAATTAATAAATTTTTGAGAGATAATTATATCTAAATTCCTATACGTAAAAAGTCATTTAGCGCCCCCCCCCCTTTCCTAACCTCATTTACCCTTTTTATACAGTTTTTTGCATAAATGAAAGGAGGGGGGGGGGCAAGGGCGTCAAATGGAATTTTATAAAAGCGTTTAGGTTTTTATGGCGATTGGGGAGAGAAAAACTCTAGTTTCCCTCAATTTCCATATATAAATTAAAAATTTTATCCTCTGCAAGTCTGATTCTCAAGTAATAACTACAGTGACTTTAATAATAGCTATTTATGTTACTAGAAAAAAAGTGAAATTTTGAATTTTTAACGAGGCGTAGTCGAGTCAAAATAATTTTCTAGGAAACAACAGAAGAGTAATTGCTTTCCCAATTCCAAGTTTTATAAAATATAATTTAGAATGACACACAAATTCTCCTGATCCTGAGAGGACAATCCTACTTCTTATTCTTATTCAGAGTAAGCTCTGTGGAATAAAAGGAATAGTGCACTGGGGAATATTCCAGACCCCCCGGTTTATCCTCTTTGTTTTTTATTGTCTGAAGTTAAAGGTATTTATTTATTATTACAACTTCAAATATTGATTGGGCTTCAGTGTAGTCATTGGCAAACTGGGGGGTATGGAATACCCCCCAGTGTACGGTTTACTCTTTAATTATGAACCAATAGTATTAGTTCTTCAGTATCGAAGGGTTACTTAGTAGCCAATGATGGGATCCTTGAACGTGAGCGCCGTATTTAGAAGTCGCAGTTTTGAGAAAAAGGCAAGGAAGCGGAAAGGAAAAACTTGAGAGGCAGGCCCGATACTCGATTGTAACTAAAAGCATTGAAGGCCCAATTTTTGGGTTATTTTATCAGAATTTGATTTTTATTTTACGATTTTAGGTCCTCTCATTTCGGGATCCTCTGGCACAGTGGCGTACTTAGACAATGCTATGGGGGAAAGAGGATTTTCGAGAATCTCGTTAATCCTATCACGTGCGTCAGTTGTAATTAATCGTAATACATAAAATCCCAGCACGCTTCTGCTACAACGTGTCATTTTTTGGTGGAAAAACACTCTGGTTGGTCGATATTTTATACCAACCAAAAAATATATTAAACTAAGATTAGGACTAAAAGTATTCCAAACTGGGAAATTTGAATTTTTAAACAAAAATGAGGAAAGTTTAACCTTCGGCTAGAAAAAATTAAAACGAAGGCAACTTTCTGTGTTACTTTGAAGGTTAATTATAAAAATAATTTAAAAATATAAGGTCAAAATTGTAAACCGGGGGGTCTGGGGGGTGTGGAACACCCTCCAGTACATATCGCAGGATTTCCACTCTTTTAGAAGGCTTTCCAGCTAGTAAACAAATAAATAAAAACAATTTAAAGTAATTTAACTTTTAAAACTTCGTGATAAACATTATTTTTTCATCAGGGGGGGCTGTAGGGGTACAATCCGAATCATCCTTATAATAGTCATCTAAATACGCCACTGCTCTGGCCATTGGGCTCTAGGCACGTGCCAAATGCGTTTAATGGTAAAATAGGGCCTGCCAGTGGTGCACTTTTCTTTTTTAAAAATTGATGTATTTTTTCAATTTCTTTGCGAGCAAGATTACTTTAGGGAAAACGCTTGGAAGTATCAGCACGTATCTGCGGGAGTCGCTTTGTTGTTGAACCACTTGAAAAGTGAAGTTTATTGCGTTACTATCCTTGAACTTGCTTACATTTGTATTACAAAAATATTGCGTATTTTTTGCTCGAATAACGTTACTCGGGCATTTTCAATTTCCGTTTTAGAATAAAAAATTGAACAAATTGTTGCTTTGATATACCTTTGCTCATACTAAACTTTCGAAGTTACAAACCGAATGGAATTTAGGTCACACAAGTTTTACAATTTTATTTAACGTGAAGTTAAAATTTTGTTATTTTATTATCCGCGAGCTGCACTTATACCTACAAAGCGTATCATTAAAATTGTAATTATCTTATAATTAATTAACTCTTTAAATTGCCGCTATTAAATCTCTCACTTTTTGAAGCCTTCAAATTAGTATTCCTTGCGAAATCTTAGACGAGTTTCCAATTTTCTCTAAATCTAAACCCTCCTGCTTTTTTGTTTTAGGTTTTTAAGCGCGTTATGCCGGCCCTGCGCTTATTTGGCAGAAAATGGTTAGCCGCTTCCGACGATTTAGTTTTTCCAGGACTCTTCGAAATTGCGATACGAACGATATGGTAAGATTTTCTTAGAATAATTTACTATAATACTAGAAAGTATAAATTTTGTGTCATAACAGCGCTGGTAATGCGCTTTTAGCTGCATTCGAAGTTTCTATCCTGTCATTGTTTTCGATGCACTTATTTCGTAACTTCGGTTTCTCTTTTTTCTTTAAATTATAGTTTTAATTTTAATCAGGAGTGGTGGTGGTCACAGTGGTGCCATCTTTTAAAAGTAGAAAGTAAATTTAAGGACCCAGAACAAAATGCTGTCGGGTAGCTAGCTTAGATTCTAACAAGGAGAGGATCTCTGGTGTTCTACGCCGTGGGTGGGGCTTACCTCGCGCACAGCCAATCGAATAATCGCATTAGATTTTTTTGCCTTTTTATACCCGAAATTTTAATGTTTAAATTTTTAAATTCATAGGCCGCGTGGCTAGTCCGTCGCTGATTTGGTATTTTAATAAGTTTAATTCTTTCATTTAATTTTAAATTGGCTGGGCGTTACGACGGGAACATTTTTATTGTTTCTGGGTCAGGCACATGCTGGAGAAAGTATACAATAATTCGAGCGTCGCGTCGATAGCTAACAAACTTAATAATAATTTAAGAAGGTACTAAAGCCACTTCTAAGTGGCCATGACTAAAATAAATACAGAACGAGCGTTTTTTGTTCGGCCTTCCCTCGTATTAACTAACTTGCTTTTGTTTTATTTTTCAGGCTAATATTAATAGTGCTGGTCTTCACACGATATTACCACTATACTTGGGAATGCGAAGCCGGGGGCGAATACGTTCGTGCATACACATTAGGGATGATGGCCCTTTTAGCCGTTGTTATCGTTGTTCTTATTGCCCTGGTTAATCGCAGCGCTCAAGGATCGATTACGGATGTGGAAGCGAGGAGGCACGTACCTCCGATTTTATTATTAAAAGTATTTCTTATTATACCCGAAACGGTTTTAAATGTATTCGGTACGCTGTGGGCTTTCTGTGGCGACGTGGTGGTATGTCAACACGAAGAGCACTTTTCAAAGACTGTGGTGGAAGCGTTGGTCATATTTAATTGGGCTTTGTTCGGTCTCGCCGTTTTTGGCCTGGCCCTCATTTTCGATCCGCTGGGATCGAAACGTTATCACGAAGTGCAAGAAACTCCCGGAGGCGGCGAATCGCTTCGTCATCGTAAGGTAACCAGCATTTGGCAGAGAAGATTTCGATGGGCCTTTTGTTGGTTGCGATCCGACGAGCACGGAAACGAAGCCTTCAGACAAGTGGCCGCACTTTTAAGTGACCTTTTTCGCAGTACCGATTTAGTTCCTTCCGACATAGTGGCCGGATGTATTTTGCTTCGGGTCAAGCAAAAGAAAGAAACTAGAGAAATGAGAAGAATTCAAATGCTGACTGACGACGACCCCAAGTACAGTTGTGATATCAATCGGGTGTTTTCCGTTGCACCTCGCTGGATGAATCTGGAAAACGCTCGACATTTTTTGCGTCTCTCCATAGCGGCGTATGGATGGCCTTTCGTGATGTATCGTTATTGCGTCACCGGGATTTTTCGTTTGCTAAAACACGTAACTTGCTGCGGATGTTTTGGTTCCAAGGATGGTTTGGTTGCTGACGATAATTGCTGTCTTTGTCACTTGGCAGGCGTCAGGTACATATCCAAGGTTCGACAAGAAGATATACTGTTTGCGTCATTCAGAAATCATGTTTTTGAGGTAAGAGAATTCGTTGAATTTCCTCTACGCAAATACCTTTTTTTCTCTCATAGTATACCAAGTTTTAATTGCTCGAGGAAATTTTAGATCAATTAAAACTTTCAAAACAACTTACACGGATTCATTTTTTTTCAGTTACCCTTTTGCGTAATAGCAGATCACAAGACGTCTAGCATCGTGATAGCGATACGGGGTTCCATATCCCTCCGTGATATTTTTACCGATCTGACTGCCGCTTCGGATCGCTTTGACGCTCCCGGTCTTCCACCGGATACAATGGCGCATCGAGGAATGGCCGAAGGAGCAATATACGTAGCCAAAAGACTGAAGCAAGTTGGCATTATCGATAAAGCAATCGCTTTATACCCAGATTATGATTTAATCTTAACGGGACACAGTCTGGGCGCGGGTGTCGCCACACTTCTGGCTCTTAAATTAAGGCCCAAATATCCCGATCTCAAAGTGTATGCGTTTGCAACACCAGGTAAGCAAACATCTCTTTAATAGCTAATTATGTAATATAATTCAAGATAAATAATTTATCGATTCGACGGAATTATTTTCGAATTTTTATCAGCGTCATCTTCGAATTTTTGCTGGCCTTTGCTTTTTACGTGCACCCAACCTTGGACACTTAATTGCATTAAATTAAACCTTTACATAATATTATTTCTATCGAATTAACTAATTTTTTGTATTTAGATTATTTTAAATGTAATTTACAGCTGGATTACTGAGCAGAGAAGCGGCGAGATTGACAGAAAGTTTTGTTTTCACCGTGGGAGTTGGCGATGATTTTGTTATGAGACTAGGAGTCGACAGCATCGAAAATCTGCGGACCTCAATCATACAAGTACTTCACGCCAGTTGTTTGCCCAAGGTGATTTTTTTAAATTTTCATTTCAAGTTCTTTTCAAAATAAATGTAAAATGTTATTTAGTATCGCGTCGTTTTGAATGGATGCGGTTACGCACTGTTTGGAGTTCCTTCCGGTGACTTGGAAAGCACTTGGAGAGATGAAAGTCGAAATTCTTTTTCGGGAAGATCGCCACTTCTGGAACCCGCGGCAATATCGACCATCACGGGACCTACGATGGTAAGGAACACTTAATTTTACGATAAGCTTGAATAAACTGGTAACTTTGTAGGAAGCCGGTCTACTTTCCAGAGACATTAGTCAGAGAAGATTTTCGAGGACGCGACTTTATCCGTCGGGTAGAATTCTACATATCATGAGCAGGAAGAAGACCAAACAGGAAAGGTACCTACATCTTTTAACATATTTGTTCGTTTTCTATTTTTTTTTTCACAATAGAAAAGCGGGAACTGGAGGACCCAGTTTTGAAATGAGGTGGTCATCAGCGGAAGACTTCATGGAATTAAAAGTAATGCCGAGGATGCTGCTAGATCATTTCCCAGAAAATGTTTACAAAACCATAGACACAATATTAAGAGAACAAAGGGACGATGTTAGCGAAGTAATATGAAATCCCGAATATGTTCAGGAATCATTTTTACTCTGATACTGTTTCACCTCAAATACAAACTTGTATTTAGATTTTACGATTTAATTGATTCTTGACTAACGACTACATTCCATTTTTACGATTTTGTCTAGTGGAACTTCAACGTGTGACAATGAATATTAGGATTATATGAAGTGATATCAATTGTATTATAATGTATTTAAATATTTTAATACGGCAAATTATTCAAATTATTTTTAATAAATTTAACTCTTGTTTTTCTTTGTAACTTTTTGTTCACAAAAAATTAATATTCCTTAATTTTTTATTTTATATGGCTTTAAAAGGAACAAATTTGGGGTGAATTTGTCCTCATCTTATTTTTAATTTTACACAGTTTTGATTGCTTGCGCGAGGTTCTGATGGCTGTTTCGTGCACTAGGCATCTAAATACGTCGATTTAAATAATAAAAAGACTACTTAAAATTTTTGCGATTTTTGAAAAAAAAAGAAGGTTAACCCCTTTGGTGTTTTTTGCCCCAAAAAATGAAAAGTGGAATTCGCAAGCTTTTTTCACTGTTTCTTACGTAGTTTGAGCAGAAAATTCGAATGCAGCAGTCAGATTTCTCGAAAGTGTGATATTTTTTATTTTATTAGGCTTTAAACGTAACAGATTCCGGGTCAATTTGACCCCTAATTATTTCGCAATTTTACAGAGTTTTGACTGCTTGCGCGAGATTCTGATGGCTGTTTCGTGCACGGCGCATCCAAATACGTCGATTTAAATAATAAAAAGACTACTCAAAATTTTTGCCATTTTTGAAAAAAAAGAAGGTTAACCCCTTTGGTGTTTTTTGACCCCAAAAAATGAAAAGTGGAATTCGTAAGCTTTTTTCACTGTTTCTTACGTAGTTTGAGCAGAAAATTCGAATGCAGCAGTCAGATTTCTCGAAAGTGTGATATTTTTTATATTATTAGGCTTTAAACGTAACAGATTCCGGGTCAATTTGACCCCTGATTATTTCGCAATTTTACACAGTTTTGATTGCTTGCGCGAGGTTCTGATGGCTGTTTCGTGCACTAGGCATCCAAATACGTCGATTTAAATAATAAAAAGACTACTTAAAATTTTTGCGATTTTTGAAAAAAAAAGAAGGTTAACCCCTTTGGTGTTTTTTGACCCCAAAAAATGAAAAGTGGAATTCGTAAGCTTTTTTCACTGTTTCTTACGTAGTTTGAGCAGAAAATTCGAATGCAGCAGTCAGATTTCTCGAAAGTGTGATATTTTTTATATTATTAGGCTTTAAACGTAACAGATTCCGGGTCAATTTGACCCCTGATTATTTCGCAATTTTACACAGTTTTGATTGCTTGCGCGAGGTTCTGATGGCTGTTTCGTGCACTAGGCATCCAAATACGTCGATTTAAATAATAAAAAGACTACTTAAAATTTTTGCGATTTTTGAAAAAAAAAGAAGGTTAACCCCTTTGGTGTTTTTTGACCCCAAAAAATGAAAAGTGGAATTCGTAAGCTTTTTTCACTGTTTCTTACGTAGTTTGAGCAGAAAATTCGAATGCAGCAGTCAGATTTCTCGAAAGTGTGATATTTTTTATATTATTAGGCTTTAAACGTAACAGATTCCGGGTCAATTTGACCCCTGATTATTTCGCAATTTTACACAGTTTTGATTGCTTGCGCGAGGTTCTGATGGCTGTTTCGTGCACTAGGCATCCAAATACGTCGATTTAAATAATAAAAAGACTACTTAAAATTTTTGCGATTTTTGAAAAAAAAAGAAGGTTAACCCCTTTGGTGTTTTTTGACCCCAAAAAATGAAAAGTGGAATTCGTAAGCTTTTTTCACTGTTTCTTACGTAGTTTGAGCAGAAAATTCGAATGCAGCAGTCAGATTTCTCGAAAGTGTGATATTTTTTATTTTATTAGGCTTTAAACGTAACAGATTCCGGGTCAATTTGACCCCTAATTATTTCGCAATTTTACAGAGTTTTGACTGCTTGCGCGAGATTCTGATGGCTGTTTCGTGCACGGCGCATCCAAATACGTCGATTTAAATAATAAAAAGACTACTCAAAATTTTTGCCATTTTTGAAAAAAAAGAAGGTTAACCCCTTTGGTGTTTTTTGACCCCAAAAAATGAAAAGTGGAATTCGTAAGCTTTTTTCACTGTTTCTTACGTAGTTTGAGCAGAAAATTCGAATGCAGCAGTCAGATTTCTCGAAAGTGTGATATTTTTTATATTATTAGGCTTTAAACGTAACAGATTCCGGGTCAATTTGACCCCTGATTATTTCGCAATTTTACACAGTTTTGATTGCTTGCGCGAGGTTCTGATGGCTGTTTCGTGCACTAGGCATCCAAATACGTCGATTTAAATAATAAAAAGACTACTTAAAATTTTTGCGATTTTTGAAAAAAAAAGAAGGTTAACCCCTTTGGTGTTTTTTGACCCCAAAAAATGAAAAGTGGAATTCGTAAGCTTTTTTCACTGTTTCTTACGTAGTTTGAGCAGAAAATTCGAATGCAGCAGTCAGATTTCTCGAAAGTGTGATATTTTTTATATTATTAGGCTTTAAACGTAACAGATTCCGGGTCAATTTGACCCCTGATTATTTCGCAATTTTACACAGTTTTGATTGCTTGCGCGAGGTTCTGATGGCTGTTTCGTGCACTAGGCATCCAAATACGTCGATTTAAATAATAAAAAGACTACTTAAAATTTTTGCGATTTTTGAAAAAAAAAGAAGGTTAACCCCTTTGGTGTTTTTTGACCCCAAAAAATGAAAAGTGGAATTCGTAAGCTTTTTTCACTGTTTCTTACGTAGTTTGAGCAGAAAATTCGAATGCAGCAGTCAGATTTCTCGAAAGTGTGATATTTTTTATTTTATTAGGCTTTAAACGTAACAGATTCCGGGTCAATTTGACCCCTAATTATTTCGCAATTTTACAGAGTTTTGACTGCTTGCGCGAGATTCTGATGGCTGTTTCGTGCACGGCGCATCCAAATACGTCGATTTAAATAATAAAAAGACTACTCAAAATTTTTGCCATTTTTGAAAAAAAAGAAGGTTAACCCCTTTGGTGTTTTTTGACCCCAAAAAATGAAAAGTGGAATTCGTAAGCTTTTTTCACTGTTTCTTACGTAGTTTGAGCAGAAAATTCGAATGCAGCAGTCAGATTTCTCGAAAGTGTGATATTTTTTATATTATTAGGCTTTAAACGTAACAGATTCCGGGTCAATTTGACCCCTGATTATTTCGCAATTTTACACAGTTTTGATTGCTTGCGCGAGGTTCTGATGGCTGTTTCGTGCACTAGGCATCCAAATACGTCGATTTAAATAATAAAAAGACTACTTAAAATTTTTGCGATTTTTGAAAAAAAAAGAAGGTTAACCCCTTTGGTGTTTTTTGACCCCAAAAAATGAAAAGTGGAATTCGTAAGCTTTTTTCACTGTTTCTTACGTAGTTTGAGCAGAAAATTCGAATGCAGCAGTCAGATTTCTCGAAAGTGTGATATTTTTTATTTTATTAGGCTTTAAACGTAACAGATTCCGGGTCAATTTGACCCCTAATTATTTCGCAATTTTACAGAGTTTTGACTGCTTGCGCGAGATTCTGATGGCTGTTTCGTGCACGGCGCATCCAAATACGTCGATTTAAATAATAAAAAGACTACTCAAAATTTTTGCCATTTTTGAAAAAAAAGAAGGTTAACCCCTTTGGTGTTTTTTGACCCCAAAAAATGAAAAGTGGAATTCGTAAGCTTTTTTCACTGTTTCTTACGTAGTTTGAGCAGAAAATTCGAATGCAGCAGTCAGATTTCTCGAAAGTGTGATATTTTTTATATTATTAGGCTTTAAACGTAACAGATTCCGGGTCAATTTGACCCCTGATTATTTCGCAATTTTACACAGTTTTGATTGCTTGCGCGAGGTTCTGATGGCTGTTTCGTGCACTAGGCATCCAAATACGTCGATTTAAATAATAAAAAGACTACTTAAAATTTTTGCGATTTTTGAAAAAAAAAGAAGGTTAACCCCTTTGGTGTTTTTTGACCCCAAAAAATGAAAAGTGGAATTCGTAAGCTTTTTTCACTGTTTCTTACGTAGTTTGAGCAGAAAATTCGAATGCAGCAGTCAGATTTCTCGAAAGTGTGATATTTTTTATTTTATTAGGCTTTAAACGTAACAGATTCCGGGTCAATTTGACCACTGATTATTTCGCAATTTTACACAGTTTTGATTGCTTGCGCGAGGTTCTGATGGCTGTTTCGTGCACTAGGCATCCAAATACGTCGATTTAAATAATAAAAAGACTACTTAAATTTATTGCGATTTTTGAAAAAAAAAGAAGGTTAACCCCTTTGGTGTTTTTTGACCCCAAAAAATGAAAAGTGGAATTCGTAAGCTTTTTTCACTGTTTCTTACGTAGTTTGAGCAGAAAATTCGAATGCAGCAGTCAGATTTCTCGAAAGTGTGATATTTTTTATTTTATTAGGCTTTAAACGTAACAGATTCCGGGTCAATTTGACCCCTAATTATTTCGCAATTTTACAGAGTTTTGACTGCTTGCGCGAGATTCTGATGGCTGTTTCGTGCACGGCGCATCCAAATACGTCGATTTAAATAATAAAAAGACTACTCAAAATTTTTGCCATTTTTGAAAAAAAAGAAGGTTAACCCCTTTGGTGTTTTTTGACCCCAAAAAATGAAAAGTGGAATTCGTAAGCTTTTTTCACTGTTTCTTACGTAGTTTGAGCAGAAAATTCGAATGCAGCAGTCAGATTTCTCGAAAGTGTGATATTTTTTATATTATTAGGCTTTAAACGTAACAGATTCCGGGTCAATTTGACCCCTGATTATTTCGCAATTTTACACAGTTTTGATTGCTTGCGCGAGGTTCTGATGGCTGTTTCGTGCACTAGGCATCCAAATACGTCGATTTAAATAATAAAAAGACTACTTAAAATTTTTGCGATTTTTGAAAAAAAAAGAAGGTTAACCCCTTTGGTGTTTTTTGACCCCAAAAAATGAAAAGTGGAATTCGTAAGCTTTTTTCACTGTTTCTTACGTAGTTTGAGCAGAAAATTCGAATGCAGCAGTCAGATTTCTCGAAAGTGTGATATTTTTTATTTTATTAGGCTTTAAACGTAACAGATTCCGGGTCAATTTGACCCCTAATTATTTCGCAATTTTACAGAGTTTTGACTGCTTGCGCGAGATTCTGATGGCTGTTTCGTGCACGGCGCATCCAAATACGTCGATTTAAATAATAAAAAGACTACTCAAAATTTTTGCCATTTTTGAAAAAAAAGAAGGTTAACCCCTTTGGTGTTTTTTGACCCCAAAAAATGAAAAGTGGAATTCGTAAGCTTTTTTCACTGTTTCTTACGTAGTTTGAGCAGAAAATTCGAATGCAGCAGTCAGATTTCTCGAAAGTGTGATATTTTTTATATTATTAGGCTTTAAACGTAACAGATTCCGGGTCAATTTGACCCCTGATTATTTCGCAATTTTACACAGTTTTGATTGCTTGCGCGAGGTTCTGATGGCTGTTTCGTGCACTAGGCATCCAAATACGTCGATTTAAATAATAAAAAGACTACTTAAAATTTTTGCGATTTTTGAAAAAAAAAGAAGGTTAACCCCTTTGGTGTTTTTTGACCCCAAAAAATGAAAAGTGGAATTCGTAAGCTTTTTTCACTGTTTCTTACGTAGTTTGAGCAGAAAATTCGAATGCAGCAGTCAGATTTCTCGAAAGTGTGATATTTTTTATATTATTAGGCTTTAAACGTAACAGATTCCGGGTCAATTTGACCCCTGATTATTTCGCAATTTTACACAGTTTTGATTGCTTGCGCGAGGTTCTGATGGCTGTTTCGTGCACTAGGCATCCAAATACGTCGATTTAAATAATAAAAAGACTACTTAAAATTTTTGCGATTTTTGAAAAAAAAAGAAGGTTAACCCCTTTGGTGTTTTTTGACCCCAAAAAATGAAAAGTGGAATTCGTAAGCTTTTTTCACTGTTTCTTACGTAGTTTGAGCAGAAAATTCGAATGCAGCAGTCAGATTTCTCGAAAGTGTGATATTTTTTATTTTATTAGGCTTTAAACGTAACAGATTCCGGGTCAATTTGACCCCTAATTATTTCGCAATTTTACAGAGTTTTGACTGCTTGCGCGAGATTCTGATGGCTGTTTCGTGCACGGCGCATCCAAATACGTCGATTTAAATAATAAAAAGACTACTCAAAATTTTTGCCATTTTTGAAAAAAAAGAAGGTTAACCCCTTTGGTGTTTTTTGACCCCAAAAAATGAAAAGTGGAATTCGTAAGCTTTTTTCACTGTTTCTTACGTAGTTTGAGCAGAAAATTCGAATGCAGCAGTCAGATTTCTCGAAAGTGTGATATTTTTTATATTATTAGGCTTTAAACGTAACAGATTCCGGGTCAATTTGACCCCTGATTATTTCGCAATTTTACACAGTTTTGATTGCTTGCGCGAGGTTCTGATGGCTGTTTCGTGCACTAGGCATCCAAATACGTCGATTTAAATAATAAAAAGACTACTTAAAATTTTTGCGATTTTTGAAAAAAAAAGAAGGTTAACCCCTTTGGTGTTTTTTGACCCCAAAAAATGAAAAGTGGAATTCGTAAGCTTTTTTCACTGTTTCTTACGTAGTTTGAGCAGAAAATTCGAATGCAGCAGTCAGATTTCTCGAAAGTGTGATATTTTTTATTTTATTAGGCTTTAAACGTAACAGATTCCGGGTCAATTTGACCCCTAATTATTTCGCAATTTTACAGAGTTTTGACTGCTTGCGCGAGATTCTGATGGCTGTTTCGTGCACGGCGCATCCAAATACGTCGATTTAAATAATAAAAAGACTACTCAAAATTTTTGCCATTTTTGAAAAAAAAGAAGGTTAACCCCTTTGGTGTTTTTTGACCCCAAAAAATGAAAAGTGGAATTCGTAAGCTTTTTTCACTGTTTCTTACGTAGTTTGAGCAGAAAATTCGAATGCAGCAGTCAGATTTCTCGAAAGTGTGATATTTTTTATATTATTAGGCTTTAAACGTAACAGATTCCGGGTCAATTTGACCCCTGATTATTTCGCAATTTTACACAGTTTTGATTGCTTGCGCGAGGTTCTGATGGCTGTTTCGTGCACTAGGCATCCAAATACGTCGATTTAAATAATAAAAAGACTACTTAAAATTTTTGCGATTTTTGAAAAAAAAAGAAGGTTAACCCCTTTGGTGTTTTTTGACCCCAAAAAATGAAAAGTGGAATTCGTAAGCTTTTTTCACTGTTTCTTACGTAGTTTGAGCAGAAAATTCGAATGCAGCAGTCAGATTTCTCGAAAGTGTGATATTTTTTATTTTATTAGGCTTTAAACGTAACAGATTCCGGGTCAATTTGACCACTGATTATTTCGCAATTTTACACAGTTTTGATTGCTTGCGCGAGGTTCTGATGGCTGTTTCGTGCACTAGGCATCCAAATACGTCGATTTAAATAATAAAAAGACTACTTAAATTTATTGCGATTTTTGAAAAAAAAAGAAGGTTAACCCCTTTGGTGTTTTTTGACCCCAAAAAATGAAAAGTGGAATTCGTAAGCTTTTTTCACTGTTTCTTACGTAGTTTGAGCAGAAAATTCGAATGCAGCAGTCAGATTTCTCGAAAGTGTGATATTTTTTATTTTATTAGGCTTTAAACGTAACAGATTCCGGGTCAATTTGACCCCTAATTATTTCGCAATTTTACAGAGTTTTGACTGCTTGCGCGAGATTCTGATGGCTGTTTCGTGCACGGCGCATCCAAATACGTCGATTTAAATAATAAAAAGACTACTCAAAATTTTTGCCATTTTTGAAAAAAAAGAAGGTTAACCCCTTTGGTGTTTTTTGACCCCAAAAAATGAAAAGTGGAATTCGTAAGCTTTTTTCACTGTTTCTTACGTAGTTTGAGCAGAAAATTCGAATGCAGCAGTCAGATTTCTCGAAAGTGTGATATTTTTTATATTATTAGGCTTTAAACGTAACAGATTCCGGGTCAATTTGACCCCTGATTATTTCGCAATTTTACACAGTTTTGATTGCTTGCGCGAGGTTCTGATGGCTGTTTCGTGCACTAGGCATCCAAATACGTCGATTTAAATAATAAAAAGACTACTTAAAATTTTTGCGATTTTTGAAAAAAAAAGAAGGTTAACCCCTTTGGTGTTTTTTGACCCCAAAAAATGAAAAGTGGAATTCGTAAGCTTTTTTCACTGTTTCTTACGTAGTTTGAGCAGAAAATTCGAATGCAGCAGTCAGATTTCTCGAAAGTGTGATATTTTTTATTTTATTAGGCTTTAAACGTAACAGATTCCGGGTCAATTTGACCCCTAATTATTTCGCAATTTTACAGAGTTTTGACTGCTTGCGCGAGATTCTGATGGCTGTTTCGTGCACGGCGCATCCAAATACGTCGATTTAAATAATAAAAAGACTACTCAAAATTTTTGCCATTTTTGAAAAAAAAGAAGGTTAACCCCTTTGGTGTTTTTTGACCCCAAAAAATGAAAAGTGGAATTCGTAAGCTTTTTTCACTGTTTCTTACGTAGTTTGAGCAGAAAATTCGAATGCAGCAGTCAGATTTCTCGAAAGTGTGATATTTTTTATATTATTAGGCTTTAAACGTAACAGATTCCGGGTCAATTTGACCCCTGATTATTTCGCAATTTTACACAGTTTTGATTGCTTGCGCGAGGTTCTGATGGCTGTTTCGTGCACTAGGCATCCAAATACGTCGATTTAAATAATAAAAAGACTACTTAAAATTTTTGCGATTTTTGAAAAAAAAAGAAGGTTAACCCCTTTGGTGTTTTTTGACCCCAAAAAATGAAAAGTGGAATTCGTAAGCTTTTTTCACTGTTTCTTACGTAGTTTGAGCAGAAAATTCGAATGCAGCAGTCAGATTTCTCGAAAGTGTGATATTTTTTATTTTATTAGGCTTTAAACGTAACAGATTCCGGGTCAATTTGACCACTGATTATTTCGCAATTTTACACAGTTTTGATTGCTTGCGCGAGGTTCTGATGGCTGTTTCGTGCACTAGGCATCCAAATACGTCGATTTAAATAATAAAAAGACTACTTAAATTTATTGCGATTTTTGAAAAAAAAAGAAGGTTAACCCCTTTGGTGTTTTTTGACCCCAAAAAATGAAAAGTGGAATTCGTAAGCTTTTTTCACTGTTTCTTACGTAGTTTGAGCAGAAAATTCGAATGCAGCAGTCAGATTTCTCGAAAGTGTGATATTTTTTATTTTATTAGGCTTTAAACGTAACAGATTCCGGGTCAATTTGACCCCTAATTATTTCGCAATTTTACAGAGTTTTGACTGCTTGCGCGAGATTCTGATGGCTGTTTCGTGCACGGCGCATCCAAATACGTCGATTTAAATAATAAAAAGACTACTCAAAATTTTTGCCATTTTTGAAAAAAAAGAAGGTTAACCCCTTTGGTGTTTTTTGACCCCAAAAAATGAAAAGTGGAATTCGTAAGCTTTTTTCACTGTTTCTTACGTAATTTGAGCAGAAAATTCGAATGCCGCAGTCAGATTTCTCGAAAGTGTGATATTTTTTATATTATTAGGCTTTAAACGTAACAGATTCCGGGTCAATTTGACCCCTGATTATTTCGCAATTTTACACAGTTTTGATTGCTTGCGCGAGGTTCTGATGGCTGTTTCGTGCACTAGGCATCCAAATACGTCGATTTAAATAATAAAAAGACTACTTAAAATTTTTGCGATTTTTGAAAAAAAAAGAAGGTTAACCCCTTTGGTGTTTTTTGACCCCAAAAAATGAAAAGTGGAATTCGTAAGCTTTTTTCACTGTTTCTTACGTAGTTTGAGCAGAAAATTCGAATGCAGCAGTCAGATTTCTCGAAAGTGTGATTATTTTTTATTTTATTAGGCTTTAAACGTAACAGATTCCGGGTCAATTTGACCACTGATTATTTCGCAATTTTACACAGTTTTGATTGCTTGCGCGAGGTTCTGATGGCTGTTTCGTGCACTAGGCATCCAAATACGTCGATTTAAATAATAAAAAGACTACTTAAATTTATTGCGATTTTTGAAAAAAAAAGAAGGTTAACCCCTTTGGTGTTTTTTGACCCCAAAAAATGAAAAGTGGAATTCGTAAATTTTTTTCACTGTTTCTTACGTAGTTTGAGCAGAAAATTCGAATGCAGCAGTCAGATTTCTCGAAAGTGTGATATTTTTTATTTTATTAGGCTTTAAACGTAACAGATTCCGGGTCAATTTGACCCCTGATTATTTCGCAATTTTACACAGTTTTGATTGCTTGCGCGAGGTTCTGATGGCTGTTTCGTGCACTAGGCATCCAAATACGTCGATTTAAATAATAAAAAGACTACTTAAAATTTTTGCGATTTTTGAAAAAAAAGAAGGTTAACCCCTTTGGTGTTTTTTGACCCCAAAAAATGAAAAGTGGAATTCGTAAGCTTATTTCACTGTTTCTTACGTAGTTTGAGCAGAAAATTCGAATGCAGCAGTCAGATTTCTCGAAAGTGTGATATTTTTTATTTTATTAGGCTTTAAACGTAACAGATTCCGGGTCAATTTGACCCCTCATTATTTCGCAATTTTACACAGATTTGATTGCTCGCGCGAGGTTCTGATGGCTGTTTCGTGCACTAGGCATCCAAATACGTCGATTTAAATAATAAAAAGACTACTTAAATTTTTTGCGATTTTTGAAAAAAAAAGAAGGTTAACCCCTTTGGTGTTTTTTGACCCCAAAAAATGAAAAGTGGAATTCGTAAATTTTTTTCACTGTTTCTTACGTAGTTTGAGCAGAAAATTCGAATGCCGAAGTCAGATTTCTGGAAAGTGTGATATTTTTATTTTATTAGGCTTTAAACGTAACAGATTCCGGGTCAATTTGACCCCTCAATATTTCGCAATTTTACACAGTTTTGATTGCTTGCGCGAGGTTCTGATGGCTGTTTCGTGCACTAGGCATCCAAATACGTCGATTTAAATAATTAAAAGACTACTTAAATTTTTTGCGATTTTTGAAAAAAAGAAGAACCCCTTTGGTGTTTTTTGACCCCAAAAAATGAAAAGTGGAATTCGTAAGCTTTTTTCACTGTTTCTTACGTAGTTTGAGCAGATGATTTCTGGTAAGTACAATAACTTTTATATTATGTGGTCTTGAATGCTAAAATATTGAAAGCAAACTGCAAAAAAATGGAGAAACCTAAAATTTATTAAACCATGTCAAAATTGCACATAAATATAAATGCATGCAATAAAATAGAAAAATATAAAGTTCACTATCCGAAACTTATGTACTAAAAATTAAAATAACAAACAGCAGTTGGCAGTGCAATTACTAAAACCGTTTTCTTTTTATAAATTAAAACGTCCTATAAATATAAGATTTCTGTCTATAATACATTGATAAAAGAAACAAATATTCTTAATTTTGTCTCTTTAATTATAATGGTTTGACTTGGTGGGAGTTGAAGCAAACACGTGCGAGGAATTCCATTCTTCAGATATCGTTAAACCACTGGCCGTATGATAGCCCGCATCGGTAATATCGTTTTGCGTTGCCGACCCTCCACTCTTGTCGGTTCTGTATTCTACAAAATTTTCTTTCATTTCTTCTTCGTCCTCTTTAAGAAAACTATCTGACAATTTTTTTCGTTGACTTACAAATATTCTCGATTTTGGAGTATTTGAATTTGAAACGTCCATTTCATCTTCGTTAGCGTTTGGCGATTTAAAAGATACATGACCGTATTCAAGTTCCCAGTTTATAGAAGAGTTACTCAAGGTTTCTTGCGGGGGTGAAGCGTCGCTTTCTGAAAAACAATTTGTATTAGCTTAAAAATAACAAGACTAATTTGCTCACCTAGCACCATACTTTGATTGGTAATGGAAACTTGATGCAAAGTATCCGGGACAAAGTTAAAAGAATTATCTATGCTCATGCTTTCTAGACGTCCTCCCCTAATTTGTGACAAGTGGAATGCGATCGGGGACAAATTACAATCGGATATTGGATCGTTGTTATGTGGGCTCGACACAAAATCGCTGGGTTGTAAATTACATGATGGAGCGGGAGACGAGTGTACCGAAGATGGAGATGGTTCATTGAAATCAAACAATTGGTGGTACAGAGCACTGTTATTACCCTCTTGCCGTTCTTGTTGATCCACCGTATAGGAAAAGTATGGCCTAAGTATATCTTCGACATGCTTGGGTAAATTTGGCGGCAACGATAAAATTGTTTGTGCAAATGCTGTAAAAAAGATTTATTATAATTTATAATGCATTTTCAATTTAACTGACTTACCTTCTGCAGTAACTTTAAGATCCAATTTGACGGGACTTAGGTTATCCCTTATCAAAGGCATATTTTTAACAATGTTGTCGAACGGACTAGGAACTATGTGTTTCTCACTAAAAAATTTCTCAATGTTAGCTTGGGCAGTCTCTTCTAATTCTAAATCCCCGTAAGGCGACTCGAACTGTTGCACGGTGTCCTCGTCAATGTCAGCCGGTTTCAAAGCCGAAATATCTTCAATTGCCCACCTAAAATTTTCTTCAGTCTTAACATTTTCTTTATTGAACACCGAGGGGCTGCAATAACAAAAACCACATTAAACGTCAAATCGGGTAAATAAAAGGTTAAAATTACCTGAACACAGATAAGTGCAATCTGTCAGCTAAATTCGTATCGAAAGGATTCTTGATTGTGACCACCCGAGACGAGGGCGGCGTAGAAACCGCAGGTAATAACTTGAACGGACTGGAGCAGTTGTAACCGTATGGAATTTTTCCTTGTGGACACTTTTCCCTCAAAATATTGTGCACCGGTTTGCTCGGTGTTGGTTTATCAATTTTCGAATCCATTTTTACACTTTTAAAATATTTACGATTTAATTAAAATTATTTTTATTTTAAGGAACCATAACTTTCTTTAAAAATTATTTAACTAAAATCACAGATAAAAACCGCCAAGGCGGGATAATAACGTAAGAAAAGTATACGGTTTGACCGTTACGTTTCGTATATATATTTTTAAATTGAAACTGAAAGGTTACGTATGTAAACGGTTTTCCAACGTTGCCACTTTTAAATTTTTCGCGCGTTGCATTTTATAACCAACTTCACATTTTTTGATGTTGTCAACATTTAAAAATTTTCCCGATCATTTTAATTTATTCACATTAACAAATCAATAGATCTAATAAACTTTATTACTAATTTGCAAAAATTACAAAATACTTAAAACCTATGAGGTCTAATCGGATTTTCTACGTCGTACAACTTTGGATCTTTAATAAAACAGGGCTCTTTCAAATAAGTCCCCATCATGGCCACGTCTTGTGCTTTTGCAATTTCTGCTTCTACCTCGGTTTGTTTCTTTTCGCACAAACCGGTGATGTGTCTTCCGTATATTCGTCCGGTGTAAGGAGATTGAAACTGTGACAGCAATTTAACATTTTTATAATCTGGTACTATGTCGTGTTTACACAAGATACAAAGCTTCCGTTCCTTCTCGAAGGGGTTTTCCATATTAAACTCCGGTGTGTTGGTTTCGCATAAATTTCTTACACCGGCAGACAATCTGGGTATATTTTGTACTAAAAGAAATTGCAAGCTTTATAAATCGAAAGTAAACTAATGTTAAATTTACCTGTTACTTTTCGAACTAAAGAAAACATTGTGGCTAGCAGAAAGAGTTAAAAAGAACTTGAAGTTTATTGAGATTTTGAGGTTATGTAGTTGTTTTAACGTCAGCGCTTCTCAAACAAAACTGCCCCTGCAGGATTAACGTGTATGTTGGTGCCGGTGTTTGAAAAGCACTGATGGTGAATTTGACATAAATCAACATAACTTTACGTCAAATCCGATTTATTTAATGAATATTTTTTATCAAATAAATCTTTTTAATCAGTAGAATGGAAACAAACGAACAAATTCCGGAACCTAAAAAGCGTTTAACCGTTGAAGAATTGCAAATCGATATTTTACCGGTGGTTTACGAAATTATAAGGAGGTTAGTTTTTGTGACGTAATTTATTTTGGTTGCCTAATATTTTTTCATTTTTGTAGTATCGAACGGGAACATAACGACGCAACCGCTAAGACCAGGGAATCTCAAGATTGTTCTCAGAAAGTTCTGGAATTACAGAAACGTCTCGATCAGGCACGGGCTCAGGTACTTAGCTTTACTTTTTGCGCACTTGACTTTTTCACTCTCAACGAAATTTTTAGATTCGTTTGTTATCGGGCATCGAGTACAGCAAAGAACAGCAACTCAATCAGCTGGAACTTTTAAAAACCCAACTCCGATTGAAACAGGAACTCTTGCACAAGTACCGTTACATGTACTCGTTTCAATCGCAGAAATCTTAAGATGGTGCTGCGATTTTTACTCCGTTATTTATCCAACAACGAGCAATTGGTGCAAAAACTAAGCGAATCGTATCCTATGCGACGTGCAGCTCAATGGGTCGTATATGCCTTTCATCACGGTAAAGGCGTTTACGAAGAGTCTGGACTTCGAGGTAAAATGTCGCCCGACCAGTTTCGAGATTTTATCCAAAAAATATCACAAAACCTGCAGAGGGAATTGAAGCAGAAGCAAAATGATTTTAAAAAGAAATTTTGAAACTGTAGTTTTGGCCAATAGTTAAATTAATTTATTTGTTGAATTTTAAATATTATACAAATCAAATAAAATCATTTTAATTAGCACTAGAAAACACTCGGCATTAAATTAACATCTTAAAATAAATTAAATCCTAAGGTCTTATTTAGTCAATAATTCTATGAGAAAATATCACTGTCTGTGTTGTAACGTAGGAACTCGGAAGGAATCTTTAATTTTTCCAACAAAGCCAACATGCTTATGGGGCTATGACTTTGCAAATTATCATGTAACATTCTCACCGCAACCTCGCACCCATTTTTCCACTTCAGCGTTAATTCGTCAAGATTCTTTACTTTGTGTAAGTTCCTGTACACGGACGCCTGTTGCAGGTCGTGCAACCGCAAAGTCTTTTGTTGTATTTTTTCACTCAATTCTTGTATCTTAATCCGTAAATCTTTTTCCACTTTTGCTTTACTCGAACCTTGAGAAGTAACAAAATCTTCATCCTCTGAAGAACTCAACACTGCTCGTCTCCTTTTAGGTTTAGAAACAATTTTTTTTTTGAAATCCTCTACCTGTGAATTAGAACTAGACGACTTTGTGGTGTTAAAATCCTCGTCACTTAAATCTTCCGAACTAATCGAAGTTGAATTTTTCTTCATCGATAAACGTTTCACCGGTTTCCTAATTTCACAACCACTCTTTTTGTGACTTGGAACGTTTTGCTTTGAATCTGAAACAAGAACGGTTGCCTTATTTTCAATATCTAACCTAACGGTGCATTCTTTAACGGAGTTTTCGATTTTGGTGTCCAATTTCTTTTTATTTTTAGATATTTTATTACTTTCTTTGTTGACCGGAGAGGATTTACATGGAAGTTTGTTTGAAGTTTCTCGGACAGTCACTTCCAAACTTTTATGATCAAGACCTTTCCTAACCACTGCCAAATCCAGTTCTGATTCACTTTTAATTTCGGGAAGTTGGACATTCTTTTGTGGCGTTTCGGTTTTACGGTTTTCGAGAGCTTTTCGAGTTAGTGACGCTTCGGGGGTCTTGATTCCTGTGCGCATTCCCAAAGTACGTTTGGCAGTTTTGATACATTTTTGTGGCGTTTCCACAGCAACGGAATTGTGGTCATCACGAATTGGTGTTTTTACTGTTGGAGTTTTAATTTTTCTCGATAATCCTACTCTCAGACGCGGGGTGAATCCTGAATTTCCACTTTTTGCGTTAGGAGTCGACATTTCATTAATAAACTTTCAAACTTGAACAATCTTATCACAACATAACCTAACTATATTTATGACAGTTGTGGTGCATTGTAACCTCACTTTCCAATTAATTATTAAATTGTGAACAAAATGTCGAGTAAAGGTAAATCGGGGAAAAATGCTGAAATTGTGGCTTATAGTGAAGCAGCGGTGAGAAATAACTCCGCCGTGGTCGAATACTGTCGCACCTCTATGGCTGCCCTTTCGGGCTGCACGGCTGGTAAATTTTTGTAGAACAATAAATTGATTCACAATTTTAATTTGTTTTTCTTGCAGGATTGTTGGGTTTAACTGGGTTGTACGGAGCTGGTTTTTATATTTTTGCCGTGACGGGATTATGGGCAATGTTGTTACTGAAAACGGGACCTCAATGGCAACAATACTTTATCTCACGTAAAGCACTTTTGACCAATGGATTCTTCGGACAACTTTTCACTTACATATTATGTTGGACGTTCAGTTACGGGATGGTGCATGTATATTAGTTAGTTTTTAATCAGTTGCAATAAAAAATGTATTGGAAGGTTTTTTTTATTTACCTTCCCCCCTCCCACACATCTGTCCGTGATACCTTAGTATTTCTTTTAAGAATAAATTACAAAGAAAAACATAAATGTTCACAATAAAGAGTTATCCCACAATTAGAGATTCAAATTTATTTTTTACTTTCGTTCTTATAAATACTATACAAAAGAAATTTAGAAAATTTACACGTTGCATTCAACTGTTTTTTTTATTAAATTAAATTTTTATAACTTAAAACTAAAAATTGATGGCGAAAAGAATTTTTATCTGTAGTACTGCTGATTACTAGTCCATTGGGGTGGAGGTGCCGTGGTATAATCGTAAGGTGGATTAGGACGAGGTTGCCCTTGAGAGGTTGGATATTGGGATGCCGTTGGTGGTGGATTGGAAGTATAACTTGGATAAGTTTGTGCCGGACTATAAGCAGGAGGTGCGGCAGTATAATACTGGGCTTGCTGAGGTGGGGGAATGTGAATAGGTGGCATGGGAGTCTGCGAATATGTTGGAGCAGGTTGATACTGATTATAGTAGGGCTGTGCGGGAGCCACTGTTTCACGTACTAAAGGAACTGAGTCTTGTATTGGCACTGTGATCAAATTAGTCCTTACTCCTGCAGACGACTGCGCTTGTTGGGTCGGTCTCTGTCGCACATTTGTCGATATGGACATCGGAGTTCTAGGATCTCCTGCCGTCTTAGCTCTCAAAGTTTGTCTTTCCGGTTCGGCTATCTCCATAGGTTGCGGTAAACTAGATACATGCCGGTGATTGATGTGAGCTTGTAGATCACGCTGAGAGAGATACGTACGCCTACAACCCGAAGAGCCGTACCTCGTACCACCATGAGTGCACATAAAAACGGTTCCTAACCCCGTTTGTTCGACTCTCGACACTTTCTCCAAACACCTAGGACACTGCTTTTGCTCTTGTTTACCGCAAGCCAAACAAAATACATGTTTGCAGGGAATCTTAAAGAATTACAATTTATTTGCTCGGCTACACAAATTTTTATAAATAACTCACCATTCTTCCATAGATCAGGATAGGCTTCAAGCACTTATCACAACAATGTATCATTGGGTTTAAAACTTTCTCGCCAATCAGGTTAACCTTGTGTGACCAATCGAGACGTAACATGGGCTCGGGCGGTCCTCGATTGATGGTTGTAAAAGTGGGAGCTTCCAATTGTGAAATGTCCGCTTCTAAATCAACTGTCAAACATAAAACAAAAACCAATCAAACAAACGTTTGAATAAATAATTCAATTATTACTTGTAGGAACCGGAGCCGCTTCGACTACTACTTCAGGTTGCAAAACCTCAGTTTTTTCTGGAATTTGTACACTTTCGATCTCTTCATCACTTTCGATTACCTTGATCGCTTTCTTGCCTCGACCGCGTCCCCTGCCCCGACCGCGGCCTCTTCCACGTCCTCCGCGACCACGGCCTCTTCCTCGCTTAGTACCACCCTCCATGGAAACCAAAATTATCAAACAACACTTGCGGTATTAAACAAACATTTTTTTATTCAACAAATTTGATTTAATTACATAAAATTTTAGTAAACTTTAGCGGAATCATTTTAGGTTATTTACATTTTTTAGTTTCCGTGTCAAACGTAGCGGCGCCACTGCATGTAAATCCACATACAGAGTGCGTCGTAAGGTCAGTGTGTCTGTTTTTGTGCAGGCGCGACAATCGAAAATAATTCCTGTGAATAAATGACGGACAATACTGAATTAATAAATAAAGTAATTCTTTTATTCAAAATAATAAATCATTTTATATTACAAAAAGTAACAATACAATATACTTATCTTTATACATCAGTTAAAAAATTACGACAAGAAACATGTCACGTCTGTGAAGAAAAAGGTGTCGATGAAACTGGTAAAGGTGGTGCAGGATTTGATAATTGAGTATTTGTAATATTAGAGGTACTTCCGTGTGCCGCACTGGGTGTACTTTTCGATGGTAATCTGTTGGGAAGTAATGGTTGCTTATCGCGTGCTTCTTGTGATTTTGATAGTCGCTCGCTTAAAGCTTTCAGTGCAATTTGTCTGCAACAAAAAGAGTGTTAAAATTGGATTAAATATTTCTAGTATCTCAAACATTCACCTTCTTCGTTCCATGTCGTGTGAATCTCCACCTGGTACCGATATTGTTACGCCGGTAGGATTGGCCATATCAAACCGTCGTACCACTTTACGACATAAACCAATCTTCACAAAGAATCCGTATATCGTGTTACTTATGACAGCAATCGGAGGTTGAATTACATTCGGAAAGAAACTAAAATACAAAAGTTCGACTTGAAAAAGTTTAAAATGTAAAAATTACCTTGCAAATGTAAAATAATCGGCCATGTCTCCTCTATTTCCACTGGTGTGCCTTTGATAAAAACGTAGGTAGGTCCAGCTCACCAATAAGCCACTCAAAAACATGGTGGGGTAAGTACCTTCCAAAAGGCCCACCAGCCATAAAATTATAGATACAAAGAATACAGAAAGCGGCACGTTTCTGTTACTTAACTTTCCCAAAGGCGTCTTAATCAGAATTAAGTCGGGCATAATCTGTTTAACTGCGACGGACACTCCGGCAATGTAGCCTGCCAGTCCGTGAATGTGAACGAAAAATAAAACGTCCGTGTTGGAAGTACAAATGTATAGGACGAAGTAAAAGGCGGCGCTCAACACCGCTACTCCAAAGTTAACAATGGCAAAGAATGTCATCATTTCCATTTGACCCCATAATGGTTCAATCAGTTTGCCACATAAACCGACCGTTATTATGTCGGCTAAAACTTCCCAGAAGTGCAATTCCAAAAAACAAAACGTGAAAGCTGTCCACAACCAAAAGGAGGAGGGCATCAAGTATCCTGGAGTGACCGACAACACTTTGACTGCTTCTTCTGAATACGACAGTCCATAACCTAATAAAACTACACCACAAATAAACTTAACCGACGTGCTCGTATTTCCCAACAGAGCCCCAAACTGTTGCTTTAAATAGGGAATATTTCTACTTAAGGCCCTAAACATAGCCATTTCACTATCTGTCAAAACATTTAGGTTAAATTGATTTCTAACCAACTTGTTTAGATTTTGTTGGCAACCTGGCTTAGGGTCAATTCACGCTAACTAAAGGGGAGTGCCATTGTCGTGACGTCATTTGTACTGAAAATGATCTTTCATTTTTACGTCTTTTCAATTTTATGCTGTCCTGTTCCGAAAAAGTAAAGAATCCGATTATTCACAGATTGCACACTATTAGGAAAACATAAAGAAGAGGAAGTTAACTTCTATATTTCATATCTCTTCGAACTTATGCGATTCTGGTCCAAGAAAGTAAAAAGATTATTAATAGTTTCAACCGTTCGACAATAGGCAACCAACTGTATAAATGACAGTAGACGATGTGCAAATTAAAATTATGCTGCTGCTCTACAGGAAGTGTCACACGTGAGAAATAAAACTTAAAAAATTTCTGCATTGTTCATTTATTCTCATCATCGTTATAATCAAATAAACTAACAAAGTTACGAAAAAATGATTAACTAGAATATATTTGACAAGACAATTAGAGGGAAGTTATTTGTTTTATTATAATAATTATAAACAGACCGATATAGCAGTTGTATCAATAATTATGATTATTAAATAAGTAATTATATTATACGTAACATCAACCAAATATCATTATTTCTTTTAATAAATAAAATACTAATTTGTTTAAATAATCAATTATGATGTGGCCGTAAAATACAAAAAATACTGGACGGTCACTGACATACCTACGTCTAACATTTTCTAGGATATGTGGCCGCATAACTCACAGCATCGTCATTATAAATACTACATTTCTAATAAATTACAATATATACAGGGAGTTTCACATAAAACGTAATTTTTATTTTATTTTTTTACACCACCAACAAAAAATTTATTCAAATCTCAACCGAAAGTTTCGCACCCCATCATCTTTTGCTTATTTAGGCCTTGCATCATAAAATTTTGCATGTTTGACTAGAAAAAAAGAATAGAGGAAGACTGGCCTAAAGCAACCACGACCGTTATTTCTTATCGAACAAGGGTAACTTGGATCTCACGGCGCCCTCGCACACGACGAGTCGAGAACACTTGGGACGCTGCGTGGCGACGTGAGGACTCGAAGTTATCGGTAAACTCGTGCCTTGTTTCTCCAAGGAGCGCCGTAAAGCCGCAATGCGCGAACTCAATTGTAAGCCGCCTCGCACAGCCCCCGAATGCCGCAACGACGCTCCCTTCTTTTCAAAATAATCGACTATACTGGAAATATTCGGACGCAAATCGTGAGTCCAATCCGATCCGGCCACACTCGATATGTCGTCACTACTATCCGTGTAAATAGACGAGGCGCGTTTGCATAAAATTTGTAAATCACTCGGCTCCAATTCGTCTAAAGAGCGAAGGGAACTCACGGCAGTTCCGCTGTCCCACAAACTGTTCGGCGAGAGGCATTCACCTACGCTCGAATAAAACCCCGATTCGCACGAACCTCGCCTCCGGAGCGCACTCGTCGACGTTTCGGGCGCAGTTATTAACTCGCAAAGGTTCGTACTGGAGCCTCCTTTAAAAAACGGTTCTATGAAAGGAACCCTAGATTGCACCTTGCGTGCCGCCGTCGGCGATCCCGGCAGCGACCGAGGAGAATCCATGGTCACTTCGGGATAAGGAACTGTGACTTCACAACAAGAAGAAAATAAAGAATTTCCTAATAACTTCTTAACACCCCGAAACTGCTCCAACGCTGCAAAAGGATTGGTCGTTCGTGGCTTGTAGTGTGGATCTTGTCGACACATCGTTAGAGCGTGACGGCGTGCCTTCTCGCTCGGCGTCGCGTGAATTGACAAGACTTGCAGCGAAACGTCTTCCGATAACGATCGGCGATGTAAACCTATAAAAAAAATAATTAGAAACAAAAATATCTTTTCTTGTTTTTGCTTTTTAACTAGTTAACTATGTCGTTCGCGGCCTTACGGTTTTCGCAGCGCTTCCAATGCAAGGTCGCGTTTTAATTGAAAAAATAAATTGACTAGAATACAAAATAGAGACAAAAAAAATTCCGCTCTCAATTTTTCCAAAAACCGCTGCGTATCTCAACAATCTGCAATCCGCAAGCATCTGCCGGTTGTCTCCTATACTTATTTTTATATGGAATGATGGCAACATTTACATGCATGGAATGGTTTAGTTTACTTACTCTGCATCACCTAGTTTAGACTTTTATTTTAAACGAATACAAATGGCGGAAACTTGTAAAATTAGATTAGTGAATAAGGGATTTTCCAACGAAAAGTTCAAGACACCCTCGCGAGGCCTCGGTATCTTTAAAAAAAATATTTTTTGTAGCATCAAGTCGTGTGGGAGCCGCACAAGATAAACGTTTACCATTCGTTGCATTATTCCCAACCATTGTTGGTTTTTACACATCAAAGAAAAGCGAATGTTCATTATTTCAATGTAAATTCTAATAAGACTTATATCCGGTTATTGTATCGCGAGCAATTCGATTTTATTCCGAAGATAGACAACTTTTTACCTCGCATTTTTGAAATTTTATATAAATTATTAATAAATTTAGGTACAAATAAAATATGAATTTGTTTGACGTCAAAGAAATATTACCGAGCTAGAGTTGACATTGCGTGAAGCACATCAAATTAAATATAAATGTAATTACATTTTTAACATTTCATATTAATTTTTTTTTGATGATATACATCTGTCTTTGTATTGTACTCTTAAAAACCAATACCGACTTTAGGTTTACTAACCGTACAATCAAACTGTACTATACCAATTAAGTGTAACTGTCCTACGTTGTAAATATCATTGTTAAACTCTGCAGACCTACATAAAAAAAATCACGAATTGGCCATAAGAAAATAGAGTGCAGCCAAACAAATCGTATAAAACAAAACACTTACTTTTACGATGTTGAGGGGCGGCAGCTTGAATAAATAAAATAGGCAATTGTTCCTCGCTTCTCGTAGCGCAACTTGCCGATCGAGCGGCCTCCCTTTCGGCGGCATGCCGCATATCAGTCTGAATGTCGCTTAAAATAGTAATAATTTCGGTAAAGGTTGGCCGACTAGTAGGCTCGATTGTGCAGCATCTAAATGCCAATTGTAAAAAATCAGGTACACAGTTAGGTTCGCACAATTCCAAAAACGCCAAGTAATCTAAACCAAAATTATCGGTTCTCGGCAATTGATCTGGATCGGCTTCGACTCGTGCGATCAATTCGCACAAAACAATTCCATAACTAAAAGCGTCGCTCTTTTCGTCGTAATAAAGATTTTTTATACATTCCGGTGACATCCAATATGGAGATCCGACGGTATTTAATTTTACGTTCGATTTCGGATCGGGAATTCGAGCGGCCAAACCAAAATCGCCCACCACCGCTTGCAAATCGCCGTTATCATATTTCCTAATCAAGACATTCTGTGGGGCAAAGAGAATTTCTATTTAGACACAATTCGTACGTGTGCATTTGCGATTCTTACCTTACTGGTTAAGTCTCGATGAAAAACACCCTTCGAATGTAAATATTGCATACCCACAGCTACGTCTCGAGCAATCGAAACCCGGACCGATTGTGGCAAATCGATGGAATCATTTTGGATTAATTGTTCCAAAGATCCTCCGTTGATGTATTCGGTTAAAGCGTGCAATTGTCCTTCGTGTACGCATACGCCTAAAAAACCCAATATGTTCGGATGCGATAGTTTGTTCATTAATTGAACCTCTTTGAGCATATTGCGTCGGTTAGACCGCAACAAATTCATTTTGAGCACCATCACTTGTCCGGTCGTCCGATGCGTTACCTGTAATATAAAAAAAAAGTTTTATCTTACAAATTCAAGAAAAACTTAAAATTACTATTATTACAAATTTACACTAACCAAAAGAAAACAAAGTCATAATATTCTCCCTCCCCTTTTTGATTTTTACGGTGTACACTCGGTAACAACTATTACATTTTCTGGCAATCGAACGAGGAATTTCCCTTAAAACGGAAAGTAAGTGGGTCATACAAAACACGAATGTGTCTGATTTAAAGGAATTCGTTATTATTAGCTTTCTTTGTAGGATTGTAGGTAAAATCGACGACGACGACGATGCGACAGGAAAGAAAGCTTTCATTAAGATTAGAGGAAGAAATTTATTGATACAAAAGGAAGTAAAATCGATTTAAAAGTTCGCAGATCGTTAAAATTTTGATACATAAAATTCGATTAACTTTCCACGACAAAATTAATGTTTTGCGTTTAAAAAATGCGGAACTATTTTTTTAAGTTGCGGCGATCGATTTTTAATATATCAAATATAATAAAATGTGCAAAGTTTGAACTTTCGACTTTCACGGTACGAGGTTCATGATGTATTTTTTCAATTTTAATTCCGTGAAGGTAAAATTTTACTTTAGGTGTTGCTCGTGACTCACGACCATGGATATTGTCCCCGACTTAATGTGACTTTTAATCGTGTGAACTTGAATTTTAAAAATGCAAGTAGCAAAATTAAGAATCTTCTGGTGTTCTGGTGACATTAAAATAAAAGGAGGGGAATACCAAGGGTAAATTAAATCCGCGAAGCCCACCCCGCCAAACCGCAAACATCGGATTTTCTAAAATAGTAATTACCAAAAGTTTTTTTCGACTTGAGGCTTTATTATAACGAAGGACGAGCTAAGTTGTTTTTTAAAAAGTGTAATTTACAAGTAAAAATAACCTGCTATCAACAACTAAAACGCTAATAATATTATACTACTACGTAACAAACATAATATTTTCTGTAATCACATTATATACGTGCGGTTCCCAAACAACGCCATTTACATCATTTTCTCGACTTATTATGTAATTAAAACTTATCAAAACAATTAAAACTAATTTAATGGCTTTCGGAAGGTCAACTAATTATACAATACCCAAGTGATAAAAGTTTTAATTATTGCAACCTTCGTACCTTCAAGTTCTAGGCAGGTAAACAAGTAAAAAAATTTCAACTAAAAATTGAGTGGTGAGGCTTCAAGTGAGTCGGTACGCCACTGAATAATCGAAATGCCAACAACAGAGCTCTTCAAAGACCACATAATTCATAGAAGTTATTGCTATTTGAGCGATTTGAGGTGCAATAAATTTTGTAAACAAATTTAGTGGCGCCCCGAGGCAGCTGTTTGGCCTGTCGTAATGGCAAGAATGCCAATAAATAAAAGCAATTAATTCGTAGTGTAGAACAATCCAGACAACATTCTCATGAAAAGGAGAAGTAATAGCAAATATTCCGGCACTTCGGAAAGCACACTAGCTTCGGGAATAGCACCTAAACCGGGTCCGCGAATTGCAAAATTTTCCAATGAAAATTATGCTAATTAAAAGTGTAAATTACAAATAACATAAAAACTCAATTTTATAGATCATAAAAAAGGTCCAAAACAAAATGCCATTATTCTATTGGCTGTTTCCATGAAGTTAACCCCGCCCCTGACGTGTCTTTATGGTATAAAGGTGTTTTTTTGGCAAAAAAATAACAAAAACGATCGAAATTGAGGCAAATTATTGGTCTACAGGTTTGTAAAACTATGACACATGGAGGGGACGAGAAGGAGGCTTTTCCTATCCAGAAATGGATAGAGATACTGAAAAGATAAGTCCTTTTAGAATATCTTTCTTGCATCTGAGTACCAACCATGTCGACCCAAGGCTGAGTTGATGATTCTTCTCCATTCTTTGCCGTCACTTCTCACTCATCCACTCAATCTTCTCAGGTCATCGCTTACTGTATCTCATTCTATCTGCACCTATCGGTTGTCTCTTCGGTACAATTTTGGTTATTTTTTCGTTCGCCATTCTTTCAGTGTCTTTTTGTTATATTGAGTTCTTCGTCAAGTTCGTATGGTATGGAAAACCCCCCAGTGCACCCATCTGGATTCTGGATTTTAGGTAGGAGGGCAGGGAGATATCCCTACGCGCACTTAGGCCACTAAATTTCTGTCCTTTTCTGGTCGGAAATGTTGAGAATCCATATTAATTTTTTATCAAAAATAAACTGAAACCTTGGCGAGGGATTGATCAAAGCTACAAAGAACAAGCAGACATTCCGTACTTAGTACAAAGTGAAGAATAAATATTTCAAGAGTTAAAAATTCCACATGAGCTTATTCCTGCTTCCCGTAGAGCATTCTGACCAAGAATATGACTGATCTCTTATAGTCTTCGGCTCTTCGGATTGGATATGAATAGGAGTTACAGTAAATAAATTTCTGTATATAATAAAAAAAATTATTCCGTAAGTGCATTGACTGTTCAATGGAAGCACTTTGCCAATAATTATATTGAAAGCGAATTCTAGTCTCACTTGATAAGCATTGCGTGAATTAATGATTATGGATTATGCTTTAATGATATAATATTTTCAATAAAATGCTGATACGTACAAGCAAAGACAAGTTTAGTCATTCTATGGATTTCCTTTGCACCCTAGCAGGGAAATAACGCGATGAATCAGTTTGTTTAAGATTATTCTTGCAGATTTTCCTTTTTCCGAGTCTAAAAATCAGTGGCGTAACAAGCAGTGAGGGACCTGGTTTTATAAAAGACAAAAAAAATTTTGCATACAGGACTCGAAACTCCGACGATTTTCATGCAATTCCAGTGATTTCCAAAAAATTCCTTCCAAACTAGAGCGGATATAGAGACGAGTAACCCCCCCCCCCCTATTTATTTTTTAAATATATAAAAAAATATATAGATGAGTTTTTTATTTTTCAATTTTTTGAGATTGTCTAAATTTCATAAAATATCCTAAAATTTTCTGTGATTCCCCACTTCACAAGATTTTTTGAATGTTTTTCTAAGATTTTCTAGAATTTTCTATTTCCTCAAAATTTCTACATTTCCTAATTGTAAAATTAGTGACATTTTTATGGATTTTCTAAAATTTTCTGGGATTTCGTAAAATTTCCCCTTCCTTGTTTACTAATAAGTGGAAAAATGATGGAGAAATTGTCATATGGAAAACAAAAGGGAAATTTGAGGAAATCTAGAATATTATAGACTATCTTTTTTTTATTTTTTCTATTTTCTGAGATTTCATTGGCTTCCTATTTCCCAAAATTTTCTAAAGTTCAGTAAGATTTTCTTGAAATTTCTATCGACTTTTTGAAATTTTTCAGAATTTCTTCAGATTACCATGCACTAGTACACACAATTTTTCCGGCGATTTCCGCTTAGTTTTGTACTCAATGGAAAACCGAAGGGAAAATCGTGATATACAAAAGTGAAAAGAAATCCAAACAAATTTTAGGGAAATTCTATGAAATCTTAGTAAAACTTAAAAATGCTATTTTCTTCCCAAGGAAATCTTGGGAAATTTAGGAAATCTTTAGAATACCAAAGATCCATTCTTTCATTTCCTTTTTTAATTTTCTGAGATTTCCTTGGCTATTAGCTCTCCTAACATTTTCTAGAATATTCTAAATTTCCCCTTTTCTAAGATTGCCTGGCAAAGGCAGATACTATAGGATATCAACCCCCACCCACGAGCCTTAGAAAAACAACAAAATTTACTGTTTTGTTGAAATTTTAAAAATTAGAAAATATTAAAAATATAAATATTAAAATAAAATATTCTTATTAATCTACATAATAATTATATTTATTTCCCCATCCATGAACTTTGCCTAGATCCGCCCTTGGTTTTAGATTTCAAAGCTGTATTAGACTGCAACGACTTCATAATTTTGAGATTTTTGCACAAAATTGTGTGCGAAATTGTCTATCACTGGTGCGCATAAAGGGATTAACGAGATTATCGTCCCAAAGAACATTGGGAAAGAAAAGTAAAATAACAAACAAAATAACATTTAAAACGGAAGTGTAAAATACGAAAATCAAAAAAATTATTTTTTAAAGATAGTTTTTGTTCTTTTTTTATTAATTTATTTTTTGACCTAAATTATAATTTATTAAATAAATCAGGATTTAAAAATCGCTCGAGACTTTTAAATATTAAAATAACAAATAATCATTGTATGTTATTTAATATTTTGATTAGTTACAGAGGGGGCCCGGGCCTCCTAGCCCCCCCCCCCCCATGTAAATACGCCACTGATTATTCCCTATATAATAATTACAGGGTTCCTACAGTTTTGGAGAATCTGGAAAATACATGGAAAATTTAAGATTTTCCTAATTTTGTCAGGAAATTTCTCAGTTTTAGTGCAAAGTCAAGGAAATTACATTTTAAGTCGAGGTAAACAATTTAATTTAAAAGTTTTTTTTAATTTTAAAATAAATTTGTTTTATTTAAATATTAATTGTTTATAATTAAAATTTTTTAATTCCTTATGAAAAGGATCTAAGCCTCTGGGATCGAAAAGTAAAATGAAAAATTTGGTTTTGGAAAAAATAAAAACTGGGGGGTTTTAACTTTAATTTGCTTCTTCAACAAATATAATTAATTGTTGGTGCACTGGAGGGTATTCCATACCCCCCAGTTTGAAAACCCAAAGATGTGCATGTGTGTACGTTGTATGATTTACCTTCACATGAAAACTTTTTATTCTCTTAGACAACAAAATGTTTTAGTGCATATTTATACAGCATATATATATCTATACGTCGTGAAAACTCTCACCGGGGGGTCTGGGGGGTGTGGAACACCCCACAGAATATAGTAAACTTCCTGGTACGGAAGTCACAAGTTTAATAACATGGAAATCATTTCAACATAATTGCTGTTGACCTGAGGGCTCTTTTAGCAGGGAGGGCCGCGTGCATCGCACCCCGGTGGTTCCGCCCCTGCTAAAAATGTCTAACTCTACTTGATATTTGCTCATTAATTACTGTTAAGAATGCAAAAATAAAATAAGCTTTTTAAAAAACATGACTTGCATTGGAAAAATAATTGTATACAAACTACATTTATTAAAAAGTCTTTCTATCGTTGCATTTTTAAGAGTAATTAAAGTGCAAATATCAAAATGAAGATTATCCTGAAGTCGCTGAAAAGAGTTTCTTTAGATTTCTATCTCATTTTTGTTATTATCTGTTACAATGGTAAACAGGAGTCTTTAGAAAAAAACTGATTTCTTTTATTAATAGCCTCAGATTTGAGAGCTAGCTTTAGATAAAGCTAAAAAAATGTAATTTTATCAAAAATCACCTGAGTTATTTTTATTGAAAATAAATTCCTGGATCAAGTGTTGGAATTGATAAGGTTAATAATGGATTATCATTATCATTCAAATTGATAAGAGACGGTCATTGTTTCAGTAAGGTAGGCCAAACAACGACACTCAAGCACCCAGTTCGATTTCGGGAGAGTCTAAACTTTCTAGGGAATGTCTCAGAGCTTCGGGAGGCATCTTCGGTTGACGACTTGCTATCATCAATAATAAAAAAAATCAGAGTTACAAAGCAAACGAGAAATTCTCTAACCAAAACAAGACGAATGGTCCAGATCTTAAAATATTAGGCTTGGCCTGTAGTTAACCCACCTAATATGAATCAGGAATTTTGATGAAAATCTCGGCATAGCCTAGAACCACTGGATTTTAGATAAGGCAACTTCGATTGGGGGTCAGAATAGAACATTTGTCCAGGAAACAATCGTGAAAGGATAACAAGTGCAACCTACGCCAATAATTTAATCAAATGTAAGCGTTGGGCAATAACACCATCGAGCTTAACAAAATACGCCCACCTGGCAGTGCAACCGAAAATTTTAAATATACACCCAAGATCTAAAAACCTTTTTATACATGAGGAATTTCCGATTGCGTAAACTCCACAAAACGAGAGGTCTGTATTAAGCGCCAGCGGTCCTCAAACTTTCCTATACTTAGCCAAGATTTTTATTAAAGATAGAATTTTAAACAATTGAAAAGTAACAGATTGCGAGCTTTCCATTTGCACGACAAGTGGTTTAACAATAATTAATTTCTAGAAAAGTATCGATTAAAATGTGATCAATTAGCAAATTTATAAATTATTATCTAGAGATGATTAGATAAATAAAAAAAACAACAAATACAAAAGAATATTTTAAGAGATACAATCTACGGTCTAAAAATCATATAGGAAAATATTAGAAATGTCAGGAGCGCTTTGAAAAGCCAGTCCCATACCACTCACACTTTCACCTCAAAAATGAGAGGTGAAAAGTTGGAATTCCGAGCTGCGAATCGAAAAAAATATTCGCCCACGCGCTCGAAATAGAATTAAAATATAGGGAGGTAAACATATTTTGCAGTCGTACACCAACTAAAAGGAAAAATATTTAGGTGACCCCAAAATGTACTACTGCATTTTAAAAAATCTACTTTTTATGGTAAACAGAAAAACGCACAGGTCGTCCTTACCTTAAAAACTTCAGAAAAAAACCCTGACCCAATTTTTTCTTGAATGAAGTCGTCGAGGCGATTTAGATTCGCCACCGCATGCCTGAGAGCCTGGCAAGATGCACCGGTCTTGAGTCGATCGCAGCGAGTCTTCTGGGGTTCGGAGAGCTCATTGTTGGGGCTCAAAGCCTTCTCGTATCCATTATCGGCTGGGTCGCACGGCGTATCGTACATACACGCACTATTTGATGTTTCATTACTTTTACTATTAATTGGGTACATCATAACAACACAAAAATTAAAAATCAACTATGTCGGATTAACCAACTTCAAACATGATACCCTAAAATTTAACAAGTCGAAAGTCTTCTCGCTAACACACATAGTACTTAACAATTTTTATCGACGATAAAACCAACATTTAAACCAAAAAGATTAAATTTGTGTCACGGTTAAGTTTGACATTTCGTTAACCAACAACTGTCACATGAAAAAGTTTTTGTTTATATTATTTTACAAGTCGACCGCCACTCGATTATTTATTTTCCCCATTTCGAATTTACTAATTTGATTCACTTAAATTTAGATCGAGGAGGCAATCAAAATGAACGCTCGAAATACTACACGTAGGTATAACACAAGGCAACTACACTCGAAATTTTTTAACGTAAACTCGCGTCACTTGTTTTTTTATAAATTAAACACTCGGACGCGAACACTCTTTTTTCGAAAAAAATTAACGGCAACTCGACACAACTTGACTTTATTCGACACCGTAAGCAAATAATAAAAGTAATTCTTCTTGACATAAAAAGCTTTCACTCGGTAAAATCTTCATAGCTGCCATCTTTAGGAAAATTGAGACAGGACCGTATCCGAATTAAATTTACACCGACCACTCGATTAATTCTAAAACAAAATAGTTTGTTTATTTTGATGTCAGCTGTCGATGCAATCCACCACCGACTGTCGTTTTTCGCCAACTGCGATAAACAACAAAACAAATGAGTCTCAAATGCGTCTAGATCGAAATTCTTCTGAAACCGCCCTGCGCGAAGGTATTTTTAAGTAGAAAAAGAGAGCGTCGAGAAGAGAAATGCGAGATGGTGCACGTGACCCCGTAAAATTTATGGAATGTGCGCGAGATCCCGATTATTTCAAATTTTAATTTTAAAAAAAGCGATAAATTCGAGTATGATTTCGCACGGTTCGAAATCCTATCGAAAATAGCAAAACGGAAGCGAAGAAAACGCGAGTGATTGGTATTTTCGTACGGGATGGTTGTTGGTAAAAAAAAGTGAAAATATTCCCACATTGATACTTACTGCTCACATACTTTCTTCTTGATAATCACACAATCGTTGTAACAATTAAACTAATTAACATAACGAAAGTGTTGGATAAAAACTTTAATTAGAAACACAAAAATTGCATTTATATACAACTAACTCTTTTAACTTGATACAAATTACTTCTTTAAGTACGTTAAATATTTGTTGGAATCGAAATCGTCTTCGATATCTTCTTCGTATTTGACTTTTTGTTTCGGTTTCCTGTGCTCCAACCTTGCCTTTCGTTCGGCTTCGCTCAGTGTCCATATGTTGATCGGCAGCTAAAATAATTAACAATACTGCTACGGCTAACATTTAAAAATAAAATTCACTTACCTTTATAATCTGTCTAGGTTCGTGGTATCTTACATTGATGACCGATCCATCGGGGCGCACCACCACAGTTGGATATAATCTGGCATACAATGGTCGACCAGGTTTAGTTAAAGCTGCCGATTTTGAACTCAAGTGCCTTAATTGTTGAAAAACTACTAAATTCATTTTTGCAGCAAAAGTTTGCAGATAAATAAAAATAAATATTGCGAGGTTATGTTTCGAACACTGACTTTTGAGAAATAATACTAGGCAACCCAAATAGCGCATATACAGAGTTGCAAAATATTACTGCTATTATGTTGTTGACAAAAATGGTGAGTTTATTATTTTGTTAATAAAAAAAAAACTGTAATCTTTAAGAATTCCCCCCTCTTTTTCAGAACAAACAGATGATAAATATTTGAGCCTAAATGGGCTTCCGTGCCATCATTTGATCTTCTACCGTTGCAGAGTTATTTGGAAAAACCTTTCGGGGGGATTTAAACGTGTTTATTCAGTTCTTTTATAAATATAAAATTATATGCATTAGCTTTTTTGAATTAATATTTGTTTGCTTTCAAACGATTCATCCCGTTGTTTATTATAATGCGTTTCCGGGAAGGGGAGGGTCGCTGGGGAAGTCTAGTGAAAGGAAAGTAATTCTAAGAAATCTGAGGGAATCTTGGAACATAGGAAATCTTAGAAGAACTCAGGATATTTTAGATAATTCTAGGAAATATAAAAAATTCTGAAGAAATCTTTGAATTCCGTTTCCGATCTTTTTCCAACATTAGGAATACAATCGATACGTAAGCTTTTTTGCCTTTTCAACTTTTTCGAAAGGAAATCTTAAGGCAATCCAAAAATATCTTTCGAAAATCTAGTAAAAGGAAATCTATTGTATAACAATTTGCCTACACAGAGAACATTTTTTGGTGTTTTGAAGTAATTTTTACTTCAATTGAAGTTCAAATCACACCAATTTTGAAGTAAATTTTACTAATTCTGAAGTAAAATTTACTCTAAAATTTACTTCAAAATTATTGCGAGGATTGTTTGTTTTTTTCTTTGTGTAGTTATTCGCCCCTTCATCGTTTTCTAAAAAATTTAAAGTAGAGAGGCTATGTGGGACCTAGCACACCTTTTAAGCTTGAATTTGGTTAATCCTAAGTTGATTGACCTACAAAAGGTCACTGGTCTAATTAAAATCATAGAAGGGGTCACTCCGAAGAATGAAAATTAGTTTCAGAAATTTAGAATTTGCGATCTTACATGCGCAGGCCTGAGGCTGCTTTCCACCGTCGGCGTCGGAATTCTCATAAGTTCTATATATATCCACTACCAGTAATTTTAAATAAATCAGTTAGTTCCAAGCAGTTTTTTTTTGGTTTCTCAACTTTTTCCATTGAGAGCCTACGTCAGACTTTAATCAATATTTTTGCATTTTATCTTCCATAATATTTTTTATGCTTCTCTGGCTTTTCCATTGTTTCAATAATTCATGCTATTTCAATTCCAAAGCTGCTAGCTCCTATAATAAATAGGAACTGTATCGATTTGTCTCAAGGATGCACCTAAAATAATTAGGTAATAGTATTGCAGAAGTTGCGGATGATTTTACGCCGCTAACTGCAATACTTTCTGATTAAAAGTAAGATTTAGGTCAGGGGGCCAAACATTTTAATTTTGATACTTTTAAAATTAATGTTATGGAAAATACGAGAAGCAATAAATTATTATTATCATCATCATCACGTAATAGTCGATAAAACTGTTTAGTATCCATGAAAGATAAATTATTATTTGTTATTTATAAATTAATAATTTTATGGTATAGGAAGGAGAAGGAGTATTACACAAATTGTTTCAAAAAAACTGGTAAAGTAACAAAGTAAGAGTTCCACCCACTTAATCAACGCTTTGTATTTACAATAAAATAACCAAATATTTACTGCATAAAATTCTGCGCAGGAGGGGGCTTAATTTAGTTTCTAGTGTTTGTTCACACCAGCAAACATGTTAATGTTTTTAATTTTTTTTAAAATTCTTCTTGTAGGGTAAAAATATTAATTTTGGATAATTTTTTTTTAGTTAAAATCACATTTTAGTGTGAGTGGTCTGAACGGTCCCGCTTTGTACCAATTAACCGATCCAGTGGATCATGGAGAAGGTCCTTCTTACGACGACCGCACCGGACTGCTGTACTTTGTCGATATTTTCGCAGGAAGAGTCTTGAGTTATAATTTGGAAAATTCAGAACTCCATTCCGTTTGTTTGCACGGCGATCTGACTCCCGTGATACCCTCGAGATTTGATCCCAATTTGCTAATAATCGGATTGAACAGATCGGTGGTTGCGATCAATTGGAACGGGAAGGATGAGCTGGAAGACACCCGGGAACTGACTACCGTATCTTCACAATTTCCTACCAGCAGGTTTAACGACGGCAAAGCAGATGAAAAAGGCAGATTATGGTTCGGTAAGTTTAAGAAAAAGAAACTTGTTTAATTAGCGTTAAACGCACTTCGATGAAGCGGAAAGTGTTAAATAATAAAAAAACTTTTACTTTGAACCATCCGACGCGTTTTTATCTAACAACTAAATTAAAATTTTTAATTTATCCAGGTACCATGGGTTTTGAAAGCAGCGCGGGAGTTAAGCCAAACGAAGGGGTTTTATACAGAATTTCAAGAGAAAACTTAAATAATCCTTTGGCGGTCATACGTCCGGTTAATATAAGCAACGGGTTGGCATGGAACAAAGCAAACGACAAATTTTATTATATCGATACCCCAACGTTGCAGGTGAAAGAATTCGATTACGATAACGAAAATGGAGACATTTCAAATCCCAGAGTTGTTTTCGATTTAAAAGACCACAGCAGCTTAACCGGCTTCCCAGACGGAATGACCATCGATAACGATGATAACTTGTGGATCGCGTTGTATAGCGGCGGTGCTGTCGTCAAAGTTAATCCAAGAAAAAGTAAAATTTTGCAAACCATTGCCATTCCTGCACAATTCGTAACATCACTTGCTTGGGGAGGCCCAAATTTCGATATTCTCTTTGTTACAACATCGCGGCACGCCTTAAGTGAAATGGACCGTAAAAGACAACCAGCAGCTGGAAGTCTTTTTGCTATTACCAACCTTGGAACTCACGGTCTTCCGGCTTTCAAAGCAGATATTGTTGATACAATATAACGAAATTCTGTTCATTGTTTAAATTACAATAATAAAAGCATTAGCAATTAAATTTATTCTTTTTTAAATGTAAAATCAACTTTGTAGCTCCAAAACACATTTCGTTTTGAAAAGAAGGATGGGAAAGTATCGGAAAAGTTGGAAAATTAGTAGATAAACTATACTGAATCTGGCTTACTTTCGAGACCAGATTTTCTAAGTCGGAATTTGATTGATGGCTTTACAATATTAAAAGGTGAAGGTCGGCATTAAATTAATGATTACGTGAATATTTTTAATTATCATGGAATTTTTAGAATCCAAGATTCCTCTTAGATACCCAAGAATCAAATTCTGCATCTATCTGATCCATCGTTTGTGTTGGTACACAAGCTCCATGATGCGCTGCATCTTCACTTTTAAGCTGAAGAATCTGTAGCTCAGCCTCTCCTTCCTTGCTCTCCCTAATTGACCCTCCGATCACCACCCCTCCAGTCGATTTGGGTTTCCCAGAATCAAAATAATGGCTTTGGATAGCCTAGACCAGGAGTCGACAACCTTTTGAGACGGAAGAGCCAAAAGTTACAATTTACAAAATTTCCCAGTTTTTAAAGAGCCACTAACATTTTTATTTCAATACAGTAGAACCCCTCTATAACGAGTTCGGTTATAACGAGTAAAAGTTTAGTCCCTTGACTTTTGTTTACATGCTAAACTGACTGTTTATAGCGAAAATCTGCTTATAACGAGTAAGTAGGCTGGTCCCTTGAGCTCTCGTTATAGAGGAGGTCTACCGTATTATGGTATTTTATCCTGTTTACAGTTTTTATGAGTTTTGAAAATAAAATAACATAATTATTAATGAAGAACTGAAGAGCCACAGGTTGTCGACCCCTGGCCTAAGCAGTTCCTTCACCTGGGTCACTCAAATGTTCGTATCATTAAGAAACTCCAGGTCAATGCAAAAATTATTAATTTAAAAAAATAAATTATAAAACCGACCGGCATTACCTCCTCAGTCAGATATGTTATTAAAATTCAACTCATTTGCCCTGTGTATTTAAATCAAAACTAAAAACATAAAATCCCCGACCACCTAATTCCCAACAATACATTTGCCCCTTGAACAGTCTTCATGTGAAATTTTCCTCGGGCCTTCGAAACATTAATACTGGCATTTCACATCCCCGAAGTTGTTCCTTGCAAGTAGCTTGCTAATTTTACTGATATACCAAAGGTCAAAAATATTCAAAGCACATTTTAATACAAAAATAAGCTAATCTCAGTTTTATTGACGAAACGATTAAATAAAATAATAATATGTACACAAACTTGTAAATAAAAGACCTTCACTCTAGGGGTCGTAATTGTGTAAGCGCAACCTCCATTGTCTTATGAGACCGTCCCAAGCACGTCTGGAATACTTTAAGTGCTTCTTAGGGGTAACTGGATCCTCCTTGCCACGTTCCCTCCTAAAAGCACAAAAACATTAAAACATAATTTCAACGAAAACCTTCTATAAACTTGCTTTGCAACTTTTTGAATGTAGTTATCGTATCCGATGGTATTTTTACCAAAATCAATTTGCTTCTGTCGACGTTTGAGTATAACGGGATCGGTTTCGTATTCTTTCTTTTTCTTTTTGCTGAAATTTAAAATTTTGTAAGAAAAGTGCAAGACTATTTAAAGATTACTTACTTTTCACTGCACAAAGTGGAGGTTTCTGTAGACGATTCGTCAGCAATCGGTTGTTGTGGCAAATCGTATGGAGCCTTACGTTTGAAAGCGGACTTTCGGTCACTCTTACGACTATCACTAGCGATGGACTTCACACTATCGTTGGTGTTTTCGTCCAGCTCTTGTTTGATGCGCCAATCGACATTTTCTTGATTGATTCCGAAATCAAATGTCGCGTTATCACAATTGCTTCTGAATTCTTCCTTTATTCCAACAGAATTGAAGCTTAATTCTGCTTCCATCTCATCTAACCAAGATCTGTTGTCTTTATTTTCCTCCTCCAGAGTTTCTTGCTTTATTTTTATGTGCGACATGTCGAATAGTTGCACTTATAGGTTAAATGAGAGAAACTAACGATTTTGTATTAAATTGTACCGAAATTAATAACAAAAAACTGATAATTGTATAATTACACTGCCAAACCGTCAATTTGGCGCCATAGTATATTTGACATTTTGACAATTCAATAATAATATGTATGTACACCCACGTAAAAAATAAATGAATTTAGGTAGAAAATCTGCGCATGACATACTGTGAGCATAATTAACAGTGGTGGATTCAGGATTAACGGTTGTGAAAAGGGGGGGGGGGAGTAAGATTACTATCGATGAGAGTCAAAGTCAAAAAGTAAAAAAATTTAAATAAGTCAAAAAAAAAACATTTGCGTGTAGTGTCAAGTCGAAACAAAAAACAAAACATCAATGTGTAGAGTTTGACAGTAGAAAAAAATCAGACCGTTGAGTGACTTTTAGTGCTACTTGATCGACTTTACAAAACTTGATAAGTGTTTTTACCGACATAATATTATTATATTATTTGACTATATACTTTGGTGGTGACACATCGTTAAAAAAACAAAATAAAAAGGTATAATATACGATCGTGCAGCGCCACTCAGACTCAGTTGTTTGTTTACGGCCTTTGAAGTAACATCGCATGAAGAAAGTTCGGAAAATTAACTGTGCAATCCTGTTTGGTAAGTAATTGTGATCTATCCACAATTGTGGCAATTTTAGTAATATTTTGGTGCAAATTAAATTTTCCAACATTGGAAAATTTCAATTTTGTTCTTTAGTTTCTTGTTGGTGCAAAACATTCTAATTAAGTTTTTGTTTTACAGTTGGTGGATGTGGAGCTCCTCGATTGAGCTGATCAGGAAAATTCCAGAGTTTTCAACAACAAAACGTAAGTCTTTGAATGTGTTTTAGTTTTGCTTTTTCCGTGCTTTGTTGTCGAGATGAAAATTTTGGGTTCAGTCATAGTCATAAAACCTTCGTTGATGTTTCTACAGAATTTATTCTGTTTTAAATTTAAAAAAATACATAGCCGCCTTAGGCGATTTTATGAATATTCAATGTAAAACAAATCAAACATATTAAATTAAGCTTACTGGATTCCAAAATTCAAAATGTTATGACTCATGACGTATATGTCCTTTTATGGTAATTGCACAATAGTTTACAAGCCCCTCCCCCCCCTATTCCATAATGAGCAATGCCTTTGCGCTACTTAAATAAACAAAACTTAAAAATTGCAAGTTCTTGTTCATTTTATTAATAAGACCTGCGGTGTTCAAGGGAGATGGACTTGAAATTCCAAGGGGTAAATATCTCAAAATAATTTTGTACACAGGACTAGAAATTCCAATATTTTCCATGGAATTCCAATGATTTCCAACAAGGGGGAGCTAACATTTTTCCGGTTTTCTGTAGATTTCCTTTCACTTGTACTCCAGATTTTAACTAAGTTTGAAAAAAATTTGATTTCCTCTAATATTTCCTTTTTCTCAAGATTTTCTTGAATTTATTAAAATTTCCAAGGATTTTTTACATTCTTCGAATTTCCTATTCACTAAACTGTCATAGAATTTCCTGAAATTATCTAGAAATTCTTAAAACTTCCATGATTTTTTTTTAAATATTCTAAGATTCTGGAACTCTTCGAGATTTTTTGGAATTTCCTCGAATATCTTCAGATATCTCTTCACTAGTACACCAGAGTTCTTTGATGATTTTTCCGTAGTTTGTTGCTGGAAAACCTTTTTCAATTATCTGGGATTTCTTGGCTCTCCAAAGATTTTCTCGATTTCCTAAAATAATAGAATTTTCTCGAATTTCCCATATTCTAATTTTGCCCGCCAAGAAAGGAATGTTTGGAAGAGTATGTTTGTAAGTGCACACAAAATTTTTGAGATACTTACCCCTTGTGAAATCCATTGGGTTGTCCATTTTATTATAATTCTATTTATAATTATTAAGAATTAACAAATTTATTTTCATTTTCAGTTAAGATCGACTGGTGCGTGAACGGGTTATTCGTATTTCGCGAACGGGAGTGTGATGTGTCGAGTACGAATCTTTGTGAGAAAGCTTGATGGAAGTTTTTTAATTAAAATCGCGAATCATTTTTTTTAATACTCGAGTGAACAATTTGTGCTTCCAAGTGTTTTTTAATAAAAATTTTCATTCGAAATCGTTAAAAAGTTGTGCAAGTGTCCGGGTTGGTGAGTTATGGACGATGGAGAAGCTGTTATGGTCAAGACGAATAATGCGGGAGGACTACAGTGTAAAAGGTAAATTAACAAAATCGATTCTCATCTGAAATGATAACTAACAAAGATTTTTCTTTATTATTGCAGGTAGGTTCCACGGCGTGGGTTTAGCAGCAAATCAGGTTAGTAAACTTTTCTCTCCAGTGATGTAGCCAGTGAATTGTTTAAAATTGTGAAAAAATGCATTTTTCTTTAAATGCACGAAGTGTAGTTTGGTAAGAAAGGTTTTTTTACGTATTGAAGTAGGTAATAAATTACAGATAACTAATTTTTATTCTCCGTAGATTCATGAAGTCATTAAAATTGTGGAGTTGGACCACTGGACCACTACAAAAAACTAAAATTTTATTGTTAATCTATTTGTTTTAATTGTATAAATAGCTATAAAGAGTCTTGGGCAAACGATTTCCAGTCGGTGAAAATATTTCTCCGGTAGTAATTAATAATTAAGTAGAAATGAATTGATTTCTGTTTTAAAGGAATTTATATTTTTTTCTAGGTGCTGGTTAACAAGCTAATAAGATTTAAAGATGATCGATGGTCGTATAGTAGAGGTGGCTATGATTAGAAATGTATTAGAGTACTGGGTGGTGTTCTATACCCTCAGACCTCCCCGGGTGAGCTAACGCGATATTTATAGATAATTAACAAAATTATATTGAAAAAGGTAAATTAAATTCCCATTTAATAAAATCAAACACAAAATATATAATCAAATGCCTAAAATATTCACATGGCATAGATTACTATTAATTTCTTTTTTATTTAAAAAAATTTTTAATTAAGACAAAAGTTCTGCATCTGCAGGTATAGGAGCAGATCCAACCCAAATTCATGAGGAGGTTTTTTTTATTAATTAAATTAAATTAAATTATTTTTAATTAAATTAAATTTTAATTTTAGCACGAAAACTGAAGCTATTCTGCGTTACATTGTGGATCATAGAAATGTTAAATTTTATAAATGTAATATTGCAAATGCTGCAGCCAGAAGTAAATATATATTTTTCAAATCGATTGAAGCTGGAGGCAATGTCCATTACAAACCTTCACAGGGTTTCACTCCTTTACACTTTGCGGTTTTAGGTAAACGTACAAATATCGTTAAATATCTTTTAGATCGAAATGTTGATGTGAATTGTTACTCACATTATAATTCGACAGCCTTGCATTGTGCTTTCGTAAAAAATAATAATTTCGACATTATCGCATTATTAATTCAAAATGGAGCAGATATGTACTTGCCTAATGGCGATTCTTTAACTCCTTTAGAGTATGCCATCAGTATGAAGCAGTTTAATAATGTGGTTTTTGTTCTTAATTCTAGACTAACTGATAATATTATAACCTTTGATTTATTGATAGATGTATTTTCTTGTTTTTGTGAATTATATTCTGAAAATTCTGAAGTATTTAAGAATTTTATCTTCCCATTGGCAAAGCGGCAGGGAATTATTGACTATTACGATTTTTTTAAATTGTTGTGCGAAAAATTATTTAAATATTTTATTGCAAATAACAATATTATAAAACTTCCGATCCTTTCGATATATTTGAATAATATCTTTGAATCAAAAGATTGGGCTAACGCATTAGCAGTTCTATTGACATCAGAAATAGCATCGACATTGCTAGAGGAATGTGTATCTTATGAGAAGAAAAGCATTTTTTCTTTATTGATATCAAAACTTGTTCGGGCTGAAGTGGAAATAGAAAATCGGATCAATCTTTTAAAGCTGTTGCTTTCATCGGGAATGGTTCCAAATTTGAAAGACATGGCCCTAATATTAACCCATTATAGATTTAACGAAGAGTTTCAACTTTTGAATCTGTCTCTTCGGGACGATTGTTTATTAAAAGACTACAACCAAAAAAATCCCATGGAATACATTGCAAGTATATTTTGCGGATTGGAAAATGATTTGGATTATAACAGGATCTTTAGTGAAGAACTTCCCGAAGACTTTTACAATTACATTAAGCAATATTTTACTCCTGCATTGTCAAATTGTTCCTCGAACGTATATTATCGTAATAGTGAAACAAACCTACCAAGTATTTTGTCACTTCAAGAGTTAAGTCGAAATTCGGCAAGGAAACTCATACGAAGGAATAAGATTATGTCACCGGAAGACTTTATTTCCGCTGTAGATTTGTTGCCGATACCTTTTAAATGTAAAAATTACATTTTATTAAAAACCAAAGTCGATGAATTATAGATTGGATTAGAGTTTTTGTATTTTTTTTTTTTTTAAATATATAAGCCCGTCAGCTGGTTGACAATTTCTTGTCGATAAGCATGAATTTAAATATAGTGTTTGTAAACATAGGTAAACATGTTTAAAAATGAATTCCTTACCCAATTCCATATTAGTTTGTAACAAATCTAATCCAAAACTTGTTTTTTTCCTAGTATCTATTGCTCGAGTTGTAGGACCGGTAAAAAAAATGTACGCTAAAAAGGTTGAGCGTGTATCAAATTAATCGAGTTAAAAAGTTACGTTTATTTATAAATTTAAAAAAATTCAGTCTTTCAAATCCTTTGGTTTAGGTTTATCATAAACAGTTAGAGGATAGCCATGCTTTTGCCACATCTCGATACCACCGTTGGCGATTATCTCTGAAGTTTCCTCAGACAACTAAAATCAACTAGATTTTGTCTTGTTTTTTTAAAAAGAAAACCTCACTTACATTCGAAAAGCATTTCAAAATGCCGTCTTTCGTACTTTCAAGCAAATAATGTCTCTGATTCATTAGTAAAACGACTACCACAAATACCAAAATTTTATAGGAGCCCCCACACAATTTATCCCAAATTCTGCAAAAGAAACAAATAACAAAGTCGGTTTGACTACAAAATCCTTGACTTACTTGGCGAGAACCTTATCGTCTAACAATCCTGCAAAGCAACAGTTGAACCAATATTCTAAAGGTAAAATTGGTAATATTCCCGTATCGTTCAGATGTTTGTATAAAACGTTATCTTCTTTCTCCAATAAACTAACAGTGGCTTCTATAAGTTTTGGTATTTCAGGTTTAAACTTCTGAATGTGTATGTAAAAATTTTTAGTGATCCAATACAAATCTGTCTGGTCATCAAAATAATGTATCAAAGATTTACCGATCAAAGGGAAGGGATCTGTCATCTAGAAGAAAACTTATCAGAAAATGTCAGCGTAAAAGAAATACGACAAACCTTCATGGTATAAATTTGACGCCAACTTCTATTTTGTATCAACCACAGCGCATACAAAAGTTGAGGTTTCGAGGTGTTGGCATCGATAAGCCTCATCACTTGCAAAGCTTGAACGGTGTCGTTACATTCGTCTCTTCGTTGTTCCATCACAAAATCGTAACTGCTTTGGTGGACAGGTACAACACCCAATAAAACCTTCCACACCGCATTTCTATAGCCAGCAGGAACCGTGTACCTCAAACAGAACTGCCTCAGTTTAGCCGGATCCAGTACTCGATCTTTCAAGAGAATTTCCAGCGACTTTTTCTCTTCTACATTTTTAAATCCTACTTTCTCGTAATACGCGGAACGGAAATTACGCTCGTCTGAAGCCATAACGCAGAAAATTCTGGATTTGACAAAACTTTTGTAAAGTATTGCTGCTATAACATTTAAATCTGACATACAAAAGTGGGGTTATGCTGTGAAATTAAAAAGAAAATTTTGTGGCATGTGATGTGTTTTTCAGAAGAAAATAGTATTCAAGCAAGATAATAATATAGAAAATGTGTATAAAGGCGAAGAAAATTGTAAAGACGTAAGTGTTAAAATTACAGTCATAGGCGTCCACAGGATTTTTTCTAACGGGGGCTATCTCGAAAGTTTCATGAGGAATAAACAAAATATTTTTGGCGCGAAATTCAAATAGTTTCAAGTAGACTGAAATAAAATAACACAGAAAAATTTGAAAATTTATTTTACATTCTGAGCGTAGTATTTACAAAATTTTATTTCATTGTAATAAATAATGTTAAATAATAATTTCAGTCGACGTTTGTTCGGAATGTAAAAATTAATTTTTGGCTTTTATATAAAACGTTTAGTCAGGTGAATTAATTACTCCTTGTTAATTAAATCCTGAACTAATTCTAAGACGGTATCCATAGTGATACTATCCGCTCTAATTTAAAATTGCTTTAGTTTAAATAAACAATTAAATTAATTGTTTAACAAACAACAAAAATGGTAAAACCCAAAATTTAATTTGTACATTATTTTCTTGTCCGGACTTGTGGTAATTGTCGACTATGTGAATTTTCCAACCCATATTTGGTTGGGTAAAGGAATTGTAGTAAACTATGTCGGGCCACGTCGTATTTGGAGTGAACTCCAAAATGGCTGGATCACCTTCCTCGCAAGAGTGGGCCAACGTTCTGTTGAATTTCTTGAAGGTTAGAAAATCGTCGTCCAATCTTCTGTCTTGTTCAGGCTTATGTTTGGATAAACATAAAGGTCCAGCTGTTGAAAAAGAAATTAAATCAGTTGTTTTAAGTTGAAAAATAAATATGTACCTGCAACGGGCCGCGGTCGCCCCCTTCTGGAGTATTCAACTCCAGCCAAAACTCTCACTTTCGATTGGGCTTCATCTGTGAGACGATCGAAACCTCCATGTGGTTCGTCGGTTATTATAAGTGGATGATAATGTTCTGCGCTGTGGGGATTGTTGCCACCTCGCACACGGAAGGAATAAGTCAAACCCCTTCTCATCCATATTTCGGGTGTCATCATTCCGTTTATGTACCAAGCTAGAGCAGTCGACGTTTGCCCTAAAATCACGCTGAGTAATTTGTAATTTCCTACAAGAATTAATTCCAGAGTTTACCTGTTAAGCCCTGGTAACCTCGTTTGCCACCGGAAGGTCCCAATTTAGCTTCGAAAGTTCGTATTGCTCGATCAAAAATTTGCGCTTTTTCCCAAGGTTCTTGAATTTTTGCATCCACGGTTGTAAAGGAGTAACACGTTGCTATCGGTTCTTTGCTGTTCAATTCGACTTTTAAATCCGCTTTCGGGTAAATGTCATGGAAAGTCGGTTCCTTACCAGGATTCAACCGACCTATAGCCCAAATTAAAAATGTCGATCCTTCCGTCGGATATTCTTGATCGCCCGAATCCGCTGTAAAAATTACATTTAAAATTTTTTTACGTACGCACCAGACCTGACTTACGAGAAATTAAAAATCTGCGGTAGGTGACCACGGTAACCCCGTGCTCTCTTGTTGCGGTATGTATTTGATAGTTGTCTTGTCCTCCAACCAAGTCGTCTCTGCACACTCCTCGATACTGACCGAGGACCTTGACGCACTGAAACAAAAGCTGTCACGAAAAAAAAAATTTTTTTCAGTGAATTCCTTACCGGAGACAGAGCTGTAATGTTGTAGTCCGTTGCGAAACCTCGATAATCGGCCATATAGGTGACCGCTACATCCGACCCCAACATTTGACTCTTTTCTTTGGAACCCGACAACCCAAACGCTACATATTCGTCTTCGTTCACTTGTCCAGCCAATTCGATCGTAATCTGTGGTCCAAATATTTCCCAAGAAACCTGTAACCTCTTGTGCAACTGGAGACAATTTGGAAGGTTGGGTTTGTGAGGCTAAAATGAAAACACTGGAGTTAAACTAATTTTAAGAGACTTTAACTCACCAAAATTTTAACCAAAGACGGCGGTACGTTGAGACCATCTGGTACTATTATGGAAGCCAAACTCCTTTTACTCCCGAGGTCATAAATACTAAACCAATCGATATTGAAGATTGTTAAATCACCGGGTAACTCCAACGTTATCGTTTCGCCATAGTAAGGATGGATGGGATCCAAACTAAAATGGAATTTCGTTATCACAAGATTTTTTGCTTATCTTTCGACTTACTAGCCGTATTCGTCTGGAACTTTCGTTCCTTTGGTGCCCGGTTGAGGACCAACGCCGACCCAAAAGTAAGATTCTCTTGCAATTCCATCGAATTTAAATTCTGGAATTCTGATGGTTTTGGCGTCGACGATTTCGATTCCATCGGAAGTGAGTTTGTTAATTTTTCCCGCTAGTTGGGAAATCTTTTGGATGGATGGTGGTTCGAACTGGTCGGGGAAGAAAATGTCACCGAAGGTGTTTTGACTCCACAAGTCGTAGATTGCGAACCATTTGATGTCGGTTAGTTTCTTATTTTCGGGTAAGGTCAACGTGAACTCTTTGTTGAAGTATCTTTCTAGGACATTCGTTCTGAAAATGTTGTGTTTGAGAAAATTGCTAGGATGGTAACATTAAGAGAAAATACTTATTGTATTCGTCGGGAACTATGAAGCCTTGAGGTCCCGGCCGATTGGACGCTCCAGCCCAAAAGAACGTATCTGCTCCGTTTCCATCGTAATTGAATTTGGTGAGAAGGAGAGTGTACTCGTTTACAGCGTAGATGTCTCCGGATACTTGGTGATGATAGGAGTTTATATTGCCTAAGTACTTTCCGCGATAGGGGCCTTCATCCTCTTGAGCAAAAACTGAAAATGAAAAATGAATCATCAGGACATTAAAAAAATCAAATGTCATTCGGTTATGTAGATATCCTTGAGAGTTTCGAGACACAATGGAGCGAATATACCGGGTGCTTTCTCCCGATCAAAATTGAAATTGCTTCCTGCTGTTGCGTTCGAATAATTTTCTTAAAGATTTCCCTAATTCGTATAATAATTATTATGTTACATGAATCGTCTTCCTACGTTAATGTTATGATATTTTTAGGTCAAACTGGCATTTTTAGAGCACAACGAATTATGACGCTGATGTTTATTCGCAAAATTCTCAGAGATTTCAATGCCCGATAAGGCGACCGACTTTCGTTAATGAATTTTTTGTTGGTTTAAAAAACGAATCTTATGAATAATTAAATTAAAATTAGGGTACTTACCCAATAAAATTTTTAAAAATAACGCATATGAAAGGAACAGGATCATCGTTAGCCGATTAATTTCACATTTTTGTTTAATTGTGTTGAATATTCACGTATTGTTTAAAAATGTATCCATATGTTAATAATATGTATTCTTTAAAATTCAATAGTCGTTCACTGGAGAGTCAAGTCGAACTGTTCGCTTCTTGTAGAAATGGTAACCAACTTTCTAAGACAGATTGAGTTGGTCGATTTGAAAGTAACGGAACCGGTTGAGTCTGAAAGAATTTTTAATTCACACTTAATTTAAACAATTTTTTATATCATCCAAACGCATCACTGTAACTTTTTTTATTCTGTCGAAATAATATTAAATTATTATTGTGACATTCTTGCAAGGACGTCCGAGGTTGTTGGTTAATGCTATACCTAATACGGAAATTGAAATATCTTAAGAATGACGAAGTTTGTTTACCTTGAACTGTTAAACAAGTTATTGTGGTTTATGAAAACGCCTGTCACGTTTGGGAACCACTGTTAACGTCACCCCCCTGATTAAGAGAAAATTTTCGTCACCCGGCAGAGTTTTCGATTACCACGTAATATTTTTTCCGCTTTTACGTCGATAATTATTTTATGCTTGTTATTTAATTTTTTACGATTTCTATTAATTTCTATTTTGCTTTTTTTTAATTTTATTTTATTCAATTATGGATATGAAGTCGAAAAATTACAGGATTTTTGCTCTGATCCTGGCCTCGTGTCAGCCCCGATCAAGAAAATCATCAAAGAGAGAGAAATTGAGAATTTAAAAAATGGCTCGAGGGCACGTGCCAAGTGCCCAATGGCCAAAGGGGCCTGAAAAGAGAGAACAAAATCGTAAAACAAAATTAAAATTCTGATAAAATAGAGTAAACCGTACACTGGGGGGTATTCCATACCCCCCAGACCCCCCGGTTTGCCGAGGGTTTCTCTGAAGTTCAATCAATATTTGAAGTTATAATAATAAATAAATACGTTTAACCTCGAGCCAGTTTTATTATAGTTTCTGCCATCGATCGACGATATTCAACTTCCGGGTATGCAAAAATAAAATTACTTACATATGCGCAGTGGCGAGGGAGGCGAAGGGGCATCCCCCCCCCCCAAGGATGACTCGGATTGTACCCCTGAAGCCCTCCCTGATAAAAATAATGTTTACCACGAGGTATTAAAATTTAAATAACTCGAAATTATTTTTTTGGGTTTACCCCTGACGCTCATGGTTGGGTTAACGAGATTCTGAAAATATTTATTATGTCCAGTGGCGTATTTACCCTCTGTAACTAATCAATATATTTGTAGCGATTGCGAACAGCATTGGTGCACAGCATATATTTACTGATCTAAATCTATATAACGACGAGAGTGCACACACGCAGGAATGACACCTTGGCAACACAAGTTACTAAGTAAACTATATTGTTATACCTAGCCCGTACATATTAAATAATATACAGTTATTTGTTATTTGAATATTTAAAAGTTCTGAGCGACTCTTAAATCTTTAAATCATCTCCTGCTCATAAAAATAGCAGGAAATTATTTTTGAATTTCATATTTCAAATTTCTATTCGAGTGCGTGACCTTGAAACTTTAAAAAAAATGGCTTGCGGCTCTGAATGCCATTTGGCTTGCTTTCGAAGCCCCCTGCACGTAATTGCTAAATACGCGACTGGGTCTTCCCTTTTTTTCGACCTTTCTATCTTTTTCGATGCCCAAAGCTTTAAACATATTGTAGGACAACTAAAACTTATTAAATTTAAGTTTAAGAGACACAAAACAATGAGGATAAACCGGGGGGTCTGGGGGGTATGGAATACCCCCCAGTGCACGATTTTATTTTATTCCCAAATCACCACACCCAACACAACACACTAGACTACATCATCTTCTCAACCTCTCAATTTTTTCCTTTCCACTTCCTACCCTCTTCTTCGCAACACTGCGACTTCCAAATACGGCGCTCACAATCAAGAACCTCAGCTTTGGCTACTAGAATGCGTGCCAAATAGAAATAGAACCGTCAATTATCATAGGCCATACTTCCAAAATATCTCCAACCACTTAAAGAACACTGGGTCACTCAGTAGCGCGCCGTGAATTTCTTGCAAATGTTACGAATTGCTTTATAATTAAAACTTGAATTATTCACATTTGTTATTTGTTGTTTGTTAGTTTATTATTTAAACAAACAAGTCTTATAAATACGAGAAAAGACTAAATTGAGATTTTAAAATAACTAAAATAATTTTATTTTTGTACGCCAATGTTTATATAAATACTTCATACATTTTATCTTTTTAAAAGCAATTGACATGATGAATTTTAAAGACCTTCTCACCTCATATTCGCGACTACTGAGCTGGTTGACTTGTTGACTATATGGGAGGTTACATGGTTACTTCGAACCACCGTATATTAAGCGGCAATACAACTCTCTAGCTTATCGCGTATGCACATAGAAAATGCAATACTATGTCTTTTAAAAATAATGTTACGGTTCTATTTCTATTTGGTACGAACTCTAAGTAACTCTTCAGTACTGAAGAACTAATACTATTGGTCCACGAATAAAGAGTAAACCGTGCACTGGGGTGCACTTTTTCGATGCCCAAAACTTGAACTATATTGTGGGACCTCTACAACTTGTTAAATTTTGAATTTAAGTTTAAAAGACACAAAACAATGAGGATAAACCGTGAGTTGCTTTGCTTGTCCTTGTCGGGTGGAAGGTCGGGTTTACTTATAACAGGATCACAATGTTTATGTAAATTTTTCCCGTTTTTCTCGTAGCATAACAATAAAACTACAAGAGAGCAATAAAGATTTACGAATGCAACATAAATTTGTATTTCGTTGAACGTCAACAACAAACATGTTTCTCATTTTCTTTGTATTTGTGTTTACTTGTCTTGTGTCATTAATTATTCACGATCGTATAAAATACAGGAAAATTTACAAACTTTTGGGAAAATTTCCAGGTCCAAAATCGTTTCCTTTGATCGGTTCGGCTTACGAAATTCGCTCGCTCGACGGTAAAAGTTTTGGAACTTGCTAAGAACAAATTAATCAGGGTTTGATTTTGCAGTTATCATAGACCGGGCTTTAGAGGATTTCTATCAATATGGATCAGCTATTGCATTGTGGATATTTCGGGTTCCAATTGTTGTTCTTTCTGATCCTAAGCACCTCAAGATCGTCCTGAACAGCGAAAATTGTTTAGATAAAGAAAAACGGTACAAATTTTCCAGTGACGTCTTTGGAAATGGTTTACTGTTGGCCCCAGGCAAGAAAATTGATTTTTTTCTCAAAAATTCTTTTTTTTCCAGTATAATTTTAATCGTTAGGTTAATTAAGTAATTTATTAATTAACTAACGCAGTACCTGTTTATTACTACCATTAAAATTTGTTATTAGTTCCTTCAAAATCATTGTGGTAAATTTTTTCTTGCTGCCTCGCGAGGCCGCCTCGCGAAGCAGCGGCTAAAGCCTCCATTAAAATAATTGTTTGACCGAATCGCTTCTCTTTTTTACTTTTTGTTAATATTTCAGCGAAATTATGGAAGAAAAATCGAAAGTTGATCAATCCTACATTTAATAAGAAAATTGTGGATTCGTTTGTCGACATTTTTGTGAAACATGGCGCACTAATCGTGGAGCAATTGGGAAAGGAAATTTCCGAAAATACATTATTCGACGTCGATAAATTCTTACTCAAATATACCATGAATATATTAACTGGTAAGTTTACCAAGTTACCATTAACCCATTAGATAGATGTTTTTTTTTTAAATTAGAAACTGCGATGGGACTAGACGATAAAGAAATTCCAAGACCACAATCATTCGTTCATGATATGAACAGGTACTATATTTTTGTATAAATATATCGTACAGGTTACTGGGTAACTAAATAATTTTTTTAGAATGTCCCAGCTCATAGTTGAAAGAACCTTGAAAATTTGGCTTCATCCAAATTTTATATTTCGTCAGTCTTCTTTGGGAAGGGAATTTCATAAGCTGCTTGCTGAAATGAAAGGTTTTCTTAAGAAGGTAATTCAATTATTTGCCATTACCGCATTAAGTCAATATAAATTATAATTCTTTAGCTTTTTGAAAAAAAATACAATGACTTCTACAGTCAACGCGAAGACGAACTATTGTTTGATGGTAAAAATTGAACCAAGAACCCTCTGGTTGGTCTTTAAATGTTTTTGAGTTTCAGACAAGAAAAGGAAACCATTTTTCGAACATCTGTTGTCGGTCGGAAAAGACTTGACGATTGACGATTTGATAAACGAAGTTTCAGTTTTTTTAACAGCGGTAACGAAACAACATCTAAAGAACTGATAATTTAAAATGTTGCTCTTTTAGGGAAGCGATACCACTGCTGCCACCATTGGATACGTCCTGGTGTGCTTGGGCGCTTTGAACGACATCCAGGTGGGACTGTGTTACGTTTCACCCTGTTCTTGCACTAAATTTTCTGTCTGATTAGGAGAACGTCGTGAAAGAACTGAACGAAGTGTTTGGCGAAACAGACAGACCCATTTGTTTAGATGATTTACCTAAACTGCAGTATTTGGAAAGAGTTATAAAGGAAACTATGCGAATCTACCCCACGGTTCCATTTTTCGCACGAAGCGTTACAGATGACATTGACATAGGTAAACCAATGAAACTTAAACTTATTTGATCAAGACTAAAACGTTTTTTAAGGGGATTACATTATTCCAAAAGATACTTCCTTAGTTGTGCCAATAATTGTCGTCCATAGGAATGAAAAGTTTTGGCCAAACCCACTTAAGTTTGATCCTGATCGGTTTTTACCCATCGAAAGCGCCAAAAGGCAACCTTACAGCTATTTGCCTTTCAGTGGTGGCCCAAGGAATTGCATAGGTAGATGATAAACAGTTATTTTTATTTTTTGTCAAGTATCGGTAACATTGTTTTAGGAAGACAATATGCAATGGTAAACATGAAAGTGATTTTGACTTCTATTTTGAGAAAATATAGAATTGATACAAACATCAAGTTGGAAAGTATGCGTTGCAATGTGCAAGTTGTTGCGAGGATCATCGGAGGCGCAAACATAACAATTGCGAAGCGAGAACTGTAGTTCAGTAAGAAGCTAGAGAATTTATTAGTTAAATAAAATATATATATAAAAGAATATGAATTGTCTATTATTAAGTCTGATTCCTTCTGCACATTAGTGCGTAGATATTCGAACAGTATTAGATATAGGCAACAACTTCTATTTCTTAAGTTATTTACTTGAAAGTAAGAATTTTGATTTAAACTTAAAGTACAGAACTTTAAACTAATAACTTCTATTCTTTAAGTTATTTACTTGAAGAAGAGAATTTTGATTCTAACTTAAAGTACATAACTTTAAACTAATAACTTCTATTCTTTAAGTTGTTTACTTGAAGAAGAGATGAATGAGAGAAAGAACATTTGAGATATTCAAGGGGGATTATGTCATGTTTTTCATTAATATTCAACAAGTAAAATTATTTTTGGATTACAAGGACTTTATAAAATTAAAGACACAATGATACAGCCGTTTCTGATTTTTATTCAAACAATAACAAAATACAAATACTATTTATGCCGCTTTTCAATACTTATGTTCGAACCTCCCAGTATTCTGACAAGAACTTGCACGTTGAACCGCACATTTTCCAAATTGACGTTTGTATCGATTTTGAATTTTCTCAAAATATAGGACAAAAGTATTTTCATGCTCATCATTCCGTACTGTTTTCCTAAAACGAAATTTAAGTACTTGTCAATATCCGAAGAAAGATATTACCTATGCAATTCCTAGGACCACGACTGAAAGCAAGATAACTGTAAGGATGTCGTTTAGCAACTTCGCTGGGCAAAAATCGATCGGGGTCAAATTTATTTGGATCTGGCCAATATTTTTCATTTCTGTGCGTTGCAATTAAGGGAATGATGATGGAAGTGTCTTTCGGGATGACGTAGTCCTCTTAAACAAAAATTCTTGTTGTAGATTATCCGAGGGTGTTTTAATTTCAAAAGGTACCTATATCGATGTCTTCTGTAACAGTTCGGGCAATGAACGCTGCAACGGGGTACAATCGCAACGTTTCTTTGATTACTTTTTCTAAATACTGTAATTTTGGTAAATCGTCCAGACAGATAGGTCTGTTGCTATCTCCAAAAACCTCGTGTAGTTCTTCAAAGACCTTATCCTAATAAAAGAAATGATAGCAGAGTGATGGTGTAAGGTCGACGTCTCACCTGAATATCTTTGTAAAAGCCTAAACAAACGAGAACGTATCCCATGGTAACGGCGGTCGTATCGCTTCCCTTAAAGATAAATATTGAAAACCAGACGTTTATCGAATTTTATAGGTATCTCTTTACCGTTATTAAAAAAACAGCAACTTCGTGCAGCAATTCTTGAATCGTAAACTCTTTTATCGATATAAGATGCTCCAAGAAAGGCTTTCCTCTGTTACCTGAAACCCAAACGAGTTAGTCGTCTAGTAGATATACTATAAAGGTTCTGGGCCATCCTCAATGCAAAATATTTTTTTAATTCTTACCATTGAAAAATAATTCATATTTCTTCTCAGAACTGTGATATTCGTTGTATCGTTTTTCGAGAATCTAAAACAGATCGATGGTATATGGTAAATTATGTTTTATTCTGTTACCTTCATAAGGAAACCTTCCAGTTTACGAAACAACTCTTTAAATTCACGTCCACCTGGAGATAATCTAAATATAAAATCTGGGTGAAGCCATAACTTTAACGTTCTTTCAACTACAAGTTCGGCCATTCTGAAAAATTACCGAATAAAAAAGTAAAAGAACAAATTTAAAGATAAAAATACCTGTGCAAATCATTGGAGAAAGTTGGCGGTTTTGGAATCTCTTCGTCGTCTATCCCCATGGCAGTTTCTATTAGTAAAAATTGTCGATAACGGACGGACATTTAAAATTAATAATTACTTACCCAAAATCATATCGGTAGTGTGGGCCAATACAAATTGGTCCACATCGAAGAATTCATTTTCGGTTATATCAATTTCCATTCGCTCGGCCATCCGTTCCCCGTGTTTTACAAAAATATCGAAAAATGAATCCAAAATTTTCTGATTAAATGTAGGATTTATTATTTTGCGATTTCTTTTCCAAATTTTTGCTGAAAAATAGAAAAAAGTAAATTAAAAAACCGGTACCTAATCTGAAACTAGGCTATAAAATTTGTTAAATGATCATTTAGCATGTTAATTAATGTTTATTACTCTATCAAGCGATCACGCCACTTGATTCTTATACCTGTACTATTATTATTATTTTCAAAATTTTAACTATAATATTTACTTGGAGCGATAAGCAGACCATTTCCAAAAATCTCCTCGGTGAAGTGATATCTCTTTTCTTTATCTAGACAGTTTTCGCTGTTAAGGACAATTTTGAGATGCTTAGGATCAGAAATCACGACGATGGGAACACGAAAAATCCACACCTTATAGGTTGATCCATAGAGATAAAAATATTTCAGAAATTTTTCGACGATAACTGAAAAGAACACTGCTGGTTAATAAATTTTTGAAGATCCAAAAAATTTAAATTTTTACGATTGAACGAATGAAATTCGTGAGCAATGCCAATTAAAGGAATATTTATGGGTCCTGGAAATTTTTCCAAAAATTTATAGATTCTTCGGTATTTCACACGATCGTAGATGGCTAATAATGTGATTATACCCAAAAATAAGAACAATGCGCTAAACATATTTGCTGATTCGGATCGGAGCACAGAAGAAACTGGAAAGGTTTACTTAGAAAATCAAACAAATAATTAGTTCATTTGTATTTCCACTGGGCACAGGGTTACGCGTGCAGTAAATGTTCCGCGAATCTGGTTTTAAACTTGTAATAATAAGTTAATAAAATAAAAATAAAGAAAAAATGAGTGAGAAAGTCGATATTCCCACAATTCGCAATCAAAGTCTAGATAAAATTTTGCTTAAACTTAGAAAAAATATTGTTGTTACAATATTTTTATTTGGGCCAGGGACGGGCTCATGGGGAACCCCCTGCTCTAAAATATCTTCTTCAGCTGACAAGACTTGATAAATTCACCAAAAGGTCAGGAAATCCACCAGAGAGTTGGAAAAAACGCCTCTTTTCCCAACGGATAACTGCTACACTGGGGGGTATTCCATATACCCCCCAGACCCCCCGGTTTACAAAAATTACATTGAAGCTCAATTAATATTTGAATTTAATTTCCCAAGTTCAAGAGAAGCTTGAAGCTGAACATAAACTAACCATAATGAAGTTAGCTACTTCTAGGGGCTTAACAGCGGAATCAGCTTCAAAGCTCTAAACATAATGAGTGAGTGCAATAGATGCAAATCGGCGGGGCCTGGGGGTGTAGAATATTCTCCAGAGTATTTTTTTAATCATCAGGTTCATAAATTACATTTTACTTAGTAATTTCATTATTAAATATTTTTCGTTAATCTATTCATGCGCGTCAGTAATTGTAAAAAATGTTTTTATTATTTATTCGTCAATGAAAACCTACTGTTAAATAAATTTTATTGCTAATATTTACATTACATAATACTGAATATATTATTATTTGATGAATTTTTTTGAAGGTTTTGGAAAAGAACCTTAAAAACGTCGGAGATTGGTGATTGTAAAAAGTTTGTAAATTACAGTTGATTTCGCTTTTCAATGCTAATGTTTGCACCTCCAATTATTCTGGTGGCAATTTGCACGTAGAACCGAATGTCCTCCAGTTTTATGTCTGTATCAATTTTAAATGTTCTCACAATGTAGGTTAAAATTACCTTCAAGCTCATCATTCCATATTGTTTTCCTAAAACACTTTTCCATTTGTACACATTGTTTAAATATAATACAAAACCGGCATCACCTATGCAATTCCTAGGACCACCACTGAAAGGTAAATAACTATAAGGATGCCGTTTAGCAATTTCGCTGGGCAAAAATCGGTCTGGATCAAATTTAAGCGGATTCGGCCAATAAGTTTCGTTTTTATGGATTGCCATTAAGGGTACCATTATGGAAGTGTCCTTTGGGATGACGTAATCCCCTTAAAAAGTTATCTCTTAGATCATCTGATGATGTTCTTACTTTGACGACCTACCTATATCGATGTCTTCTACAGCGGTTCGGGCGAAAAACGGAGCAACAGGATACACTCTCATCGTTTCTTTGATTACTCTTTCTAAATATGGTAATTTTGGCAAATCGTCTAAGGAAATGGGTCTGTTGCTGTCTCCAAAAACCTCGTATACTTCTTCGAAAACTTTATCCTAATAAACAACAATGTAATGAAATATAAAAAGTCCTGCAGGACTTTAGGTCATACCTGAATATCTTTACGAGCACCCAGGACAACGAGAACGTATCCTACGGCGATGGCAGTAGTATCGCTTCCCTGAAAGTGTAAAATTTTAAATCCGAAGCTAATCAGATTTTATATCTACATTACCGTGGTTAAAAAGACTGCAACTTCGTTCATTAATTCCGGGATTGAAAACTCGTTTAGCGATATGAGATGCTCCAAAAATGGTTTCCTTTTGCTGTCTGAAACCCAAAAAAACGTCAGCAAGTCAATTGGCTTTAATATGCTAGTTTTATCAACTGTCGTTATGTAATAGCTTACTTTCCGCACTGATTTGAGTTTAATAATGAGCGACTTTACGCACTACAATATTTTTTTAAATTGAAGAAACTTCGGAAAATTCTAATAAAAATAAATTTGCGTTCGATAATGGCTTACTTTCCGCACTGATCACATAAACTACCATTACTACTAATTCTTACCATCGAAAACCAGTTCATCTTTATTTTCTTCACTATGATATTGGTTGTACTTTTTTTCGAGAATCTAAAACAGGTATCTAGAAATTGTTTACATTGCAAGTAATTAACTTACTTTAGTGAGGAAACCTTGCAGTTGATCTAACAACTTATTAAATTCACGTCCTGTAGGAGATAATCGAAACATAAAATCTGGATGAAGCCACACTTTGAACGTTCGTTCTACAACAATTTCGGACATTCTGCAAACGGATTATAAAGCAATGAAAGCAAAATTAGAGCAAAAAAATTAAATGTACCTTTGTAGATCTTCGTAGAATGTAGGTGGCCTAGGGATTTCTTCATCGTCAATTCCCATTGCGGTTTCTAGTGATTTCAAAAGTGTGACATTGCAGACCTTTGTCGATTTGTAATCTTACTTACCCATTATCATATTTAATGTGTGGGTCATTACAAGTTTTTCGACATTGAAAATTTTATTTTTGGGAATTTCCAAATCCATTTTCTCCGCCATGCGTTCGCTGTGTTTGACAAAAATATCAAAAAAGGAGTTTAAAATTTTTTGACTGAACGCAGGATTAATTATTTTGCGATTTTTCTTCCACAGTTTTCCTGAAAAGTTGCATTAATTGCACATAGGTAAAAGTAAAATTTTCTTACCGGGTGCTACAATGAGACCATTTCCAAACGCTGCTTTGGCAAATTGGTAGCGTTTTTCTTTATCCAAGCAGTTTTCGTTATTCAGAACGATTTTGAGATGCCTAGGATCGGAAATAATAACTAGAGGAACCCGAAATATCCACAATACGAAAATTGATCCATATAAATAAAAATATTTCAAAAAACTTTCTACGATAACTGAAAAATAATATTAAATTGATTAAGAGAATTTCGGCAAATTCAAAATTTTTACGGTCCAGTGAACGAAATTCGTAGGCGACGCCGATTAAAGGTAGAGATGTCGGTCCAGAAATTTTTTTCAAAAATTTATAGGCTTTTCTATTCTTTACGCGATCGTGAATAGTTAATAGCAATACAAAAATAGCACCAAAAAATATATAACCGCCGATCATTTTTAGTTGTTCACTTCGAACTAAATCAAATTAAGTTAAATTATTTTGGTATCCAAATTATTGTTACCTTAAAACGAGAAAGTTTTTATTACAAGTTTACATAAATCGAATTATAGGGCCAGGGTTATGTACTATGTAACATATTATGAAAATAATGTTGTGGAAGATCTGGTTCTAAACAAGTAAGAGTCGAAGTGTTACAAATACAATAAAGACAAAATAAGTAAGAAAGCCGACGATGATTTTACTTCGCACAAAAATGCTCATTACATAAAATTCAATTTATAATTTCAAAAAACAGAAATTAAAGTTATTAGCTGCTTCAGTCACTAATTAACGCTTCTGTCGCTTTTCAATGCTAATATTGGCTCCTCCAATAATTCTTGTGGTAACTTCCACCTTTAAACGAATATTTTCCAATTTGATGTTTGTATCAATCTTAAATTTCCTCACAATGGAAGCTATCATTATCTTCATGCTCATCATGGCATATCGTTTTCCTGAAACAAAATAGCATACAATTTGTTAGAAGACTACACAGAAAAAAAAACAATCCTCGCAATAATTTTGAGGTAAATATTACATCAATTATAGTAAATTTTACTTAAAATTTAGTAAAATTTACTTCAAAACACAAAAAAATGTTCTCTGTGTAATAATCGTTTTTACCTATGCAATTCCTAGGGCCACCGCTGAAAGGTATATAACTATAAGGATGCCGTTTAGCAACTTCGTTTGGTAAAAATCGGTCGGGATCGAATTTGAGTGGATTTGGCCAATATTTCTCGTTCTGATGAATTGTCATCAACGGCACCATTATGGAAGCACCTTTCGGGATGATGTAATCCTCTTTAAAACAGTTTTCGTGTTCTAGATCGACCACCTTATCATGAACTATTCTAACTTACCTATGTCGATATCTTCCGTAACGCTTCGTGCGAAAAATGGGGCAACGGGGTACAAACGCAACGTTTCCTTGATCACTCGATCCAAATACTGTAATTTTGGCAAATCATCTAAGCATATCGGCCTATTGGTTTCTCCGAAAACTTCGCATATTTCTTCGAAGACTTTGGCCTAATAAAAAAATAAAGTAGGGTGAGTCATAGCAATAGATATAAATCTCACTTGGATGTCTTTAAGGGCGCCTAGACAAACCAGCACGTATCCCACGGCATTAGACGTAGTATCGCTTCCCTAAAACATTAGAACTTTAAATTTGAGTTTGATCAAAGTTTATTTTAACTCTACGGTTGTTATAAATACAGAAACTTCGTCCAGTAATTCTGCGTTCGTAAATTCATTTGTCGACATTAAGTGTTCCAAAAATGGTTTTCTTTTGTTGTCTGAAAGAAACAAGATTTAAAAGGAACTGATAACTGATAAGGAAGAAAAACATTACTGATTGCTGTAGATAACAACCACTTTACTCCATAAACTGGAAGAGTAAAGTGGTCAGGGCCAAAGGACCCCGAGAAGAGAAAACACAAAATCGTAAAATAAAAATTAAATTCTGATAAAATTACACAAAAATTGGGTCTTCGATGTTATTAGTTACTCTCGAATATCAGCGGCCCTAAAATTTGCTAGAGCCTAGGGGCCATCCCACTTAAAAATTTGGCCCTGCTTCTCAATTTTTTACTTTCCACATCTTTCCCTCTTCTTTTCAAAACTGCAACTTTCAAATATAGCGCTCACAATCAAGGATCCCAGCATTATTAGCTACTGAGTAACCCTTCTGAAGAACTAATACTATTGGTCCATAAACAAAGAGTAAACCGTACACTGGGGGGTATTCCATACCCCCCAGACCCCCCGGTTTGCTAATGGCTAAACTAAAGCTCAATCAATATTTGAAGTTATAATCAAAAACAAATCCCTTTAACCTCAGGCCCATTTTATTATGGTTTCTGCCACCGGGAGGTCTGGGGTGTATGGAATACCCCCCCCCCTGCGCGCTTTTATTTTATTCCCAAATCACTACGCCCAACAGATCAAACTATACTACATCATCTACTCAACCTCTCAACAGGACCTATTATGCCATTAAGAAAATAAAAACTCTTTTCTCTTACCATCGAAACATAATTCTGCTTTATTTTCCTGTCTGTGATATTCGTAGTATCTCTTTTCGAGAATCTGGAGGTATTAGAAAATTATTAATTTAATGCCAAATTGCAAATAATTTCTTACCTTAACGACGAAACTTTGTGTTTTATATAATTTGTCATAAAATTCACGTCCAACTGAAGATAAACGAAATAATCTGTCTGGATGAAGCCACACTTTGAACGCTCTTTCGAATATTATTTCGCATATTCTGAAAATTAACAGAAAAATTTGAAATTGGCCCTACAGACTGACAGCTAACAGCAAAGAAAGGCTAAAAGTATTATTCCTACCTGTGCAAATCTTTGTAGAATGACGGTGGCGTTGGAATTTCTTCGTCGTCTACTCCCATTGCAGTTTCTAGTAAAATTATTATCATTAATAGTAATAGTATATTCAACGTATAAAGTAGAGCCTGGTGGAAAAAGTCACTAAGTCACATTTTTGAAATTCTTCAGAAATTGATTTAAAGTTTACTTTTTCCGTCAGCGAATTAAATTAATATTTTTGAAAAAAATTCCACTCACCCTTGATCATACTCATCGTATGAACCAATACAAATCCGTCCGCGTCAAACATTATATTTTCTGGAATGTCCAATTCCATTCTCTCAACCATCCGTTCGCTGTGCTTTACAAAAATATCGAAAAAGGAATCCAAAATTTTCTGATTAAATGTAATATTGATTATTTTGCGATTTTTTTTCCATATCTTCGCTGAAAATTTTGAAAATGGGTCAATTTTGACCATTAAACGACAAAAACCCTAATATCCTATTTTTGAAAAATATGGGCAGTATTAAAATGAGAATAAAAAATTTTAAATTATGATTTTTTTGTATTTTTGATTAAATTGTCAAATTAATTTGAGATACTCCATCGCATCGATAACATTTAATAAGTTTATCGCAGTTACATAAACACACAAAAAAGAATAATCAACTTTGATGTGTTAATTTGCGTTTTTGGGTTTGTAAAAATTTAAAAAAAAAATTTGATTTATAATTTTTTGCTGTTAAAGCAAACTTGGGGCATGGAATTATTGGTTTATGTAAGTTGCCCCGCTTTACCCTGTCAGTAATCTATTTTTAAAATGTAGTGTGAAGATCTTCTTACCGGGAGCTATAAGTAAACCATTTCCAAAACCATCCTCGACAACTCGGTATCGTTTTTCTTTGTCTAAACAGTTTTCGCTGTTTAGGACAATCTTCAGGTACTTCGGATCAGCAACAAAAATAATAGGAACCCGAAAGATCCACAACGCGAAGATTGATCCATATAAATTAACAAATTTTGATAATTTTTCTGCAAGAACTGAAAAATCTTTGTGGTTATTGCATTTTTAACAATTCAAAAAATATTACATTCAAGCGAAATGAATTCGTAAGCAATGCCAATTAAGGGTATATTTATTGGTCCTGGAAATTTTTGCATACAATTATAGATTTTTCTGTATTTTATCCGATCGTAAATGGCCAACACCAACCAACCCAACACAAACAATAAAAATAAAGCGGTTAACATTTTTGTTGTTAAATTTTAACAGCACTTAACAGTAACGCCGACACGTTTCGGATTTAAGTATGATTTCAAATTTAAAAATAAAAAGTTCGCATGTGTTACTTTAACCTTTAACGAAAAACATCATTAATTTAATCTTTCTTTTCTTTATCATTTTGACCTAAGGTTCGGTCAACTTGGCAGAATTTTGTCAAAAAATTAAACCAATTATCGAAAATATCGACTATTTAATTTATAACCTACGTACGTACAGATCTCTCTTTTTAAGCAAAAACAAAACTTTCTATACCAACCATACGTATTAGATTAGTTCGATATTTTGCCGCGTGGTGGCGTTCGCGTTTACATTAGTTATCTGTAGATTAATCAAAAAAGAAATTAATAACTAAGAAAAATATATTTTTTAAAATAAATATAATAAAAATTAAAATGTAAAAACAACTCAGGCGAAACTTAACCCAACAATCAAATTTTCTAATTTATTTTTATAATTATATATTATTTTAGTTTTAGGAAAATTACAGTTTATGTCGATTTTCAATGCTTATGGTCGAACCGCCTAATATTCTTGTACCAATTTCCACCTTGAATTTAATTTTTTCCAGTTCGATATTGGTATCAATTTTGTATGTTCTCACAATGTTGGCTAAGATTATCTTCATGCTCATCATTGCATATTGTTTTCCTATGCAATTCCTAGGACCTCCGCTAAAAGGTAGATAACTGTAAGGATGTCGTTTAGCAACTTCGCTTGGTAAAAATCGATCGGGATCAAATTTGAGTGGATTTGGCCAATATCTTTCGTTTTTGTGAGTTGCCATTAAGGGGACGATTATGGAAGCGCCCTTTGGGATGATGAAATCTTCTGCAAAACAGTTTTCAGGCTTCAGATCATCCAAAGATACTTTAATTTAAAAACTCACCTATGTCGATATCGGCTGCGGCGCTGCGTGCAAAAAATGGTGCAACCGGATACAATCTCATCGTTTCCTTGATGACTCTTTCTAAATATTGCAATTTTGGCAAATCGTCTAAAAATATTGGCCTATTGTATTCTCCGAAAACCTCGCGAAGTTCCTCGTAGACTTTTTCCTGATAAGAAATGAATTAGGGGCGGTCATAGCAATAGATGTATATCTCACCTGGATATCTTTAAGAGCGCCCAGACAAACGAGGGCGTAACCTACGGCATTAGAGGTGGTATCGCTTCCCTGAGAAAATTTTATTAAAGTTTATTATAAAAGTTTATAACTTTCTATATCTACCGTTGCCACAAACACAGCAACCTCGTGCAATAATTCTTCGATGGTAAATTCGTCTATCGACATCAGATGTTCCAAAAATGGTTTTCTTTTATTTTCTGAAACCGAAATACGTAGAGTTAGCCTTTCGACAAAAACTATTTTTTTTCTTACCATCGAAACATAATTCATTTTTATTTTCTTCGCTGTGATATTCTTCGTACTTTTTTGTGAGAATCTAAAATACAAGCAGTAGGAAATTATTAATTTAACAAAAATTACAAGTAGCAATTGGCTTACTTTGGTTAGAAAAATGTTCATGTTTTGATTTAATTTATAAAATTCACGTCCACTTGGAGTTAGTCGAAATAGAAATTCTGGATGAAGCCACACTTTAAACGTTCTTTCGACTACCATTTCGGACAGTCTGTGAGTTTGAAAGAAGGTAAAACAGAAGTGCAAAAATTAAAGATGAGAAATACCTGTGTAAAGAATCGTAGAATGAATCCGGTGTCGGAAGCTCTTCGTCTTCTACTCCCAGCGCAGTTTCTGATAAAAACCATTTTCGTTATAGTCAAAACTTGAATGCTCAAAAGTTTAGCTTACCCTTTATCATATCCGTAGTGTGGACCAATACAAATTGGTCGATGTTAAAAATTGTATTTTTGGGAATATCTGTTTCCATTTTCTCAACCATTCGTTGGCCATGTTTGGCAAAAATATCGAAAAACGAATTCAAAATACTTTGGTTAAACGTCGGATTGATTATTTTGCGAGTCTTTTTCCATGTTTTGGCTGTAAAGAGTACAAAATTAATTTTAATTTTAAATATTAAATTTGTGCAGTTGCACTTGACGACCTTGCTATGTGCAGGGCTTCCCAAACCTGCATCTAAAACCACTTTCTATATTATTATAAGTCAACATTACATAAGTAAACCAAATTTTCTTTTCGTAAAAAATTCTTACATTGTTTTCACTAATTATTGCTATTATGGACATTTGAAGGTGAAAAAAAATTTTTATTAAACAGCTGGCGCTTGGTGTGGGGCAATATAAGAGAACATATTAAAAAAAAAATTAAAAATAGTCTTACCGGGAGCTATGAGCAGACCATTTCCAAAAATCTTTTGAGCAAATCGATATCGTTTTTCCTTATCTAAACAGTTTTCGTTATTTAGGACAATCTTGAGATGCTTAGGATCACTAACGACAACAACGGGAACTCGACATATCCATGCTGAGAAGGTTGACCCATATAAATAAAAATATTTCAAAAAATTCTCTGCAATAACTGAAAAACAAAACAAAATCAGTTATAATATATTTTTGACTATTCAAAAAAAATATACTATCTAGTGAACGAAAATCGTAAGCAGCACCGATTAGGGGTATATTTATTGGTCCAGGAAATTTTAAGAAAAATTTATAGATTCTTCCGTATTTCACACGATCGTAAATGGCTAGCATGAACCACCCCAACCCAAAAAGTAACAAAAATTCGCCCAACATTTCTTAGTTGCCAAATCTAACGAAATACGACTTGATCAAACTAAACTAATTGCAATACTAACTCTGTTTGTTATACCAAGGAAAACCACCAAATTTTGTATTCGTTCAAAATTAGCATAAAATGTTACGCACGAAAAAATTACTGACAGATTTGAAAGTTATTTAGTAGTCGCCTAAACGAGCGAGTATGTAGATGTTCTCTCAGAAGCAGCGATTTTTTAGTTGACAAAAAAATAAACCAATCATTATTTTTGTTAAAAATAATTTCAAAACGATTTGCAAAATGGCAACCACCCTTTCCTAAGACCCCCGACCCAAATTTCTTTAAAATTTTGCAATGGGCGATTTGGAATGAAGCTAGGTCAAGTCAAACAGCAATTTTATTATTAATGGCTCTTAACAATCGTAAATATTGCAGAAATTCTTCTTCTAGTGTAGGTTTAGGGAATCGAAGAAATGGATAAGACTAGTAAACACTAAATAGGTTTGAAATTGGTGTAAGCCTTTTGATACAAAACCTTACGCTAATATAGTTAAATAAGATGAGTTTGATCTTCTCCTTCCTTGATTATCTTTTAAGTTCATATCAAACTTTTTGCTCCCAAATAATTTCCCACCATCATACCGTAGTCCTTGCTAGGTCCGGATTGGTAATAATTTCATTAATACAACATAATTAAATTAAAAAATTATTGCAGAGGACTGAAAAACTGAAAAAAAAATTAATTAACCGGAGGGACATTTGGATTTGTTTCAATTTTTATTTTTGGGACCTGAAACTTATAGGGTTAAAAATGCACTTGAATTTAATTTATGTTTAATTTTTATAATTGATTGAAAATAGCTTTTGTGTTAGTTTTAATTAAAAGCAGTGTTGACGTGCGGAGTTAGGCAATTAATTAGAAATGAATAAGATTACACGTTGTAAGTAATATAATATAAATCATAATCAATTTACTTAAGATAATTGATTTCTCACAAGCTATAGTAAAATCTCTATATTTATCTGTAAATGCATGGATTTATATCACAAAGTAAGTAAACATAATAATATCAATATTAGGTAATTATTAGTATTAAATTAAATTCGCTGCATTAATTAATAAATTATGAGATAAATATTATTTAAACTATTTGCATAATATGCAAATTTGTTTATTTACGCAAAACTAAAACGCAGAAATTCGGGACAGGCCTAATTTAAAATTCTAACCAATGGCAAACCACCGAGGTCATCTGCCTTGAAAACCTTTCAAAAAAGAGGTGGTAAGTCAAAACCCAATCTGGGCTGCATCGCTACTATGCAATAGCGATGTGTAAACACAAAAAATTTAATTATCTCTAAATGCCGCATCAAGAATTTTTTATTTTATTTAAATAATTATTTTTAATATCATTATATTTCTTCACATGGCCATAGCTCGGAAAATATTGATTTTTAGTAAAAATAGTTAAGTGCTTTTTTAAAGAACGTGAAATAATCTACAAACTAGATTTAAACCTTTTATAGTCTAAAAGCAACGGCTTTCGAGTTATGAATTAAAATAAGTACAAAAATGTTGAAAATTTCAAACTTTTTTTTGTTATGTTTCAAATTGCTGTATCTTTTAAACCAAATATTTTCCAAAAATCTGACGCTCCATTCCAGATAGGAAATTTAACGGACTCTAACTTTTGTCCAATAAATTTTTTTGAAAAACTAACCTATTTCACAGAAAACCAGAAAACGATAAAAAAGCAGCTACAAAACAAAAAATTATATTCACAAAATTTTTAATTTTTTTTTAATTTAATAAAAAAAATAAAAAAAGTTTGAAATTTTCAACAAATTTTTACTTACTTTAGTTCATAACTCGAAAGCCGTTGATTTTAGGCAATAAAAGGTTTGAATCTAGTCTGTAGATTATTTCACGCTCTTTAAAAAATCACTTAACCATTTTTACTGGAAACTCAATATTTTCCGAGCTATGGCCATGTGAAAGTGGAAATTAAAAAAAATGCTTTAAAGAGGCCTAACTCAAAAAAAATTTTGCTAAATATTTTTCTTAGAAAAGTGTCCTCTATCACTAGTGAAATTATGTCAAGTGTATCCGGGGACACCCCGTATATACTCCACACGGAAAAAAGCAAATATGCCGCGACTTCACCATAGTCTGTGCTGCGGTGAAGATAATTCAGAGTACTTCATTGCACTTTATTAAATTTTTGAATTAATAAAAAAAAATGAAACTGTTTATTTAGAAGTCAATTATTTTTAAAATCATTTGTTTCACATTGGTTGCCATGGTAACTCATCGTCGTTTTCTTTTCAAGCAGCGGCGGATCGTCAGAGGAGGCGAGGGAGGCTCAGCCTCCCTAAAATTCTGGACTATTAAACTATAGCATTTTTCAAAAAGGTAAAAAGTAGGATTTCGATCATGAAATTTATCAAGAGATAAACAGAACACTTTGACCATTTTTTTAATAAAAAATTTTATTATTTATAAATTTCTTATAGTTCAAGTTTAAGTTTCATTCAAGTTACCAATAATTACCGGTATGACGATCTACAAAATTACTTGCTTTTACGATAAGTACTTGTTGGCAATAAAGAAATTCAGTACAAGTACAACAATTGTACCTTCAAGTTACAACCAAAATGTTGAGTGCGTTATTGCTTATATTTCCCCTGATTGGGTTATTGATTATCTACGATCGGGTAAAATACAGAAGAATTTATAAACATTTTGAAAAATTTCCCGGACCAAAACCGATACCTTTAATTGGAATGGCTTATGATTTTCGTTCAATCGATGGTAAAAAAAACTTTTATTGTTAAAAATGATTTTCCTTATTTTGTGTTTTTTTTTAGTTATCATAGGAAGTTTTCTGAAATTATTTTATTTGTATGGTCCAACCTTCGCAGCGTGGATATTTCGAGTTCCCATTGTCTTAGTATCTGATCCTAAACACCTCAAGATTATCTTAAATAACGAAAACTGTTTGGATAAAGAAAAACGATACCAATTTTCTCGTCACGTGTTTGGAAATGGTCTACTCATCGCTCCAGGCAAGAAAATTAAAAAAATTTTTATTTTTTATTGGCATCTGCAATTATGCAAATATTTACAAAAAAGTGAAAGTTAAATTAGCAATAAGATAAACAAGTTATACTGCGGTAATTTAAATTACCACATAAAAATTTCAAGTATCTAGGTACTTGTTTTAAATTTAAATAAGAACAAAAATTTTTAGCAAAAATATGGAAAAAAAATCGAAAAATGATCAATCCTACGATGAATCAGAAAGTTTTGGACACATTTATCGATATTTTTGTGAAGCATAGCGAGCAGATGGTGGCGGACATGGAAAAAAATATTTCCGAAAATAAGTTATTCGATGTGGACCATTTCATCATCGGATATGCTTTGAATATTCTAATCGGTAAGTCACATGATTCGTAAATTACGACTCGAACTGCATTATTTTTTTATTATCTTTTTATAATTATTTTATAATTAAATACCAGTTTATCTTCTTTTCTAATTAACCCTGACTGCAATAATTGCCTTTGTAATCTCATCAAAATTTGAAACCTGATTCGAGTCCTACAGCCCCCAACTCAAGTCTTTGACAAACTAGTTGAATTTATCGTAATAATAATTTTTACTAGAAAGTTCAATGGGAATAGACGAAGAAATACCAAGGCCTCCAGATTTACTCGCTCACGTAAACAGGTATTCTGTTAAGCATTTATAATTTATCGAAAACAGTAGTAGCTTTCCAGAATACCCCAAATCGTCGTACAGAGATCCTTCCAAGTGTGGCTACATCCAGATTTCATATTTCGTTTGTCTCCGCTAGGACGTGAATTTTACAGGTTATTTCGTGAAGTGGAAGTTTACTTCAACGGGGTAAATTACTTATTTGTAACTTTTCATCCACCCAATACATTTATTTCACTTTAGCTAACCGAAAAGAGATTCAACGAATTTCATAATCGAGATAAAGATGAACCGTCGTTCTATGGTAATTTTTTTATTTTTTATTCTGCCGAAAACCAATTTTTTTTTTAAATTGTAGACAATAAGAGGAAACCGTTTCTAGAGCACCTTTTATCAGTTGGAAATGAACTGACGATTGAAGAATTAAAAAACGAAGTTTTAGTTTTTTTAGCAGCGGTAAAAGCTAAATAAATTTAAAAAAATTTAAAGTGACACTTTATTTTTTCAGGGAATTGACACCACTTCTACCACCATGGGGTACCTTTTTGTTTGCTTAGGTGCCATGAAAGACATCCAGGTAAGCACAAATTTGGGTAACCCCGAAACCGGTCATGCAATAAGACTGAGAAGTATCTATTTGATTAGGAAAAAGTCGTTGAAGAGCTACTGGATGTGTTGGGAGAAAGCGACAGGCCAATTTGTATTGAAGATTTACCGAAATTGCAGTATCTAGAAAGAGTGATCAAAGAAACGATGCGGATTTTCCCCAGCGCCCCATTTTTGGCCCGAAGCGTTAACGAAGACATCGATATAGGTAAATTAAAATTAAAAAGTTTTCTCTGTTAACACAATTGAAATTTTTCTCAGGAGAATACATCATCCCGAAAGGCGCTTCCTTAATCGTTCCTATAGTTGCAACTCACAGAAACGAAAAATTATGGCCGGATCCACTCAAATTTGATCCCGATCGATTTTTACCAAGCGAAGTTGCTAAACGACATCCTTACAGTTACTTACCTTTCAGTGCCGGTCCTAGGAATTGTTTAGGTAACCAGGGTTTTTATTTATTTTGGAATATTTAATATATTTTTTTAGGCAAACAATATGCAATGATGAGCTTGAAGATAATGGCGGCTTATATTTTGAGAAAATTCAAAATCGACACCAATATCAAATTGGAAGATATTCGGTCCCAAGTGCAGATTGTTGCCAGAATAATAGGAGGCGCAAACATTTCGATTGAAAAACGGCATAAGGCTTAATTTGGAAAAATTTAAATTATTGATTATTTTAATTAAAAATATAATAAATAACTTAAACATCTCTTATGTCTTCAATGTTGCTGACAATAGTCAGAAGTACCCCAAACCCCGAAGGAATAAAAATAATAATTTGTCTTTTAAACGAAATAAAACAAAATTTTTTATATTCAATTTTAAGACGCCCCGGGCTGCAAAAGCTCTTGGTGTAAGTTAGGTACATTTACGGTACATGATTATAGACTATTTATTTAATTTGAATTACCGGTTCCGATGATTATAAACATCATCAGATCCAAGTCAAAATTAAATGATTGAAAAATAGAATACCGATTGATTTAAAAAGTTTTAAGCTGTGGTTTGCTCATAGCTCCTAGAGAAGAAAACTTGTATTTTTTTTTCATTTTTTACGTCATTCCAAATCATAAATTATTTGCATTGACGAAAGCATTGAAACAAGGTCCACTAGGTTTTGGTAGTTGTTGTTAACAAGTAATTCGTCATTTAAAATAATCCTGTTTCTTGAATTTAACTATTCTAAGATATAATTTAAATATAACCAAAATACTTTGTCTACAAACTGTCCAAGGTTGACATTAGAAAAATATACAAATAAAAATAAACGGGATTATGACGATAGAAAATTTTATTAAAATATATGCAATAAAATATAAATAAATTTATATGGAAATTATTATAAATCTTCAGAACTAAAAATAGCAAGAAAATTGCAGAAGAAAATAAGGCAGAAACTATGCAAGTCCACAGATTTGAAAAAAAATACAGATTACGTTTTTAAGGTAATTTTTATTATTATATTATTTTTATATAAATTAGCATTTTCCTTGCATTATTTGGTATTATATTATTATTAATAAACAGTTTCAAATAATTGCAACTAATAAATTGAAGAAAATTACCTGTAAATAGACAACAATGAGGCAACGGCATCAATAATATTTTTTTAATTTTATTATCTAACATTGTAAACATTGTAGAAGTGCAAGTTAAATTAAAATTCATTAGGTTGAAATTTAAACTTCTTATTTAAATAAATTAATATTCATAAGAAGCTTTTTTTAGGTGATTTAATTATTGAATTAAAATCGGCTGTATATTTCCCTGTCGGCTAGATTAGGCAACCCATTATTAACTACCTTTTTTAATTATTATTATTATTTATTGGGGAAAACTAATCAATCCTACGTTGAATCAAATAATTGTGGATTTATTTACTGAAAATTTGTGAGAGCAACCTGGTGGACTATATTACTGAAAATAAACTTTTCAATTTTTATAACTGCTACGCTCGCAGACTGCAGACTTTCTATCGGCCAATAGTTTGGTCGGTTTCTTAATCAGTATGCAAGTGAGCAAATTATAACGATTCGATATCGACCGATAACAAGTTTTATGGGCTATATGATTGGGGGAGAAGAAACCGACCAAGCTATCAGCCGATAGAAAGTCTGCAGTCTGCGAGGGCTCTTATTCTAAATCAAAAATAGCTTGATAACCGACAGTTGAACTTCCACGAAGTATATTAGTGATGAATTCAAATATTTTTGGAACTTGGAACGCAAGTTTTTGTACACTAAATTTCCTTTTTTTGAAAGATTTCCCAGAATTTCCTTCCGAAAAAGTTGAAAAATCAAGACTTTCTGCATTCTATGTGAACTACGATTATGTCATTAGAATTAAGTTACTCACTTAATTAATACCTAAACCAACAACTTCTGAGGTAAATCAATTAATTATTACTATTCAAAAAGAAAATTACTGTCAACGTCCGATTTCTTCCACTTCCATTTTTTGGTTATGTTGTCTTTTTTCATCTGATCGGATGTCAAAATCGTCTGGCGGTTTGACAGCATTGTCAGTGTGTATATTTTCGCAAATGAATTTACCGTGTTTTTAATCATAAATTGTTAATTTTTTTAATTCATAAGTCCGCTGAACGCAGGCTAACAAAATGATCGGCGTTTCGCAGCTGCAATTATGCGGCAGCATAACTTTTAGACAGGTGAAAATTAATATTTTGTATTACATAACAGCATTGTTGTGAGACATATTTTTATCAGATACGTAATATCCACGCAACCGGAGCTCTGTGCAATGCGAAAACTAAGAAGTTTGAAATTTACCGTTGGGATCCAGATCAGCCTCAAACAAAGCCCTATGTTAAGGAGTATACAGTAGATTTGAGCACCTGCGGGCCCATGGTGTTGGATGCGCTTATTAAGATTAAAAATGAAATGGATCCTACGTTAACGTTCAGACGGTCTTGTAGGGAAGGTATTTGTGGTTCTTGTGCTATGAATATTGGAGGTTGTAACACTCTAGCTTGTATTAGGTGAGTTCACATACATCGTACGATTCTTACAAATGCCATATTACTTTCTAGTAAAATAGACACCAACGTAAGTAAACCTGCTAAAATTTACCCGTTACCACATATGTATGTAGTTAAGGATCTTGTACCGGACATGAACCACTTCTACAAGCAGTACCAATCCATTCAACCCTGGTTGCAACGCAAGTAAGTGCTTAATTTGTCAAATATTTGTTTAGTACAGTGCAATTTTAGAGATAACAAAAAAATTGGTGAACAACAGTACTTGCAGAGCACTAAAGATCGGGACAAGTTAGATGGACTCTACGAGTGCATTTTATGTGCTTGTTGCTCGACTTCCTGTCCCAGTTACTGGTGGAACGGCAGCAAGTATCTAGGACCAGCCGTTCTCATGCAGGTAGGTTTAACCATTTTTTAATCAAATACGGCTTTTCTAATTTTGTTTTTTGAAGGCCTACAGATGGATTATCGATTCGAGAGACGAACACACTAAAGAGAGATTGGAAAACCTTAAGGATCCTTATTCCGTGTTTAAGTGTCACACGATTATGAATTGCACCAGGACATGTCCTAAAGGACTAAACCCGGGTTTGGCTATAGCGGAAATTAAGAAGTTGTTGGCTGGTTTGGCTAAAAAGGACGCACCAGGTTTAAATACGGCAGGACTTCACAAATAATTAGTTAGAAGTATTTTCATTAATAACATTGTATATTAAATGTATTAATAATATTTTAAAGTAACCGCATAAAAGGTATATTTTGATTAAGCAAACTCCAATTCTCACAATTTATTTTCTTGCCAATTTTTTAAATGGTGTAACATTTCAGTATTGGATTCCAGTGATTTTCGGACCGAGTTTTGTAAAATTAATCAAAATTTGTAATACGAAAGGAATAAAGCAATTAACTACAAGTTTAACCAGATTCTCAAATATCCTATCTTGTAATCCATTCTAATGTAAACTTCTGGTTTGGCTACCGATGTTTTTAAATTGAAATTTTGTAATATAAAAAAATTACTTACTCTCAATTTGATTTGGTTTCAGACACAAAATTTTAACAAACTTAAATCGGCAAACAACTTAAAACGTCCGTGTTGACTTTTGTCCGTAAAATCTAAACTAACTTTCCAAGTTCCTTAATTGTATTTGTAAAACAAATGACTAGCATTGATAAGTTATCTCTCAAACTTGAGAAGATAAAGTTAACAAAGTTACTCAAACTGATTTACGAACTTATTCTTCTATACCATGTCATTAACAAAGAGGTTTGGGATTCACTATTTTGGTGCCTGATTGTGATTACACAACTAAGTACAGGGGTTGATGTCTTTTTTCGAGTTCACAGTATGCCATCAAGTTGATAAGAATATAATAAATTAGAAATTCGGGATCTTAGTTTTTATTTATAATCTAATTTTCATACAACAATCGATTTTACAGCAAAACTTTACAGACAATTTTTGTTTCAAATTTCATTGCCTTCAATTTTGTTTCTATACATTTTTCTATTTTATCGCACCTAAACAAAATTTCAGCTGTATCTCAAAGACGGTGCGACAAAATAGAAAACTGAAAAGGAATTTTTTCTTGTAAATTTCATTCCCTACATTTTTATTGATATGCATTTTTCTATTCTGCCGCACCGTTTTCGAGATACAGCTGAAATTATTTTATTTTTATTTTACCGAGTTTTGTTTAAGTCGCTGTCAGTTGGAAATGGTGCGACAAAATAGAAAAATGTATATAAACAAAATTAAAGGCAATAAAATTTGCAACAAAAATTGTCTGAAAAGTTTTGCTGTAAAATTGTAATTTTGCCTTCTGAGGGAAGCCCAAAGATTTATCTTGGGTGTTTTTGACCATATTGGCAATTTTTGGGATATTGTGGGGGGGGGGGGTTGTTTTCAAAATTGCAGAAAAACTAAATAATTATTATGGTTCTCAATTCTTCAAGGCGGTTTATGATAACTAGAGTAATTTCAATTTAAAAAACTAAATCCCCCCCCCCTTGTGTTAAAATAAAATCAATTAGTACTACTGTACCTGATTTTGTTATTTTAAATTAAGAAGCCGCCCCTGAGGGATTACGACGCGTCACGTTGGTATCGAAAAATATGTAAGTGCAGTTTTGAAAAAAAAAACCTTTATAAATCGATAATTTAACATAATAAATGTTAGAAATTGTTGATAAGCAGACAGAAAGTGGTGCGATAATTCTTTGTCGGGATTGGTCGATCTTTGCAACGTTGTGCGATTGCTTGTACATTACTTCGTGAGGTTCGTTGCCTCAGTGAAATTACGTTCGGTAAATGCCGGTAGTAAACACCGGTAGATAACAAAACAAGTGCTTTTTAAATAGCGCCAGTTCGTTCGGGGAAGTTGGATCGTTCAGTTTGTATTTTATATTCGTCGTGATGAGTACTGCGTGCTGTATGGACGTGAGCGGATCGTTGCGGCTACGCAACAGTAACTTTATAGCCACTGGTTCCTACGATTGTTGTCAAGTTAGCAAAGAGGTACGTTCGTGCCCTAGTGTTATGTCGGCCGAGACGAAAAGGCTTTTACCACCAAATACGGAAACAATCCCAACCAAACCATTTCCAATTAGGGGTGAGTGTCATTTTTTTTAATTAAACCAATTTAAAATTTCGATTGATTGCCGAAAATTACCCGACTTATTTTAATTTTGAGTAGCTACAGCTGTTGGGAGAAAATGTCAATGTTAGGGGATTCTGCGCTCCACTTCATTAAGCACGTGCGTTTTTTTATGTCTACCAGGTTCCAATGATAATTTTATTGTAAATATTATAAAACATCATTTTAATTCATGTAAAAATGAGTAAGACTATTAATTCTACTGGGCGTTTCATAAAGCGCGCGCGAATATTCAACTTATTTCAAGGGGGATTTACCAAAAGTGCTGATATCTGACAGTTCATTTTCACGTCTGAAAATTGCACGAAAAATTTGCCTTTCGTTTTCGGTAAATATTTAACTTCAGACAGACTGGCTGTCCTTTTAAAATTCAAAACTTTGGTAATAACTGCATAATTACCAATGGCGGCTCGTCAGAGAGGGCAAGGGAGGTTAAGCCTCCCCTGAAATGCTGAAGGCAAATTACGGACAAAATTAAAATATATTTGATAATACTCGTTGATTGTATAGTAAAGTAACTAAAATAAATGAAAGCAAAATAATCAAATATTTAATTAAGTTTTGTTAGTACCTACTGTTTAAATTAGTAGGATTTCTCTATTTACACTTGTAATTTGAAATTTTCTTAAGCATATTGTTTGTTATTTAATAATATGCTTTAGATTAACAATACAAAATAATTAATTGAACGAATTTTTAAATATAAATATAAACTTGTAATTAAAAAATATATTAGTCTTTGTTATTGTTTTTTGGAATTTTTCAATAATATTTTTTGTAGAACCTAAATAATGAAATTCCTTATTTCAAATTTACTTTTTCCTCAACTGTAGCCCGTAGCGGAATTTTTTAAGCCCCTGTTGACTTTGGCCAGCTTGTTTGACGCAATGTTATGTTATCTTTAACCCCCCCCCCCCCATATGTTTTTCAAAAACTTCGAGGTTATTTTAGGTTGTTGCACTGAAATTGAGAGTTATCTGCACTGCTTACATCACAGGATGGAGTGCAGGATTTTTGGTATCACAAAATTCCTGATTCATATATTTTATTAATTTTCCGTCCGCGATAATCTGAAATTTTGAGATTCCACTTACATTTTTCCATTCTCAGATTATTTTTATCTATTATTTTACATGTAAACTTCCTATTTTATGAACTTTAACCAAATTCAGAGGTTTGATGACAAATTATTTGTTCGTTAATTTGGATGTTTTATGTTTGAAGTGTTTTGTTCGAAATTTGACCCATTTACTCTTGCGTAAACACAAGTTGATTAAATTGCACTGCGATATGAAGTTGTTGTTCTCAATCTTTTTCTAAACAAAGATTTCAGTTATGAACCCACGTTTTTTGTTCATTTTATAATCTGCGAATTATCGGCTTTCGACAGCACTTTACCAGCTTCGTCAGATGGTCATCTTGGAGTAGTTACTCGACTTATCGTCTCGTGACATTATTTACACGGGGATGCACCTAAATAAATAAATCCTGAATAAAAGTTTAAAAATAATTTAATTACATTATGGTTTTGCCACCAGATCTCTTGCATGAATTTTGTAAAAATTCCTTGATTTTTGGAACGTGGGAGGCTGAAGTGCTTGCCGAATGCCCGATTTAGATTAAAGAGTGAAACTAATGAATTTTAAGGGATTCTATTGTAATTTCTCCGATTTTATGCAAACGTCAACAGTTGTATGTTTTCTCATTTCGAAGCCCTAAAGTAAAATTTTCTATCTCGGGCGTATAATGAAGTTGCGGTTTGTCATTGAGGGCGCACGGGCGCGCGTCCCCCTGTATTAGTTTTATTAGCAATATTAAATAATATAAAATTATGCAGAAATGTTATGAATACATTAAAACCTCACCTGTTGTTTTTAAATTAATCTTCATTTATTCTCTCATTACATTGCTGGTTTACTATTAAATAAACAATAAACAAATAACTATAAACTCGATATTCTTGCGTAGGATGCACTCTTATCAAAGGTCAATGTAGTATATTTTTATTCTAATTACTTAAGTTATAAAAGAAAAGGAAAATTACAAGTGTTTATTAGGCAATTCAAACAAATTTGAGTTTCGATTTGTTATTACAATCTTGATTTTCTAATCTGATGGAATTTTTTAAAAGTATTTTATTCGACTTCGATTAAAATTAATTACAGCTTAATCTGTCGTTGTGCGGTAATTAGCGGAACTTGCGTTGCGACTTAATTCTTAAGTAAAAGGTTCTGCCTTCCAACTCAAAATTTTGAAAAAAAAATTTGATCCAAGTGGGGTCCTCCGCGTGGTCGGCAAATTACAATAAATTTACCTTGGTAATTTGAAAGTAGCTTATTTTTGTTGTAAAAACATAATACGAAAAAAATTGTCACTCAGCCAAGATTAGTTAATCGGACGGTGTAAAAAAACACCGCACCACTTATCGCAATTTTGGTCCAATTTCATGATTTAATTTGGTGATTGGGGGCTCTTATCTAGTCGAAATGCTTTAATTTTTCGGTACAAGTTTCAACGACCATTTAATCACGTAGCCGATTAGAAATATCAATTAAGTGTGACTAGCTATTTCCTATTACAATATTTCGTGATGATTCCATTGAGTGAATGTACTTTGAACGTCGAAGAAACTCCCGAATTTTGGACGGAACGAATGATATCTATAAATAGATTGTTGTATTCAGATTCGGGTCACGTGTAATTAATTTTGGATTTTGAAACTTACATTTAATCGAACTTGTGCATTTGTACAAATATGTGTTCGTTCTCACGAAACTTAATTAATTTTTGTTTGTGGAATAATTGCACCACAAGAACTTGTATTGTGCAAAAAACTGGTTGCTTGTTGCTGCTACTATACTATCATGTTAGAGTTGGAATGCTAAGAATGCCAAATTATAAGTTTTAATGTTCATTTAACTGTTTCGTCGTTGGAAAGCAAATTATAGACGAGAACATTTTTATTTGTGCAATTTTTTGCAAAATTGAACCTCTAGAATGCTAACCGCTCACCATCATGTTGTATATCGCACTTATTTTTTAAGTTAAAACTTTCAAAAAAATTAATTCCAATTTTCTGCATGTGGTCTCACGTAACTTTGGTAATTGCAAATTCGAATTATTATCAAGGATGTAAATTTGAAAGTAATTTAATAGTCGAATGATTTGATTCCAAATAAATATCTAAATTATTTCTACGTTCAAAAAGGATTTGGGTAAATGAAGGTAAAGAATGTGTATAGACCTAGGAATAAAAACTTATGCTCTCCGCCGATCAGTTTGATTAACGCCAGTTTTTTCTCTTATTTTAAAGCCGCTTTTTTTACAGCAAAACTTTTTACAGATTTTTTGTTGCAAATTTCATTGCCTTCAATTTTGTTTATATGCATTTTTTTATTTTGACGCGCCGTTTTTGACTGACAGTGAATATTGTCATATCTAACGTATCTAACTATATCTCGGAAACGGTGCGATAAAATAGAAAAATCTACAGGAACAAAAATGTAGAGAATGAAATTTACAAGAAAAAATGCTTATCGACTTTTTAATTTTTTTGCCTCGTTCTCGAGATATAGCTTATAGATGACAATATTTCTTGCATTTTACAGAGTCTTGTTTAAGTCGCTGTCAGTCAAAAACGGCGCGTCAAAATAAAAAAATGCATATAATCAAAATTGAAGGCAATGAAATTTGCAACAAAAAATCTTTAAAAAGTTTTGCCGTAAAATCGATTTTTATATGAAAAAAAGCGGCTTCAAAATGTTCAATTTACATTGGTAACATAGGAGTTTCTGTGAGTCTTCTAGCTCAGAAACAGAATCCAGCTTGGAATTTTTCATAATTTTTGTAATTATTGTATAGTGGAGGGCCAAAATTTAAAGCAGAACAGTTACTGAAATTATAAATTTGCGTCTTAAAAATTTATGAATTGGAAAAATTTCAAGATTTTAGTTTATTTTTCATAATAATGACGTCAGATTCGTAGCAATTTGTGTAAATTAAAATAAGTAATGTTTTTAAAGAAGGCACTTGAACTGTTGATTGCACTTGAACGATTTTTGATTTCCGCGATTTATCTCATCGAAGTGCTTTAGGTATTACCTCAAGTGTTAACATGCAGAGTTGTACTTTTCCATTCTAAATATTTCATGCGTTGTTGATATACAGAGATTTGTTACACTGGTTTATTGCACTCTAAGCAACTAAGTTGGGAAGATAACATAGCAATATATGCAATGAAAAACGCCATTTGTTTTGTTTTCCGGGCTGATCAAAATTTAGTATTTAAAAATGCTGCCAGTACCTTATGAGGGAGACACTGTCGATGTACCTGCTCAAAGATGAAACCCTTAACTGCGACATCAATCTAGTACTCTAACCGCTAGCCTACGACTGCGCTGTATTGATAGGAAGTCGCCTGATTCATTACTTAATTTCCTGGGACAGTTAAATAAAAGAGAAACGTACGCAAACACTTGATTACAATGCAAAGTTGAAAGGGGAGAATTCTTGGCACGCTTAGCGTGTTTGGCGTGCTAAGTGATTTTATTGGCATTCAAAAATTCTAGAAAAATATTTTAAATTTTATAACGGAACAGCCAATCGGGAATCCAAACCAAATCCTCCACTTGGGGGGAAAGCGAAAAAACGCCCTCCTTCTTTTTTTTAAATTTGGATTTTTTTGGTTAAAAATTTTTTTATCCGAGGTTCAAAAAAAACCAAGTTTTTGGTCTGACTAACCTAAGCAGCCAACGTGCGAAAGTTATTTTGTGTTGTCGCTGTGTCAAGGTTATCGGGTTATTTTTACAGGAGACGAATGTTGTTACAAGTTTGATTAAAATAAATCGCGTCAATACATGAGAAAATTTTTGCTGATGTATTTTTACCCTTGTAGCATTTCCTCCTAGAAATGCAGGATTTTGAATTTCTTTTATTATTAAAATGCAACTCTGCATCAAATTTTCCATATCCGAGGAATTTCAAAGGAGTTCAGAGTCGAATCATGGATTTTTCTCTTGCAAAAATGCCCACTTTTTGTTACATCATATCATATCATAGCTAATTGCCTTTCCATGCCCCGGTCAAGTACAATGTAAAACCTTGGTGTCTGACCATAACTAATTACAGCGATAAAAATTTTATGTAGAATATGCAAAATTACCTTTAATACGCGAAGATTTGACACTTTTGGTACCACTGCAACAAGTTGGAAAACGCATCACTTTCATTTGTTTTTTTTTAAATTTTTTGATGTGCCCGGTGCTTTTCGTAATTTTCAAAGATTATTTAACCAAAATTAAAAATATGCCCAATGTGGTTCCCTGGCCCGTTATTATTTCACGAAGAGAAATTTATGGTGTGAATTACTTGGACTACCGCTGTGAGTTTTAACCAAAACTTTTTTTTGACGTTTAATTGACGTTTAATTATTGGGCTAACCAGTGGCGGAGATACCAGGTTCAGATACCATTAATTATGGGTCTGGTGCCCGCAATTTGTTTATACAGAATACACTTAATGTACCGCTTCCTGGAAGCTAATAATTTTGGTTTAGTTGTGTAAACAACCTTTTAGGTGCGCAATAGCCATCTGTTGGCGAGAAAACGAACCACGATGTTTTTAATTATTCGGGAGAACCCCCATAATGTTATTTTTATTGCTTAGTTTTTACAAGTCAACAATTTTTTAATCGGTGAACCAAAGTAGCCCTTGAACTTTTTAGTCATGTGTATAGATAATAGATAAGAAAATTATATAGAATACTAATGATTTGTAAATTTGTAACAATTTATTTATGGTTGCGTAATCATACGCTTTCCGTATTTCCTTTTTTTTTCCGGCCGTCGTTAAATTTTTTAGTGCCGCTCCTGGAGCATTTAATTTAAATTGTCATTTAAACTTAAAAATGTTGAATTTATTTAAATTTAGCAATTTTATCGTCTAACCAGGAATTGAAAAATTTGAATTTTTAATTATAAAAATTTGAATAAAATTGGTTTCACGAGTAAGTTACGTGACTTTGACGTGCAATTTTCAAAGTTTTAAAAATAATTTGGTGCCTACAAGATTAGCTTAATTTCATGACGTTTTTTATTACTTGCGTCAGTCCCATTTTTGAGATTTGTCTCGAGAAAATTTTAAAGTCATGCTAATTGATAAATATTTCATGTTTATCACGTTTATTCTAGTTCTATTACGCCTCCGATTTGCAGAACTTGGTGAATCGCGTGTCCGCTAATTTTTTTTTTTCTCGTTAATTGTTAATTTTTGTTAATTTGCGCCTCATTAACTCGGCTAAAATGCACGACTCGATGTTGGAAATTAGCACAATTTCTGATAAGAATTATTGACTTGCAATAAATTCACTTGGTTTCTATCTCCTAGCGGATAGGCAACCTAACGAACGTGATTTGCGCACGAGGCTTACTCCTGATTATTTCAAAAAAGATTGGAATGTTTGAATAAGATATGAGCATGACAGCATGAAATGAATTTAAATTAATTATTCTGCTACGAATGAACTTGGGGGAATGGTTGATATGAAAAGTATATTAAAATAGGTATTTTATTGAAAAAGAGCTGCTATTCAAAGAAAAGTCGGATGATGCTCTTAGCGCATGAATGGATTAACGAGATCCCCACACTCCAATCCACCTAACCAAGGGGTAAATATCTGATAAATAATTTTGTACACAGGACTCGAAATTCCAATGATTTCCAACAAGGGCGGGGTAACTGTCTCCCCCCCCCCCCATGACCCATAAAAATCAATAAAATTACTAAAATCGAAAAATATACCTAAATTCTTATCAAAATATATGTATTTACTCTCTCCCAGTCATCCTCGCTTACCTCTATGAATTTTTCCTGAATCTGCTCTTGTGTACAAACCCCCCGGATTACACCAATTATTTTTACTCCCTGATGAGCAAAAATAAAATTATCTTTGGGCTTTCGATTCCAAAGCTCTAAACATATTGTTTAAGTCATGAAACAATTGGTGTAATCCGGGGGCTCTGGGGGGTATGGAATACCCCCCAGTTCACTCTTCTGGATTCTGGATTTTAGGTAGGAGGGCAGGGAGATTTAAACATTTAATTTCATTTCCCGCTACTGGGGGATTCCCCGTTTTTTTTCAAAAAATTTCTCAATTCAAAAATTCAAATTTCCCGATTTTCCTTCTCCAAGTATTCTAAATGAGTGGAAATCCTACGATATGTACTGGAGGGTGTTCCACACCCCCCAGACCCCCCGGTTTAAAATTTTGACTTTATATTTGTATATTATTTTTATAATTAACTTTCAAAGTAACACAGAAAGTAAGATAATTCAATAAATATTCTTTCCCAGTTTTAATTTTTTCTAGCCGAAGAGGTTAAATTTTCCCCATTTTTACTTAAAAATTCAAATTTTCCGATTAAACTTATAATCAGTTAGTTTAGTATATTTTCTGTTGGGAAAATTGTAAACCGGGGGGTCTGGGGGGTGTGGAACACCCTCCAGTACATATCGCAGGATTTTCACTTTTTAAGAATACTTGGAGAAAACCCGGAAAAATCGGAAAATTTGAATTTTCAAGCAAAAGTAGAGCAAAAAAAGGCTTCGTCCCATTTACCCCCTCCATGAAATCTGTCTTTAACAGGAATCTCGCCTTGTCAGAATATAATTTGACATAGCTGTGTTGTTTTTTTATGTTAGTACGAAACTCTGATTGGTTCCATAATAATCATCCGAACCAACGAGAATTTGTATTTTTTTAATTAATTCTTAATTCGGCGGCAAATTAATTTTGAAAATGCGTTTTTCAGAACAGAAGTAGATAAACCAATTTTGTTTATTATTCAACTTACAAGGGGAACCTACAGCTGTGCCCTGATTAAATTTTAATTTTATTCAACAGTCAACGAAAAAGTCTCCATATCTCGAAAACGGTGCGACCAAATAGGAAAATGGATATTAACAAAAATGAAGGCAATAAAATTTGCAACAAAAAATGTCCGATATAGTATTGCTGTAGAAGCTGTAATAACGTGACTAAAAGAGGTTATTCCTTAAAATTCAAATTATCTGAACTATTTGACTTTGTTTCCAAGCCGCTTTTGTTTTTGTTTTTTTGTTTTGTTACAGTTTTGTTACAGAGCCTGTAACTTGTGCGTGGTCATAATATGGAAAAATTATGTAATCGAATGCTTTTCCATATCTTTGAAATGTAATTATGTCCGCCTAATTGACTTCTTGGGGTTATCACATTAATTGCCGAATATCAATTTTTTGATAAGCTACCTACTTCCAATGGCTGATCGATTAACTTGCTAGTCGAACTTTATTACCCAATCACCTGATCGGCGCTTGTTCATTTCATTATCATAATAATATATTGACGGTCACTCTCAATTAACATTTTTCCACGATGTTTGGTGTTACTTTCAGTATGGGTAAGTAAATTTCTTTATTAAATTTTTGGGTGAACCTGTTCCTGTGGCTTAGACAACCTTAAATTCTCAAATGCTCCACAAACCGTGCACCTTCACCAAATTGTTCATTAGTCCTTGGTGTTTATTTGTGTATGGTGACTTTCTCGAAGTGCTAATGAAAATTAATAAAAATTCCTTGACCTTTTTATTACTGCTGAATTTAACAAGTTTAAAAATATTCGCGATTCGCAACAGAGATTAAATTATTTTCAAGTGTTTTGGTTGCGTCCTCGAGATAAGGCAAAAAACCGATAACTTATTTAAATTTAGCGGACTGACTGTGTTTTATGTAATCGACGAATTGAAAATTTTGATTCCAATTTGCAACGCGTACTTGACAATACGTGCGGTTATTTTTCAATATTCACTAGTGACGTCTGGATTGAAATTTGAGCGACGTTGATTGATAAGAGTGCTGGTTTTCTATTTGCATGTGTGCGTGACGCTCTCAAAAAACAAAATGTTAAGACGCCGTAAATCTCAATTTCAGCGTTGCGTTTCGATTCGAATTGGTAATTTTTTTATTTATTTTTGTTTTTCCCCGATTTGATTTTAAATTTATTCCTTCTTTTGTTTTTCAGGTGAAAGAGCCAACTATGTCAACAGTCCCCATGTTATCGCCATGGTCGGATTACCTGCTCGAGGGAAAACTTACATTTCCAAAAAGTTGTCGCGCTACCTGAACTGGATTGGAATCAACACAAGAGGTAAGATTTCTTTCTAATTTATGCGACCTCGCTTTTCTAATATTTCAAAACGCGTTTAAAATTTTAGGCGGCTCGTACACCGTAAACCCCGATTTTTTTTGTTTTTAGGAGGGGGAAACTATTTTTACCGAAACTAAAGAAGATAACAAATTTTTTTTATTTATCTTTTTTGGTACTAACGATAAGCGGATATAGAATATGAAATGTGAAATTTTTGTTGATAAACCGCATTTTACGAGGTACTTTTATTAAGAATATGTTTCATATTCCATAATATTGTCAATGTTTTTATTTATATCAATCATTCAATTTGGCCCGGAACATTTTTAAAAAAATTTTTTATATTTTTTTTTTTAGTTTTCAATTTGGGAGAATATCGTCGCCACGCGACGACCGCGTATCAGAGCCATGAATTTTTCCGCCAAGACAACGCGGAAGCGATGGCGATAAGAACCCAATGCGCCGTGGAAGCCCTGGAGGACGTATGCAAGTGGCTGGAAAACGGAGGAGAAGTTGCGGTGTTTGACGCGACGAACTCGACGCTGGATCGAAGAAAAATGATCCACGAGTTTGTGGTGGACAAAATGGGTTACAAACTGTTCTTTGTCGAATCCGTGTGTGACGATCCAAAAATTATCGAGCAAAATATCATGGAAGTCAAGATCAGCAGTCCCGATTATAAGGACATCGACAAGGATGCGGTTCTAACCGACTTCTTGAAACGTATCGAACACTATCAGGAAAGATACGAACCTTTGGACGAGGTATCGGAACATTTCTTGTCTTTCATGAAAATATATAATACGGGCGAAAAAGTTTTGGTTTATAAACACGAAGGTCACATACAGTCGAGAATTGTGTATTATCTTATGAATATTCACATCACCCCAAGGACCATTTATCTCACCAGGGTAAGTCTCAATTATTTTATTATTTATAATAATATAATTATGCTGATTATTTTTTCATTTAAGCACGGAGAAAGTGAACAAAATTTGGAAGGCAGAATTGGAGGCGATTCTAGCCTGAGCGAACGTGGAAAACTTTACGGTGCAGCTTTGTCTAAATTTATTAAAGAACAACAGATTGATGGGCTGAGAGTCTGGACTTCTTGGTTGAAGCGCACCATCCAAACGGTTTCTGATATCCAAGCTCCGCAAGAAAGATGGAAGGCCCTCAACGAAATTGATGCTGTAAGTATTATTATCGCATATATCTTTCCAGACCTAAGCTAAACTGCTGGTATTTTAACAGGGCATTTGCGAAGAGATGACATACGAGGAAATCAAAGAAAAATATCCGGAAGATTTTGCTGCCAGGGATTGCAACAAATTCGCCTACAGATATCCAAGGGGCGAAAGTTATGAAGATTTGGTAGGCAGACTCGAACCTGTTATTATGGAATTGGAACGACAAGAAAATGTGCTGGTTGTGTCCCATCAGGCCGTTTTGCGTTGTTTGTTGGCCTACTTTTTGGACAAATCCGCAGGTAAGACCACCTTAATTTTTTGTTTTTTGCTTATAACTCAGAAACTATTACTTGTACACTAAAAGTTAATAGAACTTAATTTGTAGAAAATTAAATTTTCTGTTAAAAATGTCTTGGATATTTTTATGTAACCGCAATGGTTCAGTAGATAAGTTCTTCAAAACTCGGTTGCCATCTGCTAGCGGGATTTTAGGAAATATCTGTTCTTGTTTATAATTCTGAAACTGTCGCTCGTACGTCAAAAAATAATATAGGAAGTTATAGAGAATTAAATTTCGGATAAAATATGTTCTATGCATTTTCACGTAACTTTAATAATTCAAGAAATAATTAGCATAGTTAATAGGTTTAGACCTAATTAGGTAGGGGCGTCGAATCTGTTTGCGCTAATAGGTATAACTAAACAACTGTTGCCTGTACATTAAAAATTAATAGATCTAAATTGTAGGGAATTAAATTTTCGATAAAAAATATAGGTATACGTAATGAGAGAAATCGAAACACCGACGGGTTTGCTAATTATAATGTTTCCGCTTTAAATTCTAGAGAATTAAATTTTCCATAAAATAAAAAAACATTAAGATTACGAAGATGATATGCCCGGGGCTCGGTTATACAACCTACATTTTAAAGCAGTGGTCCCCAACCTAGGTCCAAACTCATCCCCAAGAAAAGTTTGGTGAAATGAATTTTGAAATTTTTTAAGCAAAAATAAGCTAAATAAAATTAATTTTGAAATTCAAAAAAATTTATTTTATCTGATTAATAAAAAATGCTTAAAATTTTTTGATTTTTGAACTTCAAAAATTATAAATAACATAAACGTGGTATCACTTTATCGCCTATATCTCATAAACGGTCAATTGTACGTCAAAAACCATGAAGACGTAAATTGTAGAGAATGAAATTGCCTACAAAAAAACTCTGATGCATTATTTTCTTAACCGTGACGGTTTTCCAGATATCGCACCAGAAACTTTCTACGTTTAACCGTTTTCGAGTTTTAGTTATGAATCTGTTAATTTCAGACGATCTGCCCTATCTTCAAGTTCCACTACACACCATCATAACATTAACTCCGGTTGCGTATGGATGCAGAATGGATTACATCAAATTGCCCATAGAAGCAGTGGATACACACCGCCCGAAACCCAAGGTTTGTATAACTAAAAAGTCTTTGATTTTATTGGCCAATTTACTTGGTATTGATTTGGTTGGTACATCCTGACTGTTGCACACTAAAATAATCTTTTTGCATCCTAATTACTGTTTCAGGAGCCTGGGCATATATTTGATGCTGAACCTGACGCTAACTCTTGCCCTAACATTGCTAGCAACTAAAAAAAAATTTACTTACACAACTGTTTTCGTACTACCTACTTTTTATATGCTAGAATGGCTGTGTTTTTATTGTAATTAAAAAATTTTTGTTAGTGTTTCGTCTGATTACTCAGGCTGCTCATTTTGACAAATCTTTTTGTTCTGCTTTAATCGGACGGAAGATTGTCTAATTATTCTTGTTCAAACTTCACACTTCCTGTTTCATTATGGGTTGCCTGAGTGGTTGGGTGTCTAAATGTGGTTTGATTAAAAGAACTTAACCTGTTTGAAATAAACTTCTTTGAAAAATATTTGTTTTTTTTTGGAAATATTTTTGAAATTGAAAAAATAACTGCCAAGACTTAAAATTTGAAAAAGTGACTGATAGGATAGTTTTGCAGGCTGAAGCAGTTTTTAACTTTTTGTGACTAAAAACGCTTTTTCAAGCATTTGCATGCCAAAATTTAAAAAAAAAGATGTATCACGCTTGCCTTTCTTGATTTGTTTTCCTAATTATGTTAAGTCTTCTTTTAAGTTTATGTTTTAACTGTCGGTTGTTTTTAAGATTCCTGGTGAACTAGAAGAAAGATTCAGAAAAAAAAAGATGACTTTAAAATCGTATGACTGAATAACAGGGTGCCTATGTATTGAAACTGTAAACTTTCTTCCTGTAATTGTGATGTATTTATTTTGGTTTATTAATAATTGAATATGTCGTAAGTATTTTAGAACAATGGAACCAAATAAGTAATTTTTAATCTGTACATTTTATTAGTTCGTATCGTAATTGTCTATATGTAATCTTTTTATTTATTAGATTAATTTAACATGTAATTTATTTATAGAAAATTCTAAATGGAATATTTTGTCCATTTTTGTTATTAATGTAAAATATTTTTAAAAATAAATTTTTTCCATATCATCTGCTTGTTTCTTCCTTCTACTATTTTCATTCTGCATGGGCGTCAGTGATAACTATTAACACTACTATTTCTTGTATATGTAATTTACCAATTTTTATCGAATTATTTTTCAGAGAGAAAAATTATTAAGCGAGAGTCAGTAAAACGTGACCTGACCGATGGACAACAGTTGGAGTTTTTGAACTATAACTCTGTAAATAAATTGAATTTTTTTTTGTTTTTTAGAAGAGAAGGAGAGAAAGTTATAAAATAACTTATCTGTTTGCACACAGAAACTAATTTTTAATAAAAAGAAATAAAGCAAACTACTAAATTTATTTTTGCTAGACCTTTTTGTTAATAAAAATTCTCCTGGGCCCATAACCTGTTATTATTTAGGATTTTATTGTACTTTTGCACTGTGAAACAAATAATATATTAGAATTTCGACGGAAATATTAAGCTTAGTTTGTACCCCCTTCTCGTAATATGCATAATTGTTACCCTTAAAAGAGCAGGGAAACCCCCTGATGCAACAGAGACCCTATAATCTTAATTTTTTTTCAATATAATATTGAACATTTTATTTAAATTATGAAATATGTTTTTTCTTTTTTGTCCTAGCAAGATGAGAGTATTCTAATGAGGCTACTATCAAAGCAGTAAGGGCGTTATGATAACTGACGCGCATGTAAGGATTAACGAGGAGGACTCGGAACAAAAATGTTATTTTTGTTAGGTAGAAAAAGTAAGTGGAAAATTTTTATTTACGAGAAAAATAATATATTGTAAGCTTGCATTTACGATAGGAAATTATTCTTCTGTTGTTTGGTAGCTTATTTAAAGTTTTTTCTTTTTAGTTACGGTATGTTAGGGGCGTAGCCGGTAATTTGATCACCAGCAATTTGGTCCCCGGTAAGATAATTTCATCCCCATTTTTTTATAAAAAAGTAATTTCTGACGAAGGCGATAATAGTCGCCGAAAGCTTAAAAATATAATTTTCATTATATTATTGAATTTAACTTGTTAATTAAAGTTTTATTGTTTATAAAAAATAAGAAATTTGGGAATAATCTCAAAAATTCTTAGATTGCACTGGAGGACATTCCATGCCCCATATTTTTAAAAAACCCAGTTTTTTACTTTAAATGCTAAAATGTTTTTAGTACCGCAGCACAGTGGCGTATTTAAAGGGTGGCAAAGGGGCAATTTATTTTTTCATTCGGTTACCACTGACGCGCACGAATAAATTAACGAGATTCTGAAAAAAATTTATTTTTTTTATCTGCCTCCAAAGGCATTTTCTAAATACGCCACTGCCCCAGCATATGCTATGGTAACAGAAACTTTTAAAAACGCAAAACGTAGAAGTAATCCGGGGGGTCTGGGGGGCATGGAATGCCCTCCAGTGCACTATTTGCTCTTTCTTCACGGATTATTCAGTTATCGACGTTTCGAGATATTTACCATCGAGATAATAAACAAAGGATGCACTGGAGGGCGTTCCACGCCCCCCAGACCCCCCGGATTTACACCTTCCTTTTATAATGTTAAGCGGTTACCTATAAAAACGCGCCCTGTTAGTACTCTGAGTATATTACTCTGCTTTACATCTGAAGATATGGCTGTAACTCGGATATTTAGTACCTGAGCAGGGACGTGTCTAAGGGGGGGGGGAGCCTCCCCCTCAACATTGGAAAAAAGTTGGCAATTTTGTGGTTTTTAAGGCAAAGTTGGTAATTTTCATTGAACAGTTGGCAAAACTACTAGTTGGTACAAACGCATAAAATATTTTCCCTTGAAAAAAAGCTAAAAAGGCTCATTGGTATACTGCGATGAACACAATCATTGGCAATTTCACGACTACTCCCCCCTCATAAAAATTGGTTCGGCACGTTCCTGTGTCTGAGTGTATGTTAGTATAAAAGAAACTTTTAAAAATGCAAAACGTAGGAGTAATCCGGGGGGTCTGGGGGGCATGGAATGCCCTCCAGTGCACTATTTGCTCTTTCTTCATGGGTTATTCAGTTATCAACGTTTCTAGATATTTTTCATTTTTGAAACAAGTAACCTGGTAAACGGTAGTTGGAATCTCGTTAATTCGTCCATGTGCGTCAGCGGTAGACGGATAACGGACAACCAAAAACAAATTTTTGTATTGCTGGAAAAACAAAGATAGATGAAATAAAACCAAAAAATAATTATTAATTTTTTTATTGCGTCGGACCAAAATATTTTTTTGAAATTATTAAAACAGCCGAAAGTAGGAAATGGCATTGCCGACAGTTGGTGAGAAAAATAGTTAGTACCCCAGCGTATGCTATGGTAACAGAAACTTTTAAAAACGCAAAACGTAGGAGTAATCCGGGGGGTCTGGGGGGCATGGAATGCCCTCCAGTGCACTATTTGCTCTTTCTTCACGGGTTATTCGAGATATTTTACATTTTTGAAACAAGTAACCTGGTAAACGGTAGTTGGAATCTCGTTAATTCGTCCATGTGCGTCAGCGGTAGACGGATAACGGACAACCAAAAACAAATTTTTGTATTGCTGGAAAAACAAAGATAGATGAAATAAAACCAAAAAATAATTATTTTAAGCCAACAAATAAAATATTTTTGATCAAACAAAAATTTGTTTAATCAAAAAAAATTAAATTTTTTATTGTCTAGGACAAAAATATTTTTTTAAAATTATTAAAACAGCCGACAGCTTGTGAGAAAAATAAATGTATTGTAATTTAAGATAAACGACAGAAAGTTGTAAGAGTTATTGCGAGAGCCTCGTATAATTTAGTGTGGAAATTTCCCGTAACCGGCGCATCGAGGAGTGTTCCGCTATTGGTCGAACGCAGTAGACAATTGTGGCGGACTGAGCAATGTTTTGAAAATGCCATATTAGTGTTTAAGGCGATTAAAATAAAAAGAGCGAATTAAATGGGGTTTAAAAGTTGGTAAAGTGGCGGTTAATGTGAAAAGAGATCGAAATAGTGTCGTTTAAGGTCGTTGTGAAAGAGTTTTGGGCGTGTGAAGCTTGCGTACGCGATTATGGCTGTTCGTGTTTGAGTCTCTGTTGTATCTACCCTGCTGAACTGAACCCAGTTGGCCTAGTGTCGCTTACTAACGGCTCGTACCCAACGCTGCGGTAAATTATTGACGTGTCAGTCGGCTCGATTACTCGCTCTCTTTAATGGAACATTTTTATATTATTTCCGTTGTGAGTAACTTATTAGTTGGTGTGCATTGAAATTTGGATGTTTTCCATTTTAAAAGTCTCGCTGTTACGTATCGCATTCCCTCCTACCCAATCACATTTTAAAGTGAGTTGCATTTGTTTTTGTTGTTTTAAAAATTTCAGCGCCTACTTTCTTGTTACGAAAGACAACTTTCGAAAAGTTTAAAAAAACACGATTGTGCAATAATTAAAATTTTTTAGAGGTTATGTTATTAGTGTCAAATTCATTATCGACAAATTTAGGTTATTCGATTTGCCTTTTTGTTTGTCCACCCGCAGACACGAATCGGGCTGAACGTCGACTTATTTTTAGTAGCATTTTCATTATGCACGTTCTACAAACATTTTACATTTGCAAGGTTATTACGACGACAATCGATCAAAACACAATAACCGAGTCACTATCGTTAATTTTTTTGTTTTCTTTCTATCAAATTGCGCCTGACAAAGCAACTCGAGAAGTTATGCCGTATCTGGCATGCGAGTTACATTTTAGTCAGCTGCATCAGTAAATTTACTTCGCCTGCAACGGCTACCCACATTTTACTCGCACACTGTACCCGTACCCCGCATTTACCGTGCAGCACGTACCGCGTTGCCAAACCGAAATATTTCAAAATAACAAACACCAAAACAAATACCACCGGAAGGCACCGCCGGCCTGCGAGCCGAACCGATAAAAACGCGCCCCCTGCCGCCCCTCGACCCCGCGGTTTTCCACTCAAATTTCCACATATTAACGTCAATTTTAATTAAATTCGACATCAATGTTTTGAAATTATTTTACCGACGCCGACAGTGTGGACAATTTGTACTAAAGTAGGCCATTTTGTAATAATAACATCTGACAGTTTTAATATGAAATAAATCACCCTAATTTTAATCGACTTTATGACAAACAAATAAAAACTGGCTTCCGAGAAGAAATATTACTAAAAAATGTCGGCTCGCAACGTAAGTAAATCATTACGGTCTCCGTTTTACCGTTTCGCGTAATTTTTTATTATTCACACACCCAATCAAATTGTTGCAATTCGTAGAAGTGTCAAAAGTGACAGTTCTGGTGTAATCAAATTGTTGTAACGATTTTAAATGCAACGATAAACAGCTGATCGAAACCATGCACCCCAGACAATAATAATAATAATTGTGACGTCAAAATATTCTTTTAAACAAAACCATCTGTTTGTCAAGTTTTATTTATTTAATTAATCGGCCCATGTTTTTAGGTTATCGGTGGAAGAATTGTGAATTGTGGTAGTGCAAGTGAGAGGATATAAAAGTGAAGCAGCTTTCATATGCCGCCCATTTGGTATCCAGATCATGACCCGGAAGACATGCACTAATCATCCGCATGTCGACATTGTGCTTCAGTCGGTATGCCATGAACTTAACAGTTTTGACTGCTATGGTCAAAGTAAAAACGTAAAGAGTCGAAGACACAAACAGGACATTTCACCCAATTTACTTAACCTAAGGCATTTGTATCGCACCGATCCAGCGGTTGCTTTATTTTTGAAGATAAATGGAATTGATCTAAGTGAGTATTCTAGCATTCTTTTTAGTTTAGAACAAGTTTTTGTGGTACAAAATTGACGGTTAGGTCAAAAAGGGCTATACGTAATGTTTACCTTTCACTAGAATAAATGTACCGATCATTTTTTTTAATTTAAGCAATTATCCCACTAAATATTATCCTAGAAAAAATTTTAATTGATTTACTACCATACTAGTAATTATTATTATTACGGTGATTCAAGTTGTGTTATTATCTTTTTTGTTTGAAAGATTGACGTATTTATAAGGTAAATATTTTAACAATATTGTTGCCAGGCCCCCCCACATTCTTTTGGAATTCTAAAATAGGATTAGTATAAAGTAGCATTCACATGGAGTTTTTGTTTTAGGCGAAAATTGGTCTGACCAAAAATTTTGTTCAATGACAAGAAACAGGATGACGAGGTCCCAAACCAACTCTGTGTGTTGCAAAGCGAAAACAGCGCCCGGCGGTGAATATGCTCATCGACTGAGAACGAGGAGGCACACAGTATTTACGAGCAATTTTGCCGACACCTCGGGCGACGACGACAGCAACCATATCAAGCCCATGCGCGAACTGAGATCATCTAGTAGACTGGCATTAGCATTAGTGAAATCTGTAGAACGTGAAGAGCGCTCCACTCGACCTAGAAGGAACTTAAAACCAAAACGAATATCCGCAGACGAACGTTTAGTTGTAGATAATAAATCGTATTACAAAGTGGAACTCCTTACGAATAAATTACGATCTAGTGCAGTTTATAATCGCGAATTGGACGGCGCACGTTTGAAAAAGTCTAAATCGCCCCCCACCGAATGTGATGATAGCGATGACGATAAAGGTGAGTCTTCAAACTGTTTCATATTTCTTGCTAACTTTATTTTCTTACAGTAACATTTACCACCAAGAAGATACGTGATTACGAATTAATTAGGCTTAATAATGAAGCAGAAAACTTTTTATTTCCAAACAAAGAGGAAACGACTTCGGAAGATGAAGTTGAATCGAATAAGAAGGTGGAGGTTACTCCGGTTACGCATCATAGGTCGTTTAAGAACGTCAAGTGTGAACCTGAAGAGGAATCTTCCATGGATAGCATATTTTCCGATACGTCCACTTCTAGAAAGAAACGAAGACTGACTCAAGCGGAATCTTTTATTTTGGATAATCAAAAGTATTATAAGTTTGAAACTCCAGGGTCTAGGTGAGTTAGCATTATTGTTTTAATTACATAGCCAAGTTTGACGATTTGAATTTTTAGGTTAAGGTATCAAGGTTCCTATTTGGCGCCCGTGCCGCCAAAAAATAATGGGGAGCACGGAAGCGCGAAATCGAAGTGCAAAGAGAGTAAAGATAAAGGCAAAGAGAAGGAAAAGGAAAGTAAAGGGGTGGACGAGGATCAAGAACAAATTAAGTTTAATTTAGAGGATGTAAAGTTTTCTTTCGAATTGGTTCCGAATAAGGAACCCTGGTACGAGACATTTCAACGTCAGGATGTTGCCGAAGAGTGCTATTCGTGCTATAATTATAACACAGGTGAACTTTTTTTATATCACAAAAAATATACTTCAGTACAGGGTGGACATTGTCATTTAATACAATTCGAATGCTATCTAATTTAACTTCTAAGATAATACAAATTATAAATGAAAATTATTTGATTTGTTGAATGCTTTTTGGAATTGAATTTTTTTTATCCGCACGAAACTGTGAAATTGCAAGAAAACTGGATTAAATTAAGTAAAACAAACAATCTCACGTGAGATTAGAGCGGGGATCAAGACAAATCTCACCAGAGGTGCAGGGGGGGTCGAAAAATTGCCAAAATCACCTCCCGTGAAATGGACGTCCCTTTAGGTACTTATAATTAATTAAAATATTTAATTTGATATTATAATTTCTTTTTTGAAATTTTTTTACAAATTAATTTTAATTATTGTAAGTTTAATTTTTTTTAATTGAATTTGCCTTGGATATTGCTATATTTACTTTGTGTACTACACAAATACGGCGTAGGACATTTTGCCGTGGACCTGTGACATATTCATATCTCGAAAATTTTGTGTACATTTGTTCGGAATTGCCTTGGAATTCTTTGAGAATTTTTTCGGTATGTTTACCCCCTTGCTTTTATCTTCTTTATTTGTTGTTTTGTATTATATTTGCCGCCAAACCAGAACCAACATTTATTCTTCCAATAAATTTTGTAATTTTAACCAGTTTGTTCTATAAATAATTTTTTGTATTTTGCTTGTTTACTTGGGGAAGGCAACGGAAAATCACTTCATTAATTAAATTTCCTAGTTTTCATAGTTTATAATAACAATAACAATTTTTTGAAACTTACAAGAGGAATATCTTGGGAATATCCATGTAAACTTTTTTTATTTGAAAATTCACCTCGTTCTAGGTCAAATTTGTCACCAGTGACTGGACTAATAATTAAAATTGTTTGATTTTTTTAAAAAACATTCTGTACTTTTGTATACCATTTCAGTGTTAATGTAGGATAATATTTACAACATTTTAATATATAATTTTAAACAGGCTTTTACAAACCCTTCTTAATGCCATACGAAATGGGTCCTTTGCCGCCGCTGGATCCCAACTACTGTATGTACGAATACAATCTCGTAAGGCAGCCTCTAATAAATAGCGAATCACAAATACATAACGACGATTCTTCGAGTAACGACACGTTAAAAATTGACGAATGCAGTAGTAGCTACGAGGATACAAAGAGTAGCGACGACACGCTGAACAGCGAACTGACGCTGAACGAATTATTTTCGAGCAACAACAACATAAAACGTACGTATCGAAGAAGATTGTTTAACAATAGTAGAAATCCGAGGAAATCGCCAAGACAACACGCTTCGACGCTGGCCATATTGAGCAGTTTTATTCATCAACGTAAACGTCGTGAAATTCACAAGCAACAGGCGGCGGCCGCCGCTGCCGCTTCGCCTGCCACTCCAAAACCTGAAGAAAAACTTGACCTGTCTGTGATATCGGAAGGAGAGGCGGAAGAAAAGAAGGAAGAACCTCCAGTCGATTACGATTCAATTTTTAATGACATAGACGAAATGCTAACTAACAATTACGAAGAATTAGACGACGACGATTTAATCTCGCAAGAAGACGGTTTTGAATTTGACGTCCACTGCGCATTAGATCCTGTGGAAATGTTAGAAGATTGCATTAAGTGTAAACACAAAGAGGAGGTTCTGAAAGACGCGACAAAAGAATCGCTTAGCAAAACCGCGAAATCGGGCAAGTTGTTGACGACTGGTCGGAAAACGGGACGGAAACGGAAAAAGAATCGTACGGGCTGGCCGAACAAAAACAAGCGCGTTTTGTTTCGTAAAGACGATAACGTGGCGAATAACGCGGCGCGAAATAAAGTCAATCATGCCAAACAGTTAGAAAAATTATTAGAAGAAATAAAAACGAACGACGACGAACTGAACGGTAACGTCGAACCGATAAAGATTAACGGTTGCACGGACTTAAAAAATTTGTTGACGACGACGCCTAAACGTAAGGAAAATCGCGTATCGTCGTCGGAAAATTGTGCGGAAGTAGTTATTGCTAGTATGAATGATAAACTGGACTGTGTGAATGTGGACTTGGACAAGTGGGAAAACGCGGAGAGAGTTTTGAGTGCGAAATTGCGAACCGAGTCGATTAATAATGACATTCAGTTTCAGCCGATCGTGCGTGTACAAAAATTGGATACTGATGTGTCTAAATTATTACAAAATAACGTGGTGACGACGACGACTCCGGCGCGCAAGTCGACGAAGAAGTCGCGTCGGATGCCTGCCTCGCCAAAATCGCCCAAAATGTTTCGAAAACCACGTGGTGCTTGTTATAGAGAAAGGTATAGCGAAAGAATTCATTACAATTAGTTATTCTTTAAATAATTTTAATTTATTTCATCATGAACCACATATTTTATTTGTTTTTTTTTAGTATCATAGTTTTCCATCCAAAAAATACAAATGTAAGATATATTTTGTACCAAATTAATTGTAAGTTAAAAGAAGAGTTTCTCTTTTAAAAAATGTAAATAAATAAACAAAATGTTTATAAGGACAAATTTGTTGTAAATAATTTTTAAAATGAAATTTTTGTTTTCATTCTTTTCTCAAAACGACGACGTGGTTATTCATTCAAAAAATGGAAAAATTTATTTTTAAAAATTGTTTTAGTTAAATGAAAATGAAAATTTAAGAGAACTGCTATAAAAAAGTGTTCTTAAGTTGAAATATTTAAAATAAATTTGTTATTTCTTCACGCATTTCTTCTTAATCAAATATTTATTTTTATTTGAGTCTGCAGGAAATTCAACAGAGAAGGAAAAATTTTACTTTGGCTTGGTATTTTCCAAATTTTGATGGACTACAACCAGATTTATTTTTAAAAAATTACATCTTAATAGATTTCGCACAAACCGGTATGCATGTCAACAAGCAAAATTGATTACAGCTATCTGAATAAGGTCCTGACTGTTTATTGTTTTTGCCAATTTCTGATTACATTTTACTGCCAAGTTTCAAAAAACTTTTTGTGCACAAATTGGGTAAGCATTGCCTGCACAAAAGGCATTGTTTTAGAGGGACTAAATTTTTTGGTTTTGGATTCCTTGTTAATATGGACATACAGCAACGTTTAATGGTTTGATGTTGGATGCGTGTACAGCCATCACGGAAATACTCCTTTTACCAGCCCGAAAAATGCAATTTCAATGCAATTTTTTTTTATTATTAATTTATTTATAATTATTAATTTTACACGTCAACCAAGTGGTTGCCATGGTTACGTGCAACATTAACCTGAAAAAATATGTTGATCATATTAATAAAAAAATCGTAATTTTTGCGCCAATGAACAAAATTCATTGTATTGATTAACAAGTTCATTCATTTTATGAATTTTTTTTATTGGTACAAACAGAAAAAAACAATCCTCGTATTAATTTTGAAGTAAATATTACATCAATTAGAGTAAAATTTACTTCAAAATTGGTGTGAGGCTGATTTGAACTTCAATTGAAGTAAAAATTACTTCGAAACACCAAAAAAATTTCTCGGTGTACTACAAAATATTTTGTCAAGGGGTACACTTGTCTGATATTTTTTTGAAAATCATTGGGAATACCCCAAAAAAAAAGAGATTTTTTGAAAATCTCTGAAATTTTTAGATTGGAATTTTTTGGTAATCGCTGGAATTATTGGAAAATTCTTGAGAATTTCACTTGTTTGGAAATCTTGAGATTAGGAATTCCTCTTTGGAATTCCGTGGAAACCCCACAAATGAGAGAGGCAGTTGCCCTCACAGCTATTAGGATAGTTTTAATAAATTTAATTTTTAATATTTTGAGAGTGGAAGTTTTATCTACTATAAATTAATATTTCACAGTTCCCACTCGCCTGGAAAATTCAGGAAATTTAAAATTGCACAAATTTTGTCCGGGAAAGTCTTCAACTTTAGTGGGGGAAACCTAGAAGAGTCCGGGGAATTTATTTTGAAAAATGAGGGGAACCCCGAATTTGTCTTTTCTTACAAGTACACACAAAAATATTTAAAAGTTATCGAATACTTAGGCAAAGGTATTTTGCTTTGAAATTATATAATAGTGAAAATAATAAATTTGATTTTATCCGTCTACCACTGACGCGCACGAAAGGATTAACGAGATTCTCGAAGGGTTCCTGGTTAAGTCCTGTCTTTTAGGTCTCATGTTGCCTAGTAATTTCTTGATTTAAATATCTCTCGTTAATCTGTTCATGCACGTCAGTGGTAGTCGGATAACTAATACCAAAGATAATAAAACTTAAAGATGTCAAACGCTATACAAATTTATGTGTATCCCAATCGACTCCCAAAAGTAGATGGCGACACTAATTATATTTTTTTAGGTTATATTTTAATTTGGTTTTTTAAGTTTGTCATGTTTTTTGTAGGTTGTAACCATGGAAGTCTATGAAAGTAACCATGGAAGTCCATGATTATAACCAACAAAAAACATGACGAACTAAAAAAAACCAAATTAAAATATAACCTAAAAAAATATAATTAGTGTCGCCATCTACTTTTGGGAGTCGATTGGGATACACATAAATTTGTATAGCGTTTGACATCTTTAAGTTTTATTATCTTTGCTAATACTAAAATCCAATAAATTTTTCCTGAAAGTTCTTAACGAAGATGACATTTTTAATAATAAATTATACTCAAGCGTAATCAATGTCTTCGGCTGTGTTTTATGTTAATTATATTAGCAGTGAAGGTTGGTACGGAGAGTGCGAGAGCTACCGTCCTTCCCAAAACAGAATATTGGCTTCTCAAATTATTATTATTTGCCTAGGAGTAAACTGTAGAGTAATTTTGGTTAACAAGATTTTATTTAGCAGTTTACCCTTGATTATTTTACTTTTTACTATTTAACTCATATTATTGACGCGCATGAGTGGATTAACGAGAGATATTTTAATTAAAAAAATCACTAGGTTCAAGAGCCCTATAGGACTTGAAGCGAGGAGTCTGCCAAGTAAGTAGGTCTTTAAGTTCAGAACTCGAAAATTGTGATAGTTGGAATCTCGTTAATTTCTTCATGCGCGTCATAATGGTCCCAGAAAAAATTTTCCACAAGGTTAAGAACTAACTTATTATGGACTTTGAAACTAAACATTAGTTTTTTTTACAAAATCGATGTATTGACATTTATTCTAGGTTTCACAGTTCAATCATTATTTGCGATTCAAATTAATTTTTCCGTTAATTGTTATTGGTTTAATATTTTGTTTCGGGAGGGCGGATTTTTTTTTTTTAATTATTTGGTTATATTCCAGAATCCCCCATCCCTAAAATTGGAAAAAAATTCACTTGAGTGATCAAATTTTGTTTGTTTTGTAGTTGGATTGTGTCGGTGTATCTCTGTTTCTCTTGGATTGGTAATAGATTACGGATGTTTAAATTTTATTTGAAGGCCGCGCGTGGGTGGTTGCGGGAACTGCTCGTTTTTTATTATTTTGATGTAGTCCATAATAAAAGCCGACCCTGTCTTAATTTTTAATCATTTATCAAAACAAACAAAAAAAAATGATAAATGTTACCGTTTTGTACCTGTAGAGACAAATATTTAATTAAACGGCCCTTGGGGATTTTACCAAAAATTCCGCGCACCTAAAAGTGGGAGTAAAAAATAGCGAAACGGGAATAATATGATCCTGTAGGATTTAATTTTGTCATAAATAATAAAATTTGTTGAACCGTAATTTGATAATATAAAAAATTGTTTTTAATGCGAATCGTTCGCTTAATTTCGTTAGCGATCGTGCAACTTATTAGAGGGGAATAAAATGGCGGTGAACGAAAAGCGAATAACGTTTTGCAGCTGTAGATCTGTGACCGTTCACGTTTGTGGACTGAGAGCTCCTGTCGTGAGTTTTAGTGCGGACTGAAGTGGTTTATTAGTGTTTTTCCGATCCATATTAATTAGGAAAGGTAAGTGGTTTCGAAAAATACAAAAATCTTGTTAATTTATTGGAAAATAACGGTAAATTGGACGAAAATTGTCTGATGCATCGAATGCATGTTTGGCGCCCACTGAGCATGCGCCTTAATTTTATGTTAGCTGGAGGTAAATTTAAGTTCTTTCGGTTATTAATTAATGATTTTGTTCTAAAATTAATTATTATTGCTGTTAAGTTTCTTAATTGTTTGTGTTTGACACACCTCGGGTTAATTAAGTTAGGTTAGGGGCGTACAATGTTGAAGTTTGAAAACGTTCACTTGACGTTTCTAAAAGTCTTTTGTTTTGAATAGAATATTTTTTTATTGCTTTTGTTTTTCGAGAACCTACTAATTATATTTTTTAAATTAATAATTATTAAACCTAATAATTTCGCTCGTCGTCGGTTTGAAAAATGATTGTGCACGACCAACCTTAACGATTTTTCAATTAATTAGGTTCGATTGTACTCATGATTGTACATCAGCATTCATGCAATTAAATTAAATCGTTAATGCCGCTTTGTGATTGACTGATTTATGGAATTGGATACTTTTTTAATTTCGACCGTTACGATAAACAATTGACTGCTTCAGATTTTTTTACCCCTTTGTTTGCTTTCAAAGCACTCTACTTGTAGATTTTCTTCTTGTTTAGAAATAGTTACAAAGAAGGCTTTGTTTTTGTTTCCAGATTTTTTTTAAAATTATTGCTGTTTCTGTTATCTTTCAAATTCAAACTGTCTCAACAATCGATTTGTAAACAATACAGTTATTCAAAACAATTGCCAGTTTTTGGCAAATGGGAGGGGGGATAAAAAAAGTCAAAAACTACCTATGCTAGAATTTATTAGAATCACTTGAAAATTTGGAAGGGGGGCCTACAGGCCTTCTTTTGTTTTAAAATCCTAAAATATTTTAATTTTCAATTATTTACGATGGTAAATTAATACTATCATTACGTGCAGTATATTTAAAGTAATTATTGTAATTGATATTAATAATTTATGGAAAATTAATTTTTACAAATCGCAACCGTAAAAAAAATAATTATTTATCATCTTGTGATGTGCAGTTGGCCGAATAACAAGCTAAAAATGGGAAAAATTAATAACAGCTTGACAAGGATAGGAAGGGGGGCGACTTGTAGGGGTGGAACGTGGTTTTTCATGATTTCCGGCGAAAGTCGACCTCCAATCGAAAAAAGTTGTATGGAGATGTTGTGGGCATTAAAAAGATCTACAACTTTTGTCAACATCATTTTTCGGATAACCTCAAATTTTCCGAGAAAAATCGAAAAAAACAATTTTTTCGTTTTTAATTTTTTTCTCCCACAAAAATGATTTTTTTTTTTCATGAAATTTAGAGAAGACTTGTCTTTTTGTGTCCCGAAGAAACTGTAATTTTTTGAATAAAACTGTTTAGTTTTACATTTTATATTGATTAAAAGTCGAAAAACTACCCTTATCTTAAAACAAAAAATCTTATGTTAAAAGTCAATTGTTTTTAATCGAATAGGGGAGGGATATTTTCGTTGAAATGTCTACTTTCAGATAGTATAAGAATTAATTTGCATTGCTATTGAAAAATGTGCCAGAAAAACTGAAAATACTCGATTTTCACTTTTTTCAAAAAATTAATTTCGAAAATCTAGTATTTTTAGTTTTTCGCGTTTTCTGGCACATTTTTCAAATTGTTTCGGACACCATCTGAAAGTAGACATTTCAAGGAATCTCCCCCCCCCCCCCCCCCTATTCGGTTTAAAACATGAGAGTTTTCGCTTTAAGATAAAGGTATTTTTTCGGTTTTTAATCAATATAAAATGTAAAAAGAAGTCTTTTTATCCAAAAAAATTATAGCTATTTTGGGACGCAAAAAGGTAAATTTCATGAAAAAATAGTAATTTTTGTGGGAGAAAAAAATTAAAAATAAAAACACAGTTTTTTCGATTTTTCTCGAAAAATTTGAGGTTATGTGAAAAATGATGTATACAAAAGTTGTAGATCTTTTTAATACCTACAATATTTTCATACGACTTTTTTTGATTGGAAGTCAACTTTCGCGGGAAATCAAGGCACCCCCTTTTTCCCTACTACACGAATCGGTTTGAATTTTTTTTTCCAAATCATTTTAACGACATTTTCTTCCCTTCCCCAACACTGTCATGTTGCCATTAATTTTTTCATTACAAAGTGTTATCTGCACTGCCCTTTGGGGGGGGGGGGGGCTAAAAACTACCCCCATACAAATATTTTACTAAAACTTAATATTAAAAAGGGTATTTTTTCCAAGCAGATAATATACTACCTACCTACTAATTTATATTAAAAAAAAAAAATAATTAAGCGAACTCCAATTATTGAAACACCGCCGTAATTTGCCTCACCGATAAATAGTTTTTGATAAGCTAAGTTTCCTTATTAACTATTAATGCTAAACACATCCGTGGCATACATTTTTATTTTACCTATTTCAATAATAATCGATCACAAACGGCATAACAATTCAGTTTTGAAATTGTTTTAAAAACTTAAGGTAGAGCAGAGCGCAATTAATTGAAAATTTTAATTACAGATGTCGTCGCAAATCCAAACGATATCGATAATCGATCACAAACAACACAATAATGCAAAAAATAATCGGAAGGATCCGCCGGATTTGGTACTAAATCCCAAAAAGAAGCAGAAAACCAACAAAGCCCGAAAACGGTCGAAAAGTTTTTCGGGCGGCGGATTGGGCAAACTAAAAAACATGCGACCAGTGCTGCCAACCCGCTTTTTGCTAGGTGGAAATATAAGGGATCCGTTAAATTTAAACAGCTTACAAGACGAAGAAATAAATCGAGCGATGAATGCGGTGACGCCGAAATCGTCGCCGGTGCCGACGCCTCCACGTCGTCGCGGCAAAGTGGAAGTCCTGATTCCACCCAACATTAACGATCCGTTAAATTTAGATTGTGCGGACGACGCGGAATACGAACAGCAGTTATGTTCGCCCATTAAAAAGTGTCGCAAAAAACGCATAAGGAAAAAACGCACGAGTTCGGGAACGTCGGAGGTGGCTGACGCGGAAGAAAATGGCGAATGTACGGAAGCGAAAACGCCGGAAACGAACACCGACTCCGCAAAAATACCCGAAATAAAGAAGGAAAACGACAGTGTGGTCGTAGAAGTTAAAGAAAATAAAGAACTTCTTTTGAATTTGCTATCGGTGACTAAGAAGGAGGAGAAAAAGGATAGTAATAAAAATAAACGTAAATCGGACGAGCATCCCAAGGATGGACTGGCGAAAAAGATAAAATATTTTTCGATGGATAAAATTGTTAGTCCCGTTATACCTCAACCGGGATCGTGGTTTAAACGATCCAACAGTAGGATTCATCCGTATCACCATAGAGGGGAGATCGATAGACATCAAAATAAAAACGTAGTTAACGAGAAGATGCCGAATTTTAAAGATAAATACAAAACTTTTCAGTACGGTAATTATAACAGGTGAGTTTTTTTCGATGTTGTGAGCCGGGACGCTCATCCACGGCGCTCTGGAGTGTATTTTTTTATGTGCGTTGTTTGTTCCAGATATTACGGTTATCGTAATCAACACAGTGAAGTTGATCTCAGATTGTTGTGTTTTTCGAACCATAGGGAGTTGTTCGAGGGCAAAGATATTTTAGACATAGGTTGTAATATAGGCCACATAACGTTATCGATAGCTCGCGATTTCGAAGCTAAAAGTGTGATAGGTATTGACATTGATAATAAGTTGATTAAAATTGCACGGAAAAACGTGCGGCATTACGTTAAGAGTTCGGAAACGCCTCCGTATACAGACGATGGCACACAAACGGACAATAATACGGAAAAAAGTAGTGAGTTTTTCCCAATATCCATGCCTATATTATACGGGCCTATTAAAATTCCAGGCTTTAGTAAGGAAAGCACCAGCCGACAATTTCCCAACAATGTCACCTTTAAATACGTAAGTTTATTATTATTATTATTATTATTGTTTATATCACAGGACTCCTGAAGTCGGCCCTGTATGTTGATGTTTTTCACCATTTTAAAAACTATAAATACTTTGTATGTAGATTGCAATGAAAACAAACCTATTCATCGATTGTAATTCTTCAAGACTTCTAAAATTGGAATTTTAATTGAAGGAATTATGTTTTTCTATAGATTTAATTTTTTAAATTATAGGTAAGGTGTACAGAGTAGTTCTTTTTATGCATATTAACTATTTTTGTACCATAAGTTTTGATTCGAATGTTTTTGTTAGTTTTAAATAACAACGGCCAACAATCTATAGTTTTGCGTAATTGTGGATTCCAGTCACAAGAATTCGCAATATCGTCTTTGATTGCACTCGAAACATATTCTGACACCACCACTGTATCATTTCACGAGCCACTACTGAAATTATTTATTTCTCCGATATCTCTCTACCACCGACGCGCATGAATACATTAACGAGATTCGTGATTTTCTAGTTGGGGCGGTCTTCGGGGATATTTTTATCACTTCGAAAACCGAAATCCTGCCTTTCCTTTCTTTTTGCTAGATTTTTTCCAGATTTCCCCGAATTTCTTCTCGGATTGCCTTACGATTTCCTTTCGAAAAAGTTGAAAAAATAAAGAAAAAAACTTTTCTGTAGTATTGCATTTCCTCGGATTTCTTCAAATTTTCTATTTCCTTAGTTTTCTTCGGATTTTGTGAGATTAATTAAAACTAGAAAATATTTATTGCTTCCATGTTAAAAGAGCACCCTGTATATGGAGAAAATCAGTAATGCGATGACACCTTCACAGTTCAATGGGTATATCAAATAGCATTAAAATTAAAAATTATGAACCAGCTTGACTTGCCTAATGTACAATAATTATTTTTAAACATACAGGGTGTTCTGTTTTTGAGACGCACAATTAATTTTTGTTTTTAGAAATTTACATCTTTTATTAGTTTACTTGTTCGGACGTACATATCTTGAAATTTTCAATTTATTTAATTTATTACTAATTTTGCAATATACCAAGTACGTGAATTCAGAGATTTTGGAGTTGGGTTGCGCTTCAGTGATGTTTTTATCAATTGCAAACTCAGACACTTATTCACTTTGGAAAGTCCTGTGGGGTTTCTTAGGTTACATGTTGATTATTTTTTAAATTAAAATATCTCGTTAATCCATTCCTGCGCGTCGGTAGTAGACTATTCGTCCTTTTCTGGAGTTTTTAGGAATTTTCTTTAAAAAATTTGGCGTCGTATTGCTGTAACACCCTGTATTTAAGAATAAAAATGTATGTATTATGCATATCTTGTATAAAATATCCATAGAAATGAGAGCAAACGTAATAACAAGAGGAAACTTTATGTCAAGTATGTTAATGAATAAAATAATTTAAATTAACTGTACCGACATTTTTTTTGCAATTTTCGTCCTTGTCGTTTTCAGGGCTTTTCATTTAGTTTAATTCCAGAATATTACAAAAATTTAAATAATCACCAGTTTTCTCCAATCTACATCTATTTATGCAAAGTCGAAAAAAATAATTGATTTTCGTATTAGCATTATAATTTTAAAATAATTTTTTTTAATAGGGAAACTATGTCCTGGACGACGACACACTCTTGAGCATCGAACAGCCTCAGTTTGATGTAATTCTATGCCTAAGCGTCACCAAATGGATTCATTTAAATTGGGGTGACGCGGGTATCAAGCAAGCTTTCCGAAGAATGTTCCTACAGTTGCGACCTGGCGGTAAATTGATTTTGGAACCTCAAAATTGGGCGAGCTACAAAGGAAAGAAGAAGTTGACTGTAAGTTTGTAAGTTGCTATTTTGTGCTGTATCTAAATTTTTCAATTTTCAGGAAACAATATACAAAAACTATAACTCGATTCAATTTTTTCCGGACAACTTCACCCAGTATTTGCTCTCACACGAAGTTGGTTTTGCTAAAAGCGAAATTTTGGGTTCTCCCGAACACCTGTCGAAGGGTTTTCAGAGACCCATTCAGATTTACACCAAAAGTAATTTTGCCGCCAGCGAAAGATCGGAAAACTCTAGTTCCGTTAAAAATACACCAGTGCATGCGGAGTCAATTAATGACATCACAAACAAAGAAGCAAATGTGATAAGTAGTTTATAGAATGAACGATTAACTTTTATTTGTTAAATTTTGTTTTTGTAAATTTTGTATAATTCCTTCAAAAAGAGTTTAAAGATTTGAACTTTTGTTGTATATTCTATGATTGTTTGTAAAAAATATAATACAAAGTAATAAATAAATTATTCCATTTGTTAATATATTCTATTGTTTAGATTGGTCCGGGCGCGGCGGATTCGGTACAAGGACGGTTTGGTGCGAGGACGGTTTGGCGCAAACTGATTCGGTACGAGAATTCAATTTTATACTTTTTTTTTAATTTAGAATTTCACTTTTTTTTTCTATATACCATTGAAAAGAAAGCAATTTTTTAAGAATATTATTAAAAAAATTGTTTTTGGATTATCTATTAGTTTTCGACACAACGGCATTTAAAGATCGAAAATTTTACATGTAAACTAGCATGCATAAATTAGTGGGAGGAGCCAAATTCGCATAGAGAATCTACAGTGACTTTATAGAGATATCTTTACAGTGACTTTATAGAGTCACAAAGTCACTGTAAGCGAATCAGGTGGTTCTTCACTGATCAGTTGAAAGGTATCCAATTTTTCAAGTTAGTTTTAGTTTGGAAAAAGTTGGACAGATGGCGCTAGGTTAAATTTGTACGAATGGTTGCATACATAGGATTTTTGAAATAATAATAACTGCATCCTCCTCTCTCAGATTTTCAAAGCGGGTAATAAAAAACTTGCGTGCGGTTTTGGAAAGTTTTATTAAAAATTTACAATCTTCAAAGCGATTCATGCAATAATCAGTGTTACTAAATTTATATCAATTTATTTTTTAAAAACTACTGGCAGTTTTGAGTGTAACAAATTGTCACATTTATATTATTTATTGTGCGGAAAAATAATTTTACAATTTCAAAGTTTAATTTTTAAATTTCTTACGGTTAATTTTGATTTTTGTTTTTTTATTTTTTAGAACCGCCCGCCCGCAGCATATGCGAGGCCTACATAGGTCACAGGCCTCGTGTGCTCTGCTTACGGGCGGCCCTAAATTTTACAAAGACATTTTTAACGAAAGCAAACATTTTTTGAATTCTCATTTTGGATGGTCGAACATAAAATTTAATTGGTTGGTGCAATGAGTCGATCTACATGTTACTATTTTATTACAATATTCCTACTTCTATTTTTAGTTTTTTTGAAAAAACTTATGGTACAAAAATGGTGGTACTTCCAATGGAAACACTTAAATCTCGATCTTCATTATTTTGAATATTAAAATAACTACGGAGTGATGGTACAAAAATTTACTAGGATCATACGTCTCAAATTTCTCTACGCAGTCGATCCCACCCAGAAACAAACGCATCGACTGAGTAAGCCTCCCCGAAAATGTGTTACTCAACAATATTTTTTATGTGCACCTACCCTTTAGGTTTTAATAATTTTAACAATAAATAAGTGAATAATTTTTCTAAATGCTCTTAGAATGGATAGATTATAATTTTCTTTTTAGAAAAGTGAAGTTTTGTGCTCTGGTATATCAAAAAATCATCATCAATGATAACGAATGCTAAGCACTTCAAATGGCGTATCCAATTCTGATTCGGAGTCAGACTCTTCGTAATTGCTTATATTTGCAACGATTGGAGGTAAATGGCAGTAACTTTGGGCCGTTTGCTATTCATCTGTAAGTTCCCATAGCATAAGACTTGCATCAGTTCCTCCAACTGTTACGACGTTTCGGTCGTTGAATAAGAATCTCACGGTTGCCAATTGCCCACTGTACACTTTCTCTTCGTTGTATTCCGATTTGGGACTCAAACATGGGTACCTGGAAAGAGGACAATTTTTTAAGCATATACTCTGCTGTTAACTTTCAGTTACTAACCTGAAGATTCGGATGTATCCATCGGTGTCTCCGGTTACAAGGAGATCGTGCGCTGCAGATCGGTTGGTGGTGCTTATAATCGAAGTCATGGGATAGAATCGATTATTCCAGATTCCTAAAAAGACGGCCAATTATTTTAAAGCTTCAAACAATGAGCGAAAAAATTACCCGACACCAAAAATCCAACGGAACAGTTGTGCGTGTGCCATTTCACATCTTTCATTGCGACTGGACTCTTCTCGGGAGATAACGATTTAACGTCCCCTAAAACGGAAGCGTCAGCAAGAATTACTTTGATAGCTCAAGACTTACAAAACGCCAAGTCGTAATCGGCCGTCACCGTCTGCAAGAAATTGCTGTCGGAACTCCAATCCAACTGAATCAACGGTTGAGATCCCCGGATTTTATTTGATTTCTTATAAGAAAATCCATCCCGGCTCACGCGGAACAAATAAATACTGCCGTTTTGCGAAGCGATGGCGATCAAATCTCCGGCTAAAATTTAAACAGGAATAAGCATGGAAAAGTTCAACACAAAGGTTTTTACCTGGATTAAATCCGACACAACTTAGAGGTGAACCGCAAACCCGAATGGTGGCAGCGACAACTCCTGTTTCGGCGTTCAAAATTATCAAATGGCCTTCCGTACTTCCAGCAGCTAGCGCAACTCCAAACGGATGGAACGCTAACGAAATGCACTCGTAACTGACTTGGGTGGTCCAAATTGGTTTGTGCTTTCTCCACAAGACGATGACTTTATCGTGACCGGCTGTCGCAAACAATTCGTCGTCCGGATGAACTGCAAGGCCCCACAGTTGGCGACTGTGTCCAAAAACGATCTGGTTAAATCGTCGTTGAAGCGAACCCTCCATCAGGTTGTTTTTAGTTGTTCCTACGTAAATGTTTCCGTCGTTTCGTCCAGGCCTTTGTGGGTAAATTGATCTTACACCTCCTGCTGATTCGGGTAACTGGAAAATGGAAGGAGGTTCGAGAAAAGCGTTCGAAGAGAGAGAGAGAGTCAAGTTGACTTACCTTTGTGTCGGTTATTTTTTTATAATTTTGTAGGGAATCCCAGGCGGCGATTCTTCTATCTTTATCGCCTCCCGAGAGTAAGGTTCCTTCTGATAGCATAATTAGAGAACTGACGCCTTTGTTGTGTGCCTGAAAATGGAAGAAACATTAGTTTGTGTTTTGGTTGGAAAAATCACATTACTTCAAATTCCATCCTGACGAAGTAGGCACCATCACTGTCCACGCTGTAAATCGTTATGAAACCGTCACTGTCTGCTGTAATGACGTCACCGTCTTGTTCAAACTGTAGACTGGTTATTAGCGTTCTGGTGGGCTGAAAATAATGGTTATGACTCTGTTCGATGTGTTTTTGGAAACTTACAGGTTTGAGAATATCGGTTCGTTCGAAGAAGCCGTCTTTTCTTCTGTTCCAGAATGTCAGGTGACCTTTTCCGTAAGTGATTAATAAGTTGTCGTCGAGTGGATGGAATGCTGCACCGGATAAATCTTCTTGGAGGGTCTGAAACAAGAAACATTTCAGGAAAATTAAAATAAAAATCACAAGTCCAGCCTTCATCGGAAAACATAAAGGCTAGCCGCTTATTGGTTCTGGAGACGACCTTCGATTGTTTTATCTTCTCTCATTTTTGTTACTGTTCAGCTAGTTTATATTATATGAACATCAGGGCAACACACGAAGTATATAAATTTAAAAAAAATGTCTTAACGGTTTTTTTAATAACTATATTTTTGTATAAAATTGTTAACATTCTGCAGCCGAGAGCGGTAATTTCCCTAATGTTGCGTGCCACGTGTCGGACATGTTTGTAAAAATTTGTTTAATTTCAAGTACAATCCTACACAATCTATGAATTTATTAAATTTTAGAACTTTTTTTTCCGAAGACTTGAATAGTATCGACGTCGGTTCGAGGAATTTTTTCTTCAGTTAAGTAGAGTTGTTATGCCATTCGTGAGTGTAATACATCGCGTCTACCCTATATTTATGCAAATTTTATCTGAATTTATTAAAGAAAACGCGATGTTTACATAGAATGACGAGAGTAGTTTTCCGCCGTTGCAGCTACGCCATATGTGTTTTTTTCGTTTAAATTTAGAATCGGCAAAATGTCATCGTCGTATAACCTAACCTCACAATCGCAACAATTAACGCGTTTCTTTTGTTTCGTGATGGGGAATCCCCCTTTCCATACTACCGATTGTTTTTGTGCATGGCGTGAAGTGCATGCATTGTTTCTGCAAGGTGCTAAACCGTCTGCAGAATAATTAGTATGTTTTTCACTAACGGTTTTCCGCAATTTACGCTGCGTGTATATTTTAAATAACCGCAATTTTGGAATATATTTTATCTTCACACGAAATAATACAAATTCAAGTATATAACGGCATAAATTTGCATTAAAAAATAATAACAATTATTACTTTGCATGAATTGGAAGAAAATTTTTTTTTGAAATTATACTCACAGCGACTTTTCCCAGCAAGTGACCCCATTGCCATTGCCAAACGGATAAAATACTTTCTCGGCCGCCATCTACCGCCATTACGTAACTGCCACCATTCTGAAAAATGTTAAAAAGCCACATTTAATGGTAAAAAAACGGGGGGGGGGGAGAATTAAAGTACCAATTGTGAAAATGTTACTGCAGCCACCCCAACTTCGAATTCTCCCATTCCAAAAACGTATAAAGTTTGTAGCGTTTCGGTGCTCCAAATGCGGATGTGTGCCTGAGTTTTTCTATTTCTTCCCGCTTTTTGACCCGAAGCTACCATTTCTCTGGACGGATGTATATCCATGCTGAAAAAAAAATAATGAAAATCGTTACAAATTGGCGCCCGACCAGGGAATTTTTCGGTTTACCATTGAATGTCTTCCGTATGTCCCATATAGTGTCGTTGGGTTTCTTCGTCTCTATCGAACATAACCGCAATTGCGGCAACGAAATAAAGTATTTCTCCGGTGGGCAAAACCCACAAATTTCTTTTCGAATCGATTCCGCGATAGCCATATCTGATTGCATTTAAGAAAAATTTTAGTAGGCCTTTGTCACGCGATCTAAATTAACTTACACCCATTCAAGTTGCATTTTCTTGTCCGGTGGCGTATTGTCTATCGGGGAATGATGTATCGGAGGGTAAAACGTCCGTCTAAGGCCTCTAATGGTAACTCGAACGGGTTCTTCTTTTAAAACTTCTAGTAATGTGTAATCTGGAGTATCGGTTAAATTGGTTCGATTGTATACAAAACGTCAACTTACCGTTCGTTCTTATGATTTCGTTTTCGGGTGCGTACAAAGCCCGCGGTCGGCTTTTGCTTCGGGCTCGTCGTTGTTTGCTGATATCCTCCACGACGGCGGCGGCAGGTTGAGCGCCCCTAGAACGAGATCTCCTGGCCGGAGATAGCATGACCGCTGCCTGACCGATCGGACCCACTCCCAGATAAAAAGTATCTTCGTCTGCGAATTCGTTTCTGAGTTGCGAAAAACTTCGCACCTCCTGGCCCGACACGGTAAACATTCTTTTAGCACCACTCATTTTTAAAACTTGACCCAAATCCTCCAGCACCTCCTCGAAGGGTTGGCTCGTCCGCAGGTTTAACAAAACTCGACACTAGGGAAAAGCAATTATTGGAAGATTGGAAGCGCACTTGGAGAGTAATATTGGGTAATTTACCTGAACCGTGTGATCCATATTATTTATTATCCTAATTACTCGTCCCGAACTTGGCTTGACGGATCCTCCGCCCGGCGGAGGAGCATCCGCTTCCACTATGGAGGCTTTTCGACTTGCAGCTTTGCTCCAACCTTGACCTCCGGGAGCGGCATACCAGATGCCGTTCTTTTTTCCATAACTAGCGGGCTGAAACGAAAATAATAAAACTGTAATTTAAATCAAACGGAGGTGGATTAGCAGAGCGGACCATTGTCGGCAGCGAAACTACGGCGAAAGGGGTGTCTTCGTCTTCGAAATCGATATCAAGCATCAGTGAAGTTATAAAAAATAACACAAAACGATTAAAATCGCGGCACTCTCGCTTCAACTGTCTTAAACAAATTTCACCCTTGGAATGAGGGCAAAAGTAGCTGTGACGCGAATGATTTGTTGTTTGATAAATAATTTATGATTGAATGTGCAAATGAGCTTTGGAAGGGATTTCAAGGTCGAAAACTAAGGGTTGTTCGAGAGTGGGGAAAAGTGGATAACGTGACCTAATGTGGTTGACCCGTTAGGACGTGGATTCTTATCGGGGATCGCTTTTTTTGAGGTCTGGTGCAACGCTGCACGTAAAGAAAGGCATTTTTACCGAAAATTTACCCTTTAATTAATTCGCATTTGTAAGCAACGTAAAAAATTAATTTATTTGCATTTTAGAACCGAAATCGATATCCCGATTATATTGGTTTAGAACTCCTAAGTGTTTTAGGCAAGGTCTTTATGAATGGCAGGTTCGCATGTTACATGAGAAAATAAAATAATATTACAATTTTTTCTCTCATTCGTCCATTCCTAATGAAGACTATTTGATATCGATATTATTAATTTGTAAACGCAACCTTGAAATTCCCGCCCTGCGGAGCGGCGGTTGGCGCAATATGTCATAGGCAGCGGGAAAGTCGAAAAGCGGCGTTTAACCGAAGCAATTAACTTCCAATGTCAAAACTGATTTGGCAGTTTTCCTTCACTTTTTCCGACAATATTCAAATATTGTCACACTAACCTAATTTGGCGTAGGTAAATAATTCATAATTTTTCATTTAAAATGCAGATTTTTGTTAATATCAGACGTGACGTTAACGAAAACATCGAGAAAATGCTTTGCGACAATTAATAATGTCCTTACGGAAAATTAACATCAAGGATAAAGAAAATTAGCTTTCTGTCCAATTTTTTCTGTTCTGAATAATTAAAATTGAAAAGTTTCAACACCACACCCAGCTCACGCTATTTTCCTTTTTCCAACTTTCCATTTTTAAACGTCGGAACAAATTGAAAAGGAAGCAAACGGATGCTGCCGATGATATCGTAAGCCGTAAGAATTAAGTCGTAGCTATAGCAAAGTTTTTGAATTTTAATTTTTTTTTAATGATGAAGCAATCCGAGCGAATTGGGTTAAATAGATTTACAGTCAATTTTCGTAAAAATAATTGGATATTTTGTGATTTTATGCCCCAAAAGAGAAAATTCCGAACTACAGACATTAGCCTACTTCAAGCGACCTTGAAACAATTTGGCGAATACTTAAAGTCTCATAACTAACCAAATTCTTTGTAAACCTTTGAATTAACTTAATAAAATCATTACTACGGAGAACAGGAAATCTAAAACCGATAATTTCATTAAATTGAGAGAATTTACGTTTTTTTGCGAAATAATTGGATTTCAAACTTCTCAGTTCTTGACTAAACCCCGCCAGGTTTACCAGCGCGAACTAAATAAGCCATTGACTGGGTATGTAATTATTTTCGAATTTTTCCCTTAGTTTTCTAACTATAATCAAGTTAGCTACATCTAGCATAACCTCCCAGACCCCCGGACTGTACCAATTTAACCTGCGAGCTTTCTCTTGCTGTTCTTTGTAGTCACATAAAAATTAATTGTTAAAAGGAAATAATATTAATAAAGTCAGTTTTTAAAAAATTAAATTTTAAAATTAATATTGAAAAAAAATTTATTTATAATTTGAAAAAAATTAATTTAATTAATTAATTAAATAAATTTTCCTAAAATTAAAAAAAATTATATTACATGCTGTATAAATAAGTACAAAATAATTTATTCATACGTCCAATAAAACCGAAAACCCGAAAAGACCTTTTTTCAGAAGATGAAAAGGTAAAAGAAATCTTAATTTTACAACTTAATTAAAATTAATAATCTTTTTTAAATTTTAAAATTAAAAAAAATCAGGAGTTTTCGAAGAAACGGAATTAAAGACAAAAATTTTACATAATATAATAATGCATGCATAAATTAGTGGGAGGAGCCAAATTAATTTAATTTAATTAATTTATTTTCACTGGCGTACCAGGGCTTTTGCCGCCCGGGGCGGTCTTAAAATTTGCCCCCCCTACCCCCCCCCCCCCCTCATATAAATAATTACAATTTATTTTTTTTAATATTTTTTATAAATTTTTTTGTACAAAATAAAGCAAAATGCCGTTCCTGACGTAGTTTCTATTATACAACAAAAATCTACTTTGAATTAATAAAATTTCAACCAATGAAAACAATAATTGTCTCTTAAACTCACAAAATGTAGATGCCAATCCGGGGGGTCTGGGGGGCATGGAATGCCCTCCAGTACATTCTATGCCAAATACTTCGAATTGACTTAGATTTAGGTGAGAAATAATTACTAATAAGGCATTTGGCATAGGGTGCACTGGAGGGCATTCCATGCCCCCCAGACCCCCCGGATTGACACCTACGTTTTGACTTTAAAGAACACTCATTTAATTAATTTTTTCATTGCTTTAATGAACTTTTTTTTATATTTTCACTTGCACTTTATTGACCATCGAAGAAAAAATTTTATTTGAAAATTTAAAACAAATTAATTTTAAAATATAAAATATTTTTTAAATTAAATTGTTTTCCTTGACTGAAATTTTAATTTCCCCGACTTGGCACTAACATGAGAAATTTCCTGACTTTACTCTGAAAAAATTAGGGAAATCTTAAATTCCCTGACTTTTCCGAATTTTCCAGGTTTTCTAGATGTTTGGGAATCCTGAAAGTTAAATTTACAAACTGTTTATACCAGCGGCGGCTTGTCATAGGAAGCAAAGGAGGCTTCTTCAACAACACTTATTCAAGAAGTAACACGAGGCTACCGCAAAAGCAGAATCCTAGGACTAGGAGATTATAAGTTGCACTGGGGGGTATTCCATACCCCCCAGTTTCGTCAACCGACAATTTTTGTTCGTGATCTGTGATCAACGTTATTAAGCAGTTACACCGCACTTTCCTTATCTCTTGTGAAATTTACTCAGGTTTTCTAAGGAATTTCGCAAAAATTCAACGAAATAGAAAATTCCAGGAAATCTTAGGAATATTAAGGAAGTCTTGGGAAATTTAGATATCTTTTGAATACAATTTTATTTTTGTTTTTTCAACTTTGCCGAAAGAAAATCTACACCTTTTCCACCAGTAATTCAGAAATCGTCAACTGTAATTCAGATTTGCCAGTTGATATTCAGAAATCGTCAATTGTAATTCAGATTTGTCAACTGATACAACCCAAATTTCGTCAGCAACAAATCCTTTGCTTGTAGAAAAATTTAAACCTTATTTGTGGTTTTCTTAAAAATTTCATTAACATAAATATGCTTATCTCGGCTAGGGGGGGGGGGGGTTATACCCCCAGTCTATGACATTTTAAACTGTCATTTTTTAAAATTCAATTTAAATTTTTAATTTCAAAATGAACGTCCAGAGTATGTTTTTTTTTTAAGCAGTTTTATCTATTTTATTTATTGTTGTTTTGTATTATATTTACCGCCGAACTAGAATTTATATTTTACATTTTACTTAAAATGGCCATATCACAAAAACTATTGATTTTTTCGTGTTTATACTTCAGTACTTTTTTAAAGAACATGAAATTATCTACAAATTAGATTTTAACACTTGATCGTCTAAAAGCCACTGTTTTCGAGTTATGAATTAAATTAAGTAAAATAATATTGGAAATCTCCGTATCTTATCATCGGCTTGCAAGATATGATGAGGCAAAAGATATGCAGTGGCGGTGGCGCAGAGTCGAATTGAATCGGTTATTCTTTTACTAAAATTAAAGTTTGCAATTTAATAGCCGAGTGAAAATGAAGTAAGGAATATTGATTTGGTTTGCTAATATGTGTAAGAAATGTAGGTAAAATATCGAATATTTTCATTTTAATCCATAAGTCTAAGGTAAGCATTTACGAGATTGCGATCGGATAATTTACCCATTTTCCTTAAATTTAAGACGAATTGGACATTAAACCATTAGCATAAGTGAGGCACACCTAGAAATCAAAGTTGCAGATTCATGAATTGACTTATTGCATGTCCAGTTGGTGACCTACGTCCTATTACCCCAATACCCTTGATCATTTTCTAACAAGTGCATGCGTGTCCCCTTCTTTGTCTTACTTTAATGCACAACAAATCAATCAGTTGCGACCAAATTTTTTCCTAATGAGTGAGCAAAGTTTTTTCAACCCCTCAACCTACATATTTTCACCAAGACGGAGTCAAAAAACTGGGACGTTTCGGGTGATAAGCTTACCTTGAAATTTACACAACATTTGCATGCTATTTCAATTAAGGAAATTATTTTAATAGCACTATCGTTTTATTTTGTGATTTATTTTTCAAAAGAAAAACCTGAAAAATATTTTAAATGCATATTATTATAATTTTTCTTATAGTAGAGTGCGTGTTTTTATTATTCAAACAAATAAAATTAAAACATTTGTATATGTTAATTGTAGAAATGTTTTTAATTAGTTTGAGTTGCTAATTTGTTCTGTTTTCGGTCCGTCGCATTTTTTTATTTATTAGCTTTTGCTTTTTGTTCTTAATTTTACATAACAAAAGATGGCGGTTCACGCTTTATTTAGTGCACGTGTTCACGCCATCTTCTTTTGTTCGACCACGTGCTGTGGTTACCATACCTACGAAACTATAATAATTGTTACATTTTGTTGCAAATGGCGCTAAATTTAAAATTAGTATTTTAGGGCAAATTCTTTGGTAGCGTGTCTTTCGAAAATATAAACGGAAAAGTTAACTGGCAATTTATAATAAATATTTTTGATGATTTGTATTTTCTCTTATGAATATACAAGGAATTATTTAAGTTGATATCAGAATATAGAGATCGTAATGACTTAAAAAATAGGTCATGTTGGGTATATTATATGCACGTTCCGGTTTTGTAACCCTCGACCCTTAAGTATTACAATAACTAACGGTTAAATGAAGGACCAATGCGTGAGGCTACCACACACGCAAATAAATCTCGTGCAATCCTTAAATGATCCTTCTAAATTAGATGGAAAATTGTGTGATTGGAAAATTTTCTTAACTCGTAAAGTCACCCCCGACAATAAATTTTTTATCGTGAGAGTAAAAATAGTTCTGAACGAAGAGGAATGTTTTCTATAGTTATGGTTTGCGTATTATAAAAAAATATTAAATAACAGCGCAATAATAAAATTTTTCGATAAGAATAACGTGTCGACTCTCTTATCACGCCGGAATAAAATTTTTTTATATTTTGAACTCCGCAAACTTGCTCAGAACTTGCAAATTTCAAAAAGTTGAGATTTGATTGATTAGTGCGCGGTTTGGTAAGGTTCTGATGGAAACACGGCAACATTTTGTTAAAAAAGAAAATGTCGCCATTTTTATGTCAGGATAGTGCGATATATAGAGCAGACGATCAAAACAAAAACACAAAAAACCAAAACATCAGAAATGTTTTTGTTTTTCAGCAATTTTGTTTTGTTTTTGTTTTCGGCGTTTTGACGTTTTGCCTATAAAAATTAGCTGAAAAACATTGACGAAAACCTGTTTTGACATTTTTATGTCAGGATAGTGTGATATAATATAGAGCAGACGATCAAAACATCCAAAACAAAAACATCAACACTGTTTTTGTTTTTCGTCAGTTTTGTTTTCAGTGTTTTTGACTTTATTGGTTTTTGTTTTCGGTGTTTCGACGATTTGCCTAAAAATTAGCTGAAAAACATTAACGAAAACCTGTTTTGACTATGCGGTTGCCGAACATCAAAAATATTTTTGTTTTTCAGCAGTTTTATTTTCGATGTTTTTGACTTTATTTGTTTTTGTTTTTGGTGTTTTTCCTCAAATTAGCTGAAAAACAATGACGAAAACCTGTTTTGATTATGCGGTTGTCGAACATCAAAAATGTTTTTGTTTTTCAGCAGTTTTGTTTTCGATGTTTTTGACTTTATTTGTTTTTGTTTTTGGTGTTTTTCCTAAAAATTAGCTGAAAAACATTGACGTAAATCTGTTTTGACTATGCGGTTGCCGAACATCAAAAATATTTTTGTTTTTCAGCAGTTTTGTTTTCGGTGTTTTTGATTTTATTTGTTTTTGGTGTTTTGCCTAAAAATTAGCTGAAAAACAATGACGAAAACCTGTTTTGACTATGCGGTTGCCGAACATCAAAAATATTTTTGTTTTTCAGCAGTTTTGTTTTCGGTGTTTTTGATTTTATTTGTTTTTGTTTTTGGTGTTTTGCCTAAAAATTAGCTGAAAAACAATGACGAAAACCTGTTTTGACTATGCGGTTGCCGAACATCAAAAATATTTTTGTTTTTCAGCAGTTTTGTTTTCGGTGTTTTTGATTTTATTTGTTTTTGTTTTTGGTGTTTTGCCTAAAAATTAGCTGAAAAACAATGTGCACCCCAGTGCACAGTTTACTCTGTATTCATGAACCAATACCGAACAATCATCGTTTTTCAGCAAAAATTTTCCCCCACCATTAGTAATATGACAGCCTTTGTCTGATGAATATGGAATACCATCCAGCATTGGATAATGATTAATTCGCCAATAAAACGAAAATGGTGCACTGGGGGGTATTCCATACCCCCCAGACCCCCCGGTTTATCCTCATTGTTTTGTGCTTCTTAAACTTCAATTTAAAATTTAATAAGTTGTAGATGTCCCACAATATGGTTCAAGGTTTGGGCATCGAAAGAGTGAGATCCACTGCTCGGCGCATATGTAAGTAATTTTATTTTTGCTTACCCGGAGTTGAATATCGTCGATCGATGGCAGAAACCATAATAAAATGGGTCCGAGGTTAAACGTATTTATTTATTATTATAACTTCAAATATTGATTGAGCTTTAGTGCAGGGCCGTATATAACGGAGTGATTTTAGGGGTTCAACCCCCCCCCTCCCGTGGGTTAAATAATTCTAAATCATATGCAAACCTTTTCTTTTAAATATCCATAACCTCGCCTCTCCCCATGATCAACGTCTAATTACGGCCTTGATTTATTGTAGTCATTGCCAAACCGGGGGGTCTGGGGGGTATGGAATACCCCCCAGTGCACGGTTTACTCTTTATTCATGGACCAATAGTATTAGTTCTTCAGTTATTATTATTTATTTTATCAGAATTTGATTTTTATTTTACGATTTTATGTTCTCTCTTTTCGGACCCCCCTGGCCCAATGGCTCTAGGCACGTGCCTAATGCGTCTAATGGTTAAAAAAACAGAGCGAGAGAGAGAGAGATCGTGAAGAAGTATATCTTAGCAACCTAACTAAAGAATTATTTCCATAAAAACAATTAGTTTTTAGAAATGATTATCTGGTTAGAGATAACCTGAGATTGATAAATTGGGGGACACAAAAATAAAGTTTTTAATTTTTACTAATCAAATGTAGGTACTTATTTCAAACTTTTTCTTCTGCTTAAAGCTTCTTTCCTTTTTGAACAGCTTTTGTAATTTTGTAAAAAAAAAAAAAAATTTTTTTAATTGAAAAAATATAGAAATTAATTTAAAATCAAAACCAGTTATTTAAAAATTTAATTTTTTAATCTCGTACATTGCTTATCGACTATATCTCCCTGACCTCCAGTCTATATCACTTTAAGCTGTGAAAAATTTAATTATTTTTTATTGCCACTTTATAGTGGCAAACATTCATTCGACGACTTACAAGCTTTCCAAAGCAAGAAAATTAAAGTTCTATTGCTCCCTAAATTTCTGGGATACCTCATCCCCCGACAACCCGGATTCAAAACCGGTCCGGCCTTTATTAGGAGGGGGGGTGATGAATTGATGAGTATTATAATCCATCGGTGCTTTCCCTAATTATTTCTAACCTATGGCAGCAGGGTTACCTCGACACGTGTATGCATACAGCCCTCGCGTTCAAGCAACAGGATGATTCTTCTGCGGCGCGGTTAAATGCGCAAGCAAAATTTGCCAAAAATCATTATGAAAGGGTAAAAATAGACCGTTAAGTGTTTTTCAAGTTATGATTGAAAATTTTGATAAATTTAATTTATCATTTCCTATTTTGTTGTAACAAAGAGGGTGACTGGTGTAATAAAATTTAAAAAAATTCTTTGTGTTTCTGGAAAGTGTGACGTTTACGCTAGATTAAAAGTAAACTACTTATACAGTATCGATCTTAAGACAAATTACAAGCAAATTAGAGTCGTCATTAAAGAAGGCAATTTTGGAAAATGGCAAAAATTGAGGTTTTCGATTAGTACTGGATTAAATGGCCGGTAACAATTTTCCCAATGTTTACATCTCGAGGGTGTGCGTGCAAACTTATTCTTATCTTAGACTTCTTTCGAGGTCACGTGGCGCAACCGGACCATGACTGACCACAATCACGACAACAACTCTCCCCTACATAAAAACAGTGCGCTATTTTTGAAAATGATTAAACGATAGAAATCGGGACACAGAAATAATATATGTTAATGTGTCAAGTAACAATAATTTTGTTATGACCTTGGAAGCCTAAATAGAACAAATAAGCCAATAAAAAAAAAGTTCTTACCTTAAAGGTTTTATAAGACGAAACGACATAGGAAGCACCGTCTTCTAATTCTTCTATCCTAAACTTACGATCTCCGTCCATTGAAAAAATATATCTAGCACCTCGCGGTAAATCCATACGAAGTGTTAATTTATCTAAAAGGGAATCCAGCGTTCCTATATCTCTTCCAGGTTTGAATCTAAATTCGATTCCCGGAAAGAACGGATCCCCATTTTTATAAAAAATAACCCTAAGGGCTCTCCAATACGATAGGTTGCTGTACCGACTGGATGCTATTTCTACACGACTTTTTGATCTGGACGGCGGAACCATCGAAGATGCTTCACTGGCATTATCAACCATGGTGGTAACTCCAGGACTAGATGGCCTGCTGGCCGCCACCTGGCGCCAATAACCGCCGCCACCGCCGTTTGGTCCAAGATTATTGACAGTCGATTGCTCTTCGCGCTCTTCGTCTTCCTCTTCTTCCGAATCGCTTTTAATAGCGCCGTTCTTCTCTGTTGCTCCCGAACCACTAATTGGGTTCGTCACTTTATCGGCACGTGGCGTTGTCGAGCCATTTTCAACCACGCCGACGCCGCCACTACCACCGCCGCCGTTCATGGCGCCCTCTTCCGTATTTTGAGAATCGTCTTCGTTTTGAGCTTCGTCAAACTGCTGCATTCTACTACTCGAACGGGACTGGGCTACAGGCATCTGAAAGGACCACACTTTAACTTTTTCGCCATGCACACAAAATTTTTGTAATTTTCCAAAAAAATCTATTTTTTGAAAAATTTTGCGTGGGATAAGGGAAGAAATTTTTTTTGTTAATTTCAAAATTTTCCTACTCACCATAACGTTTTGGTTAAAAATTAAATCCTAAACACATTTTCACTGATGAAAAACTTTTTTGTTCGAAGCGGACACCGAAATTTCACTCACTTAAATCGGAAAATGTTTGTAACTGCTCCGGTTGGCAGTTAAGGAAAGTTTGCGTATTTTTGAAAATCAAAATTTTGAGAAGAAAATAATATTGAGGTGCTGCCACACAAGCGGCTTTGAACTGAACTTGTTGCTCGACACCAGGAGTATTGACTCCGGGGTTTGGCGTACCGGGGTTGTAGCCTATTGGCTGAATCAAGTGGTTAGTGTAATGTCATCGACCAATGCGATGAGTGGAAGTCGGCTTCAATGTCCCATTCCATGTTTGCCCTCTTTCTGTTTACCCCATGCACCCCTCGTAAACCACCCCATCAACCCTCCATTGGTCGCTTCCGGCGTATCCGTACCTGCAATATACGAGAGACAGATTTTAATCGCGCATGCCATTTATTGCCCTATGCAATGATTAAGATAACCAAATTTTTATTCAACAATTAAAATTATTGTAAATACTAGTACAATGGGCCCGATTTAGTGGTCTAACTGCAAAATCCAGAATCCAGATATTGTAAATACTGCACATTGTGCAGAATAATACTTTTTTAATTAAAAAATCAATTTTTCCAAAGTGATTTGCTGGAAAATTAAGGTGACACCGTTCCGGAAAGCCTGATTCAGACTTCAATTTTCGGAATTTTATTGCACAATTTTGTGAAATTTATAGCTTGCAAAAGCCTAACGAATGCGCCATTTTACTTTATTGGTTCCTTAATGAATTGTTAAAGCACCAATTAACATAATCGAGCCATCAAGCTCAATTAAGAGCCCTTGTTAACCTTGTTTTCTCCGCGTGGAAACTCGGCGCGATAAAAAAAGCACTTAAAAATTTATCTAAATTAAGCTCGTGCTCGGAAAATCCTTGTGCGGTATTCTAGAACACATTTTTGAAAAAACACCGGCCGGTTTATCAAAAAACATGTTTTTACAACGGGGGAATTCCCCTAATATTATTAATGTCTTTTTTCCATTATGGGGAATTCCCTTCGGAAAAATTGGTCATCTCTCAATATTGTTTTCGTTAAAGGGGTGACAAGTGAGGGTGATTAAAAAAAGTGAAAACCGGCGGCTGGAAATTTTTTAATCGATAGAGAAACTGTTAAGTAATAAGCACTTAACGTGTTCTGATTTACGTCAAGCGCAGCCTACAGTATCAAAATTTGCATTTTATTGTTATTTTCGACAGGAAAATTGAACGGTTACGTGACAACAATATGGAAATTTTTTAAATTGATAATTAACATATTTGCATTAAAGAGTGCTGCGTTTTAGATCGTTTATTTAGCGCGAAAGGGGGGATTTTCACTCAAATTAAGATTAATTTCGGTAAATTCGAAACAAGAGCGGACTGGCTAAAACAATTGTAATTGTTTCTATTTATAATTAAACTAATAAAATTTTCAAAATAGTGAAAGCCTAAATTTTCGATTGTGAGAAGTCAGAACTATCAAAAGATAGATACTTTTTCCACAACACTTATCCAATGCTACCGCAAAAGCAGGAGCATCTACATGGAAATGATGTTAATCATGACATCGACTACATAGATTAAACCGTAGATGAGTATGCATCAAGAGATTGAGATGCACTGGGGGGTATTCCATACCCCCCAGACCCCCCGGTATCAAAAACTGACAATTTTTGTTCATGATATCTGATCAACGTTATTAAGTAGTTGGAACATTTCACTTGAATGACAACATTAAGATTAAAAGACAAGATTGAACCGTAGATGAGTATGCATCAAGAGATTGAGATGCACTGGGGGGTATTCCATACCCCCCAGACCCCCCGGTTTCAACAACTGACAATTTTTGTTCATGATATGTGATCGACGTTATTAAGTAGTTGGAACATTTCACTTGAATGACAACATTAAAATTAAAAGACAAGATTGAACCGTAGATGAGTATGCCTGAAGAGATTAAGATGCACTGGGGGGTATTCCATACCCCCCAGACCCCCCGGTTTGGACACATTTCAAAGTTTTTGTGCATGATCTGTGTGATCAACGTTATTAAGAGTAGGAACCTTTGATTGAATGGCAACATAAATTTTTGTGCACCGAATTTTCATTATTTCTTGTGACATTTTCTCAGATTTCCCTACACTTGAAACCGAGAAGCGAATGCGAAGAAAAACCTAAGGAATTTCACAAAAATCCAACGAAATAGAACATTCGAAATCCGAGTAAATGTAGAACATTCAAAAGGAAATCTTTGGAAATCCGAGAAAATCTTAGGAAATTTAAGGAAGTCTTGGGAAATTAAAAATCAGGTAGCTACGACTTTTTTTTGTTTTTTTAATTTTTTCGAAAAAAATCTTGAGGAAATCTATTAAAAATCTCATAAAAGAAAATTTAGTGTACAAAAATTTTTCTTGTGAGACATTGGTAGCTTGCACCCTCAAAAACAGATGTGAAAAATTGCAAATTTATTTTCAGTACGGGCTGATTATTACCTGTAACAGTGGCTTTAGTAAAATTACAACTATGTCCTTTGGATAATCAATTGTGCAATTACCACATCTACCACATATGGAAAGCCGCTATTAGGATGAATTTCGCTTTTACGATACACAGAGGAAAAACAATCCTCGCAATAATTTTTGAAGTAAATATTACATCAATTAGAGTAAATTTTATATCAAATTTAGTAAAATTTACTTCAAATTTAGTAAAATTTACTTCAAATTTAGTAAAATTTACTTTAAATTTAGTAAAATTTACTTCAAATTTAGTAAAATTTACTTCAAAATTGGTGTGAGGCTGTTTTGAAGTAAAAATTACTTCAAAACACCAAAAAAAATTTCTCTGTGTATATTTTATGATTAGTCTCCTCAAATAAAAAAGTCACTGCTAACGATTTTAGTTTAAGAAAATTGTTTTCCTTGAAAGAGAGAACTTTAGAGAGAGAGGCTTGAAGAAGAAAACTTTGAAGTAATTTTTACTATAATTGAAGTTCAAATCAGCCTCACACCAATTTTGAAGTAAATATTACTGAATTTGAAGTAAATTTGACTAAATTTGATTAAAAATTTACTATAATTGATGTAACATAATATTTACTTCAAAATTATTGCGAGGATTGTTTTTTTTTCTGTGTACATTTATGTTTTCAATAATTTATTTTCGTAAGCCATTCGCTTATTTAATTTGAATTTTTTTTTCTAAATCTTCAAACTGGATTTTGTTTCAATTTGAATGAATCACAGTAAACTTTTTTATTAATATCATGCTTCTTAAATTAGTTAATTTTAAAATGTTAAAGTAAAATAATTGGTATAGTTTACAAGGGATTGACAAGTCAGTGCGGCCTTCAGGCCGCACAACCTATTCAATCGAGTTTTTTTAAATTTCTGAAGTCTAAATAAACTTTATTGTAATTTTTTTTGGAATTTCGTATGAAACTGGATGAAAAACATTTTGCCAACTTTGCATTGACATTAAATTGGCAAAAACAAATGAGATAATTATTATCAGAGTTTTAGAACTTATAACTAAACATACTTTCGGATATTGAAGTCCTTAGATGTGCAAATGATTTAAATATATTAACAGAAACTGTTTTGTATTTTTTCGCGGTTAGAAGCCAAAAAAACAACAGGTTATGGACCCCGAGATCCCCTAGAAGAACCTCAGTTAAAATTTTATTTCAAAACCGGAGGTTTTGGTTTTGCAGATTTCGATGAAACGGACATACAAACTGTGAGTTTTAAAATAAAAAAAAAACATTAATCGGTGAATCCCCGTGGAAATCTGTTACGCTCGAGCCGCCATCTTGGAAAAACGGCACACTTCTTTAGTTTTTTGTCTATATCTCGGCGAATTTTGCTGATACAAAAAAATAGTTCAGATAAAAAATGTAGTTTATTAAATTTTCTTCAAAAAAGAAAATAAACAATTTTATTGTATCTCCAATACTTTAGCTGTAATCTGACGTTGAATGGCAAAATTATTTTTCTTTTTACTGTCGATTTATTTTTTTGGATTATATTTTTTGTTTGCACATGCGTTCACTGGGTTTGACACCATATTTTGTCTTTTCGAAAAAGGCAACCGAAAATTTTTATAAAATTTTGTTTACAAATTATGTCGGATTACAGCTAAAATATTAGAGATACAAAAAAATGTCTAAATAGTTTTTTGAAGGAAATTTAATAAACTACAATTTTTATCTGAACTATTTTTTTGTATCGCCAAAAGGTGCCGAGATATAGGCAAAAAACTGAAAAAGCATACCTTTTATCTAAGATGGCGCTTCGAGCGCAACAGCTTTCCTCGGGGGCTACCAAAATTAATGTTTTTTTGCCGAAAATTTCCGAAATTAAAATTGAATAACTAAAGTAAAATTACTTAGAAATGTGTGCTGAGGGAATAATTCGACTACTGTGATTATGTCGGGCTGGAGGTATTCCATACCTCCCAAACCGCCGGTCTTCAACAGAAAATTTAATATTTTCTGATCAAACTGATCTTATAAATATTTTTGAATTTTGAGAATTAATTATTATTTGGTCTATAAAGAAAAATGAGAAAGAATGCGCAGTTTAAACTGTCACAGACCGGGGGGTTTGGGGGGTTATAACAGATATAGCAACTTTTATTATAGTTTTAATTTGAAAAAATCTTTATGGATTTTTAAATGTAATTTAAAAAAATTAGAGGCAGCTAGGCCGAACTTAAAGTATTTTTAGGTCTTTCTTGCCATTGTAAAATTAGCAAACTTGGACGTGAAGTATTGTGGCGTCAAATTTATTCACCCTCTCCCTAAGACACTAAACTAGTCCCCACATTTAATATAGATAAAAAAACAAAAGCATAAAATTTCCGTTAACCTGGATTTCAAAAATGTTTAATTTCTGATTTGTGATACATATCATTATTTGAATAGCGTGATCCTAATTCCTAATTATGTGTTTAGAAGGAAGGAAAGCCAAATTGAGTATTATTTGCTTATTGATGAATGTTTTCGTTGTTTTTATATAAAGAAAGAAGTTATTTTCCAATTATTGGTAATCGATTCAAGATGGTTCTTTGCTGACGGCGGAGTAGAAGTGTCGGAACGGAAACTGCCGAAATCTCGAAAAAAGGTCGTTTTAAATTAAGAAGTAATTTTTTTTGTTAATTACAAGTCAAAGCACAAAAACAATTAATAGTATAATTCTTTAACAGTTAACACCCTTCAAGATCGTATCGCGCAAGTTGTATTACTAGCAATTATTTATATTTTAATAACTTTTGATTTATTCCCGCACATTTTTTTATTTTCCTAATTATATATTTGTATGGTATAATTTACAAAAATAGCCCGTTTGTCCTACATTAAAGGAATAAAAAAATTATATTTGACCAAATCTGCAATCGCATGTTCTAACCGAGATTTTATTTAATAGATATATTATTTATTTCACAAAATATATTAATTATTCGATTTTTCTTAATTTATCGCCGCCGATTTGTAAAACGCAACGATTGGAAAAAAGAAACCTTGAGGATTTAAAATCGCACATGTGCGGCCCGCGGACGCGCCGTCTCGCTGTTCCCATTTTTCGGATTTATCGCGATTGCATGACGTAAAATTTGTCATTTTCATTACAAATTGCTTTAGTTTTCCCGAGTAATGTACATCGTACATCGAAATATTATTCAGTTTTTTAAAAAAATTCGTTCCAAATCCATTTAATTATTTCGTTTAATTAATGCAATTGCAGATATTTGCGTGTTTGTCGCGGTTCAGTATTTTAGATATTGAAAAATTAACATTTAAATCTAATTCCTTTTATTTGAGTGGGTGAATTTTAAAAAAGCGGTTTACTTACCCACAATTTTAAATCTGCACAAACTCGAAAAATCACTTCATACAGAAATTCCACGAACTTGACTTTTTCCTTTGCGTTGTAAAATGTCTACTACATTCTTGCGTGAGCAGCAACCACTCTTTATAGTTTATGACTTCAACAAAAATTGATTGCTTATTATTACGTTATCCTCGGCGTGAAATTTTAATCACAAAGAAAATCCAGTATGGAAGTGAATTTAAACAAGTTGCCCAGGGGGGCGGGTGAACCTTATCATTTTTTTCCCGAATTTAATTTTTTAGATCAATCAAATTCGGATTTAGAGTTTAAAGTGTCCCAGAAGCGGCATTGTTGATCTACTGATTTTTAGGCGGATAAAGATTCTTGTCTTGCCTTGCTTAGGTAGAAACTGGCAACAGCCAATCAGATTGAAGTATTTTATTTATTTTGGTTAAATCTGATTGACTTTCCAGTTTCTACATAAGCAAGGCAAGACAAGGATCTTTATTTGAATATGCAAAATTAGATAGGGGAATCCCCTAACATTTAATATTAGACAAATTTCTGATAGGACTGGCCCTCGTATTTTATTTAAAAGCTTGGGAAATTACATTTCCTTTCCAATCATGTGGATATTAATAATTCTTCCATATCATAACGCATTATCAGAACCGAAACTGACGGGAACATATTTTATCTTAATCGATCGTTCATTTGCGTTTTAATTTGCCTGGTTGGCTTCGATAAATTATCTGTTACAATTAAATGGAAAATATAATAGACATTTTTTCTTACGTGAAAATAATTGCACAGTTGTAATACATGAATCACTGTTTTCAGACTTTCACCTTCACTTTCAGGAAAAATAATCTGCCTTGACCTTAGATTTTGAATTGGATTTGACCAAGCTGTGAAGCTTTAATCGAAACTTACCTTGAATGTGCAATGCAAGTCATGAATATTTACGTACCAGGTGGGATTCGTTAATTTTCCTATGCGGCGCTCTCTTATCTTAACTTTCATTTATCAAATTTTTCTTATCGATCCCGAAGAATTTTTTTATTGCCTTGATCGACATGCACCCCATTCGTCACGCCACGGGGGAGAACTGCTCCTTTTTTTCATTCCAAACACAAAGGCCAAATGCAGCTTTGGCCGTTGCACTTGGTCGATGCAAATTTCCTAGAAAAAAAGTTGGGGAATAAAAATGAGTGATTAAATGTCGTCTGTTGTAAAAGAAAGTAAACTATACAGTAATTTCGTATGGTCAACTTCTTTATCGCAACTTTTACACGAACTGTTTACAAGATTGTAGGTCACGCAAATCGTTTTTCTGTATTTGCGCCTTACTTTTCCTTCCAATTTCGAGTAAGGTAATCAAAATTAAATTTCCTCGACTCCCTTGTGATTTCTAAACAAAAAGTGTAATTAGTATCAACACGATTATAATTTTTGCATTTGTTATACTACTTAATTTCTTCCACGTACTAATCCTTTATTTTATGCCGATCCATGCGATAACTATCAGCTGAATTAGTAAGCTTTTTCGGGAAAACCAGTTTCACTTGGATCGCTGACGCGCATAAATGCATTAACGAGATTCCCGTTTCAAGTTCTTGGGTTACACGTTACCTAGGGATATTTTTATTAAAATATTTTCGTTAATCCATTCATGCGCGTCAGTGGTAGACAACCGATAAGATTCCAATTGTTCTCCTTACAAGGCAAGGGTGGCTACATTTAAAATAAAACTTATAAATGCAAATAAAACAATTTACTATTAAAGTTACAAAATTCTTAAAATAAAACAAAGTCAAATTATTCAAGTATTTTAATCACTGATTCTTCTTCTTCTTCTTTATCTTGGCGGGTGCTTCAGCGTCTGCTGAATGTTCGCTTGGAACAGTTTCACTTAAACTATGTTTCTTCTTTTTTTTGGAAATTTCTTCTACGTTTTCTTCATGCAAACCATCGATTTCTTCGTTCAATTTTTTACTGCTTTTCTTTTTCTTTTTGTGATTGGATTCCTCATTTTCTTGTTCTTCAAGCAACAAATCTTCAACTTTGGATTTATGCTTTTTATTTTTCTTCTTTTCAGGTTGTACAATCGTGTCTTCCCGATGTTCAATCTGTTCTTTCTTGCTTTTTTTGTTCTTTTTAGGTTTGTGATCGTCGACAATTTCCTTCTCTTGTTCTTCAGACAACGAATCTTCAACCTTGGATTTATGTTTTTTTTTCTTCTTTTCGAATTCATTCTGATTTGTTTTTTCGCTCTCTTCCACTTCTGCGTAGTCTTTATTTTTTGATTTCTTCTTCTTCTTTTTTGGTTTACACATTTCTTCGTTAGAATCTTTATTTTCTTCCTTTAGCTGATTCTTCTTTTCAGTTTGAAGGTCCGATTGTTCCGTTTCCTCATCTTCGGTTCGTTTCCTTTTATTTCGTTTACAATTGTGCCCCTCGTCGGCTTGATTTTCAATTCGTTCAAAAACAGCAATGAAGAATCCGTTGGTTAAGTCATTCTCACAATTAAAATTAATGAATTTTTCGCTTATGGACTCTTCTTCTTCTTTCAGCCCAAAATTATCCTCCTTGTTCAGCAAGCGCTTGCCCGACACCAATTTGAAATTTCTGCATTGCGTTAAAACTTCCTCGACCACATCTTCGTTTTCTTCTCGATAAATCGAACAGGTCGAATAGACAACCCGTTTTGCTTGTGGAAAATGAGTGAGTGCGTGCTTCAGTATGGTGATTTGGAATCTCGCCAAAGTTTGCAAACGATTCTCGTCTGGTTTTTCCTTATCGTCCAATAAAATGCGATTCGTCATACCGGAACCTGAACAACTGGGATCTACCAAGATGTATTCTACATTGGGGCAATCTTCAGCGGTAACTTTCAACGCATCGTTATTGATCGTCTTAATGCACGTCGCCTCCGTCCCTTCCAAGCTTTCGTTTAACAAATCGAAACGACGACGGTTCAACTCGACAGCATAAATGACGCCTTCGTTTTTCAACAAAGCCGCTATGTAAGTCGTTTTCATTCCAGGTGCAGCGCACATATCCAATACAACGCTGTTCGGAGAAGGATTCAATAAATGAACCGGTAAGCAGCTTGCCTGAATAAAAAAAAATTAAAAATTAAACGAAATCGAAAATTTTCATCTAAAATAAACTGTTACTTTATCTTGTAGGGCGATTGCTTTTCCTCTGTATGCTTGGTGAGCATAAAATTCTGTCCTAGGAGGAAAGATTAGTAATTCTTTTATGTGAAAATCAATCGTGAACTCGTCAAAGTTTAGCGAAGACACTTGAGATAAGAAGTCTTCGTATGTGGTACTCGTAGTACGCACAAAGTTCCAACCTTCATCGCAAAACCCATTTACGGCATCTTCTACGATCAACTTGAGGGTATTGACGCGAACGAAACGTGGTTTACTTACTAGAAACCAAACAAATTACATTACAAAGTATCCGGGATAGCTTAGAATAAAAGGTTAACCATGTATAATATTAAAAATTTTATTACAAACTTAAAGTTACTTAAACGTACACTTTGCTTCTATACTATTGGAATTTACAATTGTACACATGAATTATACAGAAAACAGATACACACAAATCAGTCTTTCTTTAAAGTATCGATTTCATTTCCTTCATCGTCGTATTCGGTTTCGTGGTATGCTTGATAAGCGTAAGCACAAATAATCAAGTTTACCGTAACGACAGAAGCAATAACCGACCACACGGTATTAGCATATCCATCTACATGAAATTTATTTTCCAAAACATCCTTGGTTCCAAAAAACACCAAAAATGGCAGCGTAAACATGAGAATACTGTAAAAGAGCAACCAAATCATAGCTTGAGAGGCTTGCTTTGTGTGTTCCGGTATCCAAGGTCCGCCGTAATCGTCAGCCATTTTTTTAAAGAAGCAAACTCAGTATAGGAAGCAGAGTGTACGCATGAAAAGGATCTGAAAAATAGAAAAAAGATAAATTACCTCGGGTGGCACCGGCAGGCAGGATTAAAGTTTCTTTATGTTTTGACAATTCATCCCGATAATTCAAAATAGTTAATATTGGTTTACAGCCCCCCTGAAGGTTCCTATTTTTCCATAACAACTCGCATATTAAGATTCGTGCCAGCCAAAGATTCAATTGCGGTTCCTTTTCGGACAAATTAACTTTTTCGATCAGTAGGTTAATTTGGGAAAAATTTTGAATCGTTTCCGCCACGAGTGCTAATATAGCTTTCAGGTTCTGAAAGGTAAAACTTGAGAAATGAAAAATTCATTAATCTAACCTTGCTTTACTCACGGGATGTTTGTATTTAAAAAGTCCGCCTTTTAAACCTACACCATTTTCCCTAACATCTTGCAACAATTTCGAAGCTACTTTATACAACCGGGGCACCGGTACAGAATGATTAAACTTGGGCATTTTACCTTTTTTCAGCGATGAAAAACTAGGAAAACAACGAACTGTCACGATAGTTAACCTAATTTATTTCACGAGGATTTACTCTCATATGACTACTGCGGTGCTGCCATCTTATGAAAATAATTCGATGTATGTAGCATTGAAACAACTGCGACTAGAGGGCACCAGCGGGCCACAAGGTAAAATGCGGGAGACCAGTTTGAAATTTTAAATTGTGTCAATTTTTATATTTAATAGACTAGACACAAAGATGAACAATAAAATGGTAAAAATAAATAAATAAACAAACAAATAAAACGTAAAAGTAAACAATATGAAAAAACGTCTCCGACGACATTTGCGTGATTACACAGATCATTAAGCTATTTCCCAATGAAATTTGGGAGCAATGCCATATTACAAAGTTTAAAAATTAGCTTAATGATCAGAAAAAATGAGAAATATAATTTTTCTAGCTGTAATCGAATTATTTATTTTCGATATTTTCTGTAATGATAATTTTTTATCCAAGGTAAGTTCTAATTTTACCACGTTTTTATTTTCAGTTTTTGTTTTCAGTTTCATCAAAATGATTATCAAGTAAAAGACATACGAGCCGATGTGCAAAGTTACGACAAATCTTATTTCAATTATTTGATGTTCAGATTATTCAAATATGATCGGACCACTGTAGCCGCTTTATGCCGCTTTAAAGTTCCAATTTTTGATTAGCATTTCAGTTGACTTTAGAGCTCTTCCGCCCGTCCCAAGCTGTTTTTTTTATATGTAGGCATTAAAATACGTCGAATTAACTAATAAAAAGGCCATCTTAATTTTATAAGATTTTTGAAAAAAACGGAAGGTTAACCCCTTTGGTGTTTTTTGACCCCAAAAAATGAAAAGTGGAATTCGGAAGTTTTTTTCACTGTTTCTTACGTATTTTGATCTGGAAAGTCGAATGCCGCAGTCAGATTTATCGTAAGTATGATATTTTTTATTTTATTTGGCTTTAAACATAACACATAAGGGGTCAATTTGCCCTCAATTTGTTTCGCGATTTTACACAGTTTTGAATACTTCCGCGAGGTTCTGAGGGCTGTATGCAGCACTAGGCATCTAAGTACGTCGATTTAAGTAATAAAAAGCCCACCTAAATTTTTTAAGATTTTTGAAAAAAACGGAAGGTTAACCCCTTTGGTGTTTTTTGACCCCAAAAAATGAAAAGTGGAATTCGGAAGTTTTTTTCACTGTTTCTTACGTATTTTGATCTGGAAAGTCGAATGCCGCAGTCAGATTTATCGTAAGTATGATATTTTTTTATTTTATTTGGCTTTAAACATAACACATAAGGGGTCAATTTGCCCTCAATTTGTTTCGCGATTTTACACAGTTTTAAATACTTCCGCGAGGTTCTGAGGGCTGTATGCAGCACTAGGCATCTAAGTACGTCGATTTAAGTAATAAAAAGCCCACCTAAATTTTTTAAGATTTTTGAAAAAAACGGAAGGTTAACCCCTTTGGTGTTTTTTGACCCCAAAAAATGAAAAGTGGAATTCGGAAGTTTTTTTCACTGTTTCTTACGTATTTTGATCTGGAAAGTCGAATGCCGCAGTCAGATTTATCGTAAGTATGATATTTTTTATTTTATTTGGCTTTAAACATAACACATAAGGGGTCAATTTGCCCTCAATTTGTTTCGCGATTTTACACAGTTTTGAATACTTCCGCGAGGTTCTGAGGGCTGTATGCAGCACTAGGCATCTAAGTACGTCGATTTAAGTAATAAAAAGCCCACCTAAATTTTTTAAGATTTTTGAAAAAAACGGAAGGTTAACCCCTTTGGTGTTTTTTGACCCCAAAAAATGAAAAGTGGAATTCGGAAGTTTTTTTCACTGTTTCTTACGTATTTTGATCTGGAAAGTCGAATGCCGCAGTCAGATTTATCGTAAGTATGATATTTTTTTATTTTATTTGGCTTTAAACATAACACATAAGGGGTCAATTTGCCCTCAATTTGTTTCGCGATTTTACACAGTTTTGAATACTTCCGCGAGGTTCTGAGGGCTGTATGCAGCACTAGGCATCTAAGTACGTCGATTTAAGTAATAAAAAGCCCACCTAAATTTTTTAAGATTTTTGAAAAAAACGGAAGGTTAACCCCTTTGGTGTTTTTTGACCCCAAAAAATGAAAAGTGGAATTCGGAAGTTTTTTTCACTGTTTCTTACGTATTTTGATCTGGAAAGTCGAATGCCGCAGTCAGATTTATCGTAAGTATGATATTTTTTTATTTTATTTGGCTTTAAACATAACACATAAGGGGTCAATTTGCCCTCAATTTGTTTCGCGATTTTACACAGTTTTAAATACTTCCGCGAGGTTCTGAGGGCTGTATGCAGCACTAGGCATCTAAGTACGTCGATTTAAGTAATAAAAAGCCCACCTAAATTTTTTAAGATTTTTGAAAAAAACGGAAGGTTAACCCCTTTGGTGTTTTTTGACCCCAAAAAATGAAAAGTGGAATTCGGAAGTTTTTTTCACTGTTTCTTACGTATTTTGATCTGGAAAGTCGAATGCCGCAGTCAGATTTATCGTAAGTATGATATTTTTTTATTTTATTTGGCTTTAAACATAACACATAAGGGGTCAATTTGCCCTCAATTTGTTTCGCGATTTTACACAGTTTTAAATACTTCCGCGAGGTTCTGAGGGCTGTATGCAGCACTAGGCATCTAAGTACGTCGATTTAAGTAATAAAAAGCCCACCTAAATTTTTTAAGATTTTTGAAAAAAACGGAAGGTTAACCCCTTTGGTGTTTTTTGACCCCAAAAAATGAAAAGTGGAATTCGGAAGTTTTTTTCACTGTTTCTTACGTATTTTGATCTGGAAAGTCGAATGCCGCAGTCAGATTTATCGTAAGTATGATATTTTTTATTTTATTTGGCTTTAAACATAACACATAAGGGGTCAATTTGCCCTCAATTTGTTTCGCGATTTTACACAGTTTTGAATACTTCCGCGAGGTTCTGAGGGCTGTATGCAGCACTAGGCATCTAAGTACGTCGATTTAAGTAATAAAAAGCCCACCTAAATTTTTTAAGATTTTTGAAAAAAACGGAAGGTTAACCCCTTTGGTGTTTTTTGACCCCAAAAAATGAAAAGTGGAATTCGGAAGTTTTTTTCACTGTTTCTTACGTATTTTGATCTGGAAAGTCGAATGCCGCAGTCAGATTTATCGTAAGTATGATATTTTTTTATTTTATTTGGCTTTAAACATAACACATAAGGGGTCAATTTGCCCTCAATTTGTTTCGCGATTTTACACAGTTTTGAATACTTCCGCGAGGTTCTGAGGGCTGTATGCAGCACTAGGCATCTAAGTACGTCGATTTAAGTAATAAAAAGCCCACCTAAATTTTTTAAGATTTTTGAAAAAAACGGAAGGTTAACCCCTTTGGTGTTTTTTGACCCCAAAAAATGAAAAGTGGAATTCGGAAGTTTTTTTCACTGTTTCTTACGTATTTTGATCTGGAAAGTCGAATGCCGCAGTCAGATTTATCGTAAGTATGATATTTTTTTATTTTATTTGGCTTTAAACATAACACATAAGGGGTCAATTTGCCCTCAATTTGTTTCGCGATTTTACACAGTTTTAAATACTTCCGCGAGGTTCTGAGGGCTGTATGCAGCACTAGGCATCTAAGTACGTCGATTTAAGTAATAAAAAGCCCACCTAAATTTTTTAAGATTTTTGAAAAAAACGGAAGGTTAACCCCTTTGGTGTTTTTTGACCCCAAAAAATGAAAAGTGGAATTCGGAAGTTTTTTTCACTGTTTCTTACGTATTTTGATCTGGAAAGTCGAATGCCGCAGTCAGATTTATCGTAAGTATGATATTTTTTTATTTTATTTGGCTTTAAACATAACACATAAGGGGTCAATTTGCCCTCAATTTGTTTCGCGATTTTACACAGTTTTAAATACTTCCGCGAGGTTCTGAGGGCTGTATGCAGCACTAGGCATCTAAGTACGTCGATTTAAGTAATAAAAAGCCCACCTAAATTTTTTAAGATTTTTGAAAAAAACGGAAGGTTAACCCCTTTGGTGTTTTTTGACCCCAAAAAATGAAAAGTGGAATTCGGAAGTTTTTTTCACTGTTTCTTACGTATTTTGATCTGGAAAGTCGAATGCCGCAGTCAGATTTATCGTAAGTATGATATTTTTTATTTTATTTGGCTTTAAACATAACACATAAGGGGTCAATTTGCCCTCAATTTGTTTCGCGATTTTACACAGTTTTGAATACTTCCGCGAAGTTCTGAGGGCTGTATGCAGCACTAGGCATCTAAGTACGTCGATTTAAGTAATAAAAAGCCCACCTAAATTTTTTAAGATTTTTGAAAAAAAACGGAAGGTTAACCCCTTTGGTGTTTTTTGACCCCAAAAAATGAAAAGTGGAATTCGGAAGTTTTTTTCACTGTTTCTTACGTATTTTGATCTGGAAAGTCGAATGCCGCAGTCAGATTTATCGTAAGTATGATATTTTTTATTTTATTTGGCTTTAAACATAACACATAAGGGGTCAATTTGCCCTCAATTTGTTTCGCGATTTTACACAGTTTTGAATACTTCCGCGAGGTTCTGAGGGCTGTATGCAGCACTAGGCATCTAAGTACGTCGATTTAAGTAATAAAAAGCCCACCTAAATTTTTTAAGATTTTTGAAAAAAAACGGAAGGTTAACCCCTTTGGTGTTTTTTGACCCCAAAAAATGAAAAGTGGAATTCGGAAGTTTTTTTCACTGTTTCTTACGTATTTTGATCTGGAAAGTCGAATGCCGCAGTCAGATTTATCGTAAGTATGATATTTTTTATTTTATTTGGCTTTAAACATAACACATAAGGGGTCAATTTGCCCTCAATTTGTTTCGCGATTTTACACAGTTTTGAATACTTCCGCGAGGTTCTGAGGGCTGTATGCAGCACTAGGCATCTAAGTACGTCGATTTAAGTAATAAAAAGCCCACCTAAATTTTTTAAGATTTTTGAAAAAAACGGAAGGTTAACCCCTTTGGTGTTTTTTGACCCCAAAAAATGAAAAGTGGAATTCGGAAGTTTTTTTCACTGTTTCTTACGTATTTTGATCTGGAAAGTCGAATGCCGCAGTCAGATTTATCGTAAGTATGATATTTTTTTATTTTATTTGGCTTTAAACATAACACATAAGGGGTCAATTTGCCCTCAATTTGTTTCGCGATTTTACACAGTTTTAAATACTTCCGCGAGGTTCTGAGGGCTGTATGCAGCACTAGGCATCTAAGTACGTCGATTTAAGTAATAAAAAGCCCACCTAAATTTTTTAAGATTTTTGAAAAAAACGGAAGGTTAACCCCTTTGGTGTTTTTTGACCCCAAAAAATGAAAAGTGGAATTCGGAAGTTTTTTTCACTGTTTCTTACGTATTTTGATCTGGAAAGTCGAATGCCGCAGTCAGATTTATCGTAAGTATGATATTTTTTATTTTATTTGGCTTTAAACATAACACATAAGGGGTCAATTTGCCCTCAATTTGTTTCGCGATTTTACACAGTTTTGAATACTTCCGCGAGGTTCTGAGGGCTGTATGCAGCACTAGGCATCTAAGTACGTCGATTTAAGTAATAAAAAGCCCACCTAAATTTTTTAAGATTTTTGAAAAAAACGGAAGGTTAACCCCTTTGGTGTTTTTTGACCCCAAAAAATGAAAAGTGGAATTCGGAAGTTTTTTTCACTGTTTCTTACGTATTTTGATCTGGAAAGTCGAATGCCGCAGTCAGATTTATCGTAAGTATGATATTTTTTTATTTTATTTGGCTTTAAACATAACACATAAGGGGTCAATTTGCCCTCAATTTGTTTCGCGATTTTACACAGTTTTAAATACTTCCGCGAGGTTCTGAGGGCTGTATGCAGCACTAGGCATCTAAGTACGTCGATTTAAGTAATAAAAAGCCCACCTAAATTTTTTAAGATTTTTGAAAAAAACGGAAGGTTAACCCCTTTGGTGTTTTTTGACCCCAAAAAATGAAAAGTGGAATTCGGAAGTTTTTTTCACTGTTTCTTACGTATTTTGATCTGGAAAGTCGAATGCCGCAGTCAGATTTATCGTAAGTATGATATTTTTTATTTTATTTGGCTTTAAACATAACACATAAGGGGTCAATTTGCCCTCAATTTGTTTCGCGATTTTACACAGTTTTGAATACTTCCGCGAGGTTCTGAGGGCTGTATGCAGCACTAGGCATCTAAGTACGTCGATTTAAGTAATAAAAAGCCCACCTAAATTTTTTAAGATTTTTGAAAAAAACGGAAGGTTAACCCCTTTGGTGTTTTTTGACCCCAAAAAATGAAAAGTGGAATTCGGAAGTTTTTTTCACTGTTTCTTACGTATTTTGATCTGGAAAGTCGAATGCCGCAGTCAGATTTATCGTAAGTATGATATTTTTTTATTTTATTTGGCTTTAAACATAACACATAAGGGGTCAATTTGCCCTCAATTTGTTTCGCGATTTTACACAGTTTTGAATACTTCCGCGAGGTTCTGAGGGCTGTATGCAGCACTAGGCATCTAAGTACGTCGATTTAAGTAATAAAAAGCCCACCTAAATTTTTTAAGATTTTTGAAAAAAACGGAAGGTTAACCCCTTTGGTGTTTTTTGACCCCAAAAAATGAAAAGTGGAATTCGGAAGTTTTTTTCACTGTTTCTTACGTATTTTGATCTGGAAAGTCGAATGCCGCAGTCAGATTTATCGTAAGTATGATATTTTTTTATTTTATTTGGCTTTAAACATAACACATAAGGGGTCAATTTGCCCTCAATTTGTTTCGCGATTTTACACAGTTTTAAATACTTCCGCGAGGTTCTGAGGGCTGTATGCAGCACTAGGCATCTAAGTACGTCGATTTAAGTAATAAAAAGCCCACCTAAATTTTTTAAGATTTTTGAAAAAAACGGAAGGTTAACCCCTTTGGTGTTTTTTGACCCCAAAAAATGAAAAGTGGAATTCGGAAGTTTTTTTCACTGTTTCTTACGTATTTTGATCTGGAAAGTCGAATGCCGCAGTCAGATTTATCGTAAGTATGATATTTTTTTATTTTATTTGGCTTTAAACATAACACATAAGGGGTCAATTTGCCCTCAATTTGTTTCGCGATTTTACACAGTTTTAAATACTTCCGCGAGGTTCTGAGGGCTGTATGCAGCACTAGGCATCTAAGTACGTCGATTTAAGTAATAAAAAGCCCACCTAAATTTTTTAAGATTTTTGAAAAAAACGGAAGGTTAACCCCTTTGGTGTTTTTTGACCCCAAAAAATGAAAAGTGGAATTCGGAAGTTTTTTTCACTGTTTCTTACGTATTTTGATCTGGAAAGTCGAATGCCGCAGTCAGATTTATCGTAAGTATGATATTTTTTATTTTATTTGGCTTTAAACATAACACATAAGGGGTCAATTTGCCCTCAATTTGTTTCGCGATTTTACACAGTTTTGAATACTTCCGCGAGGTTCTGAGGGCTGTATGCAGCACTAGGCATCTAAGTACGTCGATTTAAGTAATAAAAAGCCCACCTAAATTTTTTAAGATTTTTGAAAAAAACGGAAGGTTAACCCCTTTGGTGTTTTTTGACCCCAAAAAATGAAAAGTGGAATTCGGAAGTTTTTTTCACTGTTTCTTACGTATTTTGATCTGGAAAGTCGAATGCCGCAGTCAGATTTATCGTAAGTATGATATTTTTTTATTTTATTTGGCTTTAAACATAACACATAAGGGGTCAATTTGCCCTCAATTTGTTTCGCGATTTTACACAGTTTTGAATACTTCCGCGAGGTTCTGAGGGCTGTATGCAGCACTAGGCATCTAAGTACGTCGATTTAAGTAATAAAAAGCCCACCTAAATTTTTTAAGATTTTTGAAAAAAACGGAAGGTTAACCCCTTTGGTGTTTTTTGACCCCAAAAAATGAAAAGTGGAATTCGGAAGTTTTTTTCACTGTTTCTTACGTATTTTGATCTGGAAAGTCGAATGCCGCAGTCAGATTTATCGTAAGTATGATATTTTTTTATTTTATTTGGCTTTAAACATAACACATAAGGGGTCAATTTGCCCTCAATTTGTTTCGCGATTTTACACAGTTTTAAATACTTCCGCGAGGTTCTGAGGGCTGTATGCAGCACTAGGCATCTAAGTACGTCGATTTAAGTAATAAAAAGCCCACCTAAATTTTTTAAGATTTTTGAAAAAAACGGAAGGTTAACCCCTTTGGTGTTTTTTGACCCCAAAAAATGAAAAGTGGAATTCGGAAGTTTTTTTCACTGTTTCTTACGTATTTTGATCTGGAAAGTCGAATGCCGCAGTCAGATTTATCGTAAGTATGATATTTTTTTATTTTATTTGGCTTTAAACATAACACATAAGGGGTCAATTTGCCCTCAATTTGTTTCGCGATTTTACACAGTTTTAAATACTTCCGCGAGGTTCTGAGGGCTGTATGCAGCACTAGGCATCTAAGTACGTCGATTTAAGTAATAAAAAGCCCACCTAAATTTTTTAAGATTTTTGAAAAAAACGGAAGGTTAACCCCTTTGGTGTTTTTTGACCCCAAAAAATGAAAAGTGGAATTCGGAAGTTTTTTTCACTGTTTCTTACGTATTTTGATCTGGAAAGTCGAATGCCGCAGTCAGATTTATCGTAAGTATGATATTTTTTATTTTATTTGGCTTTAAACATAACACATAAGGGGTCAATTTGCCCTCAATTTGTTTCGCGATTTTACACAGTTTTGAATACTTCCGCGAAGTTCTGAGGGCTGTATGCAGCACTAGGCATCTAAGTACGTCGATTTAAGTAATAAAAAGCCCACCTAAATTTTTTAAGATTTTTGAAAAAAAACGGAAGGTTAACCCCTTTGGTGTTTTTTGACCCCAAAAAATGAAAAGTGGAATTCGGAAGTTTTTTTCACTGTTTCTTACGTATTTTGATCTGGAAAGTCGAATGCCGCAGTCAGATTTATCGTAAGTATGATATTTTTTATTTTATTTGGCTTTAAACATAACACATAAGGGGTCAATTTGCCCTCAATTTGTTTCGCGATTTTACACAGTTTTGAATACTTCCGCGAGGTTCTGAGGGCTGTATGCAGCACTAGGCATCTAAGTACGTCGATTTAAGTAATAAAAAGCCCACCTAAATTTTTTAAGATTTTTGAAAAAAAACGGAAGGTTAACCCCTTTGGTGTTTTTTGACCCCAAAAAATGAAAAGTGGAATTCGGAAGTTTTTTTCACTGTTTCTTACGTATTTTGATCTGGAAAGTCGAATGCCGCAGTCAGATTTATCGTAAGTATGATATTTTTTATTTTATTTGGCTTTAAACATAACACATAAGGGGTCAATTTGCCCTCAATTTGTTTCGCGATTTTACACAGTTTTGAATACTTCCGCGAGGTTCTGAGGGCTGTATGCAGCACTAGGCATCTAAGTACGTCGATTTAAGTAATAAAAAGCCCACCTAAATTTTTTAAGATTTTTGAAAAAAACGGAAGGTTAACCCCTTTGGTGTTTTTTGACCCCAAAAAATGAAAAGTGAATTCGGAAGTTTTTTTCACTGTTTCTTACGTATTTTGATCTGGAAAGTCGAATGCCGCAGTCAGATTTATCGTAAGTATGATATTTTTTTATTTTATTTGGCTTTAAACATAACACATAAGGGGTCAATTTGCCCTCAATTTGTTTCGCGATTTTACACAGTTTTGAATACTTCCGCGAGGTTCTGAGGGCTGTATGCAGCACTAGGCATCTAAGTACGTCGATTTAAGTAATAAAAAGCCCACCTAAATTTTTTAAGATTTTGAAAAAAACGGAAGGTTAACCCCTTTGGTGTTTTTTGACCCCAAAAAATGAAAAGTGGAATTCGGAAGTTTTTTTCACTGTTTCTTACGTATTTTGATCTGGAAAGTCGAATGCCGCAGTCAGATTTATCGTAAGTATGATATTTTTTTATTTTATTTGGCTTTAAACATAACACATAAGGGGTCAATTTGCCCTCAATTTGTTTCGCGATTTTACACAGTTTTAAATACTTCCGCGAGGTTCTGAGGGCTGTATGCAGCACTAGGCATCTAAGTACGTCGATTTAAGTAATAAAAAGCCCACCTAAATTTTTTAAGATTTTTGAAAAAAACGGAAGGTTAACCCCTTTGGTGTTTTTTGACCCCAAAAAATGAAAAGTGGAATTCGGAAGTTTTTTTCACTGTTTCTTACGTATTTTGATCTGGAAAGTCGAATGCCGCAGTCAGATTTATCGTAAGTATGATATTTTTTATTTTATTTGGCTTTAAACATAACACATAAGGGGTCAATTTGCCCTCAATTTGTTTCGCGATTTTACACAGTTTTGAATACTTCCGCGAGGTTCTGAGGGCTGTATGCAGCACTAGGCATCTAAGTACGTCGATTTAAGTAATAAAAAGCCCACCTAAATTTTTAAGATTTTTGAAAAAAACGGAAGGTTAACCCCTTTGGTGTTTTTTGACCCCAAAAAATGAAAAGTGGAATTCGGAAGTTTTTTTCACTGTTTCTTACGTATTTTGATCTGGAAAGTCGAATGCCGCAGTCAGATTTATCGTAAGTATGATATTTTTTATTTTATTTGGCTTTAAACATAACACATAAGGGGTCAATTTGCCCTCAATTTGTTTCGCGATTTTACACAGTTTTGAATACTTCCGCGAGGTTCTGAGGGCTGTATGCAGCACTAGGCATCTAAGTACGTCGATTTAAGTAATAAAAAGCCCACCTAAATTTTTTAAGATTTTTGAAAAAAACGGAAGGTTAACCCCTTTGGTGTTTTTTGACCCCAAAAAATGAAAAGTGGAATTCGGAAGTTTTTTTCACTGTTTCTTACGTATTTTGATCTGGAAAGTCGAATGCCGCAGTCAGATTTATCGTAAGTATGATATTTTTTTATTTTATTTGGCTTTAAACATAACACATAAGGGGTCAATTTGCCCTCAATTTGTTTCGCGATTTTACACAGTTTTAAATACTTCCGCGAGGTTCTGAGGGCTGTATGCAGCACTAGGCATCTAAGTACGTCGATTTAAGTAATAAAAAGCCCACCTAAATTTTTTAAGATTTTTGAAAAAAACGGAAGGTTAACCCCTTTGGTGTTTTTTGACCCCAAAAAATGAAAAGTGGAATTCGGAAGTTTTTTTCACTGTTTCTTACGTATTTTGATCTGGAAAGTCGAATGCCGCAGTCAGATTTATCGTAAGTATGATATTTTTTTATTTTATTTGGCTTTAAACATAACACATAAGGGGTCAATTTGCCCTCAATTTGTTTCGCGATTTTACACAGTTTTAAATACTTCCGCGAGGTTCTGAGGGCTGTATGCAGCACTAGGCATCTAAGTACGTCGATTTAAGTAATAAAAAGCCCACCTAAATTTTTTAAGATTTTTGAAAAAAACGGAAGGTTAACCCCTTTGGTGTTTTTTGACCCCAAAAAATGAAAAGTGGAATTCGGAAGTTTTTTTCACTGTTTCTTACGTATTTTGATCTGGAAAGTCGAATGCCGCAGTCAGATTTATCGTAAGTATGATATTTTTTATTTTATTTGGCTTTAAACATAACACATAAGGGGTCAATTTGCCCTCAATTTGTTTCGCGATTTTACACAGTTTTGAATACTTCCGCGAAGTTCTGAGGGCTGTATGCAGCACTAGGCATCTAAGTACGTCGATTTAAGTAATAAAAAGCCCACCTAAATTTTTTAAGATTTTTGAAAAAAACGGAAGGTTAACCCCTTTGGTGTTTTTTGACCCCAAAAAATGAAAAGTGGAATTCGGAAGTTTTTTTCACTGTTTCTTACGTATTTTGATCTGGAAAGTCGAATGCCGCAGTCAGATTTATCGTAAGTATGATATTTTTTTATTTTATTTGGCTTTAAACATAACACATAAGGGGTCAATTTGCCCTCAATTTGTTTCGCGATTTTACACAGTTTTGAATACTTCCGCGAGGTTCTGAGGGCTGTATGCAGCACTAGGCATCTAAGTACGTCGATTTAAGTAATAAAAAGCCCACCTAAATTTTTTAAGATTTTTGAAAAAAAACGGAAGGTTAACCCCTTTGGTGTTTTTTGACCCCAAAAAATGAAAAGTGGAATTCGGAAGTTTTTTCACTGTTTCTTACGTATTTTGATCTGGAAAGTCGAATGCCGCAGTCAGATTTATCGTAAGTATGATATTTTTTATTTTATTTGGCTTTAAACATAACACATAAGGGGTCAATTTGCCCTCAATTTGTTTCGCGATTTTACACAGTTTTAATACTTCCGCGAGGTTCTGAGGGCTGTATGCAGCACTAGGCATCTAAGTACGTCGATTTAAGTAATAAAAAGCCCACCTAAATTTTTTAAGATTTTTGAAAAAAACGGAAGGTTAACCCCTTTGGTGTTTTTTGACCCCAAAAAATGAAAAGTGGAATTCGGAAGTTTTTTTCACTGTTTCTTACGTATTTTGATCTGGAAAGTCGAATGCCGCAGTCAGATTTATCGTAAGTATGATATTTTTTATTTTATTTGGCTTTAAACATAACACATAAGGGGTCAATTTGCCCTCAATTTGTTTCGCGATTTTACACAGTTTTGAATACTTCCGCGAGGTTCTGAGGGCTGTATGCAGCACTAGGCATCTAAGTACGTCGATTTAAGTAATAAAAAGCCACCTAAATTTTTTAAGATTTTTGAAAAAAAACGGAAGGTTAACCCCTTTGGTGTTTTTTGACCCCAAAAAATGAAAAGTGGAATTCGGAAGTTTTTTTCACTGTTTCTTACGTATTTTGATCTGGAAAGTCGAATGCCGCAGTCAGATTTATCGTAAGTATGATATTTTTTATTTTATTTGGCTTTAAACATAACACATAAGGGGTCAATTTGCCCTCAATTTGTTTCGCGATTTTACACAGTTTTGAATACTTCCGCGAGGTTCTGAGGGCTGTATGCAGCACTAGGCATCTAAGTACGTCGATTTAAGTAATAAAAAGCCCACCTAAATTTTTAAGATTTTTGAAAAAAACGGAAGGTTAACCCCTTTGGTGTTTTTTGACCCCAAAAAATGAAAAGTGGAATTCGGAAGTTTTTTTCACTGTTTCTTACGTATTTTGATCTGGAAAGTCGAATGCCGCAGTCAGATTTATCGTAAGTATGATATTTTTTTATTTTATTTGGCTTTAAACATAACACATAAGGGGTCAATTTGCCCTCAATTTGTTTCGCGATTTTACACAGTTTTGAATACTTCCGCGAGGTTCTGAGGGCTGTATGCAGCACTAGGCATCTAAGTACGTCGATTTAAGTAATAAAAAGCCCACCTAAATTTTTTAAGATTTTTGAAAAAAACGGAAGGTTAACCCCTTTGGTGTTTTTTGACCCCAAAAAATGAAAAGTGGAATTCGGAAGTTTTTTTCACTGTTTCTTACGTATTTTGATCTGGAAAGTCGAATGCCGCAGTCAGATTTATCGTAAGTATGATATTTTTTTATTTTATTTGGCTTTAAACATAACACATAAGGGGTCAATTTGCCCTCAATTTGTTTCGCGATTTTACACAGTTTTAAATACTTCCGCGAGGTTCTGAGGGCTGTATGCAGCACTAGGCATCTAAGTACGTCGATTTAAGTAATAAAAAGCCCACCTAAATTTTTTAAGATTTTTGAAAAAAACGGAAGGTTAACCCTTTGGTGTTTTTTGACCCCAAAAAATGAAAAGTGGAATTCGGAAGTTTTTTCACTGTTTCTTACGTATTTTGATCTGGAAAGTCGAATGCGCAGTCAGATTTATCGTAAGTATGATATTTTTTATTTTATTTGGCTTTAAACATAACACATAAGGGGTCAATTTGCCCTCAATTTGTTTCGCGATTTTACACAGTTTTGAATACTTCCGCGAAGTTCTGAGGGCTGTATGCAGCACTAGGCATCTAAGTACGTCGATTTAAGTAAATAAAAAGCCACCTAAATTTTTTAAGATTTTTGAAAAAAAACGGAAGGTTAACCCCTTTGGTGTTTTTTGACCCCAAAAAATGAAAAGTGGAATTCGGAAGTTTT